>CAJGYO010000008.1:14272736-15472736 GCA_904845875.1 Miscanthus lutarioriparius
ACGCCAAGTCCTTCGTCATCAAAGGGGAGCTCTACAAGCGCAGCCACACCATAATCCTATAGCGCTGCATCCCCACCAAACAGGGAAGGACCTACTAGAAGACATCCATGGAGGGGTCTCGCGCATCACGTCGCACCAAGAACCTAGGTCAAAATGCATTCCTAAGGTTTCTACTAGCTAATCGCGGTGGTGCAGACGCCGAAAGGTGTCAGACGCGACCAAGAAGGATGCCAAGATTACGCTTGACAAACTCACCGCCAGCCAAAGCGCTCCAGATGACCCCCATCATGTGGCCATTCATGGTCTGGGGCTCAACCTAGTAGGGCCCCTCAAGAGGGTGCCCGGGTTTTGCGCTTACTTGTCACCGTGGACAAGTTCACAATGTGGATAGAGGCTCAAACCATCACCGTGATAAAATCCGGCAGCCATGTTGTTCTTCATGGACATCATCCACCGATTCTCGGGTCCCAAACTCCATCATAACCGGCAATGGCACATAGTTCACAGGGGAAGAAATTCCTCCAGGGCTTCTACGATGACCACCACATCCATGTTGATTGGGCTACCGTAGCTCACCAACGCATGAATGGGCTGGTCGAGCGCATGAACGACATGGTCCTCCAAGGCCTCAAGCCTCAGGATCTTCAACCGCTCAACAAAGTAGGCGACGGTGGGTCGCAGAGCCCTCTGTACTCTGAGCCTAAGGACGTCCAGCAAAATGGGCAACCGGTTACACGCCATTTTTCATGGTCTATGGCTCTAAGCCATCCTCTCGACCGACCTCGACTCACGGAGCACCAAGGTTCAAGGCCTACAACGAGCATAGAAATGAAGCATCTTTGGAAGACACCATGGATCTCGCTTGATGAAGCATGCGACATCGCCTCTATTCTGTTTCATCCAAATACCAAAGAAGCACTACGACGGTACCATAGTCGACACATGCGGGTCACGCCTCTGGCGAGGGCGATTTAGTCCTTCACCGCACATAGAGCAACAAAATCGCCATAAGCTTTCAAATAGTGGGAAGGACTGTACATCATCGCAGAAGTACTCCAACCCAGCACCTACAAGCTCAAGACTGATGATGGCAAAGCCATCACCAATGCCTGGAACATTGAGCAGCTATGTCGCTTTTACCCTTAGTTTTCCCATTCCAAAGCTTCTCATATGCTTGTCAAATTAAGTAATGTTTCTGCAAAAACCAAAAAATGTTACCTCCTATCAGATTCGCTTCTGATCTAATCGGTCTTCAGTAACACCTGACCCCAACAACTGCCTAGGGTCTGGTTTTACTCGGGGGCTGATAGGAGTACATATACTCAGGAACATTTTCGCATTCGACCCTTCCTTTTTATGACAAGACTTAGAAACAAGAGTTGTCAAAAACTAACGATGAGTAAAAGCTGTTGGAATGCAAAAGCCTATGCCCCGACGTGGCTATGGCATCGCTTGCTCACCAACAGAATCATTACTTAGTCGCCGCAACTTAAGTTTCTAATGCCTTAACATAAAACAAGGGTCGGATCGCAATCTAACTTTATAGAGTACGATACTCAAAACATTTTCCCATCTCGACCCTTCTTTTTGACAAGACCTAGAAATAAGAGTTGCCGAAAACTAACGATGAGTAAAACCTGGTAGGAATGCAAAATGCCTATGCCCCGGACGGCCACGGGCATCGCTTGCTCACCAACAAGGATCATTACTTAATTGCTCGCAACTTAAGTGTCTAATGCCTTAACATAAAACAAGGGGCGGATCACAATGATCTTTATATATATATGAAGAAAGGCCAAACAACGCTTCCGACCGTAACAAAAGTCTTTACAAAAAACCAACATCGCACTCAGCTATCTAACTAAACACCCCTTGGTAGGATTTCTTCACCGACCTTCTCCGCCAGGTCCTACACCGAGGGAGCCGCTTCCTTCTCAATTTCGTCCAGCTCGGCGTTAGTGTAGCCAGGAGCGAAGGCCTCACCGATCACCAAGCGGTCGATGTTGATGTAGTGGGAGCCAGGCGATGGCGTGACGCGCGATGGATGCCGGTGTATAGGGCCTCCCTTGTGAGTGTGCGTGCCCGATCCGAGATATGGGCAACCCGAACTATGAGCGAGCTCGTCTCCACGGTGGGGGTGACCCCGAGGTCATTGAAGACCAACCTGACAGTAGTGCGCAAGGTGTCATGGTCATCGCTCTCTGACTGGAGTTGACCCCGCACATCGGAGAGTTGCACCTGTAGGACTGTCGAAGCCGAACATCAAAGAGTGTCAAAAAACCAACTGCGAATGTCAAGCAAAAAGGTAACCAGAGCCTCACCTTTCACTTGCTCCTCGAGGAACGTCTTCTCCCTCTAGAGCACGCCAATATCCCCTACCAAGGAGGCGGCTAGGCCCTCAGCTTCTTCCTTAAACTTCGCTCATTTTCGAGCGCGCAGCCGAAAGCGTCGGCACTCTCTTTGACGGGCAAGGTCAAGTTCGGGCAGAATCGCCCAAGCTCGTGGCATCTTCCTCGGCCTTGGTGACCACAAAATTTTAAGCTTGTCCTCAAATTTCATTGGCGTGTTGACGGGCTTCCTGCTCCTTGGTCCGGAGGCTTGCCACCTCCTCCCGCACCGTGGCACTTCAAAGAGTAAGTCCCTAGACCTCTCTCACAACGGAGGAATAGGGACTTCTCCCGACTATGCATCTCAAGGGACTACAAAAAATTAGGTTAGAATTATATAAATAGGGCTCAAAGTAGAAGACGTGAAGACATGACAAACCTGGCATTTGGGCGGACGTCCGTCCTTCAACACCCACAACACGTCGTCAGAGAACGGACTACGGACTCAAGTCCCGAGCGCCACGCCGTCTGGGGCCCTTCACCTCTGCCGAAGTCATCGAGGGTGAACATTGAGTGGCTTTCGGGTCCAAATTACCGGCCCAATGGAGCCGGTTTCTTCCCCATGTGAGCGGATCATCGCCCGATAGGACAAGGGACCGGGAGGGCCTAGCCCCAACTGAGGGGTCGGCCGTCGCAACCATCGGCGTCGGCCCAACGGGAGCCGACGGTACCTCCTCTATCACTGGCGTTCCCTCAGGAGTGAACCCTCTAATGGAAGAGGAGGCTGGCAGCTCAGGCTTCAAAGTCCGAGCCATCGCTGTGTCCACAGGGGATGCCTCGATCGCACCTTCTCTCGTGTACCCCACCTTAGGCGCGTCGATCGACGCAGGCGCCGATTGCACGAGCACCGCCTTCAGCACAATTAACGCCTCCACCTCTCCAGCTTCCTTAGGTGGCGCCGTGTTCGCCTTGGCACCATCACGGTGCACCCCCAACACCACACCAGTTGGCTCCCGGGGGATTGACCGATGCGCCAGAATCTTCTACGGTGCCAACTCTAGGCGGCTGCTGGGGCCGGTCCTATGGAAAGAACCAATGTCACATGAGGAAATCCAAGAACGCAATGAGAGGGCAAAGAAGTCGTTAACTCACCTCGACGCCATTATCCGAGAATGCTTCGGGGGCTGGTTGCTCAACCCTGACTCCGCCATGTCGGCAATTGGCCGCTTCCATCCCCCGGTGGGGTCGGTCAGTGTAGGGCGAACTTGCTCCTCCAACCTCAGGGGCACATCCTCCCCTATCAATCTTGGGTGCACAACCTCTTCGGTTTGCACCGGGGCGTGCTATGGAATCAGGGTCAGGTTAGAGTACCCCGTGTTGGCCTGCTCATCCTCACGTGTAAGCGCGCCCCATGGGATGTTGGGGTCGGACTCCTCCTCCTCCTCTTCCTCCTCGTCATCGTCGTCGCTCTCCTTCGAGCCTTGTCGGTGCTTTCCACGCTACAGCCTCGCTCGCTCCTTCTTCGCCTTCTTCCGCTCCTTCTTCGCCTTCGCCGCATCAGCCGCGGCGTGGTGCACCACCCTCCTAGCCGTGTCCTCTGGTAGTGGCGGGTCGAACTCACGGGCGAAGAGGCTGGGCTACAAATCCCGATGCTTAGAATCTGAGAATAGAGGAGGGTCGGCCATGGAAAGAAACTCGAAGAAGGCTTATTAGTTCGATGAAACCCACGTCTAGTCACATCGCGGGATGGCCTAGGACCAGGTACACCGGGGCGAGATCCACCGATGGATCTGTCGGGCACTCCATCGCGTCCTTGATGCGTTGTGCCGTTTAGCCGATGGTGAGGGCCTCACTGTGGCAAAACCGCCCAATCTAATGCTGTCACAGAACCGACCAATTTATAAGAGTACAAGTACGAAAACAATCGCCGAAACGATCAAATTCTCGAACTTGCGCCCATATAAACCCGGTAGTCAACTGAAATCACGACGGATTTCAAACCAACAAGAGGGAATAAACCCTGATAGAGAAGGTCATCTGCAACAAGAGGGAATAAACCCTGAGTATGGGAATGTACTCAGCTAGACTTACCCGACGGAAACCAAAAGAAAGGACACCAAGGATCATGCATAGCTTTATTTAGTGGATCTGGCTGACACTTGCTTTTTGCGTAAAAGCATATGTAATAATGATCAACTTTTATCCCGAACTAGCAAAGGACTTTAAGCCATTAACTCATCCATCTATATTAGCACCTGTACTAATCAACCACTTGATTAATATGCAAACATTAATAACCATAGCAGGTATAATTCTCGCAACATTATCATCATCATCATCATTATCCATTTAACCATATCGTTAAATTAATTGAATCTACGTTGCACGCTGCTCAAGTCAAGTTCTCACTATCCAGAGAGACGGCGATTCAATCGATTCCTATCCAAATGGAGGGTATTCCTAACACAAACCCCGCTTCCCCGTCCGTGGTCGCAAACAAGTCACCTTTGGTACAACTCGGAGAAAAGTAAAAGAAAAGACGCGGGTCCGGGGTCACCTGCATTCTCGAGAGAACCACTCGCCAGAAGTGCGTGGATCTTAAACCCTCGACTTCCCTTGGACTTATGCCAATGGCTCTCCGCACATCCTTACTACCTCCGTAATGCATCCAACCCCACGGTTCCCGGCCCGAGTTGAGCTACTCGGCCATCGGCGGTCGGAACGACTTATCCGCCAGCTAAGTGTTAGGCTGCGTTCAACATGACATGAGGACGTCATACAGATCGGTCCTTAAACGACACGAGCCGGAGTCACTATGTTCAAACCTACACAAGACTCCCCTTGGTCTTAATTCATTATTCACATGGTTCTTTTCCACGATAGCAAATATAGCCAACCGTGATCCACCTCATCCTAAATCTCGCAGTGACGGAAATCACCGACTTCTACCGCACTAAGCATGGCTAAGCATTTAACCCGCTCTGAACTTAAATAGGATTCCAAAGCGATATATCGGACAAGGAGGGATATATAATGCAGCAATTGGTTCCAACCAATTCCTATACTTAATGCATCATCAACAATAAAGATACTCAATATATTTGTAAAGACATGGGAGACTTATAATGCTCCGGGCTTGCCTTTCGTGAAAGAGGAAGGTCGGGTGATCGTGAGCACTCGGGCAACTCCTCGGCGACGGTTTGCTTCGACTTCCCCGCACCTCGGCTCCTCCTCCTGGTTGGCTCCCTGAACTCCAGCAACGTCACTCCTCCGCACACCTATTGCATGAATGCGCAAGATAAGTATCATGGATGCACATGTACGAATGTCGTGGATGCTCGGGAATGCACATGCTCACTTTGTAGTTTGCATATTCCAACTTAAGCCCTATTCAAATCACTTTCACTTACCACGTTTATACAACCTAAGGTATAATTGCTCATCTTCCGTTAATGACCTAGCACCTGCACCTAAGCATATTCTCAAGTTAGGCTAACCCCTAAACAATCAACGAGAATCTTGCAACAACATACACTCAAGCATTTGTATTTCGGCAAAATGAACACTATGTAGCGGTGCAGTAAACTAGTCATAACTGGAGATTTATAAATCCAAATAATATGAAACAAGACAATCTGGAAAGCTTATAAAATTGTCTACAAAACATTTTCAGACCTCAAAGCATGATTCAAACCTTTACCAGGTCGAATTCATCAATCAACAGAAGTCTATCCTCACAAGGCAGAGAATCAGCAAAACAGGAACCTAACTTTAAACAGCTGTAGTTTCTAAACTACTAGGCCAAATGCCCTCAAATTTTGACAGGAGCTAGATACATAAGTTATCTACAACTTTTGTATTCAACACAAGCACAGAAAACCACATTATCATGGGGAACTTTCCAAAGTCCCCAGATCTGTCCAGAGGGACATAATGCAACAAATAATTGTCAACTTATGATACAAACGCTTCATTGGACAAAACCAACTTTACTGACATATCACATATATCACAAGAACACCAGAAAGTAGGATGTCCCTCACCAAAACATTTCTTTTAATACCTTTCTTAATTTATTTAATTAATTAGGGAAATAATAAACATATATGAAAAAACTGCCCCATTAATTCTACAAAAATTACAGTAGACACTACATGTCCTAAGTAGACTACCATAAAAATTTCACACCATTTGAGCAAGAATAAAAGCCTACACAAAAATGATAAGCCATAATGGCTTAAAATGGCATAATTAGGAAACCCTAATGAAAAGTGTCAAGCAACAGATTTCATATTTTTCTAAGCATCCTTAAGGTACTAGGATACTACCTACCAAGTTTCATGGCCATCGGATTCATAGATTAATTACTAAAATTTACACAAGAATCATCCAATGATAAAAGGAAAATCTATAACTCAAAAACTACACATGAAATGACTCTCAAATTTTAACCAGAGCTTCTACTATACAATACTAGCTTACCCACAAAATTTCACAATTTTTGGATCAAGGAAACTCAAGATATGATTTAAACAAGTTTGCATGCATTCAAAAACACATTTCAAGTTCCTATTTAATTCATCCAAAATTTCTACATAAAGTGCTCAAGACATATTTTTATTAAATACTAGACCTCACAGAGAGTCTAACAAAATTGGAACCATCCAATTTGGATCTACATAACAGGAGATACAAAAATATCAAATAAGCAATCAAAACTGTATTTTTGAACTATCCTTAAGAACAACACCAGCGACGTGTGGGACCCGTGTCACCGACCCCACCGGGTCAGCCGGCAAGAAAGCAGAGGAGGCGGTCATGACGCGCGAAGACGGCGTAGCTTCGCCGACGGTGACCTCACCGGCGACGAGAACGGCACCAACGTGACCGCCTTAGACCCTATCAAGCGTCGATTGGCACCCCCTAACCGCAAACCCTACCGACCTCTAGGTACCCGCCCACGGCTTTTGCGGCTTCGGCCATGGCGCACGGTGGCGGCGTGGCCGTGTTCCGCTTGGCTGGACCGGCGTGGGTGGTGACATCATCACCCGAGCATCAGCGCGCCAGCGGGGAAGACGAGACGCGGGCTAAGGATGGAGGAGTGGTGCGGTGGTGCGTTGGCGCGGTGAGCGCCATCTCCGGCGAGGGTGCGACGGTGCGGGAACGCCGACAAATGCCTCACCGAGGTCGAATGACCGCGCGAGAGATGACGACGAGCAATAGGGGATCACGCGGAGCTTTGGTGAAGGTGTAGTGCGTGTTTTTCCATGGAGGTGAGTCTGGAGCTTGCCGGCTCACGGCGGCAATGGGGAAGCGGTGGTTCCACTGCTTGGCCGGAGGAGAAGGAGGAAGCGAAGAAATGAACTGAGGCACAGGGGGCTCTCGGTGGCGTGTCTTGCGGCTTGTATTGGCGCTCTCGGGCCCGACGTGGCACAGTGTAACACCTCGGTGTTTAAAATACTAAAACCCGACATGTCATCATATGCATTGCAAAGCATTTGGCATTTGGTGAAAACTTTGAGATGCATACACGAAAACAAGTTTATATTCATGTGGTATGTGTTGAATTGTATTGTTTGACTTAAATTCAAAGTTTGTTTGGATTTTGAATTTTCGAGAAAACCCCGCTTTTCAAAGATTTAAATCCTACCACAAAATCCATTTCAAAATCTAGATGTAATTAGGAGATGGTTATAGAAGCAAAGTTGTAGAACTTTCAATTTTGAACAACTTTTGTTTTTGGAGATTTTGAGTTGTTATGAAAAATTTGAGAGTAAATTGTGAATTTTTGGCGTATGGCAATTTTTGTAAATTTTGTGAATGTGTTCACCGCCTAAGCTACATTGCCGTCGTTCCTTCTTCGGTGTTCCAGCGTGTCGTGGCCGTCTTTGATGTCGCTACTGCACGGAAATAGCTCCGTCGTGGCTTCCTTGAGCTTCTGCGCCGCTATAAGTACCAAGACGCGTCGTCATCGCTGTTTTTTCTTCCTTTGTTTTCACCACCGTCGTTGTCATCGCTCCAACAAGCTCGCATCGCCTCCCTAGCGCCATTGCCATCTCGGTAAAAGGCCGTCCCTAGTTCCGTCTTTTCCTTGCGAATCCAACCAGCTAGCCTTGATCGCTTTGAAATTGCCGAGAACTCGCCATCCACGTTTTTCTTCCTCGAGGTCAACAACTTCACCGCTTGGGCGTGTCATCGTGGCTAGAGTTTTTCGGTGAGCCGTTGTCCGTAATCGCAGTACTTACGGTTTCGTTTTCGATCTTCGTAGTCTTTAAATGGAGTTGTTGTTTACTCATTTTGATCGCTGCGATCATCGCGGTTCTCCCTTACCGACGATCTTTGCTTCGCATAGTTCACCATAGTGGTCGGATAGTTCACCATAGTGGTCGGATAGTTCACCGTAGTGGTCGGATAGTTCACCATAGTGGTCGGATAGTTCACCATAGTGGTCGGATAGTTCACCGTAGTGGTTTGGATAGTTCACCATAGTGGTTTGATAGTTCACCATAGTGGTCGGATAGTTCACCATAGTGGTCGGATAGTTCACCATAGTGGTCGGATAGTTCACCATAGTGGTCGGAGAGTTCACCAAAGTGATCGGTGCTAGCGTGGTCTCATCGATTCTGAATATGGTTTGGTTAATTTGGTTTGTAAATTGCATCGCAAGAAAAATTATATCCAATTTATTTATTTTTGTATCCATCATCGAGCATCATGTTTCATATTCCACATCATGTTAAGCATGGCAATGTTACTACGTGTAGTAAACGAAGGTGAGCACGTGGTAGTTAATCAAGTTGCGGAGGAGGTTGATCTGTCATTGAGGTCGGGTCGAAGACTTGTGAAACGTCGCAGAGCCGACTTTTCCGTCAACGAAGGCAAGCCCGGATGCATATAACCCTACCTTGTATTTTACAAATTGATTTCGCTTTTGCTTTTCAATACTGCATTAAGTGATTAGAAGTCAAGTGGAAACCTAATTGTTGCATTATCAACCTTGTTGTTCCATATCTACCTTGTTACCCGCTTAAAATCGTATATGCCTAGTTATGCTTAGCTCTGCTTAGACCGATCGTGAGTTGGGTGATTACTGTCACCATGCGAGTTTTAAATGGAACTTTGGTTACTTATGTTATCATGTGATATGGCAATGTGGAGTAATAAATCTAGACCGGGCGGACTCGGTGTGTGTGAGCCACAAGACCTGGTAATGTCTTGTGAGCGGGTTCTTTCCTTTGTGTCGATTAAGGTCCGTCTGGGTTGGTGAACTGCTTGTGGTGAGACTTTGTAGTACTAACCACATACTCCGGTAAGCCTTAACTTGGCTATTCTATTACGAGAATGGCTACTCGCGCAAGACCGGGAGTGGAGAGATGGCGGGAGTAGCGTGTACCCTCGTGGTGGCTGGAATGTGGCGGATTTGAGGTGTCTTGTGTGCTCTCGGTGCAGCGGACCCGTTCTTGTTTAGAGGATCCAAGGGTAGGTTGGTATATGTAGGTCGTGGACCTACATATGTCGTGTGGTCTGGAAGTCCCAGTGGGTTTAATAATCGATTCAATCGCCGCGTTGCTCCTCGGTTATGGAGACTCGCTTCTCTCATCGTCGTCGTATTAATAATCGGAACTCGAGAATGGTTCGAGAAAGTGTTGGATATGAAGTTTCATGATCTTAATACGGATCGTGTCAGCTTTGTTTATGATCTGATGAGATTTTAAATATTGATACAAAGAATTTTGTTAAAATGCTTTTAAGCAAAAGAACTTTGATTATTGCTAAAGCCATACCTTGAATCCCTGAGCCTGCATTCCTGAGTCTTATCAGTTTTTATTTCGGTTAAGTCTTGTTGAGTACTTTCGTACTCAGGGTTTGTTGACCCTTGTTGCAGGTGAGGCTCATGAGCGGATCTGTTTTGGATCGTCTTTGCATGACCGTTGTTCGATCTTGATGATGATAAGTAATGTGTGGCCCTAGGCGGGCGTTGATATTTGTGTGTTTTGTTTATATTATAATGCCACTCCACTACTACGTTTTGTAATAATAATCGAACTTAGTTTGTAAGGTTTGAAATAAATGTTTTGTAAACTAAGTTATTGTAAGACTTCCGCTGATTTACTCTGTGTTGATATTTGGATAAATGTTGTAATACTGCAATGACTCTGTAATGTGATCCTGCTCGGAAATCGTGGATGATTCGGGGTTCTCCGAGGACACCCGACAGTCTTCTTAAGTTATCGGTAACATATGCATAAATGTCAAAGGTCGTTGGACAGTGACAGGTGCATGTGGGCCCTATAATTTAGGAGGTTCTGCCACAGAATGGTATCAGAGCGATCGTTACAAGGTTTTTGTTGTATTGTTTTACAAAAACTTCAAAATGATTTGGATGACTAAATTTAACTTGATAGTTTGGTCCAAATTGCTTCTGACTTATCTTATTTCTTTCTCACCATTCCTTATTTGATTAAAAGGGTCTTGTGTGGTGGAGTAGTAATTTTACTATGCCCTAAATAAAAATAAATGTTGTTTATGTGCATTATAAACTTTGATGTTGTTCGTAAGAACGATTCATGCATCATGAATAATTCACTCGTTACTTCCTTCACCTCTTAGTCTGGAGTTGAGTAATGAGTCTGATTTGAGGAATGTAATCCATCATAGTCAGCTCTTTAGACTTTGATCAAGTGGTCTTACTTGGATTAAATTGGTTTCCTTCAGTATGGCTCGTGCCAAGATGACGCCCCGTAAGTCCACTGGACCCAAAGGAGTTCCTCGTCACCAACTTGCCCCTAGGAATGATGGTGCTAGCAATGATAAATTCAGGCCTGATCCTCAAAGGAGATCTGAGGATTTCTGCAGAGTTAGCCCAAGCTACTAGAGATAGGGCTATGGACGCCATTCGTTCGGGTGGGCAGATTACAGAACAATTAAGGCATCTTACCACACTCACGTGAACTGCGAACGTATGTTAGTTCGTGACAATGGAAGGAAGGAATGAAGCTTGGCATAGGGAAAATGTAGCTAGAGTTAGAACTCATGAGTTAGAATTTTATGTAGAAGACTTAGAAGAGCATAATACATATCTCATGAGGAAGTTCATAGGCTAAGCAATCTCCTAGATCCAAATCATGAACCCCAAGTTGATGCATTGGATCCCGGTGTCATCCTTGCCGATGAAAGTGAATCGAAGAAGAAGAAGATCCCAAGAATTAGTAATGATTGATGAAAGTGATAATGAAGGCGGTAATAATTCCGGAATGGATACCGAGCCTCAAGTTTGATGTAATCGCAAAAGGAGTAGAGTTGTGAAATAATTACTTCTAGTTAAGTTAAGTAGTCTTGTTTAGAGGTGGTCTTGTGTTTAAATAAGTGGCACCGATGTAATGCGTTAGTAGTAAGCTTTAGGATCTTTGAATAAAGGCTTGTGAATAAAGTTTGGTTTGTTATGAGCAGATCGTCAGACGCGGGATCGCATATTCTGGTACTTCACAAGATGATGATGATATCCCCAACCCGCCACCAATGCCGACCAATTTGGGTGATGCTATCATTGCATTAGTCAATGTGGATATGTGGAAAATTCTCGTTTGCTTCATGAGATGGCTCAAAGTAATCAAAATCGGATGCATAGAAATCATGGACGCAATCCTAACGGGCATGAGGCTACATATGTTGACTTCACGGATACAAAACCCCAAAGTTCACTAAGGTGATGAACCATTGGAGGTCGATGACCGGCTTAGGACCATGGAATGTAAATTTGATCTTATTCATTGCACGGAGTTTGAAGCTTGTTGTTTGCCGCCCAAACAACTTAGAGGTGCAAACGGTGCTTGGTATGCAAACCTTATGGCCATGCAACCCGCAGTGTTCCATTAACTTGGATAGAGTTTCGTCTTCGCTTTTAGAGCCTCATTATATCCTCAAGGAGTGATGGCTATGAAGTTAGAAGAGTTCCTTGCCTTGAAGCAAGGAGATCAAACTGTGATGCAATATGTAGGAAGATTCAATCACCGTCACAATATGCACCGAACATGTCAATACGGATGCCAAGAAAAAGAAATGGTTCATGAGAGGTCCGAATACCAAACTATGCAGACAATGATGACAAATTGTACCAATATCACTTATCATGAGGCGAAGAATATTGCACTTGCTTCAGAGGCAAAAGTATCGGCAACATAAGGAGCTCAAGAAGAAAAAGAATGTGTCGTCTGGACCTTTTGGTGGAACCCAAAAGAGGCGTAGAGTGATTTATCATCCAAGAAACCATTATCGTCCTCCTTATCGTCCGCGCCGCAGTTCCAAGCCGGGCAATACCAAAAATGTCCGTCCTGCTATAACCTATCCGAACTCACAACAACCAATGTTCCTAGTGGTAATGCTCCAACATCACAGGTCACAACTATCCGTGTTACAATTGTGGGAGGACCGGTCATTTCTCTAGGGAATGTCCATATCCTAAGCGAGCTAATCAAAATTATCGAAGGCCCTGCCAATCAACAACAGGTCAAGCACCAAACAAGAACCACAATCAGAATGCTCAGAAGGGCAAAGATGAGAGGAAGACAGGAAGGGTTTTCTATATTCAAGCCGGGGAAATTCCTGAAGGAGAGCCAGTGATGATGGGTATGTTTCCTGTTGCCAATCATCCTGCGTTATACTTTTTGATTACGGCGCGCCGCATTCCTTCATCAATAGAGCATTTGTTGTGAAGTATGAAATTTCAATTGGGACAACAAAGGAAAATTTCTTTATACAGTCGCCCGGGGGACGTCTGTGTACTAAGGAAATGGTATACCAGGTACCCATAAACCTGGGTGGGCATATTTTTCCCACTACCATGATTATCCTAAAGGACCGTGGATATAGATGTAATTTTGGGAATGAATTGGATGTATCAAATAAGGTCATTATAAATGCTTTGAATAGAACTATAAGGGTAAGTTTGCCAGCTAGTGCTTCTCAACTTCTTATCCAACTTCCAACCTTAAGAAGATCAGTGGGCAAAGTTTGTGCAACTGTCGTCAAAGAGATTAGAGATATCCCGGTAGTATGTGAATTTCCTGATGTGTTTCCTAAAGAATTACCCGGTCTACCACCGATAGAGATGTCCAGTTTAACATAGAATTGAAACACGAACAGCTCCTATTTCTCGGAGAGCTTATAGGATGCCACCTAAGGAGTTAGCCGAGTTGAAGACTCGATTGCAAGAATTGATTGATAAGGGATTTATCCAACCTAGTTCATCACCTTGGGGATGTCCGGCAATTTTTGTGAAAAAGAAAGATGAGACCTTGAGGTTATGTGTCGACTACCGTCCGTTGAATGAAGTGACCATCAAGAATAAGTATCCATTACCTCGGATAGATTTGCTTTTTTGATCAATGGCCGGAGCCAAAGTTTTCTCAAGATAGATTTGAGGTCGATATCACCAAATCAAGATAAAGCCCTGAAGATATTCCCAAAACGGCATTTACCACAAGATATGGATTATATGAATATTTGGTCATGTCTTTTGGTTTGACCAATGCTCCAGCTCATTTCATGTATTTGATGAATTCAGTATTCATGCCTGAGCTAGACAAATTCGTAGTGGTGTTTATTGATGACATTCTAGTATATTCCAAGAGCAAGGAAGAACATGCGGAACATCTCAGAATTGTTCCGACTCGTTTGAGAGAACATCAACTATATGCAAAGTTCAAAGAAGTGTGAGTTTTGGCTTAAGGAAGTACAATTTCTTGGACATGTCTTGTCGTGGAAGGAGTTTCTCGTTGATCCAAGCAAAGTGAAGGATGTTCTTGATTGGAAACCGCCAACCACAGTTCATGAAGTTAGGAGTTTTACGGGATTGGCGGGGTATTACCGCCGGTTTATTCCAGATTTCTCTAAAGTGTCAAAGTCCATTCTTGAGTTGTTGAGGAACCAAGTCAAGTTTGTTTGGTCGTCTGATCGTGAAAAGGCTTTTCGGACTTTGAAGAGATTGTTGACCATTGCAAGATAGCCCAACTCGACATCGAGAAGTCATTTGACGTCTATTGTGATGCGTCGGGTATTGGTATTGGATGTGTGTTGATGCAAGAAGGCCGAGTCATTGCTTATGCATCTAGGCAACTTAAGCAACATGAAGAGCACTATCCGACTCATGATTTGGAGTTAGCAGCTGTGGTCCATTCTTTGAAGATTTGGCGGCATTACCTACTTGGTAATACATGCCATATATATCTGAACCATAAGAGCTTAAAGTATATCTTTACTCAGTCAGAATTGAATATGCGACAAAGAAGATGGTTAGAGCTGATTAAAGATTATAACTTAGAAGTGCATTATCATCCTGGAAAAGCAAATGTGGTTGCAGATGCTCTAAGTCGCAAAAGTTATTGCAATTGCACGAAAGTAAGAACAATGGGTTTGACCTTATGTCAAGAGATGGAGAAGTTGAATGTAGATGTAATTCAACAGGCAAATTTGACCAACATAATTGTTGAAGCCACTATTCGAGATCAAGTTATTGTTTGCTCGGAAGGAAAATAAGGGTATAGCCCATATCAAGGAAAAAAGTCAAGAATGGAAAAGCGGAATGCTTTAACATAGATGATGAAGATGTGTTATGGTTCAAGGATCGCTTTGGTGGTACCAAAAGTTCCCCGAGTTACGGCGATCAATTCTAGATGAGGCACATGCTACTAGGTTATCTATCCATCCGGGAAGCAACAAGATGTACCATGACTTAAAACAAAGGTTTTGGTGGACCAAAATGAAGATAGAAATTGCAAGGTATATAGCAAAGTGTGATACTTGTCGAAAAGTGAAAGCTATACATTTGAGGTCTCACTGGAGAATTACAACCATTACCTATTCCAGCTTGGAAGTGGGAGGATATAAGTATGGACTTTATTGTTGGTCTACCCAAGACATCAAAGGGATTTGACTCAAGATGGGTGATTGTGGATCGACTAACCAAGTCAAGACATTTTATTCCGGTCCGAATACATATTCTCTTGTCCAATATGCCAAGATATATTTAGCAAGAATTATGAGCCTCCATGGAGTACCAAGGACCATAGTGTCGATAGGGGTACACAGTTTGTCTCCAGCTTTTTGAAACAATTACATTCTTCGTTGGGAACCAAGCTTACATTTAGTACTGACCTATCACCCACAGATCGATGGATGAATGAAAGAGTCAATCAAGTACTTGAAGATATGTTAAGGTGTTGTGTCCTTAACTATTCCAAGAAGTGGGATGAGTGTTTGCCTTTGGCTGAGTTCTCATATAACAATAGTTATCGGGAAAGCATTAGAATGGCTCCATTTGAAGCACTCTATGGTCGAGATGCGTAATATCGAACATCGTTGGTTAGTGCGAGCCCTGAGAAAGAAGATTCTTTGGAGTTGATCTTGTGAAAGAAAGCAAGACAAGGTTAGGCAAATACAAAGTAATTTGAAGATAGCTCATTCCCGACAAAAAGAGTTATGCGAGATAAACGGCGTCGACCATTGACGTTTAACAAAGGGACTTTGTGTATCTTAAAGTATCACCAATGAAGGGAGTTACTCGTTTTGGTGTTAAAGGCAAGTTAGCACCTCGATATATTGGACCATTTCAAATTTTGGAGAGGTATGGAAAAGTGGCCTATCGCTTGAAATTACGAACATCTATCGGCAAAGAAAGCATGATGTATTCCATGTTTCTCAATTGAAGAAGTGTCTCCGAGTGCACGAAAGCGTAATGTTGAGATTGAAGGGGTAGGACTTGAATCGATTTGACTTATTCGTAATATCCTATCCGAGTGTTGGCTCGTAAAGATCGTGTTACTCGAAGGAGGACAATAAAGTTCTATAAAATACAATGGAATCAACATTCAAGAGGAAGCTACCCGAATCGGAAGATTACTTGTTAGAAAAATTTCCGAGTTTCTAGCGTCAATATAGAGTAGATAATGTTAGTTGAGCTCGGTTACTACAAATAGTGTTTTAAAGAAACCTCACTTGTTTTATGGAAGAGTTCGGGATGTTTTTGGATTAACACATTTCCTTTTCCATTACTTACTCTATGGCTTTGAATCTCAAGCGAGATTTCTTTTAGGAGGAAGGATTGTAACACCTCGGGTGTTTAAAATACTAAAACCTGACATGTCATCATATGCATTGCAAAGCATTTGGCATTTGGTGAAAACTTTGAGATGCATACACGAAAACAAGTTTATATTCATGTGGTATGTGTTGAATTGTATTGTTTGACTTAAATTCAAAGTTTGTTTGGATTTTGAATTTTTCGAAAAAACCCGCTTTTCAAAGATTTAAATCCTACCCCGAAAATCCATTTCAAAATCTAGACAGAATTAGGAGATGGTTATAGAAGCAAAGTTGTAGAACTTTCAATTTTGAACAACTTTTGTTTTTGGAGATTTTGAGTTGTTATGAAAAATTTGAGAGTAAATTGTGAATTTTTGGCGTATGGCAATTTTTGTAAATTTTGTGAATGAGTGTTCACCGCCTAAGCTACATTGCCGTCGTTCCTTCTTCTTCGGTGTTCCAGGCGTGTTGTGGCCGTCTTTGATGTCGCTACTGGCACGAAATAGCTCGTCGTGGCTTCCTTGAGCTTCTGCGCCGCTATATAAGTACCAAGACGTCGTCATCGTGCTTTTTCTTCCTTTGTTTTCACCACCGTCGTTGTCATCGCTCCAACAAGCTCGCATCGTCTCCCCCTAGCGCTGTTGCCATCTCGGTAAAAGGCCGTCCTAGTTCCGTCTTTTCCTTGCGAATCCAAATTAGCTAGCCTTGATCGCTTTGAAATTGCCGAGAACTCGCTGTCCACGTTTTTCTTCCTCGAGGTCAGCAACTTCACCGCTGCGGGCGTGTCATCGTGGCCAGAGTTTTTCGGTGAGCCGTTGTCTGTAATCAGTGTACTTACGGTTTCGTTTCGATGCTGTAGTCTTTCGTCAGTTGTTGTTTACTCATTTTGATCGCTGCAGTCGCCGGTTCTCCCTTACCGACGATCTTTGCTTCGCATAGTTCACCATAGTGGTCGGATAGTTCACCATAGTGGTCGGATAGTTCACCGTAGTGGTCGGATAGTTCACCATAGTGGTCGGATAGTTCACCATAGTGGTCGGATAGTTCACCGTAGTGGTCGGATAGTTCACCATAGTGGTCGGATAGTTCACCATAGTGGTCGGATAGTTCACCATAGTGGTCGGATAGTTCACCATAGTGGTCGGATAGTTCACCATAGTGGTCGGAGAGTTCACCAAAGTGATCGGTGCTAGCGTGGTCTCATCAGTTACGAATATGGTTTGGTTAATTTGGTTTGTAACTGTACTGCGAAGAAAAATTGTATCCAATTTATTTATTTTTGTATCCATCATCGAGCATCATGTTTCATATTCCACATCATGTTAAGCATGGCAATGTTACTACGTGTAGTAAACGAAGGTGAGCACGTGGTAGTTAATCAAGTTCTTGGAGGAGGTTGATCTCATCTGTTGAGGTCGGGTCGAAGACTTGTGAAACGCGTCGCGGAGCCGGACTTTTCCGTCAACGAAGGCAAGCCCTTGATGCATATAACCCTACCTTGTATTTTACAAATTGATTTCGCTTTTGCTTTTCAATACTGCATTAAGTGATTAGAAGTCAAGTGGAAACCTAATTGTTGCATTATCAACCTTGTTGTTCCATATCTACCTTGTTACCCGTTTAAAATCGTATATGCCTAGTTATGCTTAGCTCGCTTAGACCGATCGAGTTGGGTGATTACCGTCACTGCGAGTTTTAAATGGAACTTTGGTTACTTATGTTATCATGTGATATGGCAATGTGGAGTAATAAATCTAGACCGGGCGGACTTCGTGTGTGTGTGAGCCACAAGACTGGTAATGTCTTGTGAGCGGGTTCTTTCCGCTTTGTGTCGATTAAGGTCCGTACCGTTGGTGAACCGCTTATGTGAGACTTTGTAGTACTAACCACATACTCCGGTAAGCCTTAACTTGGCTATTCTATTACGAGAATGGCTACTCAGCGCCTTTGGGAGTGGAGAGATGGCGGGAGTAAGCGTGTACCCTCGTGGCTGGAATGTGGCGGATTTGAGGTGTCTTTGTGCTCTCGGGTGGCGCGGACCCGTTCTTGTTTAGAGGATCCAAGGGTAGGTTGGTATATGTAGGTCGGGGACCTACATATGTCGTCGTGGTCTCTGAAGTCCATTTGGGTTTAATAATCGATTCAATCGCCGTTGCTCCTCGGTTATGGAGACTCGCTTCTCTTCTTCATCATCGTAGTATTAATAATCGGAACTCGAGAATGGTTCGAGAAAGTGTTGGATATGAAGTTTCATGATCTTAATACGGATCGTGTCCGACTTTGTTTATGATCTGATGAGATTTTAAATATTGATACAAAGAATTTTGTTAAAATGCTTTTAAGCAAAAGAACTTTGATTATTGCTAAAGCCATACCTTGAATCCACGAGCCTGCATTCCCCGAGTCTTATCGCTTTTATTTCGGTTAAGTCTTGTTGAGTACTTTCGTACTCGTGGTTTGTTGACCCTTGTTGCGAGTGAGGCTCATGAGCGATCTGTTTTGGATCGTCTTTGCATGACCGTTGTTCATCGATGATGATAAGTAATGTGTGGCCCTTAGGGTAAGTGTGATGATATTTGTGTGTTTTGTTTATATTATAATGCCACTCCACTACTACGTTTTGTAATAATAATCGAACTTAGTTTGTAAGGTTTGAAATAAATGTTTTGTAAACTAAGTTATTGTAAGACTTCCGCTGATTTACTCTGTGTTGATATTTGGATAAATGTTGTAATACTGCAATGACTCTGTAATGTGATCCTGCTTTCGAAATCGTGGATGATTCGGGGTTCTCCGAGGACACCCGACAGTCTTCTTAAGTTATTGGTAACATATGCATAAATGTCAAAGGTCGTTGGACAGTGACAGGTGCATGTGGGCCCTATAATTTAGGAGGTTCTGCCACACCTGGCCGCTCAGGCCGGCGGTGACGCGCGGCGCCACGCGGCCGTCGAGTTCTGAATCGGTCGGGTCACTGTAGGTGTCTGAACTTTCGTTTCAGTTTCGACAATACCGACTGATAGGTGAACTTCAACGGTGGTTATCTCCTAAACCGTGTTGATTTAGCTCGTGGTCTAATTAACAAAGTTGTTCATCTACATGCGAACTACAATCTTTACAATTGGAGCTCGAGCTGTTTGGGCTTGGTTCGTGAGATACAGTGCTCCAAACATCAGCTCAAGAAACTGAAAATTGGTTTATGACTTAGAAAATTTTCAGGGTTTCAAAATAGATCTCAAATCTAACTTGTGGGGCCCTTTAGAGCATGTTGTGCACATTTTCAAGACTTGACTTCTAAACAAAGTTTGTTCCTTATATAATTCCCTACATCTTTGCTTTAGGTTGCTCAGACATGCAAACATCCTAAGCTACACTTTTAAAACAGTCAAACA
This sequence comes from Miscanthus lutarioriparius, assembly GCA_904845875.1. Classification (NCBI taxonomy): domain Eukaryota; kingdom Viridiplantae; phylum Streptophyta; class Magnoliopsida; order Poales; family Poaceae; genus Miscanthus; species Miscanthus lutarioriparius. The sequence continues at coordinate 14,292,535 of CAJGYO010000008.1, forward strand.
TAGGAGCTCTAGGGGTCCAAATTGGTCAACCATGACTTGGAAACCTAATTAGGCAAAATGATCAACATGAACCTTGTTCCTAATGACATTCTAGGTGTAACTAAGTTACTTAGGATGATTATTAGCCACACCACACATTGGTCACACAAGAATCAAGCAAGGTATGTAATTTGAAACAATGAAAAACACATGAAATGTTGCAACTGTTTTCATAGTCATGTTTCACTTGTTTCATGATTGTGTTGCATAGCACTAACTAACCTTGTTTCACTAAGTGAGTGGCACATGTTGCACTTAAGCGTTGCACACTTTACATTTCATAAAGAACAACACACATGAAATCTACAACACGCTTGCAATGTTTCAATTTATGTTTCATGTGCTATAAGTTCACAAAGGGATGCATGATGCTCATGTTCATGAAATGCAAGTGCAAATGTGGAAGCCAAACACCTGGGTGTTACAGCCCTCCTCCTTATAAAAATCTCGCCCTAGATTTGAAAAGCGTACCATTGTTGATAGAATTCCTTATAACCATCCCTCAAATAATCTTCCCTTTCCCACGTTGCATCGCGTTCACTACCCTTATTACTCCACATGACTTTGTAGAACTTGACCACCGACTCCGAAGTCACTCGCTCACGAGTGTCAATCACTCGAACCGCTTTTCTTCAAAGGTCAAATCAGATTTTAACTCGATATCCCCAATGGAACTCTCTCTTGTGGACGCCAAGACATTTCTTCAATTGGGATACATGAAAGACATTGAAGATAGCACTCATCTCCGGGGTAATTGAATCTTATACGCCACTTTACCACTTTGTCCAATGATTTCAAACGGACCAACATATCTTGGCGCAAGCTTTCGCTTCACACATCAAGCGTTGGACACTTTTCATAGGTGAAACCTTCAGATAAACGAAGTCTCCAACTTCGAACTCAATAGGTTTTCTCGTCGATCGGCATAACTTTTCTCGCTTAGCTTGCGGGCGGCCATGTGAGTTTGGATAGTACGGACTTGTTCTTGACTTCTTGAACAAAATCAATTCCATAATATCTCCTTTCACCGGCTTCTACCCAGTTCAACGGGTTCTACACTTCCGCCATACAAAGCTTCAAACGGTGCCATCTTGATGCTTTCTTGATAACTATTATTGTACGAGAATTCAGCTAGGGGGCAACCATTTTTCCCATGAACCCTTCACGAGATGACACAGCTCTCAACATATCTTCTAAGATTTGATTCACCCGTTCGGTTTGTCCATTGGTTTTGCGGATGATAGGCGTAACTTCTTACTAGCTTAGTTCCTAATAATCCATGTAAGTGCTCCCAAAAGCGGCAAAGGAACTGTGGTCCTCTATCGATACAATAGTACGAGGGATTCCATGAAGACGGACTATCCGATTGAAGTACAACTCAAAGATAATCGATTGAGACGGAAATCAATGCGGACAGAATGAAGTGTGCCGACTTGGTCAATCGGTCCACAATTACCCAAATTGAGTTAAAATTCCTCTGAGTGGTAGGGAGTCCAACTATAAAATCCATACTTATCTCTTCCCATTTCCAACCAGAATAGAGAGTGGTCAAGTAATCCAACTTTCATGTGTATCTTGCCTTGACTCGACAACAAGTGTCACACCTAGCCACATAAGCGGCTATCTCCTTCTTCATTTTAGTCCACCAATAACGAGGCTTCAAATCATGATACATTTTACTACCGCCTGGGATGAATAGATAATTTAGAGGAATGTGCTTGAGATATGATTTGATCTCTAAGCTCTCTATCCTTCTAACCACTAACCTATCCTTGAACCATAACACGTCATTTTCATCTACCCGAAAATGTTTGGTTTCTTGTTCTTTCATCTTGCGCTTGATGTGGAATACACCGGATCGGTCTTTTGTAGCTCAATAATTCTACTTTGCAGAGTACAACTGACAGTGATGTTGTGAAGGATTGCAGGATGCATGAGCCGTGACAAATGACAATCACCTTCAATCAAAGAGTGACAATGCGATTTCTGCTCAAGGCATCTGCAACGACGTTTGCCTTGCCAGGATGATAGTGCACTTGGAGATTATAATCCTTGATCAACTCGAGCCATCTTCGTTGACGCATATTCAACTCAAGGTTGAGTGAAGATGTACTTAAGACTTTTGTGATCAGTGTAGATGTTGCACACATTACCAAGCAAATAATGTCTCCAGGCTTTCAAAGCATGAACAACTGCAGCGAGTTCTAAGTCATGCGTAGGATAATTCACCTCATGCTTCCGAAGTTGGCGAGAGGTATAAGCAATGACCCTACCCTCCTGCATAAGAACACCTCCTAAGCCAATGCCTGATGCATCACAATACACATCAAAAGGTTTCTCAATATCCGGTTGTGCCAAAACCGGAGCCGAAGTTAAAAGGGTCCGCAGGTGCGAAAAGCCACATCACACTCGGAAGTCCGGACAAACCTCGTGTCTTTCAAGCGAAGAACCGAGTCATAGGCTTGGCTATTTTTGAGAAATCCGGGATGAAGCGACGATAATAGCCCGCCAAACCCGTAAAAACTCCGAACCTCATGCACCGAAATGGGAGCCTTCCAGTCTAACACTTCTTGCACCTTGGTGGGATCCACCATAATTCCACCATCGGACAACACATGCCCGAAAACGCGGTACTTTCTGAAGCCAAAATTCACATTTGCTTGAACTTTGCATAAAGCTTGTGTTCACGCAGTCTAGTGAGAACCACTCGCAAATGTTCAACATGATCTTCTTCATTCTCGTAATAGACCAAGATATCATCTATAAATACCACCACAAATTTGTCCAACTCGAGCATAAACACCGAATTCATTAGATACATGAAATGTGCGGGGCATTGGTCAATCCGAACGACATAACCAGATACTCATACTGAGACCATATCTTGTAGAGAATGCGGTTTTTGAGACATCCTCAGGCGAATTTTGATTTGATGATAACCGCACCTCAAATCAATCTTGGAAAAGACTTTTGCTTTAGACAACCGATCAAACAAGATGTCTATCCGCAAGCGGGGTACTTGTTCTTAATTGTGACTGCATTCAAAGGCCTATAATCTACACACATGCGTAGTGACCGATCCTTCTTCTTCACAAAGATAGTGGACACCCCATGGCAATGAACTAGGACGGATAAGGCCTTTACAGAGAAGTTCACTTAATCGGATCTTAAGTTCAGCTAGTTCGTTGGGAGGCATTCTATAAGGTCTTCTAGATATGGGTGCTGTACCAGGTAGCAACTCTATCTTGAACTCTACATCCCGATCCGGAGGTAATCCAGGCAAATCCTCGGGAAAAACATCCGGAAAGTCACACACTACCGGGATATTTGCCATAGCCTTTGCTTGCACCGCATTAGCCGCACAAGAAAGATTGATGTCCCTAGGTAGTTGCACCAGGAAACCTTCCTGAGTACTAGGATCTCTGAGCATGACTACTCTAGTCGATGTATCAATAAGCACCCGTGCTTGCTCATCCAATTCATTCCCAATATCACATCGATACCCAGCCCGGTAAAACTACCGGATCAACTTGATAACTTCGTCCCTCTATCTCAAGTTGTACGCCCCTACTACGAGCTTGGTGGGGATGGTACCACCGGCAGCCCTAATACAATAACCCTCACCCTCAACAAAGGTATGTTTTCTTCGCACAAACTTGGATGCAAATGCGGACTAATAAAAGAATGTGAAGCACCCGAATCAAATAGTACAACTCAAGGGTGTTGATCAACCGAAAACTTACCGACGGTGGATCGCCTCCCCTCAAGGAATATCAAAGAACATTTGTATAGTTCACCTAGCCACCTTGATTGAAATTCTTCTTAGGGTAAGGACACTTCCTTGCCCAGTGGCCGGTCTTGTTGCAATTCCAGCACGGCATATTGCTTGGCGGAACATTGGAGCTTCCTTGATCGGTAGTGCCCTTTGGAAGAGCAACCAGAAAAGCCTTGCGAAATCCAGTCCTCCTGGATTCTTCTTCTGCGGTGGGCGAAACTTAGCGGTATCGACGTTGGTGGACGGAATGGAGCCTTATGTGTGACGGGAGCCTTGGATTGTGAGGCACTCGCCTCATAGGCTCTCTTCACGACTCTTTGAAGCAAAGATACACAAAGATTGTTGTTCTCTTGGGATAGAGCATCACTAACAAACTCATTGAAATGCGCACACTTGCAATTTCCCATGGTCTTCATAAGTTTGGGGCTCGGTCCGCTTGAAACTTCATGCGATTTTCTTGGCATCGGTGTCCACAAACTCCGTGAGCGTACCTTACAAGGTTATTGAAAGCTGCAGGTATTCGTTCAAGCTCTTGTTCCCTTGGGTTAACTTCATAAACTCAGTATGCTTGATCGCCATGAGACCAGGAGGAATATAATTTCCCCTGAAAGCAGACTTGAACTGATCCCAAGTAATTTGGGCATTAGCGGGCATAGTGGACCGATGATGGCTCCACCAAATACCAGCTGGCCCATGCAACTGGTGAGATGCGACTCACCTTGACACCTCACTCAAGCGGAGCAAAGGAACTTCCGCCGAGAGTATTTAACCACTCATCGCCTTGCAGAGGCTCCTCACCCTCCTTGAAGATCGGGGTTTCGTGTCAAGGAAAGCCTTGAAATCACTTATTGATTTGGTTCTCGTCCTTGGCGGACATTCCGATCCTCACGGTTTGCCATCTCAGCGCATAGCCTCATTTAGCATGCTGCTGACTTTCAACGATTGTCTTCTGCATTAGCTCACCGGTGTGGGTGGTGGTGGAGGAGGTGTTTGCTCCTCATCTCCATGGTTACGACCATGACGAAGATTGTAAGCCAACTGCAAAATGTATAGCCAATGAGCACTGATGATGTGGAAATTTGTAGATGAATTGTATAATTATGCCACACTGACTCCAATGGAGGAAATGAACTTATACTATCATAGAGGCACAATCATTCATCACAATCACACAACTTCTCAAGCGCATCAATTGACACATTAAGGCGATGAACTTAACCAGCAATGAGATGGATAGCCCGCACAGACGGAACTTGTCAAAGGCTCACATAAGCGGAACATAACAGGTTCAATAGGTTACATCAAAGCCAGAGGGTTCCAAACTGACAGCAAAGATAACTTAAGGTTCGATATTACATCCCAACGATTAACTTATTACAAAGCTACTCGTTCATGCCTGAGGATCAACAAAAGACTAGCTCCAGCGTATTAGCTAAGTATTAAGCTAACTACGCATCGTCCTCGGAGTCAGTGTCGAAGATCTCTCCTCCATCTTCATCACTAGCAGGCTCTAACTCCTCATCTTCCTCCTCATCATGTGGAACGTCTTCAGGTCCATTAATCTCAACGTCATCACCTTCAGCCATGATGACACCAGAACCCATCTCATCCTCATCAGGTGGCAGGAGAGGGTGAAGCTGATTGTGTAACAGGTGAACCTCCTCATGAAGATTGTCATTGTACCCTTCTGCAGCCGCCAACTGCTGCTCGAGTTCTACCTGTCGCGCTCTCAGCACATTCTCCTCGTGCCAGGCTTCATTCCGTTGGTTCAGCATGTGAACCAACATACGCTCACAGTTGCGGTGAGCAACTGTCAACCTCTGAACCTCCAGGTTCTCTTGATCCCGTTCCTGCGTGACTTGCTCCAAACGCTGCTGAACTGCAGTCCTCTCAGCAGTCACCCGGGCTAGTTCTGCCCTCAGCCTTTCCTCCTCAGTAGGCTCAGGACGGGGCTCACGAGGAGCTAAACGGTGACGAGGTGCCCTGCCTCCAGCGGACTTGCGAGCAGTGCGTTTCGTGCGCGCCATCTGTAGCAAAAGTTACAACGTAAGGGGAGAATCATTTAAGGGATACGAAATTTAATTATTCGAGACCATCAATTTTAAAGGAGGGAGTAATGCAAGAAATGCCATGTATGCTTGAACATGATGCATGCACGATCCGTACGTCCTCACAAACCTAAAATAAAATTTAAAGGCTAGCGAAATATACGGTGGCATACATACGTTCTCTCGTATACGGTAGCTAGTCGATCTACAACGATACGTTGTTAGTGTACCTATGAAAAATTTCATTTCAGCCCAAAGAATTCCCTAAAAAGGCATAAAAGCAAGCATTAAACTAAATACTTTCATACATACATCCCCGGATGTATATACTCTAGTATCACAGCTACCCGACAGAGATACCCACAATTAAGTACTCTCATAGATACATGATTAAACATGTAGGTATGCGAGCAACCACAACTACTCTCCCTAGACCGACGGTTGGACGGTCATGCTCTCACAACTCACCCTTACACAGGCGTGAGGCAAATGATCCAAACATTACCATTCAAACGAATGGCACCCATGCAATATCACGCCGCATGGACGACGAAAATAGAAACAATCAATTCCCCCAAGTTAGTAATTATATAAGCCACCTAAAATCCTTAAGTGGGCTACAAAGGATGTGATCACTGGTACGCTATAAAATTTCAGATTTTTGAACACTTACATATAACTATAAGTTATAAACCGGTTTAGCAACAAAAAGCTTTTGTTTTTAAATACCCGTATGACATGTTTAATGTTGAATCTAGTTCGATGCCACCGTCACAGAATCCCGACCAATTTATAAGAGTACAAGTACGAAAACAATCGCCAAACGATCAAATTCTCTAAACTTGCGCCCATATAAACCCGGTAGTCAATCTGAAATCACGACGGATTTCAAACCAACTTGCATACAACCAAGATCACGATAATTCAACATAACATATCGTGATGCGTTACAACATTTCGCAGACGTTACGCAAATAGATTACATCAACACAGAGTCATCGTTATTACAAAACAAGTCTTGTAACATAGCGGAAGCAAATAGTTTAACTCACACACACGAGTTCAATACCGCATACCAGTTTGTTTGATCACATCCCACAAAAGCATTCAGATAAGATAACAGGAGATCATGCCCGTGATCTAGTCTTACGTCACCACGGGTGGAGACAATACTTACAGAATCCCCGATAGAGAAGGTCATCCGCAACAAGAGGGAATAAACCCCGAGTAACGGAATGTACTCAAATAGACTTACCCGACGGAAACCAAAAGAAAGGACACCAAGGATCATGCATAGCTTTATTTAGTGGATCTGGTGACACTTGCTTTTGCGAAAAGCATATGTAATAATGATCAACTTTTATCCCGAACTAGCAAAGTGACTTTAAGCCATTAACTCATCATCTATATTAGCACCTGTATTAATCAACCACTTGATTAATATGCAAACATTAATAACCATAGCAGGTATAATTCTCGCAACATTATCATCATCATCATCATTATCCATTTAACCATATCGTTAAATTAATTGAATCTACGTTGCCACTGCTCAAGTCAAGTTCTCACTATCCGGAGAGACGGCGATTCAATCGATTCCTATCCAAATTGGAGGGTATTCCTAACACAAACCCCTGCTTCCCCGTCGAGGTCGCAAACAAGTCACCTTTGGTACAACTCAGGAGAAAAGTAAAAGAAAAGACGCGGGTCCGGGCCGCCTGCATTCTCGAGAGAACCACTCGCCAGAAGTGCGGGATCTTAAACCCCGACTTCCCTTGGACTTATGCCAATGGCTCTCCGCACATCCTTACTACCTCCGTAATGCATCCAACCCCACGGTTCCCGGCCCGAGTTGAGCTACTCGGCGGCATGCGGTCGGAACGACTTATCCGCCCACCTAAGTGTTAGGCTGCGTTCAACATGACATGAGGACGTCTGAAATGTATCGGTCCTTAAACGACATAGACGGAGTCACTATGTTCAAACCTACACAAGACTTCGCCTTGGTCTTAATTCATTATTCACATGGTTCTTTTCCACGATAGCAAATATAGCCAACCGTGATCCACCTCATCCTAAATCTCGCAGTGACAGAAATCACCCGACTTCTACCGCACTAAAGCATGGCTAAGCATTTAACCCATTCCCTAACTTAAATAGGATTCGGTCATGATATCCGGACAAGGAGGGATATATAATGCAGCAATTGGTTCCAACCAATTCCTATACTTAATGCATCATCAACAATAAAGATACTCAATATATTTGTAAAGACATGGGAGACTTATAATGCTCGGGGCTTGCCTTTCGAGAAAGAGGAAGGTGGTGATCGTGGCACTCGGGCAACTCCTCGGCGACGGCCGCTTCTTCGACTTCCTGCACTCGGGCTCCTCCTCCTGGTTGGCTCCTCTGAACTCCAGCAACGTCACTCCCTCCGGCACACCTATTGCATGAATGCGCAAGATAAGTATCATGGATGCACATGTACGAATGTCGGGGATGCTCGGGGAATGCACATGCTCACTGTAGTTTGCATATTCCAACTTAAGCCCTATTCAAATCACTTTCACTTACCACGTTTATACAACCTAAGGTATAATTGCTCATCTTCCGTTAATGACCTAGCACCTGCACCTAAGCATATTCTCAAGTTAGGCTAACCCCTAAACAATCAACGAGAATCTTGCAACAACATACACTCAAGCATTTGTATTTCGGCAAAATGAACACTATGTAGCGGTGCAGTAAACTAGTCATAACTGGAGATTTATAAATCCAAATAATATGAAACAAGACAATCTGGAAAGCTTATAAAATTGTCTACAAAACATTTTCAGACCTCAAAGCATGATTCAAACCTTTACCAGGTCGAATTCATCAATCAACAGAAGTCTATCCTCACAAGGCAGAGAATCAAAGAAAACAGGAACCTAACTTTAAACAGCTGTAGTTTCTAAACTACTGGGCCAAATGCCCTCAAATTTTGACAGGAGATAGATACATAAGTTATCTACAACTTTTGTATTCAACACAAGCACAGAAAACCACATTATCATGGGGAACTTTCCAAAGTCCCCAGATCTGTCCAGAGAGACATAATGCAACAAATAATTGTCAACTTATGATACAAACGCTTCATTGGACAAAACCAACTTTACTGACATATCACATATATCACAAGAACACCAGAAAGTAGGATGTCCCTCACCAAAACATTTCTTTTAATACCTTTCTTAATTTATTTAATTAATTAGGGGAAATAATAAACATATATGAAAACTGCCCCATTAATTCTACAAAAATTACAGTAGACACTACATGTCCTAAGTAGACTACCATAAAAATTTCACACCATTTGAGCAAGAATAAAAGCCTACACAAAAATGATAAGCCATAATGGCTTAAAATGGCATAATTAGGAAACCCTAATGAAAAGTGTCAAGCAACAGATTTCATATTTTTCTAAGCATCCTTAAGGTACTAGGATACTACCTACCAAGTTTCATGGCCATCGGATTCATAGATTAATTACTAAAATTTACACAAGAATCATCCAATGATAAAAGGAAAATCTATAACTCAAAAACTACACATGCAATGACTCTCAAATTTTAACCAGATCTTCTACTATACAATACTAGCTTACCCACAAAATTTCACAATTTTTGGATCAAGGAAACTCAAGATATGATTTAAACAAGTTTGCATGCATTCAAAAACACATTTCAAGTTCCTATTTAATTCATCCAAAATTTCTACATAAAGTGCTCAAGACATATTTTTATTAAATACTAGACCTCACAGAGAGTCTAACAAAATTGGAACCATCCAATTTGGATCTACATAACAGGAGATACAAAAATATCAAATAAGCAATCAAAACTGTATTTTTGAACTATCCTTAAGAACAACAGCCACTGACGTGTGGGACCCGGCTGTCAGCCGACCCCACTGGTCAGCGGCAGTAAAGCAGAGGAGGCGGCTGCGACGCGCGGAAGACGGCGTAGCTCGCCGACGGTGACCTCACCGGCGACGAGAACGGCACCAACGTGACCGCCTAGACCTACTGCGTCGATTGGCACCCTAACCGCAAACCCTACCGACCTCTAGGTACCCCGGCCACGAAGCTCGGCGGCTCGGCCATGGCGCACGGTGGCGCGTGGCCGTGTTCCGGCTTGGCTGGACCGGCGTGGGTGGTGACATCATCACCCGAGCATCAGCGCATGACGGGGAAGACGAGACGCGGGCTAAGGATGGAGGAGTGGTGCGGTGGTGCGCTGGCCGCGGTGAGCGCCATCTCCGGCGAGGGTGCGACGGTGCGGGAACGCCGACAGCGGCCTCACCTGAGGTCGAATGACCGCGCGGAGATGACGACGAGCAATAGGGGATCACGGCGGAGCTTTGGTGAAGGTGTAGTGCGTGTTTTCGCGGAGGTGAGTGCGCGGGAGCTTGCCGAAGCTCACGGCGGCAATGGGGAGCGGTGGTTCCGCTGCTTCGGCTGCGGAGGAGAAGGGAGGAAGCGAAGAAATGAACTGAGGCACAGGGGGGCTCTCGGTGGCGTGCTGCGGCTTGTACTGGCGCTCTCAGGCCCGACGTGGCCTGGCCGCTCAGGCCGGCGGTGACGCGCGGCGCCACGCGGCCGTCGAGTTCTGAATCGGTCGGGTCACTGTAGGTGTCTGAACTTTCGTTTCAGTTTCGACAATACCGACTGACAGGTGAACTTCAACGATGGTTATCTCCTAAACCGTGTTGATTTAGCTCGTGGTCTAATTAACAAAGTTGTTCATCTACATGCGAACTACAATCTTTACAATTGGAGCTCGAGCTGTTTGGGCTTGGTTCGTGAGATACAGTGCTCCAAACATCAGCTCAAGAAACTGAAAATTGGTTTATGACTTAGAAAATTTTCAGGGTTTCAAAATAGATCTCAAATCTAACTTGTGGGGCCCTTTAGAGCATGTTGTGCACATTTTCAAGACTTGACTTCTAAACAAAGTTTGTTCCTTATATAATTCCCTACATCTTTGCTTTAGGTTGCTCAGACATGCAAACATCCTAAGCTACACTTTTAAAACAGTCAAACATAGGAGCTCTAGGGGTCCAAATTGGTCAACCATGACTTGGAAACCTAATTAGGCAAAATGATCAACATGAACCTTGTTCCTAATGACATTCTAGGTGTAACTAAGTTACTTAGGATGATTATTAGCCACACCACACATTGGTCACACAAGAATCAAGCAAGGTATGTACTGAAACAATGAAAAACACATGAAATGTTGCAACTGTTTCATAGTCATGTTTCACTTGTTTCATGATTGTGTTGCATAGCACTAACTAACCTTGTTTCACTAAGTGAGTGGCACATGTTGCACTTAAGCGTTGCACACTTTACATTTCATAAAGAACAACACACATGAAATCTACAACACGTTGCAATGTTTCGAATTTATGTTTCATGTGCTATAAGTTCACAAAGGGATGCATGATGCTCATGTTCATGAAATGCAGTGCAAATGTGGAAGCCAAACACCTGGGGTGTTACAAATGCCTCCCAAGAGTGTTTGTCTTCTATTAGACACTAAGCACTCAAAGGAGAACACTAAATTACGCGGTCCCGTCGGGCACACCCCAAGGGAGAACTCGAAAATCCACATTTTTTCATCAGGATCACAAATGAGAGAATAAAGCTTACAACATTCTTAAACATTTCTTACATCACTTTTAATACAACATTCGAGTATAATATTTATTGTTATAACAGTAGAATGTAATCATATTATCAGAGTTATGAATAATTTAAATTAACAGCGGAATATAAACATATGATCAGAATTATAGTGGAAATAAATAGATATTCATGGCATGACGAAACATTGATAAATAAACTAGGACAACAGATTATAAAACTTTTATTTATAAAAACATTTAGTGAGAATTATAAATAATAACTATGATTGCAGCGTAAAGAAAATCCTCTCTAGGCCCACCAGGAGGAATCCACACACAAGAGACAGCTCTAGCATCCACCTGTCACCTGCAACGGGGGGAAATAAAACCCTGAGTACTCAATTGTACTCAGCAAGACTTACCCGACAGGAGGAAAGAAAAGACTCCAAGGATATGCAAGGCTATCTGGCTTGTGGGTTTCTTGCATCTGCAGGAGCATTACTAAAAGTGCATCCTTATATTCGATATTTATTAGCAGTGCATTAGTTCATTAACTAACCATTCTATGTAAGCACCTGTGCTACTTTCAAGCATATAGTTAGCAATCAGATTTCCTTTCTCCATCTTTCATCTTTCATCTTTCAGTTCTTACTACGGTGCTAGATTTAAGACAAGTCGTACCGGATCGTTGGCGATTCACGAATCAATGCCCCCCGCTGGGTACCCTGAAAACACATGCCCCGCTTGTACCCCGGGCACAAGCAGGACCAACCCACTACCCTCCTGTCACGGGGTCCAGGTCCCCATCCAAACTAGGACTCCAAACCCCCGCCCCTGAGTCCTGGACTCAACACGGTGCAAGGACCTCCTAACCCAAAAACCACCATGGCAGTCAGTCCGGAAAGAGCAAAAACCCATGACAAGAGAGTAACAAGTCTTCCAAGCGTTCATATCCAAGTATGTGCTCGAGATAATAAGTATGTGACTTGCCTAGCGTCTTATGCAATGGTCGGTCCTTAACCAACATAGACAGGGAAAGCAGTGTAACCAAGCTATGCTCCATGGCCGCAGGACATAACCTCTTACACCCACCAATACCCAAACCATATCCCTGCCCGGTCACTATTTTCCTTTCCACCATTTATATTTTCCAAGTGATAACAATACAGTAATATATTTCCTATCTCTCGCGAGTGACAGGCAATCATTCGACTTCTATCGGAGTCCTGTAGCATAGCAATCTACATGATTCTGTCATACTAGTAAGACTCATAGGATAAAGATATATATATGCAGGTGGGTTTCATTCAACTCCTTAAAACTTAATGCACAAATATAATTTAAAGTGTAGAAAAGTAGGGGTTATGCACCGGGGCTTGCCTGGGTAAAATATAACCAAAAGTTAGCATTCCATCTCCGTGACATGACCCCTGGCACCATCTTTTCAGCTACTCTAGTTGATACGATCGATCCACCGTCGTTCCTATTATGATATGCAATGCGATGCAGAGATGATGCAGCAGTTAATTAACAAGGCAACAATGACTCTAAAACAGAGTACATACTACGAACTAACAAGCTAGCTCTACTGACTAACGTACTAATCTACGTATGAACATCGTCGAGAAAAGTGTTATCTCCCAACAAGTGTTTTAGTTATAAAATTCTAAGGTGTTTCTTTATTCTATTCTATAAAATTAATCATTATTTGAAATAGGGCATTATTATCTACCTAGCAAACTAATTATTCTGGAGCTACAAAAATTACAGTGAGCAGCTAATAATATTAGTAATTTACTGTAAAATTTTTAGAGCTAACACTATCGCCGATTTATCACGGAAATTCCTACAAGTTCACCTTTTAACAATATTAAGCATGTTAAAATAATTAGAGCAACCCTAAAAACATATGAATCTATGTGAACAAAATACACTATTAGACAGATCATGATTTTAGGAACTCAACAAAACTAGTGTCGGGTTCATAAACCCGGGGTCCCTCGGGGACCGGCTTCGACGCCCGGGCTCAGCCTAGGAGAGCAGCCTGTAGCTCATGGGCTAGCCCAAAAAGTCTAAAAAACAATGGGCCGGGCCCGCTAAGATAAACACCCCAGTGGTTCTACAGACTGAACCGCCTGGGGGCTCGAGAACTACACCATGGAGTGCGCTCGTCAGCGCACCCACCACGACATCTTCTGAAGAAACCCCAGCCGGTCTGCCTTGAACTGCTTGGGGGCTCAAGACTACACCGCCTTGAGTGCGCAAGCACCCGGCAGCAAGACAAAAATCACCCAGGGGCTTGGGGGCTCCTGTCGGGTTCATAAACTCGGGGTCCCTCTAGGACTGGCTTCGACGCCCGGGCTCGGCCCAGGAGAGCAGCCTGTAGCTCATGGGCTGGCCCAAAAAGTCTAAAAAAACAACGGGCTGGGGGGACAGACCGGTCACCGACCGGAAGGTCCACCGAAAGAACGAACACCCGCTCAACAACTGCTTCAGCCCACCTCTCCGACCGGAGCGCTCGCCTCGGGCGTCGGTCGCCTCCGGATGGACTCTCCGATCAGAAGGACTGGCCCAAAACGCTGCTTCCTACTCCGACCCCGCGTCTCTGACCAGATACTCATAGGAAGCCTGCTTACCGCTCCTCTTCGACTAGCATGGCTAGTACTGACTGGAGCCATCCGACCAGGGATTCTTGCTCGGAAGGGACCAGGGGCAAGCGAAGAAAGTAGCGCACAAAGTCAGAACATGGTACCAGGACCATACCCTATACGCCCATGGGAATAGTGCTCCACAACTGACCTGACACAAACAGTATGGGAGGTACCGACAGTTGTGACTACAGTATTGTAGGCGTCGACATTTATGTCTACAGTATTGTAGGCGCCGTTGGGGCTCCCGTACGGCAAAAAGGCCCCCCACATGCCTCTGGGCATCGATAGTGGGCACTAGGATTCACCATGCCTGGTACACATGGTGGGGCTCCTCATATACTAACAACATTTCACAGGTACCGATGTCCACCCTTCCTGAAGAAGCCAACACAACCCCCCATGTGCACCTGACTTTCTACAGCGACATCAACATTGTTGTGCGTGGCAACCATCATCACTACCCTCATTCGGCATCGGCAACAAGACTTAGAAACATTCATACCCTCTCCCTCTCATCTATAAATCCATCCCCTTTATCTATAAAAGGGGACGCGCTCCCTCCAACAAAGGAGATCGATTTCCCAGAGGTCCACTTCTTCAAGCTCAGGCTCACTAGATCGATAGCTCAGAAACCCCTCAAGCACACGCTTGAACACCTAGCTCATAGCGGGGTTCCGGTCACCCTCGACCCTTCTGGTCGGACCCGACCGGGCCTCTCGTACACCCCTCCTTTCTCCTTCTCGTTTGTAACCCCACTACAGACTTCGAGCATCTGGGCTCAGGAATAAAGTCACCAATAGACCCACACTGGACATAGGGCATGTTGCCTGAACCAGTCTAAATCCTGTGTCATTGAGTGCTAGGCCACCTCTGATAACAACGTACAACAAAACTACAAATATTCACTAGTCGGTCACTTTCTGTACCGACACTAGTTTCACCATTTTTGGACACCTACATAATTTTACATTGATTTACATGTTTTACCTTATAAGCTAAATTAAAAATTGCTCTACAACCAACAATGCCGGCATCAGCGACCTTGGCCCAACGCGGTCCAGTGGAGACCGGCGGCCCATGCAGGTGCATGGCGCGACGGTGGCCCAGCAGCCGAGAGCGGCCGGCCACACGGACATGCGGGCCAGCGCACAGCACAGCACCAGGCCTACCCAAGTGGCACGGCGAGCCCAGGGAGGGCACGCGAGCGGCCCACCAACCGGCCCACGTGGCCAAGGTAGCCCAGGTGGGGCGACCACAGGACAGCCCAGCGCGGGCAGGTGGCGCGTCAGATTTGCGAATCGGCCCATGTACTTTCCTTAAACTACCCCGCGGTACTCTAGGCACTATTCAACCCTATTAACATGAGTCACGTATTTTGCAATCAGGTTCCCGTATTAGTTTCTATTGGCATTAAGGTCCTTCTTCTACCATCCCACGAGCAGAGCAGAGGAACATGCGTAGGTGCCTCACCGATGGCTGGGTCCAGCCGGGAAGGGCGCCACGGCGACGACAGGCTGGCTCCCAGCGCGGGTCCCTCCATGACCCCAAGGCGGCCGCGGCACGGCCGGAGGCGGTGCCGGGCATCGGGACCACACACCGCGGTGGCCATAGAGCAGAGGAGTGCCAGGGCGAGATCAATTCCGGCGGGGTGGCCACCGGCGGCGTCGACCTCACCCGTACTTGGCCCCAGCCTGGCAGCAGTGGCTTGTGATTGCTTGGCCATGGCTGCTGGTGGCGCCCAGCCCCTACGCGTCGTGCAGCAGGCGGCGGTAGCCAGCAAGCCTGACGCAGACATGGCCAGCGGATAGGGCGACGATTTGCTTGACTGAACAGCCAGGGCGGGCACGAGTGGGGTGCAGAGGTAAGCGAGGCGGCTTCGGTGGTGGTGGGCTTGGGTTCACGACGGGCGGCAGGAGGCGAAACGGCTCAACGACGGGATGCTTCGGAGCGCGGCATAGAGGTGGAGACGCGATCGGCGCCATTGAACTGTGGCGTGCACAGGCTGCGAGAACGCGACTGCTCTAGAGTGAAGGGAGCGCGCGGGCGGTGAAAGCGGCAATAGCAGCTCGCCCTCAGCAGTAGAGGAAAAAGGGAGGGAGGGAGAAACAGGAAAGGCGGCTCGGCGACGGCGCTCCTGGGGCTAGGATGCCTCCTCCTCGGCACAGCAGGAAAGGAGAGGGAGGGGGAAAAAGCAACGCGAGGCTCGACCTCCACTTGAACATGAACGCAGGGCAGACAACAGAGGCAGGCAAGGATAAGACCACGACAGCAGAGACAAGCAAGGCAGGCAAAGGCAGCAGAGGCATTCATGGTACCGCAGAGATGACACGACGGAACTGGCAGTGAGATAGAGAAAGATAGTGGCACAGGTAACAGAGGCAAGAAAAGAGGCATTGAAAAGCAGGCGAGAGAGAGAGAGGGGAAAAGAAAAAGGACCTACTACTGCTTGAATGCTCGGTGCGACTGGCGCTCACATAAAAATATCGAACGCGACGCAAGCGAGGGAGAGAAGGACAGGGGCACGGGCAAACGGACACGCCGGGGTGTAGAGCAATGCAGAGCCACGACGAGAGACGTGACGGTGAATAATTGCCATGCAACGAGTACGTTGCACGCCGCACCAGAAAAAGTAAATGAAGCTGCTGCGCTCTCCCTCTCTCGTCAGTTCATGCTTTCACACCAATCACTTGAATTCATGAAGCGGCCAGACGAGCAGTTATGCCGCGGGTACGTTACCAAATTATCATAGGGACTAAAACGAGTCTATACGTAAAAACATAAACATGTCACTAGACCAAAGCTTTTCGACTGAGCGTGCTTATCAAAATAAACATGTGAGTATATATATATACCTATAGATATTTCTATTGGTCTACTAATTTAGACAATTAGCAACATCTAGGCACAAGGAGATTTCAGCAAAGCTCAAATTTATATTAGATTCAAAAGCTATATATATATCGTTCTATTTCTTAATGGATTTTATTTATTTATAAAAGTTGCTTTTCATGCTTAATCTAATAGAACAAACCATTCGCTATCTATTGACTAGAATTGTCGTCCGACATTCCTAAATATCTTTACGCACTGAGTGATTTAACATGAGCGTTGATTCGAGTCCACAAAACTAAGTCTCATAGGATTCACTTATCACATCAACTACGTTTTAAATCAAAATCCAAGAAACTTGTTTCAAAAATTGTTCTTAGGCCTAAATCGTGATGCTAAACGAGCTCGTAACACCAGAGGTGTTACAACCAACCCCCTAAAAAGAATCTCGTCCTGAGATTCGTAGCAAGGACCAAAAGAGGGAAAATGCGATTACATTTCGTAGGTCAGGGATTACATGAAAGATTACACGACTTCGGATGCTAAACCGCACAGGGATTTAGGGATACATGGTTAAGAGTAAGCTAATACAACCGAGACTTAATCTAGAAATCGAGATCGACGAGGACAATGGAGAAATAACAAGATAATGAGTATCCAAAACATGGCGTAGGTCCAACAGATCCAGAAACAGTTGACTGAGAAGTCAAACATCGTGAACCCTAAGATTGACTAACCAATGGTGGACTTGAACTTTTTTTATGAACCAGATCCTTTCTTCTTCTCGGATTACACCATCACCTCAAACTGATGAACCTAATTCCACAATGGTGACTGGATTACGTAGCTCTACACTGAATGAGAGGGGACTGGGGATGAAGAAGAAGAGCAAGGACCAAGGGTATCTTATAGTGGCGAATGGAGGTGGGGCGCAACACACTAGAAATGGAGGCGGCGTGAATGCGATACACAGACGAGTCATGCTGTGGGGATAAACACGGCCATGGTGCGCTCCCTGCGCAAATGAGCGGAGGAAAAATAAAGGAGACAAGAGGAGAGGGGGTTCGATCGACGAGGCAGGCATGCACGGCCATGTCCCCAAGAGAAGAAAAAGGAGAGGGAGGGGGGTCTAGTATGGGGGACGAGGGTGCGGGGTAGAGAGCCGACCAGATGCTAGGAAAAGGAAAAGCGCACAATGCACAAGGACGGCGAGTGCAGCACGATGCCGCGAACACGTGAAAACAGGGTGCTATTGGGCACGACACAGACGGTGTCCATAGGGCACGCAGCGAAATAACCTGGCATGCAAAGCGCAGTCAAACTAAACACAGAGCTTGGGACATGACATCCACTTAGGCTTTTACAATCACTACCGGCTACCCGCAGCTAACTTTCCTTACTACTCTTCTTTTTCTTTCCCTTCCTTGACCACAATATGTACCAACCTTTGTATAAACTGAGATCCCGACATACACGCTTCCTCCAAAACCCCATTCTCTTGCTTTCTTTGATAGAACACTATCTCATCAACCCGTTGTGGATTTCCCGTTTGAACACCTGAATATTTTCAAGGAGAAAATTTTGTAGCAAAAGCGGTATGGCGGTGTAACTTGGTAAAGGTACTTGGTCAACAACCTCGATACCAGCGCGTGTTAAAAGCCGAGATCACCATGTGGCAGCTATTCCACAAGGGGCCCTTGATTTTGTCATGGCACCATAAGCTTTTAACCAGCAACCATTACCAACTTACACGCAATGAAGGCGGTGGGCGTCATAGACCACAGAGTAAAGAGGAGTATTGCAAGGAAGATTCAAACAACAAGGGTTCCTTTACAACAAGGGACAAGGAATTCAAATCCAATGATGGATTTGTTTTAAAGAGATTCAAGTGCTCTGCTAGGACATCCACAATTAGTCGATACGAAGGTCCTATGTTCTCCAATCACGGTGATTTGCTTTGGTATCTCGAATGGCAACTTCTCTTGTAACCCGCTTAATATCGCCCCTTGAAAACTTTAAGCACGTCTAACTGAAACTTAAGGGTAGATGGACGCAACAACATAGCAAAGTAACCAAATGCACATTCCCAATAGTCTTATACGGGTTCATCATACAGGCATCCAGTCTCCCATTCACAACACATCATTCCCTACGGTCGGACGATCTCAACCACTACGGATGACGACAACGGCAAGAGTACAATATTGGAGGATAGCGACAAAAAGCACTACTACTACTACAGGTACAATATCCCAAGGCTACTAATCTACTCAACACCACGCATCTTCATTCCCAGGCTCGATGGATTCTTCTACCACCCTGGCTATGGATCTGCCTCTTCTCTTAGCGCTGGCTGAGTGAGAGGAACCAAGGGTTCTACTTCTAACACTTCCAAGGGTGGAGGTGCTGGCGGCACTGCAACACCGGTTCTCCTTCTTTCTGGTGGGTGGACAGGGATTTCCCTCAAGATTGAGGAATCCTGCCGTTCCGCAACCAGCGTCCTCCGCTTGGCCCTGGTGGCAAGATAGGCCTCACCTAGCTGGTGAACATGCCAGTCTTCGACCTCCTTCAGAGTTTCTGACATGGCAGTCTCCCGGCTCTCAGTAGCTGTAGCACTAGCATGCGCTTCGGCAAGTTGCACCTAGAGCATCCGGGTGAAGATCTCGGCTTCCTCGGCTCGATGGAGACACTTCCTCATCTCCGAGGCTTGCCGGTCATACTGCTCATCTAGAGCAAGCAGGTACGTGGTCAAGTGCACCACAGTAGGACTATCCTCTTGCCCATCACGCCCTTGCAAAGCCTCCATGCGAGCCCCCATGCCCGCCGATTCTTGTCCAAAGGTGAAAAGAACCGCATGGGGGTACGGGCAATGGGCTCTTCATAGATCTAGCAGAGGTACCATAAGGCTTTGCGGGCCACAACCTGGTAGGTGTCGATGAAGCAAAACCCAGTTGCAGTCACACTCTAGGCTTTAGTGAGGTCGGAGAACTCTTCACTCTTCCCGATGTAGATGGTAAGCTCACACCGCTCGGTGACATGATCCTCATACTCAAGATCATCTCTGACTTCGAGCTTTTGCAGGGTGGCATGCAGGATTCTAGGAAAACCCTTAATGTTCAGGAAGTAACTACTAACCCAGGCTCCTGACATTTCTAGCGGTGGTTGCAAGGAAGGCGGAGCAAAAAGCTTGCTCAAAAGAAAAGCTAAGCAAACTAAAGTGCACTGAGTGGTGCTACCAAAGCCTAAGCCAGGCTCTACTTATAAAGGCGGAGCGCTCAGTGGTCCTGGCGCAGTCCACTAGGTTTCCCGCGTGGGATCACTATGAACGAATCGACCAAATCCTATACGTTCAAGGCGAGCGACGTGCGATGCCATTACTGACTAGTACGATTGCAGGGCAAGGGTCCGATAGGAGCGCAGAAAAGGGGTATGGGGAGACGTGGGTCACGACAGGCGTGAACCATGGTGAACACGGAGCACGAAGCCACAGTGCAGAAATAACTCTGAACAGGAACGAGTTAGTCGTGCACAATACGACATGCGTGACACCTTTGGATGGCGTATCCGCAAGCAATACGAGCGCTACAATGCACAAACATGATATGCATGGATGCACGTCCTATATGTCCTTCCACTGTTGCCAACATATAGGGCAACCGTTCTTAGATTTTTGGCACATTGTTCTCTCTCTGTAGCTAGTCGATACTATCAGACTATGCTCGAGTCAGTGTACCTGTAGAAAAATTGATTAAGCCTACCTAAGTCAGTAGGGTGCCATCTATCCTGGGTACATAACCATAGTAATAGGGTTACTTATATAACTTCGCATAAAGATGTCCTATTCTTTTTGAAATGAATTTGTTGTCAAATTTTATTTAGAAAAGGTTTTCAAAGCTTTATTTCCTCATCTATGCTCTGATACCACCTGTGGCAGAACCGCCCAATCTAATGCATCCTAGGAGTGCTTGCCTTTCATTAAACACTAAGCACTCGAAGGAGAACACTAAATTACACGGTCCCGTCAGGCACACCCCAAGGAAGAACCCGAAAATCCATATTTTTCCATCAGGATCACAAATGAGAGAATAAAGCTTACAACATTCTTAAATATTTCTTACAACACTTTTAATACAACATCAGAGTATAATATTTATTGTTATAACATCGGAATGTAATCATATTATTAGAGTTATGAACAATTTAAATTAACAGCGGAATATAAACATGTGATCAGAATTACAACGGAAATAAATAGCTATTCATGGCATGACAAAACATTGATAAATAAACTAGGACAACAGATTATAAAACTTTCATTTATAAAAACATTTAGTGAGAATTATAAATAAAAACTATGATCACAGCGTAAAGAAAATCCTATCTGGGCCCACCAAGAGGAATCCACACACAAGAGTCAGCTCTACCATCCACCTATCACCTGCAATAAGGGGAATAAAACCCTGAGTACTCAATTGTACTCAGCAAGACTTACCCGACTGGAGGAAAGAAAAGACTCCAAGGATATGCAAGGCTATCTATCTTGTGGGTTTATTGCATCTGCAGGAGCATTACTAAAAGTGTATCATTATATTCGATTTTTATTAGCAGCGCATTAGTTCATTAACTAACCATTCTATGTAAGCACCTGTGCTACTTTCAAGCAGGTGGTAAGCAATTAGATTTTCTTTCTCTATCTTTCATCTTTCAGTTCTTACTACGGTGCTAGAGTTAAGACAAGTCATACCGAATTACCGGTGATTCGTGAATCAATGCCCCTAATTGGGTACCCCGAAAACACATGCCCCGCTTGTACCCCGGGCACAAGCAGGACCAACCCACTACCCTCGTGTCATGGAGTCTAGGTCCCCGTCCAAACTGGGACTCCAAGCCTCCGCCCCTGAGTCCCGGACTCAGTGCGGTGCAAGGACCTCCTAACCCAAAAACCATCATGACAGTCAGTCCGAAAAGAGCCGAAACCAATGACAAGAGAGTAACAAGTCTTTCAAGCGCCCATATCCAAGTATATGCTCGAGATAATAAGTCTCTGACTTTCCTAGCGTGTTATGCAATGACCGGTCCTTAACCGACACAGAAAGGGAATGCAGTGTAACCAAGCTATGCCCCGTGGCCGTAGGATACAACCTCTTACACACACCAATACCTAAACCACATCCCTGTCGGGTCACCATTTTCCTTTCCACCATTTATATTTTTCAAGTGATAATAATACAGTAATATATTTTCTATCTCTCGCGAGTGATAGGCAATCACTCGACTTCTATCGGAGTCCTATAGTATAGCAATCTACACGATCCTGTCATACTAGTAAGACTCATTGGATAAAGATATATGTATATATATATATATGCAGGCGGGTTTCATTCAACTCCTTAAAACAGAATGCACAAATATAATTTAAAGTGCAGAAAAATAGAGGTTATGCATCGGGGCGTGCCTAGGTAAAATATAACCAAAAGTTAGCATCCATCTCCGTGACATGACCCCTGGCACCATCTTTTCAGCTACTCCAGTTGATACCATCGATCCACCATCGTTCCTATTATGATATGCAATGCGATGCAGAGATGATGCAACAGTTAATTAACTAGGCAATAACGACTCTTAAAACAGAGTACGTACTTTGAACTAACAAGCTAGCTCTAATGACTAACGTAGTAATCCACGTATCAACATCGTCGAGAAAAGTGTTATCTCCCAACAAGTGTAAGGTGTTTCTTTATTCTATTCTATCAAATTAATCATTATTTGAAATAGGGCATTATTATCTACCTAGCAAACTAATTATTCTAGAGCTACAAAAATTATAGTGAACTGCTAATAATATTAGTAATTTACTGTAAAATTTTTAGAGCTAACACTATCCCCGATTTATCACGGAAATTCCTACAAGTTCACCTTTTAACAATATTAAGCATGTTAAAATAATTAGAGCAACTCTAAAAACATACGAATCTATGTGAACAAAATATACTATTACATAGATCATGATTTTAGAAACTCAATAAAACTGGTTTCACCATTTTTGGACACCTACACAATTTTATATTGATTTACAAGGTTTACCTTATAAGCTAAATTAGAAATTGCTCTACAACCAACAAGGCCGGCGTCAGCGACCTTGGCCCAACGCGCACGTGGTCCAGTGGAGACCGGCGGCCCATGCGGGTGCGTGGCCTAGCGCGGTGCAATGGTGGCCCAGCAGCCGAGAGTGGTCGGCCCACACGAACACGCAGGCCAGCGCACAACACAGCACCAGGCCTGCCCAAGCAGCGCGGTGAGCCCAAGCGGGGCACGCGAGCGGCCCACCAGCCGGCCCACGCGACCAAGGAAGCCTAGGCGGGGCGACCACAGGCCGGCCCAGCACGGGCAGGTGGCGTGTGAAAGGTCCTAATGGCTAGAGTGGGGGTGAATAGCCTAATAAAAATTTCTACAACAACACTAAGCAAACTGGTTAGATAATTATAAGGCGAAGCAAGTGTTGCGCTTGCCTACCAAAAATGCAAGCCACCTACCACAATTCTAGTTGATATAGTTTTCATCCACACAAAAGCTATGTCACTACACTAAGTTAGTATGCTCTCAAAGGCAAACTAAAGAGCCACACTAACCAAACTAACAAGCCCTCACAACTAGCTACACTAAAGAGCTTGATAACTAGTTTACGGTAATGTAAAGAGAGAGAGCAAGATAGTTATACCGCCTTATCGAGGAGTGAACCAATCAATCACAAGAATCAATATCAATGAAGACCAATCACCTTAGAATCAAATGATGAACACAATGATTTTTTACCGACGTTCACTTGTTTGCCAGCAAGCTACTCCTCGTTGTGGCGATTCACTCACTTGGAGGTTCATGCGCTAATTGGCATCACATACCAAACCCTCAATAGGGTGCCGCACAACCAACATAAGATGAGGATCACACAAGCCACAAGCAATTCACTAGAGTACCTTTTGGCTCTCCGCTGGGGAAAGGTCAAGAACCTCTCACAATCACCACGATCGGAGCCGGAGACAATCACCAACCTCCGCTCGACGATCCTCGCTGCTCCAAACCATCTAGGTGGCGGCAACCACCAAGAGTAACAAGTGAATCCCGCAGCAAAACACAAACACCAAGTGCCTCTAAATGCAAACACTCAAGCAATGCACTTGGATTCTCTCCCAATCTCACAAAGATGATGAATCTATGGAGATGAGTGGGAGGGCTTTGGCTAAGCTCACAAGGTTGCTATTTCAATGCAAATGGCCAAAAGAGTGAGCTAGAGCCGGTCATGGGGCTTAAATAGAAGCCCCCACGAAATAGAGCCATTGTACCCCTTCACTGGGCACAACGCGGGGTAATCGAATCGCTCCGGTCATATTGATTGAACGCTGGACCTTAGCGTCCGGTTATGTGATGCGTGCCACGTGTCCCCTCTCTTCAAATACTGAGCGCTCGATCTCAACGTTTATGTGATGACCGGACACAGCAGCTCAAAGTGACCGAATGCGGAACCCCAGCGTCCGGTCGTTTCGAGAGACGACTTTTCATGATCGGACGCGTCCGGTCATGCACGACCGGACTCACCCTGCATCCGGTCACATGGTGACTCCCCTGTGTGCTGCCACGTCAATAGGACCGGACGCACCCCTCCAGTGTCCGGTCACTAAGTGACCCAGCGTCCGGTCAGAGACCGACACTAGCGTCTTCGCTGCTTCTACTGACCGGACGCGACGGTCCAACCGAGGCCAGCGTCCGATCACTTACAGTGACCTCTGCCTTTTTTGTCCAGTGCGCCGGTGGCACCATCGGACTCTCTGCACTCTATGGGCGGACACTCCGCCGGTGAAGTTTCTAACCCTTGCTCAAATATGCCAACCACCAAGTGTATCACCTTGTGCACATGTGTTAGCATATTTTCACAAACATTTTGAAGGGTGTTAGCACTCCACTAGATCCTAAATGCATATGCAATGAGTTAGAGCATCTAGTGGCACTTTGATAACCGCATTTCGATATGAGTTTCACCCCTCTTAATAGTACGACTATCGATCATAAATGTGATCATACTCGCTAAGTGTCTCGATCACTAAAACAAAATGGCTCCTACAATTTTTACCTTTGCCTTGAGCCTTTTGTTTTTCTCTTTCTTCTTTTCCAAGTTTAAGCATTTGATCATCACCATGCCATCACCATCATCATGATCTTCACCATTGCTTCATCACTTGGAGTAGTGCTACCTATCTCATAATCACTTTGATAAACTAGGTTAGAACTTAGGGTTTCATCAATTAACCAAAACCAAACTAGAGCTTTCAATCTCCCCCTTTTTGGTAATTGATGATAACCCTTTCATAAAGATATAAATTGTAATTTAATTGAATCCATATTGCTTGCCCAAGCATATTTACCATGTGTAAAGGATATGAACAAGTTTCATGAATCCCAAATGGTAGCAATTGCTCCCCCTACATATGTGCTAAGAGTTTGGATTGTAGCTTGCACATATGCTTAGATCGGAAATATAGGAGTCAATGTCTACCATATGATGCTAAGGTATAAGAGATGGACCTTTGAAGCATGATACCAATTGGAGTGCACCAATATACCATCCTTAGCATCATTAGTAACTAGACATACACAAAAACTAGAATACCCTGTGAAATCAACATTACAAGCAAGGGTCTAGTTTCCATAGAATGAACATAAGTCTAGTTACTTTAGCCTATGCATGCTTGTTTTTCATTTCATCATTCAAGCCTATAACTAGCATACACCACACAAGCATGGATATTGCAATTTAGAACTTGTGCTATGCAAGCAAATATATGAAATGCACATCAAAATGCAACATACAAGTTTATGAGCCTGCTCCCCCTACTTGTGTGCATTTTTGATTGATCTCCTTACAATGCATTTTTGATTGATCCCCTTACAATGTCATTTCATTTCTTTGCTCCTCCTATCTTATTATCTTTGTGAATTTCTCTTCCCCTTTGTCTCGATCACCAAAATAAAATGGCTCCTACAATTTATACCGTTGCCTTGAGCCTTTTGTTTTTCTCTTTCTTCTTCTCAAGTCCAAGCACTTGATCATCATCATGGCATCACCATCATCACGACATGATCTTCATTTCCTTCACCACTTGGAATGTGCTACCTATTTCATGATCACTTGATAAACAAGGTTATCACTTAGGGTTTCATCAATTCACCAAAACCAAACTAGAGCTTTCAGCGTGGCACATTTGTGAATCGGCCCCTGTACTTTCCTTAAACTACCCCACGGTACTCTAGGTACTATTCAACCCTATTAACATGAGTCACGTATTTTGCAATGAGGTTCCCATATTAGTTTCTATTCGCATTAAGGTCCTTCTACCTTCCCACGAGCAGAGCAGAGGAACGCGCGTAGCGGCCTCACCGACGACAGGGTCCGGCATAGAAGGGCGCCACGGCGACGACGGGACGACCGGCTCCTAGCGTGGGTCCCTCCACAACCCCAAGGCGGCCACGGTACAGCCGAAGGTGGTGCCAAGCGTCGGGACCACGCACCGCGGCGGCCGTAGAGCAGAGGAGCGTCGGGGCGAGATCGATTCCGGTGGGGTGGCCACCGGCAACGTCGGCCTCACCCATACCTAGCCCTAGCCCGGCAGCGGTGGCTTGCGACTGCTCGGCCACGACCACTGGTGGCGCCAAGCCCCTACGCGTCGCGCAGTAGGCGACGGTAGCCAGCCAGCCTAGCGTGGCCATGGCCAGCGGACAGGGCGGCGATTCGCTTGATCGGACAGCCAAGGCGGGCACGAGCGGGGTGCAGAGGTAAGCGAGGCGGCTACGGTGGTGGTGGGCTTAGGCTCACGACGGACGGTAGGAGGAAAAATGGCTCAGCGGCGGGACGCTTCGGAGCGTGGCACGGAGGTGGAGACGCTGCGCGGCGTCGTTGAACTACGGCGTGCACAGGCAGCGACAACGCGACCGCTCTAGAGTGTAGGGCGCGCGTGGGTGGCGAAAAGCGGCAGTAGCAGCTTGGCCTCAGCGGCAGAGGAAAAAGGAAGGGAGGGAGAAACAGGGACGGCGGCCTAGCAAGCAACAGTAGCAGCTTGGCCTCAGCGGCAGAGGAAAAAGGGAGGGAGGGAGAAACAGGGACGCGTGGCCCAGCGACGACGCTCCTAGGGCTGGGGCGCCTCCTCCTCGGCACAGCAGGAAAGGAGAGGGAGGGGGAAAAAGCAACGCGAGGCTCAACCTCCACTTGAACATGAACGCAAGGCAGATAACAGAGGCAGGCAAGGATAAGACAGCGGTAGTAGAGACAAGCAAGGCAGCCAAAGCAGATTTCAGCAAAGCTCGAATTTAAATTACACTCAAAATCTATATATATATTTCGTTCTATTTATTAATGGATTTTATTTATTTATAAAAGTTGTTTTTCATGCTTAATCTGATATAACAAACCATTCGCTATCTATTGACTAGAATTGTCGTCCAACATTCCTAAATATCTTTATGCACTGAGTGATTTAACTTGGGCGTTGATTCGAGTCCACAAAACTAAGTCTCACTGGATTCACTTATCACATCAAGTACGTTTTAAATCAAAAATCCGAGAAACTTGTTTTGAAAATTGTTCTTAGGCCTAAATCGCGGTGTAAACGAGCTCGTAACACCAGAGGTGTTACACTCACCGGCGACCATCATCGTCCCTTTGGGCGTGAATCCGGCATCATCTTATACATCGGAAGGGCGTGCGCCATTAGCGGCACCAGCCTCCTAACATGGTATGCTCCGATGACGTCGGTCTCACGAAGACCATGGCCCTTCAGAGTCACGATGGCTTTGAGAAGGTCGCCGAGCCTCTTCTGCTCCTTTGTGATGGGCCCGTACCTCCACACGTCCGGCGCCTCCTCGATCAGGTGGCCAGTGAAGATCGGCAAGGGGGTGGCGTCATTATTCCTCAGGTAGAACCAGAGCTTATGCCACCCCTTGTTGGACTTTGACAACAGGATGGACATGTACTCCGACGACCGGCTGCCTCGAAGATAGATGCTCGCACATCCCATCAGCACCGCCAGGTCTGGCTTCTTCCTCTCATTCTTCTTTTGCAGCTCGACGGCGAAGAAATACTTCCATAGCTTGAAGTGGGGCTCGATCCCAAGATACCCCTCACATAGTGCGACAAAGGCCGAGATGTGCTGAATCCCATTGGGATTCAGATGCTACAGCTCAAGCCCGTAGTAGTGTTGTAGCCCTCGGAGGAATCAGTGGGGAGGAATCGCGAGCCCACGCTCGTGGAAGGGGATGAAGGAGACGACGTAGCCATCGGGCAGCGATGGCTCATCCTCGCCACTAGGTACGATCCACTCCATCGCCGCAGTCCTTGCGCGGAGAAGGCCTTTCTTAACTAGACCCTCCATGCGCGCGTGATGCGACGGAACTAGTTGTGAGACAGAGAAAGACAGTGGCGCAGGTAACAGAGGCAAGACAAGAGGCATTTAAAAGCAGGCACACGAGAGAGAGCGGGGAAAAGAAAAAAGTACCTGCTGCTGCTTGAATGCTTGGTGTGACCGGCGCTCACATAAAAATATCGGACGTTACGCAACTGAGGGAGAGAAGGACAGGGGCGTAGGCAAACAGACACGCCGGGGCGTAGAGCAATGCAGAGCCACGACGAGAGACGTGATGGTGAATAATTGCCATGCAACGAGTACGTTGCACGCCGCGCTAGGAAAAGTAAATGAAGCGGCCAAACAGGCAGCTGTGCCGCGGGTACGTTACCAAATTATCATAGGGACTAAAACGAGTCTATACGTAAAAACATAAACATGTCACTAGACCAAAGCTTTTCGACTAAGCGTGCTTATCAAAATAAACACGTGAGTATATATATATATATATATATTCTATTAGTTTACTAATTTAGACAATTAGCAACATCTAGGCACAAGGAGATTTCAGCAAAACTCTAATTTAAATTAGATTCAAAAGCTATATATATATATATTGTTCTATTTATTAATGAATTTTATTTATTTATAAAAGCTGCTTTTCATGCTTAATCTGATAGAACAAACCGTTCGCTGTCTATTGACTAGAATTGTCGTCCGACATTCCTAAATACCTTTACGCACATGAGTGATTTAACTTGGGCGTTGATTCGAGTCCACAAAACTAAGTCTCACATGATTCACTTATCACATCAAGTACGTTTTAAATAAAAAAATCCGAGAAACTTGTTTTGAAAATTGTTCTTAGGCCTAAATCACGGTGCTAAACGAGCTTGTAACACCAAAGGTGTTACACTCACTGGCGACCATCACCGTCCCTTGGGGCGCGGAATCCGGCATCATCTTATACATCGAAAGGGCGCGCGCCATTAGCGGCGCTAGCCTCCTGACGTGGTACGCTCCAACGACGCCGGTCTCGCAAAGACCGTGGCCCTTCAGAGTCGCGATGGCTTTGAGAAGGTCGCTGAGCCTCTTCTGCTCCTTCGTGATGGGCCCGTACCTCCGCACGTCCGGTGCCTCCTCGATCAGGTGGCCAGTGAAGATCGGCAAGGGGGCGCCATTGTTGTTCCTCAGGTAGAACCAGAGCTTATGCCACCCCTTGTTGGACTTTGACAACGGGATGGGCATGTACTCCGACGGCCGGCTACCTCGAAGACAGATGCTCACACATCCCATCACCACCACCAGGTCTGGCTTCTTCCTCTCCTTCTTCTTCTGCAGCTCGATGGCGAAGAAATACTTCCATAGCTCAAAGTGGGGCTCGATCCCCAGATACCCCTCGCACAGCGCGACGAAGGCTGAGATGTGCTTAATCCCATTGGGATTCAGATGCTGCAGCTCAAGCCCATAGTAGTGTAGCAGCCCTCGGAGGAATCAGTGGGGAGGAATCGCGAGCCCACGCTCGTGGAAGAGGACGAAGGAGACGACGTAGCCATCGGGCAGCAACGGCTCATCCTCGCCACTAGGTACGATCCACTCCATCGCCGTGGTCCTTGCGCGGAGAAGGCCTTTCTTAACTAGACCCTCCATGCACGCGTGGAGAACATCGGAGTGAGGCCACAACTCCATCGAGGAATGGGGATGGCGATGTAGAAGATCCGGTGGTGGCGTAGGGCCGGAGAGCGAGAACTTCACCGGCGGCAGAGCGGAAGCAGGGGAACGAAGGCAGGAACTCGAGAGCGAAAGGCAGAAAGACTGGAGGGGCAAGGATGCGGCTGCGTTTATAAGGTAAGGGCAGAACGGGCGAGGGGCGAACCGTCCGCCTAAATTAACACGCCCCACGCCTCGCCAGATCCGCTTCCTTCGGGGGTCATGCCCTCACTGTTCCACGCTGCATCAGTTGCATCGCTGCTTCAAGAGACGAGCGCATGCATATCCAAATCTTCCCCACGAAGGATCCGTCGGGTGACGGTATGCGCCTTCAAAGGCTACGGGCCACCGCAAGTAAGAGGGATACGGAGCTAAAAATGCTCCCACGGCCCATTAACGCCCAGGAGTTCAAAGGCTGGCCCACCAGTGGGTTTACGGCCGCTCTAGGGCACCCTAGAGTGAGGGGAGGTTAAGGATGGGCCTGCTAGCGGCCAATACCCGAAGCGCGTGAAGCGCCATGGGCGTCCCGACCCTTGTTTTGAGTCTTGGATGATGCAAGGTCCATGGTTTTCCCCTAAAGAAAGGCATCGAGACCTCGGACTGGTCGAACGGATCCGAGAACTATATGGACTGGACACCAAGAATCTGGAGTCAGTCACCAGCTGATCTTGAACCGGGCCCCCGCAAAGGGGATGCCGGGGCTCCACTCGAACAAGCCCGTTAATAACTCACCGAGCATCGTGCTCCGTCCAGCGGGGAAAGCAAAGCACTGCTCAGCCCCTCCGTTCTAGTGAATGGACGCGTGAGGGACGACGATCACAAGATGAACCGACCCCCCGACCGGACCCCTGCTACACGCGGGGGCTCGGGGGCTCGGCATCGCAAAGTGACCGAACACGCGGTCATAGACAAACGACGAGTGACCTCCGGTTGCGGAAACCACGGACGGACTGCAAAGCGACAGTAACAAACAGTACTCCCGTGCGTCCTCAAACGATGGATCGCAAAAAGCCTTTGTAGGAGTGTTTCACTCCTCTAAAGGCTCGGGGGCTACTGTTGGATATCTATATCCAGATATCCGAGCCAAAGGATTAATGAGCGTCACGTCGGCTGATCCAATGGTTAAGGACGCAACTGCGGCCTCGTCCAACCCCTAGGGGCCGGGCCACGCCTTGTCCGACTCTAAGGACGAGGTTTCCGCCTCGTCCGCCCCTAAGGCATGGGCTCCGACTCCGAGGATGAGGTTTCTGCCTCATCCGACCCCAAGGTGTGGGCTCAGACTCCTCCGATCCCAAGGCATGGGCTCCGACTCGTCCGATCCCACGGGAAGGGCTCCGCCTCGTCCGACCCCCGAGGGACGGATTCCGTCTCGCCCGGCCCCTAGGGAGTGATTTCTGCCTCGCCCATCCCCTGGGGGTCGGATTTGCTACCGGACAAAAGCAGTGGCCCTAGGGTGGGACCTGAAACGCTTCAACCACTACGGCGTGGAGGCGCACATATCGGGCGCGTCCTGATGCGACTGGCGGTCGCATCAGGCCATACGGGGAGACTCACGTCGCCCACCGCGACAATAGGCGGGCACTGTGCTGCCAACTCCTAGCCTGACCACCATCCAAACGCCAGTCGACCGGCGTCAGTTGACTGGCACTATACCGTCAGCCCCCCGTATGGCCTTTGTCAGGGGACCCTTTGACCATTTCGTCCGCTCAGATGGGATGGAAGACAAGAATGGCGCACGATGTCCGCACGTATGCTGCAGCGGCCAACAGGACCCCGGTGCGACGTCGCTGCCACCATGATCTACAGGGCCAGCGGGACCCACGCGAAGAGGAGGATGGCACGCCCCCGGGAGCCTTGTTTCTCTTTCTCTTTTCCCTCTTCCCCTTCCGCTGTAACCCCTGCTTTCCCTTGGCCTATAAAAGGGAAAGCAGGGCGTCCCACTAAAGGGCATCGGTTCACCGCAAGGGATCAATCGACCGATAGATCGAGCAGTAGAAGCATCGAGCAATTAAACCACATAGACTTGGGAGCTCCTACCTCTCTTGGCAGTTTATAACCCCTACTATAAACTCAATGCTAGTAACACGAGCAGTCTGAAACTGGACGTAGGGAACATTCTGCCTAAACCAGTATAATCCTTGTGTCCTCTTAGTACACCATCCGAGCCAGACACGTAATATTACAAATTTACTCGGTGTTTACTCGAAACACCGACAGCAGCTCTTCTGCATGATTCGTTTGAAAAATATAGTAAATAAAAACTATTAAAAAGGTCAGAACGACCTGTTATGATCTAAAATGGAGTGAGCAGAGAATATAGATAAACAACCGGCTGTAAATTGCAGAACAACTATATGCCCTGTTCGGCAGGACTTATTGTTGTCACGGCTGATTTGTAGGAGAAAATTGCAATTATATGACACCAAACAATACGCTTCGCAATTATAGGACTTCTATCGTCGACTTCGTTAAAATGACCCTTGAAACGTTGGCACTTTGTTATATATGACATTTGATCTTTTTATTCACTTTTCTCAACTAAAATACATGTATTTTGCCATGATGTGACTGTATTGCCCTCAGGACTTCAATTGACGTGGTGAGAGAAACCTCCCAATCATCTCTCTCGCTCCTGCCGATCCCCCATCGATCTCCACGTTCCTCCCGCTGCCGGTCCTTATGGCGCCCGCCACAAGCGATTTGACATGATTCAGACACCAAAGCAACGTTTATTGGACGCCTCGGACGTAAGGAGGACGCCATACACATCTGAAGCGAGTAATTGCGTTTTATTTTCCAAGGATTGAACTTTCAAGCCCACCAATTTGTCCAGCCCTGAGATTACCCATAGGCCTAATTTATTCCTTTTGGACAAAATTACAGTAAGAGGTCATTTCATAGTTCGTTGCCCCCATGGTCTGTAGGGAGTTTAGGCAACTGCGAAATTAATCTGGATCATGTTCCGGTATCCTCACGCTCACGCCTCTACCAATTGGGCAGGTTTGGTCTTGAGGGACAAAAAAACTAACTGGATTTCACTTTGCTGGTTTACTATCAACAGATCGGTGCAGTGCTGTTATGTAACTCTATATTTCTGTAGGCATAGCCTGTGTTCAAAATGCTTAGAAGATGAAGTATTGGATGTATTCTGCCAGTAGTCATAGCGTAGGCTCGTGGAAATAATACAGTAGTCGTGCTAGAACCCTGGTCCTTATTTATGTATATAGCCTATGGTCGTTAGATAAGAGGAGACATGAGATAGTATGTGCATGTATTTCTAATTTGCAGGAGAATTCAGATTATTATTATGTTTCACTGAACTCTTCTGCAGAGTAATCACATTGTCTGCCTTTCTCAAACTGTAAATAAGCAGGATAAAGAAAAGCACTTATCATTGAAACTTAGAACACTGGTTTTCCATAACACTAGCAGAGTCGAGAATCTGGAAACATATCATTCCTCGGCCTTACACAAATAAAACCATGATTCTAGCGTAAACAAGTTCATCTCAGAAGAACATAATTTTGTTCCAAACGAGATCCAAGTCATATAAAATAAAGCATGAGTTTACATCTCATCACAACTAAAATAATTCATCCAATGTGTAACTTTCTCTTTAGAGTCATCTTTTTTTGTGCTGTCGCGGTAGGCATCCTCACGGGACTAGTGGTGTCGGTTTATGAAGATGTGCCCTCTCCTAATAACATCATAAGCTTGCTGCACATAAATACGATATGACAATTATATGTATGAAAAAAAATGTACAGTAAATGTGTTAATATACCTTACCTTCTAGTGACCTTTCCTGGACTATCCCGTAGGATTTCTTCTCTAGTCGGCCTCCGTGGGGTGCTAGGTTCTGCTGGCGCAGCTTTTATAACATTCTTTCTAGGTTGCCTACGCTTTCTACAAGTAATCAAATAAATTAATATTGACATTTTCTTTTAAGTTTCTTAATAAAGAAAATCAGTTCTTACCTCTTTTTTGCTGTCCCATTTAGTGGGCACTTGGCACTAGCTTGCCTGTGACCTTTTTCTCCGCATTTTTTGTAAGTCATAGGTCCTCTGATCATCTTCTTTCCCTTTCTATTTGTTAGAGCAGTATCGTTGTCGCATCCCTTCTCACCTTCACCCTCGTTGGTACATTCACCATCTTTGGAAATTTTCTTCTTGTGGCCACCTTCCATCCATCCTTTCCTTCTTAGTTTCCTTCGTCTTCCAACAGGTAATTTAGCAAGAGGTGCACCAACTAAAAATGGTAGGTCAACTTATGGCCATTGTGTTTTGTCTGTCATCAGCCCAATCTCTCTACCATAAGCAGCCCTGAATCTATTCATCGAGTAATAGTCATGCACAAACTGCTCAAGGTCAACTGTTTCTGTTGATTCACTTACCATTTTTGCTATATTGTCATAGAATATGTCTTCTCTGTAAGCCCTTGCCGCTGGATATATCTGTCCAAACCCTCTAAATCTCTTCTAAATTTTTTTGACAAGATGATAAAAGCATTCTCTTTGCTCTGCATTTGGGAATACATTCTTCACTGCATTCTCCAAGCCCTTGCAAGCATCAGAACAAATAAGGAGTGGAGGATCACCTATTGCCTTCTTTAATTGCTCCATGAACCAAGTCCAGTTGTCAGTTGTTTCAGAAGCTATGAAGCCATAAGTGAGTGGATACATCCAAGTATGACCATCAACTGCTATAGCTGCGGCCAAGTGACCATTCCATCTTCCATTAAGTGCTGTAGCATCTATGCTCAAATGAGGCCTACAACCTTCCAAGAAACCATCAATGCATGGTTTAAGAGCATAGAAAAAATGGTGGAAATATACTTGACCATCCACCTCAAGTACCTCAATTTCGACGACACTCCTGGGGCACCGCTTCATTACCTTAGCCTTCCACCTAAACAACAGCTCAAAACTCTCTTCCCATTTGCCATAAACCTCATCAAGAGCTCTTTCTTTACCCCGCCATACAGCGTCATATGCAATTTGACACTTGTGATCTGTCTGCAACTTCTTTTGTAATTCCTTAGCACCAATATTTGGATCATCTCTAAGGATACTCTTAGCCTTGCTAGCTACCCACTTCAGAGTTGGAGTTGTAGTTATCTGCCTCATGCTAGACACACATGTATGTTTATCGACTAAGACGGTTACCTGTAAAACAAAAAATCAATGAGATTCATATTAATTTACATGAAAAGTAGAATTAATGAAAGGGAAAAGAAATTTATTCACCTCCACAATGCTTTGGCCTTTATGTTTGGTGCCATTTATCCTCCAAGGGCAAGGGCAATCTTCATCGCCAGACTTACAATAAGCCCTATATCTCGTCTTACATGACTTCTCTGTTCCTAAATCAAACTCCTTATTGATGGCAAATTGTCGCACTACCATCTTGAACTCCTCCATTGTTGGGTACACTGTTCCTAAATTCATGGATGGGTTGTTCTTATCATATGAAATAACCATTTCACCTGGTATGGCATCACTAGTAGGAATGGCAGCACCATCATTATCTTGCCCAAGCTCATTATAATGCCCATGTTCATCCATTCGGCAATCAAAGTCCTGTGTAGGTATATTTGTTGTGTCCTCCTCTGTCAAGCCAAAAAGCTCACAAATCTGATTCTCACTCATAAGTGCAATACGACCTTCGTCATCATGTGTCTCCACTATATGTATGCTATCCCAATCAAATATTTCCATATTTTCTCCCAATCAAATATTTCCATATTTTCCACATGATCTACTTGGGACCTAAACAAGTGATATCAAGTTTAAATAATGTCTACTACTATCGTGAAAACAAAAACTAAAAGCATAAATGCCAATACCTTTGCACTTCAAGAATAGGAAGGTTGTACTCTAGTGTCGGAAGAGGAACAGTGGGCAGCAACGTTCTGGCTAGGGCTAGAGCACTGGACGGGGCGTCGGGAGAGGCCTCCACTATAGTCATCGCGTCCGCCACGCTGCCCGGCGTGGTCATCATGTCCAGCTCGTTCTGTATCTCCGTGGACACCACCCTCTCTGCGTCCTCCCGTGTTGCCCCCTTGTCCGCTGACAGCCTCTTCCTCGCGTTCTGCATGTACATACGGCCATGCAACTCAGCTTGACCTTCTGAGTATTATGAGCTTAATGATTTACACTTCATAAACAAATAGTCTATAAGTGTTCTTGGAGACTCCACCAACTAATTTTACTATGCTATCATCACCTTATAATAAAAAGCAAAGTCAGGAACCAAGCAGAAGCCGACATGTTAGAATTATATATATTTACAAAGATTGGAATCAGACTCGAGTGCTAGCTAGCTAGGTCAACAACATTGGACTAATCGATCTCAAAACACAACAAAAAAGACAGAAACAGACCTGGATGGCCGCTGCGTCGCTCTGGTCGACCGGCTTGTCCCCCGCCATCGCGACCACGGCCTGATCGGCGACGGGGCTTGTGATCTGGGCCTTGCCCACGTGGCTCGCTGAAAGCTCTAGTTTGGTTTTGGTGAATTAATAAAACCCTAAGTGCTAACCTAGTTTATCAAGTGATCATGAGATAGGTAGCACATTCCAAGTGGTGAAGCAAATGAAGATCATGACATGATGATTGTGATGCCATGGTGATGATCAAGTGCTTGGACTTGAAAAGAAGAAAGAGAAAAACAAAAGGCTCAAGGCAAAGGTATAAATGGTAGGAGCCATTTTATTTTAGTGATCGAGACACTTAGTGAGTGTGATCATATTTAGGATCGATAGACGTACTATTAAGAGGGGTGAAACTCGTATCGGAATGCAGTTATCAAAGTGCCACTAGATGCTCTAACTCATTGCATATGCATTTAGGATCTAGTGGAGTGCTAACACCCTTGAAAATGTTTGTGAAAATATGCTAACACATGTGCACAAGGTGATACACTTGGTGGTTGGCACATTTGAGCAAGGGTTAGAAACTTCACCGGCGAACAGTCCGACGGTGCCACCGGTGCCCTAGACAGAAAAGACAGAGGTCACTGTAAGTGACCGGACGCTGGCCTCGGTTGGACCGGCGCGTCCGGTCAGTAGAAGCAACGAAGACGCTGGCGTCGGTCTCTGATCGGACGCTGGGTCACTTAGTGACCGAACGCTGGAGGGTTGCGTCCGGTCCTGCTGATGTGGCAGCACACAGGGGAGTCGCCGAGTGACCGGACGCTGGGTGAGTCCGGTCGAGCATGACCGGATGCGTCCAGTCGTGAAAAGTCGTCTCTGGATGCTTACTGGAAACGACCGGACGCTGGGGTTCAGCGTCCGGTCACTTTGAGCTGCTGCGTCCGGTCGTCACTTGACCGTTGAGATCGGGCGATCGACATTTGAAGAGAGGGGACACGTGGCACGCATCGCGTGACCGGACGCTGAGGTCCAGCGTCCGGTCGATATGACCGGAGCGTCCGGTCACCCCATGTTGTGCCCAGTGAAGGGGTACAACGGCTCTATTTCGTGGGGGCTTCTATTTAAGCCCCATGGTCGGCTCAAGCTCACTCTCTTGGCCATTGGTATTGACATAACATAGCAACCTTGTGAGCTTAGCCAAAGCCCTCCCACTCATCTCCATCATTGATTCATCATCTTTGTAAGATTAGGAGAGAATCCAAGTGCATTGCTTGAGTGTTTACATCTAGAAGCACTTGGTGTTCGTATTTCGCTGCGGGATTTGCTTGTTACTCTTGGTGGTTGCCGCCACCTAGACGGCTTGGAGCAGCGAGGATCGTCGAGCGGAGATTGGTGATTGTCTCTGGCTCCGATCGTGGTGATTGTGAAGAGTTCTTGACCTTTCCTCGGTGGAGAGCCAAAATATACTCTAGTGGATTGCTCGTGGCTTTTGTGATCCTCATCTTGTGTTGGTTGTGCGGCACCCTATCGAGGGTTTGGCGTGTGATGCCAATTAGCACGTGAACCTCCAAGTGAGTGAATCGCCACAACGAGGAGTAGCTTGCCGGCAAGCAAGTGAACCTCAAAAAAAAATCATTGTGTTTATCATTTGATTCCGAGGTGATTGGTTTTCATTGGTATTTATCATTGTGATTGATTGGTTCACTCCTCTACACGGTGGTATAACTATCTTGCTCTCTCTCTTTACAATACCGCAAACTAGTTGTCAAGCTCTTTAGTGTAGCTAGTTGTGAGAGTTTGTTAGTTTGGTTAGTGTGGCTCTTTAGTTAGCTTTTGAGGGCGCACTAACTTAGTGCAGTGACATAACTTTTGTGTAGATAGAAATCATATAAACTAGATTTATGGTAGGTGGCTTGTAATTTTAGTAGGCTAGCGTAATACTTGCTTCGCCTTATAATTGTCTAATCGGTTTGTTAAGTGTTGTTGTAGAAATTTTTATTAGGCTATTTACCCCCCTCTCTAGCCATTAGGACCTTTCACCCGCGCGCGCGTTGACCGTCTTGCCGAAAGCACGATCGCTCCATGCTGCAAGCAGCAAGGCATCCCTCGAGCCACGCTGTCATTGGGCCACTACCGCTGACACGCCCAAAGACTTTCGCCAGATGCTGACGGGCTGCTCTCGCTGCGCGTCTGCGTCCTCCTCGACATTGCTTTGTGGCCTCCTCGACGGCGTCGGGAGGAGGGGAAGGAGGAATGGCGGCGTCCGTGCTTAGGGCGGCGGCGGTCTCCGAGAGAAAGAGGAAGATGAATTGATACGATCGATCAACGATACAAAAGTAGAATGGCAGAAGGGTCACAGAAGGGCTAAAATATATATATTTTGATTAACAAAGTGAAAAAATACGTCAAATGTCATCTAAAATAAAAAATCAATATTTTAAAATTCATTTTAACGAAGTGGACAATAGAAGTCCTATAATTACAATTTCTCGATTCGTAGGACTGAATTGTCGTCGACGAGAAATACTGTACCCTCCAGGAATCAGTACGCTGCAACCCTGCAACCGTGCCTTTTCTTCACCCCAGCGTGCGCGGAGACGCGCTTCCTCCCCCCTCTCTCGTCACGACGACTGGGGGGCCGTCGCTGCGGCCCTACGTCAGGTGCCCAGGTCTTCTTCGGGCCCTTCGCCGGCGACGAGTACCACAAGGTACGCCGCCCATCGCTTGGTTTTCCCTTTCTGCTGTGCGAAACCGAGCACCCGAACCCTAACTTACTATTTGTATCCGGATCTGATCGAATTACAAGTACTGGGTCCGCCCCTGATGTTAGAATCGAAATTGTATGATGCTAGAATTCGCTGAGTTATGTGCCCAACACAAATTTCGAAGAGTGCAGTGATTTTTGATTGGGCTAGGATGTTTTTGTCAATGCAAATATGCAACTGATTTCAGGATGGCATGGTCATTCGTGGTGGTTCTTGTTTGCAGGCAGGGGACACCTTCTCTCGTATGAGAGGATCAATGTCCAATTATTATGATGACTACGACGACATTGATGAGATGGAGGATGACTATGATATGGATGATCCTGCTGATGACATGGTAGACGAGCAGCGAGGGATTAGGGATTCTGATGCAGAGGATAATGATTATGGCCAACCGGTGCGTTTTATTTTCTTTTTGTCATCTATTGCATGTGCAATTGAGCCTGCACAAAGCTTTTGAGATGCACAATCCTTATTGGACCAGTAGAACATTATCAACTGGTGCCTACAAACTTGTATCATTTTGAATGCTGATTTAGCATATCTCTTACATACCCCACATTGCTACTAGCGCAATATGCAGCAAATCAATGAGAGATTTATTTCGCCTGATGCACCAATGTTACCCCACATGCTGCTTGTAACAGTAGTGCTATATGCTTTTCTCATTTGCAAAACTTATTGGCTAGGTAGCATGTAGTTCTCCTGATGTAGAGCATATCATCTTGGATGCTGATGTAGTGTTTCATTTATGTAGTTGGCATGCCATTGCTTAGCGAGTGTGCGTGACTAGACACTGAACCAATGAGACCCCCCTGCCAATGATTTGTTTCAGCCACTTATTGTGCATGCCCGTGTTTATTAGTTAACTGAATCCATTGAACACCAACGTTCTTGTTTTTCATACTGCATGTACTTGATAGCCTCTTACAGTTGTCTGTTTTCTTTAATATAGAGTGATGTCCTCATACAGTTGCAAAATGTCTGTCTGCTGAAAATTGCAATTAGCCAATTACCCAAATTATGGATTCGCTACTATCTTCTCTTTTATCTTTCTAAAATTGCTCCTCTCTATCCTTAATTTCTGTTGGCTTTGCTATGTTGTTGCCTGTCTTGGTGTCTGAGCCCTTGGTAAATTGCTGTCATTTTGGGTTTGTCTTTGGAAGCATAATAGTATATAAGATGATGGCCGTGTCCATGGTTCATTCTATGACTCTACAATATTTATCTTCTAGCTTTGCAGACGCAATTTTGTATGAGTTTGGTTTTTCTTTCTATTGTACCACCCCTCTGGTTTCCCATGCAAAGGAATTTTGAGATTCAACTCGCTGTGTGACTTGGAAGCTATGATACAATCCATTCCAATAAAGTGTTAGACAAAAAAATCCGTTCCAATAAAGTCAATGTTATATTGTTTATTGTGCACTTCATTGCCTCCACAGCCCTGGCATGGTGTACCATTTGTGTTACAACTCGAACATTGGTCAAGTTGCTTATACAGTCACTTATATTGCTCTAAGTGATTGTCTTTTTTCTCTCTCTCTTTAGAATGATAA
Source organism: Miscanthus lutarioriparius (assembly GCA_904845875.1). Taxonomy (NCBI): domain Eukaryota; kingdom Viridiplantae; phylum Streptophyta; class Magnoliopsida; order Poales; family Poaceae; genus Miscanthus; species Miscanthus lutarioriparius. Next base: position 14,333,337 of record CAJGYO010000008.1, read on the forward strand.
GATCCCAGATACTTCATCAGCGGATGCAAGAAAAGGAAGGGACATTCAAGGAATACCCTGGGAGCAGATAAACATAACCCGTAAAAAATACAGACAGTCCAGATTAGAACAGTACAAAAATTATGAGAATATACCTAACTCTGGAGAAGAAGCTATGAAGGTTTGCCTCTTACTCTTTTTGGAAGTTCGGCTTTGTAAAATTTTCTATCCGCATGTGGTTGACACTTGTCTTGGTATAGGATTGCAAACCAACAGAGAAAGGTGGAATGTACTATGAGTTCAGACGAAATACTAGATCGGTTAAATCAACTATTCTACATTTTCAGGTGAGTTAACTCCCTTTTGTGTATTCTTAATCCTTTGATAGAATATGATACAGGGTAATTATGAGTTAAGGTATTTTGTTGATAGACCGCACCAATTTTCTGGACATTTCCTCACAGGAGCATGCTATAATTTTTTCATAAACCAATTTTGTACTTATAATGTCACTTTGTCTCTTGGATTTTTTTTTTCTGGAATATATCTGCTGAGCAATTTCTCCATAAATATTGATATATGGCAAGAAGTTACAAGATTATCTCAATTGTGACTTAACTTCTAGTCTATTTCACTCAACTCGCTGTTTGTGATTGCAAACTAACTATTGATTCCAAGAGGAAGCTGCATGTACATTGAAACACCGACACACTTGTGTTGGTTTCTTGGATGTATACTGAGTTACGCAAAAAATACTCAAGCTTTGCATGCAAGCCATGCATAGTGACATAAGCACAAGGTACACCTGTTAAATGTGTGAAGGGTTGTGCCACCTTCAGTAGTGATTCAACTCCATCTATTTGGAGATATTATGCTGAGGTAATGGTTCAATATATTCAGGGACCAGGGTTGTCTGCATGGTCCAATTACACAGTTCTGCCTATGTTTGCTTTTCAAAAGTAAACTAAGATTTCCCTGCATTTTAACTAACCTATTGCAATGGTCTTGAACTTTTGATCAATGTTGCCCTCTCTTTTATATGGTTTTGGTGTAATATGAAACAGAGAGTCTGATTTGTGCCTACAGCTTAGGAATTTGGTATGGGCTACGTCCAAGCACGACATCTACCTAGTATCACATTACTCAATTCGGCACTGGTCAGCATTGAGTGGTGTGGATACTGAACTTATCAACGTCCAAGGACATGTGGCACCAAGGGAGGTATGATATCATTTTCTTTTTCTGTTGTCTGTTGTCTTCCCATCCTCTCTTGTTATTCAACTTATACTGATGATGGGTATTGTTGTACAGAAGCATGCAGGAAGTTTATTAGAGGGTTTTTCTCAGACTCAAGTTAGTACCTTGGCAGTCAAGGACAATTTACTGGTAGCTGGTGGGTTTCAAGGAGAGCTAATCTGTAAAGTAAGTTAACAACGCTAATCTGTAAAGTAAGTTAACAACTATGGATCAAGTTCGATTGAATCCAAGCCATTGATGTGCTAGCTGTTGGCACAGCAGCTTTGCTGTGGACTGTGGTCACATTATCTCTGCTAACCAGTATGTATGTATGTATATATATATATATATATATATATATATATATATATATATACACACACACTACCGTAGCCACTTTAAGTTACGATAATTACTATGCTAATTTACAAGATTATAGTAACTCTTTACCATGTGATTTACTATAACGTTACGGTAAATATCCTCATATGTTATAGTAACCCAACTATCGTAAACATGTATTGACATTATCGTAAATTAGTATATGGAATTATCATAAATAGAGGTGGTTACAGAATAACTTATTTTGTAGCTGGCTACTGAATATACTCTCCTATATATATATATATATATATATTCTTTTATTGGATGTTCATCTAAAGATTGCAGCACACCATCTATTCTGGAATCCTCTGTAGAAACTTGGACATATAATGCACGCATTAGGCTAATGATGCCATTGGGTATCCAGTCCCTGTACCCAAATCCATATCCGTGTTGTTTGGGGAGGGTATGGATTATCCAGTAAAGAATGGATATGGGGAGGGTATCAACAGGTTTTACCCATTACACCCATACCCACTCTAAACATGAGAGATAGTGATGGTGAAGTAGACCCGTGGGGCCAGGGAGGCGGAGACAGCAACAGAGAAAAGGATGGTGCAGACGAGCACGGAGTAGGTATCAGCTAGTCAGGCGAGGCCAAGAGACGTGCATCGACGGTGCGGAAGAATGTCTCAGGAGTCCACTGGCGACAGCTCTCCTCTGCCTGCGTCGTTTGCTTTGCTGCCCCAGAATTCTGGTGCCGTGGTTGTCGTTGGCTGCGGCCTGTGCGAGTTTGGGATGGGGACTGACACTGGTGGTGGATGCAGGCGACAACAACCGCAGCCAGGCCATGGTCGCCGGCCTAGGACTTGGCGCCACTGGGAGAATTAATCACAGGACATGGATAATTAGTCCACGCAGAGATTGATGTAGGAATTGTTAACTCTATGAAGGCTCTTATATTATAGGCCTGATATTGTTCATGCCGTCCATATTTTGAGTCAGTTTGTTTGTGCCCCAACTTCTGTTCAGTTTGGACATTTACTTCGTGTGCTGCGATACATACGGGGGACATCATCTCAGAGTTTATTCTATGCGCATGATAGTCCGCTTTAGCTTCATGCTTACTCGGACTCCACTTGGGCGAGTGACCCAACAGATTGACATTCCATCACGGGATACTGCATTCATCTTGGCTCTTCTCCTATTGCATGGAAGTCCAAGAAACAAGCAGCTGTATCTCGTTCTACTATGGAGGCCGAACTTCGAGCGCTTGCTACTACTACTGCAGAGATTGTATGGCTTCGATGGTTGTTGGCTGATTTTGGTATTTCTTGTGATGTTGCCACACCTCTTCTCTGTGATAATACAGGGGCCATACAAATTGCCAATGATCCCGTGAAACATGAACTTACAAAGCATATTGGTGTGGATGCCTTCTTTACTCGGTCTCATTGTCAATAGTATGTGCCTTCAGAGTTGCAATTGGCTGACTTTTTCAGTAAAGCACAAACTCGAGAGCAGCATCGGCTTCACTTGATCAAACTCAATGCTTCCAATCCTCCGCTTCCACCTTGAGTTTGAAGGGGGGGTGTTAACTGTATGAAGGCTCTTATATTATAGGCCGATATGGCCCGCCCCATGAGGCTCTCTAGCTCTCTATATATACTCATCTCCACTTCTGGAGTGGTTAAGCTTTCAGATCCCCAAGGTAAGTAACAGGAACAAAGAAAGATCTGGGCAGAAACGGCTGAATTTTTTATTTGTTAGCCCTTTTTTTAAAAAAATCACAAATATGCCCTTGGAGGTATGATTTCAAAATCTGGACCCTTAGCTCGGCGCCATCGTTGCTGGCGCCGAGGTCTTGGGCTCGACGCAGACGTGGCGGTGACTTGGCAGGCAGTTTGGCGCCGTAGATCCTGGCGTCGATCTTGGCGCCGTATATCCTGGCACCATAGATCCTAGCGCCGAGGATCTATGGCGCCGAGGTGGTGTTTCAACCCGGCCCCCAACCTTCCTGCCCGAGCTCTTGCCGCAGTAGTACCCAACTGTCTCCTCATCTGCCTCTTCGGGGCACTGTGCGAACTCTTGCCGGAGCCAGGAGATTAGAACTCAAGAAGTGCGAGCCCCTTGCTCGCCAACCTCATGCCCAAGGAAGGCCTCTACTCGTGCTCTCCAACCTTCTGACCTGCACTGCCTAGTAACTGCGTTGCCGTGAATTCTCAGGCCTAGCATCTTCTGACAGTCCTGAAGCGTGACTGTCATCTCTCCGAAAGGTAAGTGGAAGCTGTGAGTCTCCGACTGTCACCTACATTTTAGACAAAGCAAGATTACATGTCAAAAAGGCAAGCGCATGAATAAATGACCATGAATGGAGGCAATGATTAAAGATAATACCTATCAACCAACACAGTTATGGCCGCTGAGTTGAACTTAGGCAACCCACGACGAACCTGAAAAGAGATGACATCCAGGCCAGCTCTTTGCAGGAAAGGAGTGTACATGTTGTCGTACTGCATGTCAAGAACCCATTGTGGGTTCTAGGACGAAGGAGAGGAAGGTCCTGCATGGAATAAAATAGTCTCCCGTTACTTCACGAACACATGTACGCTCACAAAAATTTGAACAAAACGTATAGATTATTACCTACCCCTCCGCTATGAGACGTCCTCAGTGGGTCGCCTCGTACGTCGGGTCGAGCAGGTGGAATTGCGCCATCCTACAAAAAAAGTCAATGAAATAGAAATTCAATATACAATGAAACATGAACTTAGAAATGTACAAGTAATTGACACAATTACATGCATAAATTGAGACATGTATAATTAATTAAATGAATACGACAAATATGAAATAATGAAAACAACCTATAGTCGCACCTCACTAATATGCTAATGGCAAGTGCGTGAATTGTGGCCCAGTCTACCACACTTGCCGCACTCGTACTGCTCGGGGTCAGTAAGAAATGGGGTTCCTCTCCCACGCCTCGTTCTTCCGGGTATCTGATCCATAACCATCCTGTGCCTCGTACTCTTCCTTGATCCACACTTGTTCCAATGGTAAGCTGGATCCGCAATGTACTTTGGCCCATCATATGGAGGCCACTCTCCAGGGTCCCGGAAAGGCACGGAACGGGGGCTCCATGTGTGCACAAGCGTGTCGACACTGAACTCGTGAGGTATCCTGCCCTCGATATTATAGTTGCGATGCCTAGCTGCTGCCACCAAATGGGAACATAGAAAGTGGTACTGCCTTGGTTTACCACAAGTGCTTTTGAAATCTTAGAGGATAACCACATGCATCCTCGACTCTTGGACCTTGCCGTCGGACGTTGTACCGCCCCTATGCTCGACTTGATAAGTCCCTGTGGCGTGGTCAAAGCATGTAACCTCTTGTGTGCCAGCCCTTTCATTTGCCTTATCTATGTATGCCTTTGGTTTCGGAGCCCATATCTCTCCATCACTCCGCAACTTCAATGCATGGGCGTGTCTATCGTTGAAACAGGCAACAAGCTTGTAGAAGGTGAATTGAACGATTACATTCACGGGCATACCACGTATCCCCAATAGCAACTTATTGAATGACTCCGCCATGTTGCTGCACTGAAACTCGTACCTCCATCCACCGGCGTCGTGAGCTCTTGTCCATTTCTCCAAATCCCCCATCAAACCTGTGAGCCATTGTCTACCTTCTGCATTTGATGAGGTTCTGACCTGCTCCAACTTTTTCTGAAAGTACTTATCCTCAAACTGTCGAGCAGCCTCCAGGAACAGATCAAAGTTATCCTTCACACCATTCTTCCGGAGTAGATTCTCGGTAAGGTGCCGAGTACACCAACGATGGTGCAAAGGTGTATACCCCTCTATCTGCTCTCGCACGGCATTAAGTATGCCCTGGTGCCTATCAGATATGACGCCAACCTCTCTGCCAGGCCCAACCAAATGTATCCGGACTAGCCTCAAGAACCATCCCCAACTGTCATTGTTATCCTTCTCAGCCAAAGCAAATGCCAAAGGAACCAACTCGTTCGCGTCACAGGATATGGCTATAAGAAGTGTGCCCTGATATTTGCCAATTAAGAATGTACCATCAATGGAGAAGACGGGACGACAGTGCCTAAAGACCTCGACACACTGAGGGAAGCACCAGAAAGCACGGAAGAATATCTGCATCCCATCCTTCCATACATTTGGTTTTGGGATGTACTCATAATGCATGCCTGGATTCACCGCTTTGCTTGCATTGAAAAGTACTGGCAGCTGCTCATACCCATCCTCCTAGTCCCCATATATCATCTTCCACGCTCGCTGCTTAGCCCTCCAAACTTTACTATAAGTTATCACATAACTTCCATACAACGCCTCAACGGTCCTGATAATTGTCCTAACCTTCATGTTGGGTTCTTCCTGCAATATTCCCATCAACCGCTTGGCAATGAGGATAGATGTCAACTGCCGATGCTTCAGTGTCAGCACATGGTCAGCACAATTGTGTGGCCCGATAACTTTTGTGATCTTTCACTTTCCGGTGACCTTTTGCTTCCTTGCACAAACCCTCCATGGGCAGCGTTCCTTGTTACACACAACTGTGTAACGACACTCCGCATATGAATGTAAGACCTTGTAAGGTCTCTTTCGTATCACTGCAAACGCCTGCAACCACCTCTTCAATGCAGGGAGATTCTTGAATACCCTCCCATTCTCAATTACCATGTTAGGGCCGGCCTCAGGAGCTTCTAGGAGCTCATCATCACGTCCTTCTGCACACGCCTGATCGGAATGAGCAAAATCGCTGAACTCATGAACTCTTGGATCATGGCGGCCGGGAAAGATACGCCTCAGCATCTCAACATCACTCTCTGTCAGCTCTCCAACTGGGCGATCATCATCAGAATTAAGAGCCCTTGCCATCTCATATGGCTCCGAATCATTCATAATTTCAACACTATTGGAGCCACGGAATCCATCTCCACAGTGCACTTGCGTAGCAACAGGGGGCACATCCACATTGTCAGGAATGTCTCCTGCAACATAAGTAGAGAAATGAGGAAAGAATGAAAGAAATGGATGTAAAGAAGGGGGTAAGCTCCCAATAACCATGCGGATAAGACACTTACTCAGATGATTCTGTGTCAAAGGGATCTCATGAGGAGGATCCGCCACAACATCATGAGTCTGATAAGCATCTCCAACTACCTGATTGGGGGCAGATTGATTATCGGGAACCGTAGGTGCAACCTCCACATCCATATCAGGTTCCGGGACGGGAGGGTCGAAGTGTGCCTGCTGACCCATTGGTGGGGAAAACCCATGAGGGATGGGATCAACTAACACCCGACGCACAACCACGTCCAAACATTGCAGCTGGCTCTTCATAGCCGATCTCACATAGTTCTCCCACTGATCCGCACACCCAATTAGGATCATTCGCCTGAGGATGTTGAGAGGAGAACCTAGGTGCAGTACACCCTCAATGGCAATGCCATCATCATCATCTCCAAGGCAATACAGCTCCTCCCGAGCCCTTGCAACCATCTCACTAAATGAAGGCCTATCATTGAATAGCACAGGCATGCTTTGCATGTCAACAAACTCAACATATCCATAGCGATCGCATTCAACGGTGCCTCCATGATATATGGTCACTAGGTTGTCCATCTAGTTCAAACACATAACGAAACGCATGTCCTTTAGTCTAAATTAGACGATAGATAGTACCTAACAAGTACTTTCTAACTACAAACTAAATAAATAAGATAATAACTACGTATATATACAGTGTACTCACAAAATAGCTATGTCTATGTACCTATGTTTCTATCTATCTACATATCTAATTATATATATGTATCTATGTTTCTATCTATCTACAAATCTATCTCACTAGATCACTAACTAAATCAACTACCTAAGTCATCACATTAACTAGTAAATAACAAATAATCGAACTACTACATTACAATCAAAGCTAACTAAGTACCTACATTGCATATTCACAATTTTACCCGACGCCGGCAGGCCTGGGACGACGCGAAAAGCGGCGGGAGGGGGACGGCCGCCGAGGGCGTGGCACGGGCAGGGGATGACAGCGGGCGCAGCGCTGGGTCAAGGCATGCGGGACGGGACGGCGTAAGGCAGGACGTTCGGGTAACGCGACGGCGCGCGGCGGCGGCAGCAAAAGCAGCAATGTTACGGCTCGGTAGAGAGAAAGAGAGGAATAGAGAAAGGAAGGGAGGGCCCATACGTAAGAGTGGGCTTGGCGCCAGGATTGTTGGCGCCGAGCTCGGCACCAAGATCCACGACGCCAAGCTCGGCGCCACGGCTCCGAGCTGGCTGCCATGTCAGCGTCCATGCCGCCAACGTGGCCCCGACCTCGGCGCCAGCAAAGATGGCGCCGAGAAGTGTAAGGCGCCGAGCTAAGGGTCCAGATTTTGAAATCATACCTCCAGGCATATTTGTGAATTTTTTTCAAAAAAAGGGCTAAAAATAAAAAATTCGGCAGAAACGAACATACCCATAGTCCATACCCATTGGGCATATCCATGGGGATGGGTAAAATTAGTCAATGGAAATGGGTAGATTCTGGATTGGGCACCAGGTAATAAACGGTCTGCCCAACCGCTTCGCTACATTAGGCCGCATAATAGCTAGTTTTGATCCATATAAATTTACTATCCAACCATATTTTACTAACGAGCTGATGGATGTTGTGCATGTGTTTACATGGTTAATGTTTTTGTGTGCTCTCCGTACTGATCTTTTGTTCAATTGATTGTCTTCTGTTGCAGCACCTTGATCGGGAAGGTATTAGTTTTTGCTGTCGAACAACTTATGATGATAATGCTATTACAAATGCGGTTGAGATATTTAATACCTCTAGGTAACTTCCTATCTGTGTTACTAAAGATGCTATCTCACCGAACACATATTCATTTTAATTCTGTTTTTGCACCCCCAGTGGCGCCGTTCACTTCATTGCATCAAATAACGACTCTGGTGTGAGATACTATGACATGGAGAGATTCCAGCTATTCAAGCATTTTCAGTTTGAATGGCCAGTGAATGTAGGTTCCTTTGGTTTCTTAGCTATTTCTATTACCTTTATGTTCTATATTTGGATCTTCTTGTTGGTGCTATCATTACAAGGTACATCTTTCTACACATGCTGCCAGCAAATAAAATTTACAGAATACAGACTTCATTGCTATTTCATATGCCCCATAGTTGTGCTTGTATTATCAGCTTGTTCTACTTTCTTGGGCATGTTTTTGACCTATTGGTTATAGCTGTTGGTGAATCTAGCAATACCGAGACATAAACCTATACTTGGTTTGTAGAACAAATCCAAAATGCCTTTACATTTCTGTTGCCGCAGTTGATGACATAGTAGGCTTCCATCTTCTGGATACAGAAGTAATAATAAAAGAAAAGTGACATGCACTGCTGGCACCCTTCAATATACCTGGCCATTCTGGACATGGGATCCTTAGCTTCCCTCTTCCTTGTCACCTTTTCTAACATAATGTAGAGGATAAATGGGTCCAACATCTGTATGAATTTCACAAATAAGTTCTTTTTGTTCCGAAGTAAAGTTCAAATAAATGCACCATCAAGACGTTTGATGAAAATTTAATGAGACTGATTTGATGTTGTAGATGTTGGTGCATTTTTTCTAGAAAACTTGGTCAAAAGTTAAAGAAGCTTGGCTTAGAACAAAGATAAAGTGAGCTATAATTTGGAATGAAGGGAGTAGGTCAAGTTTAGTGCAATTCTTCATTATTTTTGTTGCTGTATCTGTGTTTACTTGTAGTTTGTTGATGCAGCATACTTCGTTGAGTCCTGACAGAAAGGTAGTTGTTATTGTGGGCGATGATCCTGATGGTCTACTTATTGATGCCAACTCTGGAAAGGTACAATCACTAATCAATATGGTTTACTAAGCTCAGGTTACCAGACTGTGTAAAAGTGCTGTAATGATGTGAATTAGGCCAGTTGACCATTTGATTTTGCTTCTGGATGCAGACGCTTCATTCCATAAAAGGACATCGGGACTATTCATTTGCATCGGCCTGGAGCCCTGATGGGCGAACATTTGCTACTGGCAACCAAGACAAGACATGCCGAATCTGGGACGTGAGGAATCTCTCAAAATCCGTCCATGTGTTGAGGGGTAACCTTGGAGCCATCCGGTCGATCCGCTTCACCTCGGATGGACAGTTCATGTCCATGGCTGAACCTGCTGACTTTGTGCACATCTACGATGTGAAGAGTGACTACAACAAAAGGCAGGAGCTGGACTTCTTTGGCGAGATATCCGGTACGTCGTTCAGCCCAGACACTGACACACTTTTCGTTGGTGTGTGGGATAGGATGTATGGCAGCCTGCTTCAGTTCGGCCGCCTGTACAACTACTCGTATCTTGACTCCCTGTCTTGATGTGGAACCAAACGGGTGTTTTGGGTCTGCTGTACCGCAGTGCTCTGAATGTTGTCAGCATAAATTAGGTGGTCATCCTTAAACTGACAAAGATAATTGAATTAATAAATGTTGTACTGTGCCCGATGTGTATATATAAAAAGAAATGTATACAGATGCCTATTGAGACCAAGTTGAGATGTGACTTGGTCTACTCTGTGTGATGAATGATCGACATGGTTGTCTGCAGGGCAGTGCTTGTGTGTGCTTGAAGAATATGTTTGAGCTTGTGTGCACGGGATTGAATACAGTGCGTGTAGTTCCATGTAGGGCACATGTAATGTATGTTTTTATCACGGGACTAACCAGTGGTGATAGGAATGTGTGTCGAAGGAAAATGTCTTTTGGCTCATGATATGTGACATGGCAGCCGGCTGGCTGGTGAAGGGTAGGCTACGCTCGGCATTGATGGACCGTGACCATGGGTTTGTGTGGCAAGGAGGCTTGACGCCTATGGGCCACATGGTGTTGTAGGGCGAGCTAAGACTTGGCGAAGGGTAGGGTGAGGTAAGACTTTGACAAAGAAGGGACTTCTAATTAAAGAAGCCATGGGTGATCTGCATTGCTCACATGGTACGAGAAGACATCTGGACAGAGGATGATGAAGATTGACCAGGTTGACGAGGAGGTCAACGCGGCACTTGACAGGTCATAGACACGTGTATACTGAGATGAAGATGACGTTGCTCAAGTTATCTTCTCTTCTATAGCTATCTATCTATTCTATATCTATATATCTATGCCTATATACATCTAAAAAGACTCTAAAATAATCATCTACCCGGTGATACCACGTGTTGGGCTCGCGAGCGAGCGCATCAGCAGTGGTCCCACCCCGCCCTGAACGTCATGCGTGCCGCCAGCCGCTTCTCACACGTATCCCATGTGCAACATCTGATCTACTTTTGAAACATTCAGATGCAATAGTTGCAACATAAAAAAAGACAAATGAAGCACTTAAAACAAACATATGAAACACTTACGAAAATGTCTGGAAAACATTTGAAAGCCATTGCAAATATATACAACATTCAGATGAAACACTTGCAAACATACGTAGAAAACATTTGAAACATATGCTTGCAACGTGCATGTATATGCAACATCTAGATCTACTTTTGCAATATCCAGATAAAACACTTGCAACATACGTCTGTACCAGATGAAAGATTTAGAACATACACTTGAAACGTATGTATGCAACCATTGCAACATATGCAACATCCCGATCTACTTTTGCAACATCCATCTGAAACGCTTGCAACATACCTCTGAAACATCTAAAACATTTAAAACATACGCTTGCAACATGCACTTTCAGCAAAACCGGACAAGCAGGAGGGCAAAACGGGATCCGACTCTGCAGTCACGGTGGAGAACGAGGATAGCAGCGGGTGAGCTGCTGCGCTGGCCCCGGCGGTAGGGCGCGTGCAGTGTCCCCGGCGAGCGGTGCCCGCGGTGGAGGCGACGGTAGCAGTCGGGTGGGTGCGGCCTCGCACAGCAAGGCGGCAGCGGCTATGCGGTCATGAGGGAGCACGCCACGGCAGTGCAGGCTCAGCGGCGGTGGAGAGGAATGCTGGCGGGAGGCGTGGTGGAGAGGAAGGCATGCAGGAGGCGTGGCGGAGCGTGGTCGCGGTGATGCACTGTGGTGACTGGAGCAGAGCAGATAGGAACGAACGAATAAGATAGCCTTTTGGATGTCGGGGTCCACTAGTAGGGGTGTCCGGCATGGACGGACGTCTAGTTCCTAGCATTACCGTCCATACTAATGGTGCCAACGGGCAACGTACCCTTGTATCGAATGATTGGATCAGTGAAAGGACCGAATGGCAATGTTTGGAAGGACTAAATAGCAGAAGAGAATGGATGGATTGTACTAAACGACGCTTTCTCTTAATACAAAAGCGTGCAAGTCTTTTGAGTGGTCGAGAAAAAAGAATGGACGGATTGAAATGATCGTTGATCATTTGTGTTCTGGTGCTTCTTATTATTCGTAACGTTTGGATGTGGATCCATTACGCTTTTGGTTGGTTTATTAAATGATTTTTTCATCATGTCTTAGTGCATCTTAGAAACAAACCAATCCCGTAGCAAAAGAGGGTGAGTCCACATGTCGGACACGGAAAAGTGGTTATATATATTGATCTCTGGGGTCGAGTAGATTGAAGCGTCGAAACCGTGGATTTCGGAGCGATCTCTTCTCACTCCAGGGCTAGTACGTTTAATTTCGTTGTAAATCAACTGTCAACGCAGCCTTCGCCAGAACAAATTAGGGTTTTACGACCTTCCACAGGCCATCGGAGGAGCGCACGGCTGGCACCGCCCGCGATACGAGTATACGGCGACAGATAGGCCGGATCACTAGCTCCTGGGAGGAAGGATGATGATGGGCTCTGAGCCGTCTAGAAAACGGATCCAGAAAGAGCTCGAAACCCTGTGGGTCGACCCGCCGGACTTCTGCCGGCCTGGCGCCTCGCCGGTCACGGACATCCTCCACTGGGAGGTGGTCATCGACGGCCCTGATGGCAGCCCCTACGCCGGAGGGACGTTCCCCGTCGACATCGACTTCATCGGCAATTATCCCTTGAAGCCCCCAAAGATCACCTTCAAAACCAAGGTACGTCTCGACCCCTCTCCTCTCGTTTCAATGGATTCGATGACGATCTCTTATATATTGTGCCATCCGTACACGTCCGCAGGTGTACCACCCGAACATCAGCTCAGAAGGGGAGCTGATGCTGGACATCTTCCACTACGAAAACTGGAGCGTGGCAATGACCGTGGACAAGCTCCTCCTCTACGTTGTCTCCGTGCTCTACGACCCCGTCCTCGACTGCGACCCCATCAACGAGGACATCGCTGATATCTACGCGGCCGACCTCGAGCTGTACGAGGGGACGGCCAGAGCGTGGACCTGGGAGTACTCCTCGACGCCCATCGTCTCGCACTTCTACCCGGCCAAGAAAGACACGAGCAGGAGGAGGAGCAGGAGCAGGCCGAGGTACCACAACGATGTGGCTGCTAGGTCTAGGAGTTCTGCCTACAAAGAAAGGAGGATCGTGGTGCCAGAGTCCCGTGAGATATTGGAGCGCCGCGACGACGCATCGTCGCCTGTGGAAAAAGGTGGTGGCGTTTCTTCGGGGATGCACCGTCGCCTTACCATTTCCTACCTTTAGGCGGCGCTTCTCCTCTACTTTACTCCCTTTGTCAAACTATAGTGGCCGCGCATTTTTCTAATTAGAAAAACTCAGATTTCTTGTATATGTTGATCTGCACAATTATATTGTTGTTTAAGTTGTAAATAATTGTTTTGACTTTATAAAACTTATCAAACTGGTAAATTTGTATTTCAAAGTACTTATACAGTAGGTTGTTTTCATAACTATCTTTTTTTCTCTCTCAAAAACAACGGCAAGAAATTTGGCCGATACATATTAATAGAGAAGTGACTTAACAAAAATATGCAGCGAAAAAAGAAATAAAAAACACCCACACGAAGAAAGCAACGACAAGACAACCGGAGCACCGATAACACCACACAATATGCCACAACAGCGAGCTTTGGGTAGGGGGGTAGGGAGGGTCCGCAACAACACTTCCAAGGAGAAAAACAACATCCACAGACGCCACCAATGCCAACTTGATAATCTGGCACAAGGTTTTTCAATCAACCCCCCCCCCCAGTGGGGGAGAGTGACCACACAACAAATAGCGCCAAAGACGTCATTACCTCTATACCCAAGGTCGAAACACACCTTCCCGTGTCGTGCCACTGCTAAGCCCCATGAGGCAAAAATGGAACCACCGCCACACCAAACTAGAAGTTGTCATGTGGGACCAGCCTCCACGGCCCCAACCACAACAAGTTGCCTCTAGTCCGCACCGACCGCCTTTCAAAGCTAGTCGTTGTTGCGCCGGTCTCCAACAATCATCGCCGGCTTAGCCATCGCCGACCACCATGGGATGCCTAGCCTGATGCTCCATGATTGACACGCTCCACATCGTCGCAGCAGACGGCGCCGTGCCTGCCGAGAAGAGCAACCCATAGCCACGGTGTCTGCACAGATTGGAGGACCGGGCTGCCAAGTTTGGCCACCGCCCTGCAGGATCCACAGCGTAGCCAAGAAGGGTGGACTACGGACGCAAACGACGTGATCACCTCTCACACCTCCAAAGCCTTGATCCTCTCTAGCATCCCATTAGTGTGAAGCCATGATGTCACTATTGTTAGCATGGCCCTCCCCGCACCTTGGGCCACCGTTCGTGCCGTTCCAGAGGAGCGACGTACGCGGGGGCGGCTTAGGTGAAGGATTTTGCACACTATTGTTATAACTGTTTCAAAAATTGTATTTTGCGAGAAACTAGTGGTAAGAAAAATCTATCCGAAGACAGCTAAGCACAAATGTTGTAATCAAGTACTCCCCTTATTTTCTTGTCATTACGGCGATTGCATTTTTTTCAATTTTATACTTGAAATAGTGAATCATATAATGCCAAGGAAACTTTTGGTTGTAGGAAACACTGACAACGATTTTGCACCTCAATTTTTGAGATAAAATATCTATAGGTAGTGGTGGACCCAGATTTGAAACCAGGGTAGTCCTAGTCAAAAAAAAAAATGTGTAACACGACAAAATTCAAATAAAAAGTTCGGTAAAATAGCTATAAATTAACCAAATTGAGAAAATACAATTGAAAGGTTCAAAACTTGCACAAATAGATCATACATAAGATGGTCTTACATAAATAAGAGATTACAATACAAGTTCTAGTTGAAGGTTTTTGCTTTGCGCTTTCTCATTGCCATGAAAGCACGAACTATGCCATCCTCGCTTACAAATAGATCCGTATCTATATGTATCAGCAAGTTTGAAGCAGCAGAATTTGTGAAACATGTACAGACAGCACTAAGGATGGGTATGGGATGCACACAAACTACACTGGTGGTTCAATCATAGGCTAACTGATACGGTCTAGCATATGCTCAAAAAAAAAGACACGGTCTAGCATCCTTATAAAAAAAACACGGTCTAGCATTCAGAAGAGCACACCAGGGACAGACTAACATCGATTCTTCTTCATCAGGCTCAACTCTTCTTCCTTTCATGGCCTTTTGGTATTGGGGATTTGACTGATGGAGCAGCAGCAGCTGGGGGCCGACCCAAATCCAAGCTCTGCATCTCAGAACTTCAAAAGCACACTCACCGTCCAAATTTCATTCAATTCTAGACTCACAGACGATAGATCCACAATTCCTAAGCCTTTACAATCAAATTTCCAATCTTCAATATCCAAACCCCAAGGCTTATAACTACATAAAAGAATGGGGATTTACTGAAACTCACCAGGCAGACAGGCAGACAGGCAGTGCGTGTGCTTCCAGGACAGACAGAGGCCACCAGGGGACGGGCGGACGCCCGCTGCGCCGACCGGCGTAGCCAGCTGCGGAGCTGCCTGCTGTGCTGGCCGGCGTTGGCGCGCCACGGCCCGCACGCCGGACTGCCGGGACTGGGATGTGCCGATGTGGGATCTGGCGGAGGCGGAGCGGAGTGGCGGGCGCGGGCCGGCGGCGTGGGGCTGCCGGCTGCCGGCTGCCGGCCAGGCGGAGCTGCAGGGGAGGGGAGCTGGGGAGGCCGATGGGGTGGGGCGGCCAGCCGTCAGGAAGGGCCGCCACTGCCTGCCTCAGCAGCAGTAGTCGCAGACAGAGAGAGCCGAAGAGTCTTGTGATCGCGTTCAGCAAGCAGAAGGGAGACGGGAGAGATGAGTAACAGGCCAAATTTTCATGGCCTGCGCTGCTGCGCAGAGTACTAAAAACAAATTTGGGCCCAATTCTAGTGTAGTCCTGGGTCTACCTGGACTATCCGCTGGACCCGCCATTATACATACGCATCAGATGAAAATTTTATGTTTCGAGGATTTTATTTTTATGATTGCACCGAATGTGTGGTTTGTACCAAATATTTTTCCAAAAAAGAAAGAGCACAATATTGTGCGATTGCTATTAATAGTGAAGTAATATATGTCTCTAGCTTATTTTGAAGCAATTGTTCATGCGGAAGTTTCTCAATTTTCTAAATGCAGCCTTTATATATGTTATATGGTTTGACGTAGACTTCATGAGTACTTTGTTCATGGTATTACTACAAGAGTGCAAGTTGTCGATAAATGGAGTCTGAGTCTCTCTGGCTATCTCCAACAACAAAACCCAAAATACAAGATCTATTCGTCCTTTGGGTAGCGCTACAGGCAAAAGTTTCAATAC
Source organism: Miscanthus lutarioriparius (assembly GCA_904845875.1). NCBI lineage: Eukaryota > Viridiplantae > Streptophyta > Magnoliopsida > Poales > Poaceae > Miscanthus > Miscanthus lutarioriparius. Next base: position 14,349,612 of record CAJGYO010000008.1, read on the forward strand.
ATATTTGGTATCTTCTCCAACAACAAGACCAAAAAAGAATCATTTCTCTAAATGGATTTCCAAAAGAGATGATGTCTATATTTGGATTGTGCCTCTCAGACAACTCAAAATAGGTCTCGTTGATTTTAGGTCTACCTATTCTGATGCCCATACAGGTTTCTCACATGCTCACGGCTTTCACCACGTACCGACGTACGCACTGCGCTAGACTACGGCCCACCGCCCACGCAGTGTGCGTAAAAAGTCCTCCATCTTATATATGCCGGCCCCTCCCCCCTTCAAGCCATTTCGAGTTAACCAACCAAGTACACGTTTCACATTCTGACCTCTGTTCGTTTGGTGCCTTCGTGGGAGTCCCTAGCTAGGCTCCCCGATCGTTGCATCACCGCCCACCGGCCATGCAGGCAAAGGCCATGGCTCCCGGTGGCGGTGCTCTCCGTCTCCAGGGAACGACGACGACCACGGGCGCGCGGCCAGACAAGTCCCGTCTCTGGACGACGCGGCTCCAGAAGGAGCTCGAGGGGCTCTGGGCCGACCCGCCCGAGTGGTGCGTCCCCGGCGCCGACGCGACGGACCTCTTCCACTGGCAGGTCGTCGTCGTCGGCCCCCGAGGTAGCCCCTACGACGGGGGAGTGTTCGCCGTCCGCTTCAAGTTCCCTCGCCACTACCCCTTGAAGCCTCCCAAGGTCACCTTCGCAACCAAGGTACGTATGTACCACGCACTGTTCCTATGATCTCCGGCTCGCTAGCTCCTTGCAGTTCTTGGTTCACGCATGCATGTCCTTGCGATTTCAGGTGTACCACCCGAACATCGATCCGAGGAGTGGACTGGTTTGCCTGGACTTCCTGACTGACAACAAGCACTGGTGGACGCCGGCTTGGACGGTGGACAAGATTCTCCTGGTCATAGTCTCGCTCTTGCACGAGCCTGTCATGGATGGCCGCGCCATCAACCCCGACGCAGCGAGCCTCTACAAGCGGAAGAGACCCAGGTATATGGAGATCGCGAGGGCCAAGACCCTGGAGCACGCCACGGCGTCGGCGTCTTCAGAGAAGGAGCGTCCGCAATCCCGGGGCGTTTCGCTGTGCCGTCGGCTCATGGCAAGGGTGGCGTTTCTTCAGACTTCAGGATAGGGGCCCTGCATGGAGGCTGCAAAAGGTTGTCTACGACGCTCCGAGAAAACCAAGATTATGTGATGCTGTGGCTGGACATGTACGCGATGGGTTTTTTCATCTTCAATTAGGCCATTGTTCTATGCTTACCACTTTATTACCAGCTTACCATTGGTAGTTGAGTTAGTGCCTAGCTAGTTGATCCGTGGAGGTTTGTAACACGTTCGTTCTTCGGGGTTTGGATGGTCGTTTACAAAATGATTGTATATAGAAACTAAAAGGATGATGTGGAGATGATGAGCGTCTGCTTTCTAATTAAAGTCTGTCAGGGCCGAGTCATTTCCCGTACTACTTTCGCAAGCATATGCATGAAATGGTCGCGTAGTGCTCCGAATCATATCCCACTTTTCTTATTCGAGCCGGTGTGTTGGTTTCGTGAGGAGGATTTGTTTGTTGTGATTCGTGAGTCGTGACAATAGACTGTCACGCATCGTGGAGAAGAAACCCTCTCGATTGGTATATATGCAGTTATCTTCGAGGTGACTTAGCTATTTCCAGCTTTCAAATAAAGGGTGGAAAGTTCCAAAACAAGCTTGGAGGTGCTTAAACGTACGTGACTGTTATAGGTCAACCTTGTGTGCTAAGTCTCCCAAGTTTCTACCATTTTACCACTCTCTAATTTAGGGAAAGCGCTTGAGGGAGCACTGAGCACATCGGTTGATTACAGCTAGAAGGGCAAATCGCGGTGAGTTCGTGACAAGGACTCCTACAACCTAACTTACGAAAAAGTCGACGCGAACGGTAAAGGTAAATACAAAATGTAATCCTTTCGGGGATAAATTGATTCCATGGAGTGAGCTAGTTGCAAAGGCAGCGTTCGTAGAGCTCTCACCAGCTTCAACTTCTCTAACACACGCACCGTTTACAGGAGCTCTTTCTCTTTCTTCCCTTTCTTTCTCTCACAGAGCCAGTGGAGCTTTTTTTTTGGCTTCACCGGCCCTGTGGGAGGAGAGAAAAAAAAAGAGCCCTGACGGACAGTGTGTGAACAATGCGTGCGTCAGAGAAGCTGAAGTCGGTGGAAGCTCTACCAAAGGATCGGAGATCTAAATTGACCAAACATAGATTTATTTCGCTTCACACTACTTCTTCCATCCAAAAAAAACATCCTAGATTTGGATTAAGTCAATTTTTCTTAGTTATTTTTATAGATAATAATATTAATATTTGTACCTCCCGAGAGATCTATTACAAAATATATATTTTATTATTATAAATATTAGTACTTTTTATATACTTGGTCAAAGTTGAGATGGATTGAGTCCTCAAAAACGAGAATATGACATTTTTTGAACGAAGAAAATATGTAGTTTTACTTAATCAAAATATTATACCAACAAAGAAGGTTTTATGGAACACAATCCCTACTAGCCCATCTTTGTTCGGTATGCTAGAGTCGGCAGGAATTCTATCTGCATTGTTGGGTAATGAGCCTAGGATCTATCTTCATTGCTAGGTAACGAGCCTAGGATCCATATAACTACTGAGGATTCTATTGACCCAACGGTGAATTTAATGTCGGGTAGAGCTATGATCCAGCAGCGATATAGGGGATATCACTATTGATCAGGCCATAGTCCAATAGTGATATGTCAATGTCAGGTGGTAACTTGACCCAATGGTGAAAACACATACGACATCACCGCCGGGTTAAGCCATGACCCGACAATAACCTACATCGAATTCACGTACCACTGATTAGTTGGTCCTCCACCAACGAATCCACCTTCCTCTACCTATCATAATTGCTTCTAGTTATAAATAGGCCTCCCAGATACACTCTTGTAGTCTAATCAGAGGATGATCCCATTTCTACGAAGAGCTTCATTATGTTCTTGTCGGCCATGTCAAAAAAATATTTTATTGTAGATGTTTCCTTTGAGCTTTTCTAGGAGGAACCCTCTTTCTAAGAGAAAATCTCCACATACATCTTTCCTTCATAGTCAAGATGGTGCAGGAGATAGGACTGAGGATAATTGACTGAAAAATAAAGATTGAACCGAACTGACCGAGATCAAGATCAAAGTTTTTGATCACTAGTTCGGTCCCAAGTCTATACTAACCAAACCTTTTACGATTAGTTCGGTTATATATCTTGGGTAACAAAACTAACTTACAACATTCAAACTTTGTCGCCAGAATGCATACTTTGGATTGTTATTAATGATGTTACATTTTGGTCGGTTTGTATCAACTGTCACTCTTATCACTTTGTTTTATCTACGTGTTGTCTTGTCATTTTTTCTAGAATTTGCTAAAAAAACTGCTGTTTTGTGGCTGATAGTTTGGTCCAGTTAGTTCGATCACGAGTTTCATGACCGTGATTGAATCAAACTAACTGAGACCGAACTTGCTTACTCCTGGAATTTAAAGCTAACTGATTGGTCTCTGTTTTTATATGGCCGAACTTTCAAAGTAACCGAAGAACTCATCAGTTCAGTTCGGGTAGACCGAACGCCCAACCCTAGCAGGAGAGGTATCAAAAGAAGTTCGTGAAGACAGGACCACATCGGATCCAAGGCGCACTGCGAGCAGTGATAGCGTGATCTGGTTGGTTCTTAGGATGCAAACAATTAGGAAGAGGATTTGGCACCTCTGGGACCCTAATCAAGGCACTAGAAGAGGTGATCATTCAAAAGACGCTTCAACCGTGCACAACCCTTACTCTGTGGCTATGCTATAACGTGTCTATAGGCTTCGATGCTAATATTAGCCTAGTCATAAAAATATTGCATCTTTTCTTGAAAAGATCTTTGTTATCATATATATAATTTATAAGGTCTTTCTTATCGATGCGCGCATAGAAACAGAAGCTTTAGGGTTTATGGTCTAGGATCTAACAATGGACTTGTGGTACCATTTAAGAGACTAGAGTTGGTGGAATTGTTGATTAGATTACTGATCCTTTTGGGCAGATTATGTAGAAGTACATTACATACCTGCCTTAGAGATAAGATGATACAGGATTACAAACGATCATACACTACCGTATCAGGAGATATGATGGTAGGCCTGGCATCCTGAGGGCTGAGGCTGTGATGAGTGAATGAATTCTTGTGTAGATTAAAGCCAGCGCATTACACTAAGCAGTGGAGATAGTGATCAATCTTCAGTTCTGAAGATTAGATATCTGATTCACATAGCTGTCATAATGTGCTTGAACAAATTTTATGGAACAGAAAGAATCATGCTAATAACTCAGCCTGTTCGGGAGGCCGTATCGTATCGTGGATTATTTACTGCTGGCTGGTTTGGTGTGAGAGGAAAACACTGTTCCCGGCTGAAAATTTACGATCGTTTACGAGCAAGCGAACAGGCTGTATGTAATGAGAATTGACAGCATCATGCTAAGCAAGCACAGCACACCATTCTCAAGAACCAAAAAAAATACCAATGAATCTTGTGAACTAAACATACAACACCCCACCTAAATTACGACGAATAGCCTTCGTCCTCGACACCCTTCATGACGACGGAGCACAGCACCTGCTTCGAGATGTGGGTCTCCAGATCCCTCGACACCTCAGCGAGCCTCAGGTCGAAGTTGCTCCTGTACCTCTGCGGCTTAGGCGACGATGACCCTGAGAATCGCCTCCTGGGGCTCGAGATCCTCGCCGTGGGCGACACCGACAACCAGCTCTTGGTGAACACCGGTACGATCTCTTTCCCAGTTGTGATGTGTTTTCTCTCTGGGTTCAGAGGGCCTCGCTTTGTCTCCACCGGCAGTGGTTTCATCGGTGATGTTGGCAGCTTCTGTCTGATTCGCTCGCGTGCGCGCTCAGCGGCTGCCATCGCCTTCTCCTTGCTCATCTTGATCAATGTCCATGGGTTGATCTGGATGTCATCCTTCCTTCCTGAAGCATCCATTTGGTCGCTCTCGATCCTGACTTCCTGAAGCTTCCGAGCACTCTGTGTCATGTTTGAAGTGAGCTTTGTTACTATTAAACGGTTCACTAACTGGTAATGAGTATACAGCAGCAGCAGCAGCAGTACTACTGCAATTAATAGCTGCTTACTTCGGTCTTTCAAAAAAAAAAAGCTGCTTACTTCATTTACTTCATCTTTTCTGCAAAAGACCCTTGAAAAGAAAGATGGCTTCTCTGGTGAGTCAAAGTCGATGCTCTCGTCAGAGTCAGAGTCTTCGAATGGGTCAAATGCTGCTCCTGCTTCCCTCATCGCAAGAATGTAGTCGTAGGTCCTCATGCCCTGTAGTGATTGAGAAAGTAATTACCGACCATTTTATTTCTTAGAAGAAAATTGCTCTATTTCATAAGCAAAAGATACTTAACACTAAACATGAATCACAGTACTAAACTATTATTCAGGTGGATATTATCATATGAGCCAATTGCTGAAAGTTATACCAGCAATGAATACCCCACCTTTCTAATGAGCACCATGTGGAAAAAGAAGAGCTGGCCCAGCGCTGCAGTGCTGTACAATGTGAAGATGACAAAAGCCATCTGTGGCAAAAATTGGAGATAAAATTTGAGTCAAGAACTAAGTAAATACAGAAGTCGTGTTTAATTCCATGTGTATGCCTCATGTACTTACTGATAGTGCTGCATGAGCTCCTTTTGGGAGCCTCATGTGCAGCCTGTGCTCCATTTCCATTTTCACCCCTTTGCTGTCAACAAAGCAGCGGATGAAGATCGCAATTGCTGTTCCTCCCTCAACGACAAGCTGGTAAAGTTGTGTGTCATCATAAGCTAATTAGTACCAGTCAAATTCAAGAGATGAGAAACGAAAATGATGGCAAAAACGTTAGCGCCCACCATCAGCAGGACAAAGAACATAAGCAGAATAAATGTTGCATAGTTCCTTCTTCCAATGCAATTGTTTAGCCACTGTACAAAACAAAGCATAAAAGATTAATTCACTTGGCATTTGGAGGACTGTGTTTAAGATAATACAACAAGCAGGGAGTTGGGAGTTTAGTTAATATGTAAGTTTTGGTGGTTACCCTGCAGTGGTGATCAAATCCATCAACGCAACGCTCACAGGTCTTGCAGTGCTTGCTACGCAACTTCACCTGTAGAACAATTCAATTCCTGTTTAGATTGTTGGGGAATTGTTGCAAATTCCCAAAAACAAAAACAGAATTTGACAAACATCCCATGGATTCAGACATTCAGTTCGTTTTGGCATAGTAACAGAAGTACAAGCATTTAGAATTCCCATGCAAATATCATTTCACTCATAGTAAATCCAAGGTATGGAGTTTCACAGACAATGTCAGCATTCAATTCATTTGACATATTCGAAATTTCGAAGTTCGAAACTAATCCATCCACATCGAACTTGTGTCATTTGCTGCTGTGTTTATCCTCTGAAACGAGCAGAGCCATATCATCACCGATGCGCAGAGGGAAGAATGAAACAAATACCTCGCAGTCGCAGATGGGGCAAAAGGAGATTTCGTGCCCATCGGCGGTGGCGCATGGCGAGACGATGTCATCGAGGCTGGTGAAGGCGAAGGGGAGCATGGGATCGAGCTGAACGCTGGTGTTCCACTGCTCAAGGTAGCTCCGCCGCACCCAGCGGTTGGTGACCCGCGCCTCAACCCGCCGCAGCAACCGCACCGCGTAGCGCCACAAAATGTAGCCATACCGCAGCCGCGGCAGCTTCGCCGTGGCCCCGACCCCCCGCGCGAGCTGCCGCCGCCGCTTGGTCTTCTTCGCGTCAGTCCGGTCGGACGGGTCCACCGCCGTGCAGCGCACGTAGAGCGCCGCCGCCGCCGCCGCCTGTTTGGAGCGGAACAGATCACCGATTCAGCATCCGAAAGACGACCAGACCGGCGCAAAAAAAAAAAAATTGTGATGATTCCGTCAATGCTGAGATAGATGTGCGAACCGAGAAGGAGAAAGTAGCGAGGAGGATATTGCCGGCGAGGGTGTTGCCGATGTAGGGCCCCAGGACGACGTAGAACGCGGCGACGAGAAGCGCGAACACTGCCGCGGCCACGAGCTGCGCACACGCGACGAGAAAGACAGGCGACATGAGCTGATCTGAGGAGTGAGGACAGCATATCGCAAGGAGAGAGGAACTATCCGGATGGGATTGGCACGCAAACCTGAAGCGGGTGTAGGGGGAGCTGCCATCCGTGGCGGCGGCGCCAGGGCTGCCGCGCCATCGCCGCCGTCACGATGTCTCTGTCGCCGCAGCGGGCCATCTTTGGCGGTGAGATCTGTGGGGTGGACGCGACGCGAGTGAGGTGCTCTGCGCTCCCCACCGGTCGAGTAAAGTCAAGCGGCGTGCGCGCGTGGGGTCGTGTGACTGGCAGGTGGGGTAGGGTAGCCGCCCGCAGCAACGGTCGGCTGCTCGCTCTGCTTTCGCCCAAGTGTCCAACGTCTTTCCTTTTTGTTCCGCCCTGGCTCGTGCGCGTTCCATGATTTTTGAAATTCGAATCGGGGGTGAGGCGAGTGAGCGCATCTGGACCGTCGGATGGGCCATCGGCCTAGGTAGCAAAGGGGATCTTTTGGCCAATAATAGAGAAAAAAATTATGGCCTATTTGGCAGAATCCTACCGAACGTTTTTCTCAGGGAGCCGTTTTTTTTATTAAAAAAAGCAGGGAAGTCGGAACCATTTCAGAAAAGCCACAAATTATGACTCTCTGGAGGAGCTCCTTAACTAGAGGCATGCCAAACATCTCCTTATTTTACTTCCCTCAATTTTCGCTGAAGTTTGATTTACCCCCTAATCGAAAAACTAGAATTTTTTACCTTGTCTAGCCTTTAAAACAATTCGTGTTTGTTACTAGGGTGGTTTTGGAAACATTTTTATCTAATATATGTCGTCACTGATTATGCGTGGTGCCACAAGGTAAATCAGACTATGTTGATACTTGGTCTTTTAGGTTGGGTGAAGTAGACGAGTTGTGTCGGTGCGAAAAGTGACCAACACGTAAATATTTATAGTTTTGTCGTACGTTGTGATCGGATGTGGCCTAGCACTCAATGACGTGGGGTTTATACTAGTTCAGGCAACGTGCCCTACGTCCAGTTTGAGTCGATCGATGACTTTATTCCTGAACCCAGGTGCTCGAAGTTTGCTGTGGGGTTACAAACGAGAGGGAGTAAGATGGGGGGTGCAAGAGGTCCGGTCGGACTCTGTACCAAAGGGCCGAGAGAGACGGGGGCTCCTACGTGCGCTAAGTATTTAAGCGTGTGCTCTGTTGGAATCGTTCGAATCGTACGTTAATCGTTTGTTAATCGATCCCTCGCTTTTGGAGAGAGCGCATCCCCTTTTATAGATGAAGGGGACGGCTTTACAAGAGAGAGTGAGAAAAAGAATGTGTGTGTGTCGCCTAGTCTTATTGCCCACGCCGTCGGGTACAAGGCGGTTTGTCGACACCAATAACATTGTTGATGTTCAGATGCATGTGGTAGGTTCCATCGTCTTCTTCTGGTATGGCAGATGTCGGCGTCTACCATATTGTAGGATAAATATCGATGCCCACAACATTGTTCATGTTCTGACATGTCTGAAAGGTTGCGGTGCATCCTCCTGACACGGCCTAACAGTATTGTCCCGCAGGTGTGCAGGGTACGGCCGTTGGTATTGCGGTTGACTGGAGCGCCCAGCCTTACTTGCTCTGTCCTTTTCCTGGGTCTTCACCGAGCGGGCGTCCCCGGTCGGTCGTTTTCCAGTCAGCTCCGGCCTCCCGGTCGAAGAAGAGCTATAAGCAGAGGTTCGATGTACTCCCTGTCGGAGAAGCGAGTCGGAGTCGGAGGCGAGCGTCGTCCCTTCTCGGCCAGGGCTTCCGGTCGGAGAGGCGGGTCGGAGTCGAAGGCAAGCGTCAGTCCTCTTTTGGCCAGGCCTTCTAGTCGGAGAGGCGGGCCGGAGTCGGAAGCGAGCGTGGTTCCTCATTGGCTGGGCCTTTCGGTCGGAGAGGCGGACCAGAGTCGGAAGCGAGTGCGGTTCCTCCTTGGCCGGGCCTTCTGGTCAGAGTCGATGGTGAGCGCTGGTCCTCTTTTGGCCAGGCCTTTTAGTTGGAGAGGAGGGCCGGAGTCGGAAGCGAGCGCCGTTCCTCCTTAGCCAGGCCTTCCGGTCGAAGAGGCGGGCCAGAGTCGACGTGAGCGCGGTTCCTCCTTGGCTGGTCCTTCCGGTCGGAGAGGTGGTCCGGAGTCGGGAAGTGAGCGTCGTCCTCTCTTTGGCCAGGCCTTCCGGTCGGAGACTGGATCACCCTTCTGGACTATCGTTAGGTTTTTAGGCCGGCCCAGGAGTTACGCGCGTCGTTCGCAACGTCGTCCGCTGAGTCGAGCTTTTGCTGGGAAGTAGGTCCATGAGGGACCCCGGGTTTATGAACCCAATAGGAGCCCTCGAGCCCCCAGGTGATTCAGGTAGAATCATCTAGGGAATTTTTGTCTTGACGGCGGGTGTAGCCCCCGGGCGATTCAGGTAGAATCGTCTGTAGGGTTTTTTCGTCTTAGCAGCGGGGGAATTCTTTGTTTTGACAGCGGGTGCGCGCGAGCGCACCCGCGGGTGTAGCCCCGCGCCTGCGTCCGACTAGTGAGTCGGTTGGAGGCTGAGCAACTTGGTACTTTTTTTCCTGGGGCCGCAGACTGCTGTTCGGGGTATTCACCCATGTTTGCCCTGCCCGTGACCTGCGCGGTCGGTTGATTTCCCGAGTCGGTGTCGGGCAACCTGAGCCCCCGAGCCCCGTTGGGTTTTGGCAGGGGTAGGTCTAGTTCCGTGCGTTACCCCATCCACGATCTCCGTAAACCGGAGGGGCTGAGCTAACATTGCTTGCCTCGATGGCTCGAGCGACGCACTCGGTGAGCTCGCTAACGGGCATGTTCGAGTGGAATCCGGGTCCGTCGTTCGTGACGGGGTCGGCATAGCCCTCATGTGGCATTCCACTGCTCCTTAACCCACATCCCGGTAGATGCCCAGGTCATTCCGGAGACCAACCCAGGTGGCCCGCTGGCCTCCCTCGATGGAGATTCTGTGGGCATGGCTCGAGGTTAGGACTGAACGACAAGGTTGAGATGACCTTGTCTGCTTCAGAACAGACTGGGCGAGGGCCGCTAGGGCTCATCTGCGTTTTCCCCTGGCTCTATTTGACATGAGGCGGCCTCGAGCCCTTCGCGGATTGGCCTTCGAACCCCAGTCGGTCGTTGCTCATGTTGAATGAGGCAACTACCGTTTCATGACGCAACACGAAGCCTTGTGATGCATTAGCTGCATATGCGATGCTTTGGATATATGGGATGAATGAATGGTTGTATGAATGAATGCGTGAATGCGTGTATGAGAATGGATGAATGAATGACAATGCATCAGAAAAATAAAGTAAGAGGGATTGGTAGAGTTAGCTTGATGACCCGAGTGACAGGTTTGAGGAGTTTTTATCGGATATGTCTGAATGGGATCCACGCTCATCATTCGTGATAGAGTCGGTCGTGGCCCACATGGGCGTCCCTCTGCTCCTTACCTATCCCTCGGTGTTTGCCTGAGCCGTTCGATCGACTCAGGAAGCCCGTTGGTCTGTCTTTGGCGGAGATCCTGATGTTGGGCCCTTCCAAGTCTTGCTTGGGAAGGTGGGGAGCCGCCTGGGCATAGTTGCGCCTTGTTTCCCACGCCCAGCATGTGGTAGCGGTGGACCATGCCTAGGCCACGTCCTATCTAACCAGGCACCGTCTCGTCGGGTGGGGCGCATCCCATCGGTCAGGACGTGTCCCATCGCATCCCATCCGCATTGAATTGGAGAAGGGAGAGGGTTTTTTGCCCCAATCCTTCGCCTTTCCCCAACTGTTGTGTCTCCTCTTTAAATAGGGGAAGGGAGAGGGCTTTCATTCCGTTCCTTTGCCTATTCCCCAACCGCCGCCTCTCCTCCTTCCTTCTTGCTGAGAGCGTTCATGCCGCGACGGTTCCTAAGTGAGAGAGGGTAGGACGGGGGAGAGGAGAACTCACAGATCTATTTCGTGAATCTGGAGCACAATGTCAAGCTGGAGGCCATCCACTATGGATGAGTCGATGCTGGCCGCCTTCACCAGGAAGGGGCTGCTTCCACCGAAGGAGGTGGTGCACTGGAGGGCTCCTATGGGGGAGTATTTCCCGTGACCTCAGGCCAGCGAGGTCATCTCCTTCCTCGCCTTTCATGAGCATAGGTTAGGATACCCCGTGCACTGGTTCCTGCGTGGCCTCCTCAATGAGTGGGGTCTGGAGCAGCAGCACCTCAATCCGACTGGGGTGCTGCATGTTTCTAGATTTGTCACCGTGTGCGAGGCCTTCCTCGGGATGGAGCCACACGTGGACTTCTTCCGATGAATCTTCACCAGGCAAGCTTTGTTGGAGGGGAAGCCAGCCAGGACCGCACCGGTAGAGGGGCTTCGCCCTGTAGAAGAAGCCTAGTGCATCGGGCTCCTACCCTGCATACACCCCCTGAGACTCCAATCGGGGGTGGCATGGGGAATGGTTCTACATTAGGAACCCGGTGGAGGCGCCGTTCTCGTTGTTCACTAGAAGGAGACCAGAGAGGCGGCAGAGTTGGTCGTGGGGCCCATCCAGCTAGCAGAACAAGCTGGAGATCATCGGGGCAAAGCTCTAGAAGCTGTTGCAGCATGGCCTCGACAGGGTGTGGGTGTTCCACACCTTCTTCCACCGTCAGGTTGCCCCACAGCGAAAGGGACGCGTCCGATGTGGCTGTACTTTGGCCGACAGACCCCGACCACGCGTCGTCGGTGGAGCTAGCGAAGGACGAAGTCTAGAGCCATCTCGACCGGGTGCTGCAACTGAAGGCCTAGGAGACCATCGAAGGAAAGCCTAGACCTCTCTATGCCGGGAAGCTGCCCAATCTGGTATGTCCTCCTCTCCTTATTCTGTGTCTCTTTCGATCTCGCTCTCCTATAGTTTGACTTCAAGTCCTCCGCTTTGTAGGGACTTACCAGTTATAAATCCCCAGCCACACCTCCCGAAGGAGCCAGAGGGCGTGGCTCGGCAAGTGGCCCTGAAGGAGGCGACGAACACTAGAAGAAGAAGAGAGCTGAGAAGGCTCGGAGGAGGCACCAGAAGGAGGAGGATATCACCCGGCACGTGTGGGCCGGGGAGAATAGGAGCGAGTCGAGGTAGAGCTCGAGTCAGAGGACCCCACGGAGATGGGTGACAACGTGATCTCCTCCGAGGAGGAGGGAGGCCGGGAGGTCATCGTGACCTCGGTGGAGCGTCGCGAGCCTACGGCTGCGTCCGCCCGTAGTGGGCGGGATGCAGAGAGGCGCGGCAATGTTCTCGCGCCAAGGAAGTGCGCCGTGAGCTCGGACACCGTCAGCGAGCGAGAGGCAAAGCGGACATGGTCGTCGTGCCCTTCGGAGGCATCGCCGGCCTTGTCCCCACGTGCTCCGGGTGCGGCGTGGTAGGCCAGGCGGTTGGAGGAGCGGGCTTGCACCTGCTCGTGGACTTGCTCGTGGCCGTTGCTGACCGCAAGGGTGGCCGGAAGCCCATGGAGGGCACTCCGAACCACTTCGAGAAATTACTCGAGAGGCCATGCCTGAACCATGCCTTCTTGGTTAAGCATCTGCTCAAGGACTGCAACCTCATGTGGCGGTTCTTGTCCTGAGGCTCCAACAAAGGGGAGCGTGGAAAGGACCCTACCGCCACCGTGGATGACACCGAGGAGAAGGACGACGGCTTTCCGACATCGGATGGCTGCCTTATGATCTTCGGAGGATCAATGGCCTATGACTCCAAACATCATCAAAAGGTCACGCGCCATGAAGTCTACACAGCTGAGTCGACCACACCTCCCTTCCTCCGGTGGTCAGAGTTTGCCATAACCTTCGACCGGACCTACCATCTAGATAGCGTCCCGCACCCAGGGAGATATCCACTTGTGGTCGACCCGATCGTCGGCCCAAAGTGACTCACCAAAGTATTTATGGATGGAGGCAGTGGCCTCAACATCATGTATGCCAAGACACTCGACGAGATGGGCGTCGACCGGACACGCCTCCGCCCAACCCGAGCACCTTTCCACGGCATCGTGCCGAGGAAGCAGGCCATGCCACTTGGGCAGATCGATCTGCCCGTCACCTTCGGGGATCAGTTCAATTGCAGGACTGAGACCCTCACCTTTGAGGTGGTTGGGTTCCTAGAACTTTCCACGCCATCCTATGACGTCCATGCTACACGAAGTTCATGCCCATCCCCAACTATACATATCTCAAGCTGAAGATGCCAGGCCCCCACGGGGTCATCACCGTCGCCACCTCCTTTCAGTGTGCCTATGAGTGCGAGGTCGAGTGTTGCGGTCACACCGCAGCAATCGTCGCCTCCAGGGAGCTCGCCACCCTCATGGGAGAGGTCACCGAAGAAATGCCCAACGCTAAGAAATTGACTAGGTCGTTCGAGTCGGCAGAGGGCTCTAAAGAAGTCCTCATAGCCTCCGGGAGCCCCGAGGGCAAAATGGTACGCATTGGTACCACGCTTTCCTCTGAATAGGAAAACGCGCTCGTTGACTTCCTCCGCGACAACAAAGACATCTTTGCGTGGAAACCCTCGGATATGCCAGGCATTCCGAGGGAGGTCACCGAGCATACCTTAAAAATCCACCCAAGCTCCAAGCCGATGAAGCAACGCCTATGTCGCTTCAACGAGGAGAAACACAGGGCCATCGATGAAGAGATAGCAAAACTATCGGCCACCGGATTCATCAAGTTAGTATACCACCCAGAGTGGTTAGCCAATCTCGTTCTTGTACAAAAGAAGAGTGGGAAATGGAGGATGTGTGTAGACTATACGGGTGTCAACAAGGCGTGCTCAATGGATCCATTTCCTTTGCCGCACATAGACCAAATAGTCGACTCTACCTTAGGGTGCGAAACCCTCTGCTTCCTTGATGCGTACTCCGAGTACCATCAAATCACGATGAAAGAGTCCGACCAGCTCGCGACATCTTTCATCACCCCTTCAGATCGTTCTACTATGTTTCAATGCCATTTGATCTAAAGAACGCTGGGGCTATGTACCAGCGCTCTATGCTCAAATGCTTCGAGGACCTCATCGGGTGGACCGTTGAGGCCTACGTTGACGACATCGTAGTTAAGTCCAAATGGGCTGACCACCTCGTTGCCGATCTTGAGCTGACCTTTGCAAAACTCTGAGCGAATGGCATCAAACTCAATCCCGAGAAATGTGTCTTTGGGGTCCCGAGGGGCATGCTGCTCGGCTTCATCATCTCCGAGCGTGGCATCAAAGCCAACCCAGAGAAAATCTCAGCCATCACAAGGATGGGCCCGATTTAGAACATAAAAAGGGTTCAGCGTGTCACAGGGTGCCTCGCCGCACTCAGCCAATTCATCTCGCGCCTCGGCGAATGAGGTCTCCCCCTTTACCGCCTCCTGAAGAAAGCCGACCGCTTCGAGTGGACACCCAAGGCCTAGGAGGCACTTGACATGGTCAAACTGCTTTTGACAAGGGCCTCGATCTTGGTTCCCCCAACCAATGGAGAATCCCCCCTACTATATATAGCGGCCACTACGCAAGTGGTCAGCGCCACCCTGATAGTGGAGCGGGAGGAAGAAGGGCATGCCCTCAAGGTCTAGCGCCCTATGTACTTCAGCAGCGAGGTACTATCCGACTCTAAAACCCGCTACTCCCAAATCCAAAAGCTCATGTACACTATCCTCATCACCAAGAGAAAGCTATGCCCCTACTTCGAATCACACCCGGTGATAGTCGTGACGTCGTTCCCCCTCGATGAGGTCATCCAGAGCCAGGACGCCACGAGAATAACCCCAAAGTGGGTGCTCGAGTTGATGGATTAGGGCGTCACGTATGCCTCCCAAACGACGATCAAGTCCCAGGTGTTGGCTGACTTCATCGCGGAATGGACCGAGGTCCAAACACCACCGACGGTCGTCGATCAAGAGTACTGGACGATGTACTTTGATGGATCACTGATGAAGAAGGGTGCCGGTGTGGGGCTGGTCTTCGTATCACCCCTCCGGGTTTGCATGAGGTACATGGTTTATCTCCATTTTCCCTCATCCAATAATGTGGCTGAGTATGAAGCGCTCATCAACGGCCTATGCATCGCCATCGAGTTGGGCATCCAACGCCTTGACATCCGGGGTGACTCCTAGATGGTCGTCAACCAAGTCATGAAGGAGTCGAGCTATCACGACGCCAAGATGGCTGCGTACTGCCAAGAAGTCCGACGGCTGGAGGACAAATTAAACGGCCTCGAACTCAATCACATCCCAAGGTGCCTCAACGAGGCCGCCGACGTGCTTGCGAAAGCAGCGTCCAGCCAAGAGCCGGTGCTAATGGGTGTCTTTGCCAGCGACCAACACAAGCCCTCAGTGCGCTATGAAGGGTTAGAACTGGCCGACGATGGTCCGTCCGATCTAGCCTTAGGGGCTAACCAACCAACGGCTCCGTCCGGCACCGAGGTCATGGAGATTGAAGAGGATCCAGCGATAGAGCTCGACCCTCTGGTCGACTGGAGAATGCTCTACCTCGACTACCTCCTCCGTGACACGCTACCGACGGACAAGACGGAAGCTCGACGACTCGCACGTCGCGTCAAGTCCTTCGTTCTTGTAGAAGGCGAACTCTACAAACGAAGCAACACCAGGATCCTGTAGCTCTGTATCCCTATCGAACAGGGGAAGCTTTTGCTGAGCGATATCCACGGTGGGATCTGCGGTCACGATGCCGCGCCCAGAACCTTGGTTGGGAACGCATTCCGATAGGGCTTCTACTGGCCCACTGCAGTAGCCGATGCCGAGCAAATCGTACGCACCTGCGAAGGGTGCCAGTACTACGCTTGGCAAACTCACCTCCTAGCCTAGGCACTCTAGATGATCCCCATCACATGGCCCTTCATGGTCTGGGGCTCGATCTGGTTGGGCCTCTTAAGAAGGCACCCGGGGGCTACACCCACTTGCTTGTCACCATAGACAAGTTCACAAAATGGATCGAAGCTCGGCCGATCTCCGTGATCAAATCCGAGCAAGCCGTGTTGTTCTTCCTTGACATCATCCATTGCTTTGGAGTACCGAACTCCATCATCATAGATAATGGCACACAGTTTACCAGCAAGAAATTCATTTGATTCTACGATGAACAACACATCCGGGTGGATTGGGCCGCCGTCGCGCACCCCCGAACGAACGGGCAGGTCGAGCACGCAAACGGCATGCTGCTACAGGGCCTCAAGCCCATGATCTTCAACCGGTTAAACAAGTTCAGCACACGCTGGGTCGCCAAGCTCCCTACGGTGCTCTGGAGCCTAAGGACAACTCCCAGTCGAACCACCGGCTAAACGCCTTTCTTCATGGTCTACGGTTCCGAGGCCGTCCTCCCGATGGAACTCGACTATGGAGCGCCAAGAACCAGAGCATACGACGAATAGGGAGCCAAGGCATCCCACGAAGATGCCATGGACTAGCTAGACGAAGCCCATTGCCCTCCTCCATTCGGCCAAGTACCAGCAGGCGCTGCGACGGTACCACAGCCAATGTGTGAGGGACCAAGCCTTCAATGTGGGGACATAGTTCTCTGCCTCATGCAGAGCAACAAGGACCGCCACAAGCTCTCCCCACCCTGGGAGGGGCCATACGTCGTCGTAAAAGTACTTGGGCCAGGCGCCTACAAGTTGAAAACCATCGATGGCGAGGTCTTCACCAATGCCTAGAACATTGAGCAGCTATGTCGTTTTACCCCTAAATAAACACATACTTTCTCTTATTAGTTTCGTCATCAAAATCCCCGATCTTTCGTGACATCCGACCCCTGCAAGTGCGAGGGGTCGGACCTGACTCGGGGGCTAGTATGAGTACGTTTATCTTGCAAACACTCTCTGTGTTATCTTGCAAACATTCTCTGTGTTTTCCCTCTTTTCTCATGGTAAGTCCTAAGGACTAGGATTTTGGGAACAAAATCTGAGTATAACTGGTAGGACTGCGGGAAACCCACGCCCCAGCGGCTACGGTCTCCTTGCTCACCAGCGTGATCAGAATTGGCTCGCTCGTACTCCAAGTTTTTTGCGACCTTAACTACGAGAAGGGTCGGAAGGCACTGAACCTCTTTTACAAAAAGAGGGAGGAGAGCTGAAAAGTTGTTTGCCGTAACAAAATTTAAGAACTTGTTCATTTTTTGCACAAATTCATCGCTTACAAAGTGATTTCATCACAAAAAGGGACGAATGTATTCATGAATACAAAAGACTGTTCCCATGGGGGCTCCCCCCACAACTTAAACGATTACACTTTCTGACCAGATCTACTCTAAAGTACTACGGTCGACGCGCCACGCTCTCCATCAGCAATGTCCTACCGCTCCGTAGGATCCCTGAGGGTGTCGTCGTCAGCAACGTCGAGCACCACATCGGTGACCATGGCTCCTTTGCCAGGGCATCCAGGGACTACGCCATTATGATCAGCCACAACCCTAACAACGACACCTGGACGGGGGGCGATCCCTGCTCGAAGAAAGGCCACCATGGCTGATGGATGTCTCTGACATCTCATCAAGCTTCATTAACTGGCCGATCTGAGAGGCTACAAGGGCAAAACCCCCCATCGACGTAGTCCTGCGTGGCTTCCCCACCAACAAGGCTCGTCTAGAGAAGATTCACCAGAGGAGGCCCTTGTATGGATCCATCCCGACGAAGGCCTCACGGACGACGACAAAGCCGACGACGCTCAGCACCTTCCAGTGCGCCTCCTCCTTTGGCGGAAGCAGCCCCTTCTCCGCGAAGGCGGCCAACACCATCTCATCTATGTTGGATGACCTCCAGCTCGACATCATGCCCCAGATTCATGAGCGGATCAGTGAGTCGTTCTCTCCCTGGCATTACCCTCTCTCACTTAGGAACCACTGCGATGCACGAACGCATCCGGTGAAAAGGAAGAAGCAGAGGTGGTAGCAGCTTAGGAATAGGTGATGGAATGGGGACAAGAACCCCCTCCCTCCCCCTATTTAAGGAGGAGATTCAACAGCGGAGGAAAGACAAAAGGTTGGGATGAAAGACCCTCTCCCTTCCCCCACTCAATGCAGATGGGAAATCGATGCCGACGGGAATTCGAGAGGACGCGCCTGGACCGACAGGACGCACTTTGATCAACGAGATGTCACCTAGTCAAATGGGACGTGGCCTGGGCTTGGCCCACCACTACTACATGCCGGGCGCGAGAATCATGGCGCACCCGCATACAGGCGACTCTCCGCTTCCCCAGGCAGGACCTGTGACGACCCAATGACGGAACCCCTATCAATGGGAGCCCAATGGGCCTCCTGGGTCGATCGGACGGCCTAGGTGAACGCCGAACGAATGGCCGCCGAAAGATAAGCACCTTTGTTTACTTGCTTTGCATGTCAATTCTACTACCGAGCCTTTGACCCCAGCAATGGCAGGGGCACGGACATCGCTCGGGGGCTGCCAAGAGTGTCTACTCATTTAGACATCCTCTTTGCCTGACCCCTCCTTACGTTAAAAAACCAGAGGCACGGTGTATGGGTGTAAAACTTTGAGTAAAATTGGACGAACCACTAGACCCTACGCCCCGGCGGCTACGGTGTTTTTGTTCTCTAGCATAATCGAATTCACAGTTCCCCGCACCCTAAGCTTTAGCATCTGCCTTCTTGAGAAGGGTTCGGAGGGATCTACCTATGGAATCTCCTTCAAGGAGAAGCTATCAGGCCACCTAAGTCAATCGAATGGCTCAAATCGCCGCTGAGAGACAGAAACAAAAAATTGCGATGCTTGTGCAGGTTACACCGGCCCCGTCGCAAACGTCAGACCCGAACCCCGCATGGACGTGTCTAGCAAGAACTTCTCATCGCTCATGCCACCAAGGTAACATCACCGACCCCACTTTTGTTTCAATTAAATCGTACATTAATCCCATACATCCAAACGCTGCATATGCAATTGCTACATCTCAACACTTTGTGTCGCACTACACAGCGGTAGTCGCCTCATTCGATATGAGCGGCAACTGACCGAGGTTCAAATGTTGGCCCACAAAGGGCTCAAGGCCGCCTTGTGTCAAACAGAGCCAGGGGAGAAAAACCGAGATGAGCCCCAGCGGCCTTGCCTGACCCCGCTCAGAGGTGGACAGGGACATCTCAACCTTTCTCGTTCGATTCTAACCTCGAGCCAAACCCACAGAATCTCCATCGAGGAGAGGCCAACGGGCCACCTGAGCCTATTGAATGGCTTGGGCATCTACCGAGAGGTAGGTTAAGAAGTAGTGGAATGCCACATGAGGGCTCTACCGACCCCGTCAGCGAATGACAGACCCAGATTCCACATGAACATGCCCGTTAGCGAGCTCATTGAGCGCGACACTCGAGCCGTCGAGGCAAGGGTCATCAGCTCTGCCCATCTAGTTGCGGAGGCCGAGGACGGGTGACGCGCGAAACATGGCCAACCCCTATCAGACCCCAAGTGGCTCGGGGCTCGAGCTACCTGATCCTAGATCGGGAGACCGAGGTTCGAAGGCTAGCCCACGAAGGGCCCGAGGCCGCTTCGCATCGAACAAGAGCCAGGGGAAAAAATGTAGATGAGCCTCAGCGGCCCTCGCCCAACCCGCATAAAGGCGGTTAGGGTCATCTCAACATTCTAGTTCAATCCAAGCCTCTAGCCGAGCCCATAGAATCCCCATTGAGGGAATATGTTGGAAGATGGGGTAAGGAGCAACAGAATGCCACCCGAGGGGTTTGCTGACCCTATCACAAGTGATGGGACCGGATTCTATTCGAACATCCCCGTTAATGAGCTCATCAAGCGCGTCACTTGAGCCATCGAGGCAAGTGACATCGCATCAACCCCTCTAGTTGCAAAAACCGCGGACGGGGCGATAGTCACAAAAACAAGCCGACCCTTGACCGAATCCCCACCACGCGTGGGGGCTCAGGGAAGGCCGGACTTGTGATGAGACCGAACGCACGGTCGCAGAACGATAGCTAAAATCCTAAGTAAGGGGTACGTGCGAATACAAGAGTAAGTTCGCTACCCTCGCTTCGGTCTCCAGTAACATCCGGTCCCAGCAACCGTAAGGGGCGGATCTCACTCGGGGGCTGATAAAGGTATGAATACTTCTTGTTTTTTTTCGAAACAGTCACTGCTTCAGACCTCTTCCTCACGTTAAGGTTAGCGGCAAGGTTTGTGGGAACAAATAACTGAGCATGCATGGTAAGGCTGCAAAAAACCCACGTCCCGATGGCTATAGTAACTTTGCTCACCAGCATAAATCAAAATTTCCCTCTTATACACCTCGGACCCTGCGGTCTTAATGAATAGAAGGGTCAGATTGCTCAAGCACCATTTTTCAAATGCAAACAGAAGAAAGCAAGTTCTAACAAACGAAACAAAATTACGAATTTGTTTAGCAAAACGAAGTTGCAAATCTATTTTCAAAAGAACTGACACTTGTCCACAGATTACAGATAAATGTTTAACAGACTCATTCGACTAACTACCCCCTATCGGGGAGAACCATATCTTCAATTCTGCTCGCTAGGGTTTCCGCAAAAGGAGTCACCGTTGCTTCTACGGCATCTAGCTCAGAGTTATCATAACCAGGCGCGAAGCCAAGGCATGTCGCCTCGAAATCGATGTTGTCTACATAATGCGAACGGGCGACGGCGAAGGTTTGGGTGATCCCTATGCGAAGAGCTTCCTTCTCTAGCTGGCGCACCCACGTCGTGATATCTGCCACACGAGCCACGAGCGAGCTGGTCCCCTCCGCCTGCACCACCTACAGGTCGTCATAGACCACGCCAAGGGCAACCTTTAGGATGCCGACCTCGTCGCTCTCCGCCTAAAAGAGACTCCTCGCATTGGTGAGATCTGTGGCCAGTCCAGCAGCGGCACCCGCGGCCTCTAGCTTATGGGCTCTCATAGTCTCTAGCTCAACCTGAAGGGAGCAGATCTTCTGTTGTGCCTTGTCACACTCTCGGACGGCCCGGTCGCGCTCCCCGTAGGCCGCACTGCGCTCCAAGTGGATCCTATCCGTAGTATGGTGCAGCTCGTCTCACTTTGAGCGAGCTGGGCGACCATCTCAGTGTCTAGTTTTGCCCTCTGCTCTAGGGCCGTAGACCTCTCCCCGGCTACCAGCTTGAGATCCCGCTCCTTCTCGGCCTCATCCAGGAGTTCGATGATCCACTGGTGGGCCTCGGCGTCTCGCTAGAGCAGCTCATCCTGCTCCTTTCACACTCTGATGGCCTCCTCCTGATCCTACCACGCCCTCTCTGATAGTTCATCAAAAGACTTCTCGGTGAGATCCGCATCCCTGCGGGCCTTAGCCTCCCACCGTCGAAGATTGTCCGCCTCCGCGGCAAGGGGAGTCAGCTCGACCACCCTCTGGCGGAGCTGGGTGGTCACATCCCTATGCAGCCATGCCTCATCGATGAGGTGGTCCCAATCCTCCTTGTTCTCATGGAGGAACTAGGATTTCTCCCGGCTACGGGCAATAAGCGACTGAAAGAAGACGGTGGTCAGAAAACAAAAATAGGTGAAGAAAAAAGAAATCGGGAGGCACGACCAAGTGAATACCTAGCCGGTTGGAATGATGACGTCTCGAAGGGACCCACTGGCTTGGTTTAGAGCCGCTAGCATGGCCATGAACCCCTCGTGGAGCTTCTCCTGCTCTATGCCCTCGGCGGCATCATCGGGGGTGAAGAGTTCTGATGACGGGTCCCATGGACTCACCCACCGAAACGGGGGCTCATCCCACGCAGGCGGGTGGCGGCCCTCTAATGGCTGGGCCAGGGACAACTACCTGCCAGTCTCCTCGGCAACCACCACGGCGTCCGAGGGTCCCTCAGCCAGGACCTCCTCCATCCCGCCCACGGCGGGCGTCGTCTCTGGGGCCATCGGTGGCACGACACTAGCCGCTGCCTCGGGCGCCGCCACCACGGCTTCTAGCTGCAACCCAGCCACTGGAGCCACCATCACCTCTGCCTCCATCAGCGAAACCTCGTCTGGCTGCGCCGCGCCCACCATGGTCGACACAACGGGTGCGGCCGACGGCTCCACTCGCCCCGACGTCGGTGGCAGCATCACTTCTGTCACCGGTTGCGCAGCAACCTCCGTGGGCGCCTCCTCAGCCTCGCCAATGGCTTGACCCACCAAGGGTATGGGCACCGCTGCGGGTGAAGCCAGACCAGCCGACGAGGCTGTGACGCTGGCTCCGCTCTCGCCCAAAACGGGAGCGACGTTAGGCGGCGGCCCCTGCCTTGCCTGAAGGGCGAGGGATTTCTTGGGTGCCAGCGCCACGAAAGTACCCCATCTGACCAGTCTCCCGACACTACAGGAGAAACAGAAGGCGTGAGTCACTATGAAAAATAGAGAAAAACATAGAAAAAACAGAGGAATCGACAACTTACGTCGGCGCTGTTGGGCGGTGGAGACGTTTGGGGGACGAACCCCCAGTTCCCTGCTCCATCTCGTTGGGGCAGGACCATTTCAAGCCCATCCCCTGCTCCCGGGCCAAGGGGCTCGCCTCCCTCATATCTAGTGGCGCGGTGGTGGATCCGCTGGCTCCCACTGGCACCTCGGGTGCGGCGGTAGATCCGCCCACCCCTGATGATGCTAAGGGCGGGCCGACGGTCTGGCCTGCATCCTCCTCCGGCCTTGCGGCCTCCCCTTTCGATGCGTGGAACGAGAAGGGTCCCTGCATTGATGAGTGGGCACCTGTCAGCGCGTCCTCGCCTCCCAGGTCACCCCACTCAATGTCGGCAACTACCTCATCATATTCCTCCTCCTCCTCGTCGTTGTCGTCACTATCTGTCTCCTCCCCTCGCTCCCATGCTTGCTGCTTGTTTAGCATCTTCTTCCTCTTGAACTCCTTCGTCTTCCTCTCCCACTCGGCTGGGGTGCGATTCGCCACCGCCACGAGTGGGTCCTTCGGTAGTGGAGACAGGCTATCTATGAAGATGAGTCTCTTCGGCTGGTCCCACTATCCCGAGGTCAGCATCAAGGGGTCAGGAATTCAAGTAAAAATGAGACACGGGGAAAGAGAACTTACAAAGTCGATGAACCCTAGTTCTGGCCACATTGGGGGGTGCCCCGACACCGGATACATGAAATCAAGGACGATGCCGGCGTCGTCCTTCGAAGGCTCCATCGCCTCCTTGATGTGTTGCACCACCTTAGAGTGGGGAGTGCTTCATCGACAAGCGTCGTCCCAACGAGTGACGCTTTGGGTGCCATCAGGTATAGGGGAAGCACATGGCTCATCAGCGGCGCCACCCTCCACGTATGGTAGGCACCGATGTTCCCCACCCCTTCACGCCCCTCTCCTTCAGAATTCGAATGCCAACGAGATGGTCCTAGATCTTCTTCTTGTCTTTGTCTGGAACACCCTAGTTCCACGACTCCGGGACCTCTTCGATAATGCGCCCGAAGAACGCTGGCAAGGGGGCGGCTGCATTGTCCTTGACGTAAAACAAATGCGAATGCCACCCCTTGTTGGAGGTCGACAGACGCATCGACGGGTATTCGTTTACCCAGTTGCGGCGGAGATGAATGCCGGCACATCCCACCGGCACGCTCAACTCTTGCCTCTTCTCCCGCTTCTTCAAGAGGTTGACGGCAAAGAAATACCACCACACGTCAAAGTGGGGACTAATCCCCAAGAACCCCTCACACAGGGCGACGAACGCCGTAATGTGCTGGACCCCATTAGGATTGAGGTGCTGCAACTCCACCTTGTAGTAATGCATCAGCCCCCGAAGGAACTTGTGGGTGGGGATGGCGAATCCCCGCTCGTGAAAGCGAGCGAAGGACACCACATAGCCTTTGGGTGGCGATGGCTCGTCCTCATTGCCGGGCAGCCGCCACTCCTCGGCGGCGGTCAGTGGGCATAGGAGGCCACGGTGAACGAGGCCCTCGAGGCGCTGAAGGGTGATGTCGGATCTACACCATGGCTCCATTGAACGATTGGGAGGAGGGTGGACGCGAGCTTGATGGCAGCTATGATGCGGGTGCAGGAGGCTCAGGCGATTGGCGACGGAGGTTGTAGATGCGAAGGAGAGGAGGCAAAGTACGGAACCCTGGGGGCGAACCCCTTGGTTTTATAGGGGCGACGGATGCGAGAAGGGCAACCGTCCTCCTAGATCTCCGCGCCTGCCACGATACACCACCACGTTATCTCGTGGGATATGCGCCCACAATCCCTATCCTTTACCACCAAAGTCGCGCCGGACGTTTCGCCTTCCCGGGCAGACTAGGACTCTTTTCCCGTAGAAGGGATATGGGTCAAGAAGCATTTCTCTGGCCCGCCCTAGCCCAGGAGTTTGAGGGCTGGCCCAATAGTTTTTACGGCCGTCCCAACGAGGGATGGGCCCGCGAGTGGCCAAAACTCAGGCGCACGAGCCTCAAGGGAGTCTCGATCTACGATCAAGTCTCAACCGGGCTAACCCTGGATGAATCCCCGTGAATGGGATACTAGGGTTCCCTTTAAGCTATCCAGTTGTCGAAACACCAAAATTCACAGCCATACCCGCGAAGGGTCCGAATTACCCTCCGGGCGATTCTATTCGAATCACCCGGGGGTTCGGGGGCTACACCTGACGGGTGCGCTCGTTCGCACCCTCTGGCGAATCAAAATACCCCCCCAACGATTCTTTCAGAATCACCCAGGGGCTCGGGGGCTACACCCGTCGGGTGCGCTCATGCGCACCCTCTGGCAAGTCAAAACACCCCCGGGCGATTCTATCCGAATCACCCGGGGGCTCAGGGGCTACTGTTGGGGACCTATTACTGTGGTACCCAAAGAGGTGGAACTAATAACCATCAAACGTTGATGCTTCCGAACAAGCAGGAACGCAACTACACTCCTTATCCATACAACCGAAGGTTGCCTAGCGCCTCGCCCTACCCCAAAGGGTTGGCTCTGCCTCGCCCGACCCTCGAGAGCTGGGCTCCGCATCGCCCGACGACCGGGGGTAGACTCTGCCTTGCCCGATGACCGGGGACTGGCCCCGCCTCGCCCCAATGACTAAGGGTTGGCTCCGCCTCGCCTGACCCCTAAGGGCTAGACTCTGCCTCGCCCGACCCCCGAGGGCTAGGCTCCACCTCGCTCGACGTCCAGGGGCAAACTTTGCCTCACCCGATGACCAAGGACTGGCTCCGCCTCGCCCGACGGCTAAGGGCTGGCTCCGCCTCGCCCGATGTCTGAGGGTAGGCTCTGCCTCGCCCGATGGCTAAGGGCAAGCTCCACCTCTCCCGATAGCTGAGGGTAGGCTCCGCCTCACCCGACGGCTAAGGGCAGGCTTCGCCTCGCCCGACGGCTGAGGGCTGGCTCTGCCTCGCCCGATGTCTACACCCTACCCCTTTATAAGGACGAGCACAGGGTAAGACAGGACACTCAGGTCAACAGCAGTACCGAGGACCATGCCCTGCGCACCTGCGAGAAGGTACCATCAGGATATGACGGACGGGCGCTTTAAGCCCTCCTAGGCATGGTAGAGCCCAAATAGTGTTGTAGGCACCGACTTTTGTCCTACAGTGTTGTGGGCACCGTCGCCATCAGCCCTCGGGCGCGGATCCTAACACAGGCATACGACAACCACTACAGTCCAGGAGGGAACTCACATCATCAACAGTAACGAACATATGGTCACTTCCCTGTCTGCTCCCCGTAGGGTCATGACTCGGTACCCTGACATGCCGCATCATCTGCCGGAGTAGGATAGGACGCGACCACTAGCTAACCGAAGCCAAGGCACAGCCCTATCAGGATCAGCGAAACGTGTTATCCCTGGCATGGTTTGCCATGACAGTAGGGCAGGTTTGAGGGAAAAGGAAGACCTGGCACCTTCGAAGGACCCTCTCTACCTCTGGTTTTTTCCTCTTTCTCCCATCTGTAATCCCTGCTCCCCCTTGGTCTCTAAAAGGGAGGGCAGGGTGCCCCACTAGAGGGACGAATCAATTTCAACACACAACACATCACACACAAAGCCAAGTAGCAACCGAGCTCTTGGCATCCTTTTGACCTTTCCATCAGAGACTTGGGACCTGTCCCTCTCTCGACTGTTTGTACCCCCTATTACGAACCTTTTTTGGTGCTAATAACACGAGCAGCAGTAAACTAGATAGGGACGTTCTGCCTGAACTAGTATAAACCTTGTGTCATTTAGTACACCATCCGGGCTTAACATGCAATAAATATAAATTTACTAGTTGGTGCTTATTCGAAACACCGATAGTATGCCTCTTTGATGAAGCCGGCTGCTAGGAGTTTGGCGATCTCCTCGCCTATGGCTCTACGCCTCTCGTCGTCAAAGCGATGCAGGCATTGCTTGGTGGGCTTTGAGCACAAGACGAGGCATAGTGCATGCTTGGTGACCTCCTGTGGTATGCTTGGCATGTCAGAAGGTTTCCATGCGAAGATGTCGCGGTTAGCGCATAGAAAGTCGACGAGCTCGCATTCCTATTTGGCCGAGAGCTAGGTCTCGATTTGCACCATCTTGGATTGGGTCGGTGGGTTGATCCCCACCACTTTGGTCTCCTTGAGTGGGCAGAAGGCAGTCGAGGAGGTTGGCTTGTTACAGTCCGGGACTGCTGGGGTCGATAACTCCTCGAGCCGCAGAGTTGATGACGGCAGTGGAGAGCTCGAAATGCTTGCGGTCGCACATGTAGGCGTGCAAAAGGTGCTACCCACAGTGATGACGCCATTTGGTCCTTGCATCTTCAGCTTCAGGTAGGTGTAGTTGGGGATGACCATGAATTTGGTGTAGCATGGTCACCCCAAGATGGCGTGGTAAGACCCCGGGAAGTCCACCACCTCGAAGGTGAGTACCTCCGAGCGGAAGTTAGCTCGATCGCCAAACGTGATGGGCAAGTCGATCTATCCGAGCGGGTACGCCTACGTCCCTGGGATCAGGTCGTGGAAGGGAGAGCTCACTAGACGGAACTCCGACCGGAGGATGCGCATGGCGTCGAGGGTGTAGATGTAGAGGATGTTGAGGCCACTGCCTCCGTCCATCAGCACCTTGGTGAGGCGCTTCTTGCGGACGTTGGGGTCAATGATGAGCGGGTACCGACCTAGTCTGGCGATGTGAGAAGGGTGGTCCCTCTGATCAAAGGTGATCGGATATTCTGACCAACGAAGGAAGGTGGGGACGGCCGTCTCGGCGACGCATGCCTCTCTGTAGCGTACTTTGTGCTAGCACTTGGAGTAAATGGCATCGGATCCCCCGAAGATCATGATGCATTCCTCGGGGTCGGGAAAGCCATCCCCATCCTTGCCCGCCGCGCCTCCTCTCTTGGCTGCTGCCTCCTTGCCCTTGCCTTCTTTTGGCCCGCCGGCCTGTCGTAGGAAGCGCTGGAGGAGCTCGCGGTCCTTGTAGAGATGCTTGATAGGGTAGGTGTGGTTGGTGCATGGGCTATCCATGAGCTTGTCGAAGTGGTCAGGCTGGCCCTGTTGGGGCTGCTTGCATGCGCGATCAGCCACGGTGACCAACGCGGCGTTGGACAGTCGGCATCGATCCTTCTTGTTCTTTTTGCCCCTCTGTGTGGAGGGGCCCTCGTCTTGGTCCTCGCGCTTGGCCTTGCCCTTATCCTGGCCTCCGTTGAAGACCGCTCTGATCGCCTCCTCGCTTGATGGTCTAGGGCTTCAGGCAGCCAAGCTTGTGAATCAAAGACTCATAGGTTGTCCCAAAGAGGAACGCGCTAATGATGTCTGCGTCGATGACATCAAGAAGGGAGTTGCACCGCTTTGAGAACCTATGGATGTAATTCCGTAGGGACTCGTTGGGCTCCTGCTGGTAGCTCTTGAGGTCCCAGGAGTTCCCAGGGCGGACATACATCCCCTGGAAGTTCCCGACGAAGATCCTCTTGAGGTCCGCCCAGTCGTGGATGCTGTCTTGCGGGAGGAATTCGAGCCATGCTCGAACATCTTCCCCCACGCAGATGGGGAGGTACTGAATGATGAAGTGGTCATCATCCACTCCTCCAGCTCGGTAGGCGAGCCAGAAGTCTTTGAGCCATATACCGGGGTTAGTCTCCCTGATATACTTGGTGATGTTGGTAGGCGGTTGGAAGCGCTGTGGGAACGGCGCTCTCTGGATGCATCATCCAAAGGCCCATGGTCCCAGGCCATCCAGGCTGGGACTCCGGTCGTTGGGTCAGTGACCACGCCTGGGGTGCGTCTCACCAGTCCCCTCGATGGTCTAGCCAGAGCCCGTGTTGCCTGCTCTTATCACCACCCGGTGGACGTCATCGTCATACCAGGCCTGACACCGGTTGTTGATGACGCTGCGAGCGTCTCGGTTCGGCTCGAGGCATTCACGCACAGGCGGCCGCTATGGAGCAGGCGCCGGGTCGGGTCGTGGCGCAGCTGTGGCCTCCTGGTCTGCACCCGGTGACTATAGAGGCGAGCGGATAGAGCGATGCGTTTGGTGAGTCCCCACTCCCCTGGTGGGGAGAGAGGCCGTGATTTGGTGTCATGACGTAGAGCTCTCCGCCTGTTGAACGACGGCGGTCGCCACCAGCGCCCGGAGGTTTCGGTGGACCGCCTGCTCCTATGGGTCGACAGGCTCAGGAAGGCCACGCAGAAGCATCGCCGCCGCGGCGATGTTCTGGCTGGCTCGAGTGAACTATGGGGGATCATTCCCCCCATCTAGGATGTTGCGCTGGACTTAACGGGCGCAACCCCAGGCGCCGCTCGCCGGGTCATGCGCACGTGGCGCAGCGTGCTGTGCCGAGCGTGCCGGCGCAGGTGGCGGCTGGTTTTGCCGCCTTTGTCATAGCTCCACGCCTTGCTCCTGGGCACACGCGGGGGCATCCTCACGAGGGTCCGGAGGGGTGTGGGTCTAAAGAGACTCCGCCGCCACCGGTGGCTGTCCCAGAGCGTCCGTCATAGCGCACTCATGGGACAGAGGATGGCTAGGTGCAACGACGTCGCCGAAGCTATAGCCATCGCTCTCGACATCATCTTCCATGAGGTCATGGAAAGAGGCGGGAGCATAGCTCGCCATCCCCATGAATTCAGATGTGAGAGGGGGTGGCGCCAGCATCCTTCGGAGCCCCCGTGCGTACGTGTCTACGGGGGACGCGAGGCCGTAGGGGAACCAGTCGCATGGCGGTCGCGGCAGGGACAACGGGGTCCCTCCGGAGAATCAGCGGAAGATAGTAAATAGCGAGTAAATAACAAAGCGTACGTTACTCACAGCTAGGTTTGAGCCCTGCGTGGGCTTGAAGCAAACCGCAGGCGCCTCATTGGAGAGGTCGCTAGGTGGTCCGGAGCCGACGGAGGGCGCTCCTCCTCCGATGGGCGACGGGACAAGTGCCTCCTCGCGGAGGTGAAGCACACCGAGCCGGTCGGCGACGAAGTCCAGGCTTTCGAAGAGGAAGGCCTAGGATGGTTCGAAGACAGGAGGAACCCACATCGCAACAGGTTGGAGCATGGGAAACTCTAGCGAGCCAAAGCGAGTCGTATCGCTTGAGCCCGCCATGCCGAAGATGGCGGAAAGGTGGGCCATCCGATGACCAAAAGCGTGAATGTACGGCGTCCTCCCCATGGACGGCGCCAACTGTCAGTGCGAAAAGTGACCAACAAGTAAATATTTGTAGTTTTGTCGTACGTTGTGATCGGATGTGGCCTAGCACTCAATGACGCGGGGTTTATACTGGTTCAGGCAACGTGCCCTATGTCTAGTTTGAGTCGGTCAGTGACTTTATTCCCGAGCCCAGGTGCTCGAAGTTTGCTGTGGGGTTACAAACGAGAGGGAGTAAGATGGGGGTGCAAGAGGTCCAGTCGGACTCTGGACCGAAGGGCCGAGAGAGACGGCAGCTCCTACGTGCGCTAAGTATTTGAGCGTGTGCTCTGTTGGAATCGTTCGAATCGTTCGTTAATCGATCCCTCGCTTTTGGAGAGAGCGCATCCCCTTTTATAGATGAAGGGGACGGCTTTACAAGAGAGAGTGAGACAAAGAATGTGTGTGTGCCGCCTAATCTTGTTGCCCACACCGTCGGGTACAAGGCTGTTTGTCGGCGCCCTTAACACTGCTGATGTTCAGATGCATGTGGTAGGTTCCATCGTCTTCTTCTGGTATGGCAGATGTCGACGCCTACCATATTGTAGGATAAATGTCGGCGCCCACAACATTGTTCATGTTCTGACATGTCTGGAAGGTTGCGGTGCATCCTCCTGACATGGCTTGACAGTACTATCCCGCAGGTGTGCATGGTACAGCCCTTGATATTGTGGTTGACTGGAGCGCCCTGCCTTACTTGCTCTATTCTTTTCCTGGGTCTTCACCGAGCGGGCGTCCTCGGTCGGTCGTTTCCCAGTCGGCTCCAGCCTTCCGGTCGAAGAAGAGCTGTAAGCAGAGGTTCGATGTACTCCCGGTTGGAGAAGCGAGTCGGAGTCAGAGGCGAGCGTCGTCCCTTCTCAGCCAGGCCTTCCGGTCGGAGAGGCAGGCCAGAGTTGGAGGCGAGCGCCGATCCTCTTTTGGCCAGGCCTTCCAGTCGGAGAGGTGGGCCGGAGTCTGAAGCAAGCGTGGTTCCTCCTTGGCTGGGCCTTCCGGTCGGAGAGGCGGGTCGGAGTCGGAAGCGAGCGCGGTTCCTCCTTGGCCGGGCCTTTCGGTCGGAGAGGCGGGCCGGAGTCGGAAGCGAGCGTCGTCCCTTCTTGGCCGGGCCTTCCGGTCGGAGAGGTGGGCCGGAGTCGGAGGTGAGTGCCGGTCCTCTTTTGGCTAGGCCTTCCGGTTGGAGAGGCGGGCCAGAGTCGGAAACGAGCGTGGTTCCTCCTTGGCTGGGCCTTCCGGTCGGAGAGGCGGGCCGGAGTCGGGAAGCGAGCGTCGTCCTCTCTTTGGCCAGGCCTTCCGATCGGAGACTGGATCACCCTTCTGGCCTGTCGTTAGGTTTTTGGGCCGGCCCAGGAGTTACACGTCGTTCGCAACGTCGTCTGCTGGGCCGAGCTTTTGCTGGGAAGCAGGTCCATGAGGGACCTCGGGTTTATGAACCCGACAAGTTGCTTGTGCACTATGCGAGAAAGCATATGTAATAGGTAAAACATGCTTGTGTGATGAGTGTGGCAAGCAAACTTGGAGACGCCAAAACATTCGCAACAGGTCAACCTTGTGTGCTAAGTCTATCAAGCTTCTAATTTAGTTCTCTAATTTAGGGAAAATGATTGAGGAAGCACAAAGCACGTCGGTCTCTTATTAGAGCTAGAAGGATAAAATGTGGTCAGTTCTTGAGTCTTGACAAGGACTCATACAACATAACTTGCGGAAGGATCGATATAAATAGATGGTGTCAGTCTGTATTTGGGTATTATACTTTCATTCCACATCAAGATTTTGAGCCATCGGGTCTTTATCAACTTGCATCAATGGTTATCCTTCTTTCTTCTTCTTGTTCCAACATTTTTCTTCCAACAACCATGGCTCCCAAAGCAAGCTCGAGTGCCTCCAAGCCGTCTTCTTCCTCTTGTTTGACAACTCTCACCGCCGAAGCTGCCTCCTGAGTTTACTTTACCCTAACTATCCTTGTCGATCGTCCTCCATGAATCCAACGAGTGTGCCCTTAGGTTGTCATCTTGTTGCCCCCAACTACCAACCGATAGGGATGATCTTTTCCATCCTTTTCCCCTCTAAAGATGCAAATATCCGATCTCCATCCCCTAGCTAAATTCCTGTTGTAAACCTAGAATCCTCGAATTAGAAAGCCTTAGTTTTGCAAAAGATAGATGAGAAAGAGATTAATTTTGTAGGATTGGGTGGAGGCTGAGGGCTCCTTTGAAACGTAGGATTTCATATGATTTGTACAATATTTTTACAGGAAAAAACATAAAACATAAAACATGAAAAAAAATCCTATATTCCAAAAGGGGTTTGAAGATTTGAGTGAAGGAAAAAAGACACGTGTATCCAGTAGAGCCAAATATCTGGTTGTAATATAGCTTTTCCAAAACGGAAAAATGGCAAATGCAAAATGTTAAGGAAATAGCATAGTTGAGTCGATACTCATTTACTCTCTATTCCGAAATTTATATCATTTTTTTATCTCAAAGTTTTATGAAAAATACCGCCAACATATATAGGATCAAATTAGTTTCATTATTAAATCCATAATGTAACTGTACATCTCGATACTACATTTATTTGATATTATTACATATATTAATATATTTTCTAGAGAGTCGATCAACGTTACAGAATTTTCATCATTATAAATTTTTTTTGACGACTCTACACCCACCGGGGACTGGCTGCACATTCCATCGCCAGCATGCAACGCGTTTACATTTTTTTTTGGTTTTTTACGTACTGTGTAAAAAAGCCGTGAGCCGACGGACCACTACGCACCGACAGTCATCAGAACTCTGCTCGTCGTTGGATACAAATCGGCAGCCGTACATCGTGATATTGATAAGCACCCGTACGCAAAGCCGTAGCTAGGCTGCTCCGGCCAATACGAAGTGACTGTATAGTTCTCAAAATTTTGCAAAATTTTTCAAGATTATTTGTCACATCGAATCTTTAGACGCATGTATGAAGCATTAAATATAAATAAAAAATAAAACTAATTACGCAGTTTAGACGAAATTCACGAGATGAATCTTTTAAGTCTAATTAGATTATGATTAGACACTAAATACCAAATAACAATAAAAGTGATACGGTACCATTTTCCAAAAAAAAATAGCCAACTAAACAAGGTCGAAACTACTTCAACCGACTGTTCCAACTTGCAAGGACAAGGACCGCCGTACCGAGCGGACGAGCCCCACGACAAAATCCGGCGAACGCACCGCTCCCGGCTCCTCCGCGTGAGGAAGAAGATAGAAGCGGATCGACCAATCAATCAATCCACCCATCATGGCCTCTCGCAGGGCGCGGCACACCTGGGTGGTTTCAATGCAACTCCTTTCGGGCGGCACAGCTACGGCGATTCCCCCGGCCGGTGGTGAGGGCCCGGCGCATGGCGAAAGGAACTGGCCGTGTCGTACGCGGGCGTTCGTGATGAGGGGCCAGCGGACGTCGACGGAGTACCGAACTTGTTCGATTTTATTATCCATCTCGCTCCCTCGAGAAATATCATCAACTCATCACGAGCGCGCGGTGCGATGCGGTACGGCCGCGCAGCTCGTCACGATCTCGACTCATGAATCCCACGGAACGCGACGACGCGGCTGGCCGGTGGCGTACGTATGGTACGTAGTACTAGGTCCCTGCATCTGCATGACACAGGCCGTCAGACGGTCAGAGGCCCCCCAGGCATCACAGGCCGAGCCGCCGAGGAGCGAGTGGCGCGTCATGGTCCAGTACTTTACTCCAGTCCAGCAGCGCACGTCAGGTCAGTGCGCTTGTAATCCGCCGCGCCCTACCGGCTACCGTCCTACGTATACATACGTATATACGGTGTCACGGCCTCGGCAGTCGGCACTCGGCACCAACAGCGCACCGGTATTGATGTGTGATGTGCACGTGGTGGTAGCCACTCTGTTAATGTAGTACAAGCTAAACCGCCGAGTAGTCGGCTCATCGCTCATCGGTCACCATTGCTGCGGTTAAGCCTTAAGAGGCGTCTGCTCTGCTCCTGCTGAGTCGTGCCGGCGGCCTTCGTGCGCCATGTTCGCTGAATTTATAAGCCGTAATTTTTTTAGTCATATGAACAATATTTTTTTCTCACGATAAATTAGTCAACAATACTTTCAACCATAAAGTCGATGCAGAAAGTGACCAACACGTAAATATTTGTAGTTTTGTTGTACGTTGTGATTAGAGGTGACCTAGCACTCAATGACACATGGTTTATACTGGTTCAGGCAACGTGCCCTACATCCAGTTTGAGTCGGTCGGTGACTTTATTCCTGAGCCCAGGTGCTCGAAGTTTGCTATGGGGTTACAAACGGAAGGAAGAAAGATGGGAGTACAAGAGGTCCGGTCGGACTCTGGTCTGAGGGCCCGAGAGTGACAGGACCTCCGCTATGTGCTAAGTGTTCAAGCGTGTACTTGAGGTTTGAACTGGTGGTTCTGTTGTTGTGTGCTAGTGAACTGATCGATCTGATGAATCTGAGTCTTTTGGGAGAGAGCGCATCCCCTTTTATAGATGAAGGGGATGGTCTCATAAGTGAGAGGGAGAGAGTGCGTATGCTACTAAGTCTTGTTGCCCACATCGGCGTGTACAAGATGATGGCAGACGCCCATAATACTATTTAATGTCAGGTGCACGTGGGGAGTTACGTCGTCTTCTTCAGGTATGGCAAACGTTGGTGCCTGCCACACTGTTGATACCCTAGAGGCATGCAAGGGGTTTTACCATGTTCGCCTGGTGCGGTAAATGCCGACGCCCACATCACTGCTGATGCCTCATAGGCACGTGGGAGCCTTACCGTAATTATCTGGTATGGGAGTTGATGGCGCCCACAACACTGTAGAGAAAATATCGGCACCTACAACACTGCTTGGGTTCTATAATGCCAGGGAGGTCGTAGGGTACTGTCATGCAGGTGTACAGGGTACGGTCCTCGGTATTGCGATTTGACTTATGCGCCCCACCTTACTTTCTCCATCCATTTTCTGGTCCTTACCGAGCGGGTGTCCCCGGTCGGTTGGTCTCAATCGGTTCTGATTGCGCCAGTTGGAGAGGAGCTGTAAGTAGGGGCTCGGCGTTTCCCCAGTCGAAGATGCGGATCGGGGTCGAAGCGGTGTTTGGCCAGGCCTTCCATTCGGAGGTGCCGTTCGGAGGTGGGCCAAAGATCGAAGCGAGTGCTCCGGTCGGAGAGGCGGGCTAGAATTGAAAACGGGCGTCGTTCCTCCTTGGCCAGGCCTTTCGGTCGGTGATTGGATCGCCCTTCCGGCCTGTTCTTTAGGTACTTTGGCTAGCCCATGAGTAGCGCGTTGTTTGCAACATTGTCTGTTAGGCCGAGCCTTTGTTGGAAAGCCGATCCGTGAGGGACCCCGGGTTTATGAACCCGACAGGAGCTTCCGAGCCCCTAGGCGATTCGGGTAGAATCGTCTGAGGGATTTTTGTCTTGTCGGCGGCTGCGCGTGAGTGCCCTCATGGGTGTAGCCCGCTAGCCCCCGGGCGATTCGGGTAGAATCGTCTGGGGGGTTTTTGTGTTGCCAGCGGGGGAAGTTTTGTTTTGTCGGCGGGTGCGCGCGAACGCACCAGCGGGTGTAGCCCCCGAGCCCCTAGGCGATTCGGGTAGAATCGTCTGGGGGTTTTATTAGTGGGTGTGTGTGCGTGCATTTTAGTCAAGATAGTTAGTTTAGGTTTCGGGCGAGACAGAGCTCGCGGATCCTGGCATCGGTGCAGCCCGCGCAGCCAAGGCAGCTTAGTTTATGGATCGGCGAGAGACGGAGCTCGTGGATCCTGATGGGGCAAGTTCGGGGTCGCAGACCCAGGCGTTGGTGTGCAGTCGAGGCGTAGCCGAGGGATGGGGCGAGTTTGGGGTCGTAGACCCATGTGTTGGTGTGCGGTCGAGGCGATGGGGCGAGTTCAGGGTTGCAGACCCTGGCGTCAGTGCAGTTCCAGCGTAGCTGAGGCAGTTAGTTTAGGGATCGGGCGAGACAGACTCGCGGATCCTGGGGTCGGTGCAGTCCCACGTAGCCGAGGCAGTTAGTTTAGGGATCGGGCGAGAAGGACTCGCGGATCCTGACGTCGATGCGCGCCATGGGATTGGGTGAGTCGGGGTTGCGAATCCAGGTGTTTTGAGTGTCTTGAGCTTGGTTGGTAGGGGTCAGTTTGAGTTTTGTGTGTTACCTCGTCCTCGGTTTCTCACAGCCGGAGGGGCTGAGCTTTGTCGCTTGCCTCGATCGCTCGGACTTGAGTGACGCGCTCGGTGAGCTCGCTAACAGGTATGATCGAGTGGAATCTGGGTCCGTCATTCGTGATGGGGTCGGCATAGCCCTCTTGTGACATTCCATTGCTCCTTTACCTACAACCCGGCAGATGCCCGGGTCGTTTCGAAGACCGACCCGGGTGGCCCGCTGGTGTCCCCTCGATGGAGATTCTGTAGGCTTAACAGAGGTTTAGGATCGAACAAGAAGGTTGAGATGACCCTGTCCGCTTCAGGGCAGACTGGGCGAGGGCCGCACGGGGCTCATCTGTGTTTTCTCCCTTGGCTCTGTTTGACACGAGGTGCCCTCGAGCCCTTCGTGGGCCGGCCTTCGAACCCCGGTTGGTCGTTGCTCATGTTTGAATGAGGCAACTGCCGCTTCGTAACGCAACACGGAGCGTTGTGATGCATTTAGCCGCCTGTGAGATGCCTTAGTTCCCGAGCCCCCGGGCGATTCGGGCCCAAATCATTTGGGAGGCGTGGACGTATAGAATGAATGCGAGTATGGATGTATGAATGATTATATATAAAGAAATAGTGGGGTTTGGTAATGTTTACCTTGATGACTCGAGTGATGGGGTCTGAAGAGCTCCAATCGGAAATAGTCGACCAGGACCCGTGCTCGTCGTTCATGACGGAGTCAGCATGGCCTACATGGGGTGTCCCTTTGCTCCTTACCTGTCCCTTGGTGTTTTCCTAAGCCATTTGATTCGACTTAGGAAGCCCGACAGTCTCTCCTGGCGGAGATCCCATTGTTTGGGTTTTCCCAAGTCCCGCCTAGGGAGGCGGATAGCCGCCTGCGTGTGGTGGCACTTTGTTTTTCGCGCCCGGTCGTGCGGTAGTGGTGGGCCATACCCAGGCCACGTCCCGTCTAATCAGGCGCCGTTCCGTCGGGCAGGGCGCGTCTCATCGGTCAGGGCGCGTCCGATCGTATCCCATCTGCATTAAATGGGGAAGGGAGAGGGTTTTTCGCCCCCGTCATTTCACCTTTCCCCGATCGCCGTGCCTTCCCCAACTGCTGTGAGGGAGTTAGTGCTGGGGGCCTTCGCCGTGAAGGGGTTTCTGCCGCCGAAGGAGGTGGCGCACTAGAGGGCTCCCGGGAGGGAGGATTTCCCGCAACCTCGGCTCGGCGAGGTGGTTTCCTTCCTCGCCTTCCACGAGCACGGGCTAGGATACCCTGCGCACTAGTTCCTATGCGGGCTCCTCATTGAGTGGGGTTTGGAGTTGCAGCACCTCAATTTGACTGGGGTGCTGCATATCTCCTGCTTCGTTACCGTGAGCGAGGCCTTCTTCGAGATGGAGTCACACGCGGACTTCTTTCGGTGGCTGTTCTCTGGGCAAACTTTGTTGGTGGGGGATCCGCCCGAGGCCGCGTCGGTAGGGGGCTTCGCCCTGTAGAAGAAACCGAGCGCGGGGGGCTCGTATCCTACGTACATCCCCTACGACTCCAACCGAGGGTGGCACAGGGAGTGGTTCTATATCATGAACCCGGTGGAGGCGCCGTTCCCGGCGTTCATCAACGGAAAGCCGGAGAGGCAGGAAAGTTGGTCGTGGGGCCCTTCCCATCAGGAGAAGAAGAAGGTGGAGATCATCGAGGCGGAGCTCTAGAAGCTCGTGCGGTGTGGCCTTGATGGGGTGCGGGTGTTCCACAACCTCTACCGCCATCGGGTTGCTCCGTTGGCGGAGAGGGCGCGGCCGATGTGGAAGTACGGTGGCCCGATGGACCCCGATCGTGCGTCGCCGGAGGAGCTACCGAATGACGAGGTCTAGAGTCCCCTCGACCGGATGCTGCAGCTGAAGCCCAAAGAGAAGGTCAATGGAAAGCCCAGACCTCTTAACGCCTCGGTGGTGTCCACACTGGTATGCTCCCCTCTCTTTACTCCATGTTCTTTTCCCTTTGCTTTCCTGCTTTTTTGATTTGGAGTCGCCTGTTTTGTAGGGACTTGAAGCTTACAAGTCCCGGCCACACCTTCCGAAGGGGCCAGAGGGCGTGGCTCGGTAGGCCGCCCAGAAGGAGGCGGTGGATGCTAGGAAGAAGAAGAAAGCCAAGGAAGCTCGGCGGAAGCATGAGAAGGAGAAGGAGATCGCCTGATGCGTGAAGGCCAGGGAAAATAGAAGCGACATCGAGTCAGAGCTCGAGTCAGAGGACCCCATAGAGGTGGGGGATGACATGTTCTTCTCCGAGGAGGTGGAAAGCCAGGAGGTCGTTGCGACCTCAGTGGAGCGTCGTGATCCTATGGTCGTGTCCGTCGTTGGCGAGCTAGATGCAGAGAGGCGCGGCGATGTCCCCATGCCGAGGAAGTGTGCTGCGAGTGCGGACGCCGTCGGTGAACAGGAGGCGAAGCGGACGCGGTCACCGCGCCCTTCGTCGGCATTGTTGGCCTCGTCCCCGCCTGCTGTGGACGCGACGAGACAAGCCCGGCGGTCGAAGGAGTGGGCTCGCACCCGCGCATCGTC
The DNA here is from genome assembly GCA_904845875.1 of Miscanthus lutarioriparius. Lineage (NCBI taxonomy): Eukaryota > Viridiplantae > Streptophyta > Magnoliopsida > Poales > Poaceae > Miscanthus > Miscanthus lutarioriparius. The sequence continues at coordinate 14,387,985 of CAJGYO010000008.1, forward strand.
GGGGCTAGCGCCAGCGTGCGACTCATAGCGGGAGGATGCCCCGCCTGCTGCTCCGGTCGGCGTACCCCGAGCCGAAGGTCGTGGTGACTCGCGGGCCGGGCAGGAGCCGGTTGGGTCGACTTCGCCCCCGGCTAGAGTGAGAGGGTGTGGGTCGTAGCCCGGGAGCAGTCCTCTCCTGGCGGGCCCGTCGATGTCGGGTCTTGGTTTTAGGGTCATGTCACTTACGTCCTGGTATGTCTTTCTTTGTTTCTTTTTGATCTTGCTGTTGAGTCTTTTTGGAGTATGACTGACTTATACTTTTTGATAGTGGCCGGACGCTGATGGGGTTGAGCATCGCCCCAACTCCCGTGCATGAGGTTTAGAGGCCCACCCTACAGCGTGCCGTGGCAAGCGGCGGGGAGAGCAGGGTGGTGGCGGTGAGTCCTTCCCTTTCCGAGGGTGGTGCTCCCCGGGTCGGTTGCTAGTACAGCGGCAGCGGCGGCGACGGTGCTGGCGGCGATCTCGGTGGTGACGGTGGAGGCTGCGTCGGAGGTGTCCCTCGTGGCCCCTCCTCCACCAGCTATGGCGGAAGAGGAGAGGGAGGCTGGGCTTCCTGCCTCGCTAGGCGGAGGGCTGCATGGCTCACCTTCTCGGTCAGCGCTGGCGGTGACAGGGGGAGATGTGGCCGGGACGGAGCCGAAACACACATTGGCGGCCCGTGAGACCGAGGTGGTGGAGATCACCTCCGACGATGAAGCAGATGATGAGGTGGAGCTGCCGGTGCTGTCGCGGGAGCTGGCGGTGGTTCGGTCGGAGGCTGGGCCCTCCGGTGGGCTGGCGGAGGGCGACCTGGAGTGGCCCTGCCCCGAGAACCCGACCAAGGTTTGGTTCGTCCTTCGGGATTCATAGGAGTGTCAGCTCTGGGACATCCTTGGGGGAGAGGACTTGCCATGGAGTCCGATCTCGCCAAACTGTCCGTGAAGCTTGAGGAGGCCCAGGAGCAGGTTAAGTCCGTCCAGCGGGCGGTCAAGGTCAACCAGTGCCACACCGTGGTGGTGAGTTTCCCGTGTTCGTCCTCGATCCCTTGGTCTTTCGTCGGTTGCCTCAGCATACTTGCTTTTCATTTTTGCAGGGTCTGGAGGAGATGTCGTGCCATAAGTCCCATTTCCTCTAGATAGAGCACGCCCGGATGGCCGACTTTGAGCGCCAGCTGGAGTCCGACCGGCGTGAGTCCCAGGACCGGGCGGTGGAGGCAACCAAGGCGTGGGCGGCGAAGCAGCTTGCGGTGGAGCGGGCGATCGCCGTCGAGCGAGGGCTTGAGGCAGCGAAGGCCCGCCAGGCGGAGACCGAGGTGATACTGCAGAAATCCCTGCCGGACACCGAGGTGGCGCTTCGAGGTGCCCTAGAGACCTTGGAGACGGAGCGGAGAGCCCTGGAGTCAGAGCGGAAGGCCCGGTTGGATGCTGACCAGGAAGTTCTCGCGCTTCGGGGCCGGGTGATGGGGATAGAGGAGGCGAACACCCGGCTGCGCGAGCAGGTGACCCAGCAGGTAGAGTGTCTCTCCACCCTCGAGAACTCCCGCCTCGGTACGTACCTTTTCTATTTTTCGTCATGTTGGTTTCTTCCTTTAGCTTGCTTCTGAGCTTGTCGCCCTTCTTCTAGAGCTGGGTGGAAAGGTGGAGTCGTTGGAGCGGGACCTGGAGACGGCCAAGGCGATGTTTGGCCAGAATGCAGAGGCGCTGGCCAAGTCCCTTGAAGAGCGACGTGCTCTCAAGGGGGAACTTGACCAGATCCGCAATGTTGCCCAGCTTGTCGTCTCGGAGGTTTTTGGGTCGACACCAAGTACCAGCGCGCTTGCCATCCGGCTGGCGGAGGTTCTGGATGAGGTCCAAACCCTCATCACCCATGGGCTGTTCTACGGAGCGTCGGGGGTGTTGACTTCGGTGGCGACGTTCCACCCGGACCTGGATTTCGCCACCATCTGCAGCGGGTTTGCTGACAGCTTGAGCACAGAGGACATCCAATCGCTCGGGGAGAGCTTGCTGCCACAAGCAAGGTTGGTGGCCGAGCAAGTTTCCACGCAGTGGGTGATGGATGTTCACCATGCAGACATGGCCAGAAGCGCACGTCAGGAGGACGTCGCCCAGCCTGCGGATGGCGTGGAGCCTGGGTCAGAAGTGGACGTCGCCCCGCCTTCAACCGAGCCGAACGTCGTCCAGCCGGGGAGCGAGCAGCCCGTGCCTTCGCCGGTCGCATCGACAATAGATGCCGCCGGGCAGCCGCAATAGCTTATAAAGTATGAGTAGTTTAGCAGATGTAAAAGGTTAAGTTCATGGGGGGCGTGTAAACGTTCTTGTGTACTTAATGAATGCAATCAATTTCGTTTTTTGTGATGGAATCCCTCCATTCAGGGAAGCTTGTCCCATTCGTTTCTTAGTTTTACCTTAGCATAACTTTGTTTTTTATTCTTTCTTTTTCGCACTTGCCCGTTCTTCCATTGCTCCTTTACCTACAGCCCGGCAGATGCCCGGGTCGTTTCGGAGACCGACCCGGGTAGCCCGCTGGTGTCCCCTCGATGGAGATTCTGTAGGCTTGACAGAGGTTTAGGATCGAACGAGAAGGTTGAGATGACCCTGTCCGCTTCAGGGCAGACTGGGCGAGGGCCGCACGGGGCTCATCTGTGTTTTCTCCCTTGGCTCTATTTGACACGAGGTGCCCTCGAGCCCTTCGTGGGCCGGCCTTCGAACCCCGGTTGGTCGTTGCTCATGTTTGAATGAGGCAACTGCCGCTTCGTAACGCAACACGGAGCGTTGTGGTGCATTTAGCCGCCTGTGCGATGCCTTAGTTCCCGAGCCCCCGGGCGATTCGGGCCCGAATCATTTGGGAGGCGTGGACGTATAGAATGAATGCGAGTATGGATGTATGAATGATTATATATAAAGAAATAGTGGGGTTTGGTAATGTTTACCTTGATGACTCGAGTGATGGGGTCTGAAGAGCTCCAATCGGAAATAGTCGACCAGGACCCGTGCTCGTCATTCATGACGGAGTTAGCATGGCCTACATGGGGTGTCCCTTTGCTCCTTACCTATCCCTTGGTGTTTTCCTAAGCCATTCGATTTGACTTAGGAAGCCCGACAGTCTCTCCTGGCGGAGATCCCATTGTTTGGGTTTTCCCAAGTCCCGCCTAGGGAGGCGGAGAGCCGCCTGCGTGTGGTGGCACTTTGTTTTTCGCACCCGGTCGTGCGGTAGTGGTGGGCCATACCCAGGCCACATCCCGTCTAATCAGGCGCCGTTCCGTCTGGCAGGGCGCGTCTCATCGGTCAGGGCGTGTCCGATCGTATCCCATCTGCATTAAATGGGGAAGGGAGAGGGTTTTTCGCCCCCATCGTTTCGCCTTTCCTCGATCGTCGTGCCTTCCCCAACTGCTGCACCCCTTTTCTTTAAGCAGGAGAAGGGAGAGGGCTTTCGCCCCGTTCCTTCGTCTATTCCTCATATGCCGTCTCTTCTCTTTCTTCCTTCTCGCCAAGAGCGTCTGAGTGTCGCGGCGGTTCCTAGGAGAGAAAAGGGAGAGAGCGAGGGGGAGGAGAAAACTCATAAATCCATTCATGAACCCAGAGCGAAATGTCGGACTGGAGGTCATCCACTGTGAGGGAGTCAGTGCTGGGGGCCTTCGCCGTGAAGGGGTTTCTGCTGCCGAAGGAGGTGGCGCACTAGAGGGCTCAGGGAGGGAGGATTTCCCGCAACCTCGGCTCGGCGAGGTGGTTTCCTTCCTCGCCTTCCACGAGCGCAGGCTAGGATACCCTGCGCACTAGTTCCTATGTGGGCTCCTCATTGAGTGGGGTTTGGAGTTGCAGCACCTCAATTTGACTGGGGTGCTGCATATCTCCAGCTTCGTTACCGTGAGCAAGGCCTTCTTCGAGATGGAGTCACACGCGGACTTCTTTCGATGGCTGTTCTCTAGGCAAACTTTGTTGGTGGGGGATCCGCCCGAGGCCGCGTCGGTAGGGGGCTTCGCCCTGTAGAAGAAACCGAGCGCGGGGGGCTCGTATCCTACGTACATCCCCTACGACTCCAACCGAGGGTGGCACAGGGAGTGGTTCTATATCATGAACCCGGTGGAGGCGCCGTTCCCGGCGTTCATCAACGGAAAGCCGGAGAGGCAGGAAAGTTGGTCGTGGGGCCCTTCCCATCAGGAGAAGAAGAAGATGGAGATCATCGAGGCGGAGCTCTAGAAGCTCGTGCGGTGTGGCCTTGACGGGGTGCGGGTGTTCCACACCCTCTACCGCCGTCGGGTTGCTCCATTGGCGAAGAGGGCGCGACCGATGTGGAAGTACGGTGGCCCGACGGACCCCGATCGTGCGTCGCCGGAGGAGCTGCCGAATGACGAGGTCTAGAGTCCCCTCGACCGGGTGCTGCAGTTGAAGCCCAAAGAGAAGGTCAATGGAAAGCCCAGACCTCTTAACGCCTCGGTGGTGTCCAAACTAGTATGCTCCCCTCTCTTTACTCCGTGTTCTTTCCCCTTTGCTTTCCTGCTTTTTTGATTTGGAGTCGCCTGTTTTGTAGGGACTTGAAGCTTACAAGTCCCGGCCACACCTTCCAAAGGGGCCGGAGGGCGTGGCTCGGCAGGCCGCCCAGAAGGAGGCGGTGGATGCTAGGAAGAAGAAGAAAGCCAAGGAAGCTCGGCGGAAGCATGAGAAGGAGAAGGAGATCGCCTGGCGCGTGAAGGCCGGGGAAAATAGAAGCGACATCGAGTGAGAGCTCGAGTTAGAGGACCCCATAGAGGTAGGGGATGACATGTTCTTCTCCGAGGAGGTGGAAAGCCGGGAGGTCGTTGCGACCTCAGTGGAGCGTCGCGATCCAATGGTCGTGTCCGCCGTTGGCGAGCTAGAGGCGGAGAGGCGCGGCGATGTCCCCATGCCGAGGAAGTGTGCTACGAGTGCGGATGCCGTCGGTGAACAGGAGGCGAAGCGGACGCGGTCACCGCGCCCTTCGTCGGCATCGTTGGCCTCGTCCCCGCCTGCTGTGGACGCGACGAGACAAGCCCGGCGGTCGAAGGAGTGGGCTCGCACCCGCGCATCATCGGGGCCAGCGCCAGCGTGCGACTCATAGCGGGAGGATGCCCCGCCTGCTGCTCCGGTCGGCGTACCCCGAGCCGAAGGTCGTGGTGACTCGCGGGCCGGGCAGGAGCCGATTGGGTCGACTTCGCCCCCGGCTAGAGTGAGAGGGTGTGGGTCGTAGCCCAGGAGCAGTCCTCTCCTGGCGGGCCCGTCGACGTCGGGTCTTGGTTTTAGGGTCATGCCGCTTACGTCCTGGTATGTCTTTCTTTGTTTCTTTTTGATCTTGCTGTTGAGTCTTTTTGGAGTATGACTGACTTATACTTTTTGATAGTGGCCGGACGCTGATGGGGTTGAGCATCGCCCCAACTCCAATGCAGGAGGTTTAGAGGCCCACCCTACAGCGCGCCGTGGCAAGCGGCAGGGAGAGCAGGGTGGTGGCGGTGAGTCCTTCCCTTTCCGAAGGTGGTGCTCCCCGGGTCGGTCGCTAGTACAGCGAAAGCGGCGGCGACGGTGCTGGTGGCGATCTCGGTGGTGACGGTGGAGGCTACGTCAGAGGTGTCCCTCGTGGCCCCTCCTCCACCGGCTACGGCGGAAGAGGAGAGGGAGGCTGGGCTTCCTGCCTCGCTAGGCGGAGGGCTGCATGGCTCACCTTGTCGGTTAGCGCTGGCGGTGACAGGGGGAGATGTGCCCAGGATGGAGCCGGAACACCCGTTGGTGGCCCGTGAGACCGAGGTGGTGGAGATCACCTCCGACGATGAAGTAGATGACAAGGTGGAGCTGCCGGTGCTGTCGCGGGAGCTGGCGGTGGTTCGGTCGAAGGCTGGGCCCTCCGGTGGGCTGGCGGAGGGCGACCTGGAGTGGCCCTGCCCCGAGAACCCGACCAAGGTTCGGTTCGTCCTTCGGGATTCGTAGGAGTGTCAGCTCTGGGACATCCTTGGGGGAGAGGACTTGCCATGGAGTCCGATCTTGCCAAACTGTCCGTGAAGCTTGAGGAGGCCTAGGAGCAGGTTAAGTCCATCCAGCGGACGGTCAAGGTCAACCAGTGCCACACCGTGGCGGTGAGTTTCCCACGTTCGCCCTCGATCCCTTGGTCTTTCATCGGTTGCCTCAGCATACTTGCTTTTCATTTTTGCAGGGTCTAGAGGAGATGTCGTGCCATAAGTCCCATTTCCTCTAGATAGAGCACGCCCGGATGGCCGACTTTGACCGCCAGCTAGAGTCCGACCGGCATGAGTCCCAGGACCGGGCGGTGGAGGCGACCGAGGCGTGGGCGGCGAAGCAGCTTGCGGCGGAGCGGGCGATCGCCGCCGAGCGAGGGCTTGAGGCAGCGAAGGCCCGCCAGGCGGAGACCGAGGCGACACTGCGGAAATCCCTGCCGAACACCGAGGTGCCGCTTCGAGGTGCCCTAGAGACCTTGGAGACGGAGCGGAGAGCCCTGGAGTCAGAGCGGAAGGCCCGGTCGGATGCTGACCAGGAAGTTCTCGCGCTTCGGGGCCGGGTGATGGGGATGGAGGAGGCGAACACCCGGCTACGCGAGCAGGTGACCCAGCAGGTAGAGTGTCTCTCCACCCTCGAGAACTCCCGCCTCGGTACGTACCTTTTCTATTTTTCGTCGTGTTGGTTTCTTCCTTTAGCTTGCTTCTGAGCTTGTCGCCCTTCTTCCAGAGCTGGGTGGAAAGGTGGAGTCGTTGGAGCGGGACCTGGAGACGGCCAAGGCGATGTTTGGCCGGAATGTAGAGGCGCTGGCCAAGTCCCTTGAAGAGCGACGTGCTCTCGAGGGGGAACTTGACCAGATCCGCAATGTTGCCCAGCTTGTCGTCTCGGAGGTCTTCGGGTCGACACCAAGTACCAGCGCGCCCGCCATCCGGCTGGCGGAGGTTCTGGATGAGGTCCAAACCCTCATCACCCATGGGCTGTTCTACGAAGCGTCGGGGGTGTTGACTTCTGTGGCGACGTTCCACCCGTACCTGGATTTCGCCACCATCTGCAGCGGGTTTGCTGACAGCTTGAGCACAGAGGACATCCAATCGCTCGGGGAGAGCTTGCTGCCACAAGCAAGGTTGGTGGCCGAGCAAGTTTCCGCACAGTGGGTGATGGATGTTCGCCATGCAGACATGGCCAGAAGCGCGCGTCAGGAGGACATCGCCCATCCTGCGGATGGCGTGGAGCCTGGGTCAGAAGTGGACGTCGCCCCGCCTTCAACCGAGCCGAACGTCGTCCAGCCGGGGAGCGAGCAGCCCGTGCCTTCGCCGGTCGCATCGACAGTAGATGCCGTCGGGCAGCCGCAATAGATGTAAAAGGTTAAGTTCATGGGGGCGTGTAAACGTTCTTGTGTACTTAATGAATGCAATCAATTTCATTTTTTGTGATGGAATCACTCCATTCGGGGAAGCTTGTCCCATTCGTTTCTTAGTTTTACCTTAGCATAACTTTGTTTTTTATTCTTTCTTTTTTGCACTTGCTCGTTCGTCCCGTAGGCTGCAACCTTAGGAGCCCGGGTGTGGCCTGCGAGGCTCAACTACTCGTAACCGTAGGTAGAGGCGGGTGCGATCGGTCGGAATATTTAAAGCAAAGCTATGTAAGGTAATTTAAAGGAACGAACTACCCTTTTGTTTGGGTAGAAAGGAGTTTTACCATATGATAGTAAACAAAAAGAGAGGTGGTAGTGCACCCCCGTGGAGCCCCCGAGCAACCCGGGCCAAAAGTGTTCGGGTCGGGGCGCTTTTATAGGAGCAAACGTTAAGTAAACAATGGTAAGACTGATTTTAGGGGAAGAAATGACATAGTTGTTCTAAGTATTGGTGAGAATGTTGTCGTTGTCGTCCTTTAGTCGGTAGGCGTCCGGTCGGATCACCTCGACCTTCAGTCGTCCGGATCCTTGCCCGCTACGCCCCCTTTCTTGGCCACTGCTTCTTTGCCTTTTTCTTCCTTCGGCCCGCCAGCCTATCGCTGAGGGCGCTTGAGGAGCTCACAGTCCTTGTAGAGGTGTTTGACGGGGTAGGCGTGGTTGGTGCACGGGCTCTCCATGAGCTCGTTGAAGTGGTCCGGAAGGCCCTGCTGGGGCTGCTTGTCCATGTGATCAGCCGTGGCGACCAACGCGGAGTTGGCCGGTCGGCGATGATCTTTTATGTTCTTTTTGCCCCTCTGTGTGGAGGGGCCCTCATCCTGATCGTCGCGCTTGGCCTTGCCTTTGCCTCGGCCTCTGTTGCAGCGTTGCGAGAGCGGCGCTCTCTGGATGCATCGAGCAAAGGCCCGTGGTCCCGGGCCATCCGGGCTTGAGCTGATGACGCTACGAGTGTCTTGCTTTGGTCTGAGCCGCTCGTGTACTGGCGGTCGGTGCGGAACGGGCGCCAGGTCAAGCCGGGGAGCAGATGCGGCCTCCTGTGTCGCGCTCGGCGGCTATAGCGATGAGTGGGTGGAGCGATTCGTCTGGTGCGTCCCCACTCCCCTGGTGGGGAGAGAGGCCGCGAATCGATGTCGTGATGCGGAGCTCTCCACCCGTTGAACGGCGGTGGTTTCCATCGGTGCCCGAAGGTTCCGGTGGATCGCCTGTTCCTAGGGGTCGTTCGGCTCGGGAAGGCCGCGCAGAAGCATTGCAGCCACGGCGATATTCTGGTTTGTCCGAGCAAACTATGGGGATCGTTCCCTCCATCCATGATGTTGCGCTGGACCTGGCGGGTGCGACCCTGGGTGCCACTCGCCGGTTTATGCGCACGGGGCGCAGTGTGGAGCACCGAGCGCGCCGACACAGGTGGTGGCTGGTTCTGCTGTCGTTGTCGTAGCCCCTCGCCGTGCTCTTGTGTGAGCGCGAGGGTCCCCACGCAAGGGTCCGGAGGGGTGTGAGTCTACAAGGACTCCGCTACCACCGGCGGTTGTCCCGGAACATCCGCCATAGCGTACTCTCGGGACGGACGGTGGCTAGGTGCCATGTCGCCGATGCTGGAGCCGTGACTCTCAACATCATCATCCATGAGGTCGAGGAAACAGGTGGGAGCATAGCTCGCCATTCCCACGAATTCGGATGCGAGAGGAGGCGGCGTCAGCATTTTTTGGAGCCCTCGGGCGTACGCGTCCGTGGGGGACGCGAGGCCGTAGGGGAACCGGTCATACGTGGTTGCGGTGCGGACAACGCGGCCGCTCTAGATAATCGGTGGAAGATAGTAAATAACGAGTAAATAACAGAACATATATTACTCACAATGGGGTTTGAGCAGAGAGTTTGCTCGGAATGAAGCGCAGGCAGCTCATCGTTGAAGTCGTCGTGCGTCTCGGAGCCGATGGAGGGCGCTCTTCCGACGGGCACCGGGATGGTTGCCTCCTCACGGAGGTGTAGTGCGCCGAGCCGATCAGCGACGAAGTTTAGACTTCTGAAGATGAAGGCATGGGACGGCTCGAAGATGGGTGGAATCCGCATCCCAATAGGTGGGAGTGTGGGAAACTCCAGTGAGCCGAAGCGAGTCGTATCGTTTGAGCCCGCCATGGTGAAGATGGCGAAAAATGGGCCATCCGATGACCAAAAGTGTGAACGTACAACGTCTTCCCCACGGACGGCGCCAACTGTCGGTGCAGAATGTGACCAACACGTAAATATTTGTAGTTTTGCTATACGTTGTGATTGGAGGTGGCCTCGCACTCAATGACACAGGGTTTATACTGGTTCAGGTAACGTGCCCTACGTCCAGTTTGAGTCGGTTGGTGACTTTATTCCTGAGCCCAGGTGCTCGAAGTTTGCTGTGGGGTTACAAACGGAAGGGAGAAAGATAGGGGGTACAAGAGGTCCGGTCGGACTCTGGTCTGAGGGACCGAGAGTGACGGGAGCTCCGCTATGTGCTAAGTGTTCAAGCATGTGCTTGAGGTTTGAACCTGGTGGTTCTGTTGTTATGTGCTAGTGAACTGATCGATCTGATGCATCTGAGTCTTTTGAGAGAGAGCGCATCCCCTTGTATAGATGAAGGGGATGGCCTTACAAGTGAGAGGGAGAGAGTGCGTATGCTACTAAGTCTTGTTGCTCACGCCGGCGTGTACAAGATGATAGTAGGCGCCCACAATACTGTTTAACGTTAGGTGCACGTGGGATGTTGCGTCGTCTTCTTCAGGTATGGCAGACGTCGGTGCATGCCACACTGTTGATACCCAGAGGCATGCAAGGGGTTTTACCATGTTCGCCTGGTGCGGTAAATGTCGGCGCCCACAACACTGCTGATGCCTCAGAGGCATGTGGGAGCCTTACCGTAATTGTCTGGTATGGGAGTTGATGGCGCCCACAACATTGTAGAGAAAATGTCGGCGCCTACAACACTGCTTGAGTTCTGTCATGCCAGGAAGGTCGCAGGGTACTGTTCTGCAGGTGTACAGGGTACGGTCCTCGGTATTGCGGTTTGACTTGTGCACCCCGCCTTACTTTCTCCGTCCATTTCCTGGTCCTTACCGAGCGGGCGTCCCCGGTCGGTTGATCTCAGTCGGTTCTGATTGCGCCAGTTGGAGAGGAGCTATAAGCAGGGGCTTGGTGTTTCCCCGATCGGAGATGCGGGTCGGGGTCGGAAGCGGTGTTTGGCCAGGCCTTTCGGTCGGAGAGGCCGTCCGGAGGCGGGCCGGAGACCGAAGCGAGTGCTTCGGTCGGAGAGGCGGGCCGAAATCGGAAGCGGGCGCCGTTCCTCCTCGGTCAGGCCTTCCGATCGGTGATTGGATCGTCCTTCCGGCTTGTTGTTTGGGTACTTGGGTCGGCCTATGAGTTACGTGTTGTTTGCAACGTTATATACTAGACCAAGCCTTTATTGAAAAACCGATCCGTATGGGATCCGGGTTTATGAACCCGATACATGATTTATCAGCCAAAAGCAAACGGTGGAGTAGTTCGCCCGTTTAAGTCGAAGAAGCGTCTCAAACTCTCAAGGTACACGTCGATAAGTGTCTATCCCTGCTATTTTCCTGCACTTGTTATTTTTTTCTGTATCTTTACCTTTGTTCAATTCAATAAAAACCTCCGGTAGGGGCTCCTTGCCCCTCCTGTTTATTAAAAAAAAATGTCTATCCCCATACACGTACCGTAGCCTGCACGCTCCAGGGGTCCTATTAGATGGACCCAAAGCGAACAGAACAGTACGATAGCCTCGCTCAGGACCCCAGGTCAGTGCACTTTGCATCGAAACGTTGAGGTGTCAAAACTATAGGAAGGACGATGACCAGTGGCTGAAATATTAAATATAAATTAATTATGAAACTAAATACACATATTGAGATTAATTTATGAGACAAATTTATTAAGTCTAATTAGTCTATGATTTAACAATGTTGTGCGGCAGTAAACATGTGCTAATAACAAATTAATTAGTCTTAATGAATTCATCTCGCGGATTACTCTTGGATTTCTGTAATTTATTTTTTTATTAGTATTCAAACAGCTCATACGACACTTCGTATGATACCGATGTGACACCTCTTCAACTTTAGCCTCTACGGCCCTATTCGTATGTCCTTAAACTCGGCTTGATTTGCTTATTTTTTCCATCCGGAACCGTGTTTTTCTCTCACAAATTTCTCCAGCATTCCTCCAAACCATCCAGATTCCTTTAAAATTCAGACAAACGAACAGACCCCACGTCCAAACACCCCTGAGGTGGTATGATAGCCTGGTAGGAGCAAGCCTGTTTCTGTTTCTATTTCTATTCCTGCCACGCCCGGGCGGCAAAAAGTTGCTCAAGTGTGTAGCGGATATATGTATGTGCGAGCCTCAAAAGCAACTGAACATCATGCCTAATGCGGTCTCGCTTTCCTGTGCTGCAATTATGGACGACCGCAACATTCGAACGACTAAAGTTCCCCTCTTTATTCTCTTGCTGCTGTCCAGCATTGCTAACCACCTGTTCGGCCCAATGCCGATCATACATCGTGCAAAAGGCACGAAATTAACAATAATAGTACTCCGAGGCCATTTGCATTTCGTTAATAAAGTGTGTAAATCAATTTTTTGTTGCTCAAATAAGTGTTCGTAGTGTTCCGACTTTTTTATGGTTGTGTGCTTCTTTTTTTTATTGACGAAGTCACCACAGGCGTCTTGCTATCCGCGAGAACGTCGCTTTACCACTGAAAGCACAACGCCGTTAAATCCTGGAATAAATCCAGAAAAATATGAGGCGCCTCGCTGTCCGCGGGAACGTCACTCACCACTGAAAGCACAACACCGTTAATCCTAGAATAAATCAAGAAAAATACGAACACCCGAGCCCCCGTGCCAAGTCAAGGACTTGAACATAGCTGGATATGTTCCACCACAAGAAACCTAACCAACTGAGCTAGGCTTGCTTTATTAGCAGAGACCATAAGAATTTTTTAAGACTTTATATTATCTCGATGTAATGTTATTGAAAATTAATAAATTATTCCTTTATAAAAAAAAATACATAGGATACATATGAGTATCTTGCTGTTACAATATTCTCCACAGTATAGAAGGGAATAAATCCGTGGAAGTTGTAAGGACGGTGGAACTCAGAAACATACACATACCTTTAATTTATTCCTATACAAAGGGTAAATACTTTCTGATCAGGAGTTGCCAAAAGAATTACATGCATGCGCAGCTACTAGTCTACAACATGCTATCTGTTGGCTATGTGAATATATATGAATCTTTTAAGGGCCTGTTCAGGTTGGTCTTTGGTATATTTGCGTCTTCCAAATTAAGTTAAAAGACCCACTTTTCACATGTCTGGCCTGAAACAATGATTACAATAAGTTAAAAGACCCACTTTTCACATGTCTGGCCTGAACAATGATTACAATAAGGCAAAATATTAGGTACAAACCAATTAACCTATGCAAACTTAGAAACTATCGACCAGGACCACTTGATGTTGATCCAATGGATAGGGTGAAGGGGCTTAAACGCAAAAAACAAAGGTCAACGGGTGGGGGCTTAAGCGCAAAAAAATCTTACCTCTCACCCCATCCATTGGATCAGCATTTAGTGATCTTGATTGATAGTTTTCAAGTTTGCACAGATTAATTGGTTTATACCTGATACGTTGCCTTACAATAAATACCCTACTCCTGTAATGTTTTATGTGTTTGTTTTTGTGCAACGACGAGGTAATTTAATAATAACATGTTCACCAAGGCACCAAGCTAAGCTAGCTAGGTGCTTGAGCAACACTTCTTTCATCAGTTCTCCTGTATATTATATTTACCTTGTCATGTATATCCACCACCTTAACTTTCGTGGACGATCGAAATGATGAGTTGAGGCGAAACCGGACGGTAGATGCGCTGCTCGTTTTTAGTTTACCAAGTCGGCCTGTGCATGCGTGTAGCTTCTCCTCAGCTGCAGCCGCCGGCGGCGAACCCGATCTTGCTGTTCTTGACGTCGTAGACGACGCTGAACGTCTGCTGCTGCGTGTTGCCGATGATGGCGACGCTGCGGGCGGGCGCGAAGGCCAGGCACGTGGTGGCGCTGTCCACGTCCACCAGCAGGTTCGTCGCGGCCAACTTCAGCGCCGCGCCGCCGGCGAAGGCCATGCTGACCTGGGGCACGCGCAGCCGCGACGCCTGGCCCTGGAAGCACGTGTCCAGGATGGAGAAGTCGGACGCGCGGGGCGTCCCCTTCATGGCGCCCGCCACCGCCTTGCTGAGCGCCGAGTACACGCCCGTGGGCAGGCGCGTGATCACCGTGCCGGAGTCGATGATGGTCGGCAGGCTGGAGTAGGCCGACGCCGACACGGAGAGCGGCTTGCCCGCCACCGTAATCCCGGTCATCTTGATGAAGTAGAGCGAGTCGTCGAGGGAGCTCGACGCCATGGGCGTGTACGAGTACTGCCCCGGGTTGTAGGAGCCGATGGACAGGTACCCGGAGGAGGACGACGACGTCGGGAGGCAGTAGGAGAAGGAGTAGCCCATGCTCGGCGCCAGCTGGTACAGCAGCGACAGCTTGTTGCGCGCCAGGCCGATGAGCCCCGCCGATTGGCCGAAGAGCCCCTCGTTGTCTTGCCCACAGCCGTAGTAGAAGTTGGGCACGCTGGTGGAGCTGAACGACACGGTGTCCTTGCTCAGGTACCCGACGGAGAAGGAGCTGTCGCCGTAGCTGGCCTGGTAGATGCAGACGTTGGAGGTGGAGCAGGCGGCCGGGTTGAGCGTGGCGGTGGTGAGGTCGCTGCACTGCGGCGCGGAGCAGGACACGGAGGCGTAGGAGCTGGACGACTTGGGGTTGAACACGGGGCCGGACTGGCGGTGGCACGACACGATGCAGGGGGAGCACTGCAGCCAGGTGAGCGAGGACCCCGTGTCCACGACCATGACGTACTGCTTGGCCGGCGTGCCGAGGCCCATGCGGGTGACGTAGTTGCCCACGCCCACGGACGAGCCCGGGCCGAGCGGCACGGACGCGAGGGACGCGTCGTCGGGGGACGACGACGACCCGCGCAGCGTGGTGGGACGCGAGGACGGCGTCTTGGCGAGGCGCGCCGCGAGCGACGCGATGCGCGCATGGTCGTGGGTGAGCACCGCGGAGAAGGGGACGTCGGCGGGCAGCGGCGCCGGGGAGCAGGGGCTCCGTGGGTGGTGCAGCATCAGGTGGAGCCCCGTGCTGTTGAGGTGCTGGAAATCTGCAGTTTCAGATTAATTTGAACATCCGTCAGCTAATTAATTCGTGAAAACTTACAGCGATCTTGACAAGGGTCGTTGTAATAACGTTTTTTTTTCTGCTTCATGCATGTCAATGCGCAAGTAAAGAAATTATAAAGGCATCCCTTACTATTTCTTCAGTTCGTCTTCGATCAGTGCATTGTCGTGGCCACGACACCGAACACGTACGCATGCACTGAGCCTAGCTACCGCACCAGTTGCTGTCGTGCAGTTTTCTAGCCAGTAGCCTTATATGATTGGATAGTGATGCAGCATATATAATGTTCTGACGTCTTACCAAACGTTGCAACGTGGCCAATATAAAGACGAATACACAATCATGTACTAGTATATATACTGTAGTACAGTTCCATGCTACGAGTAGTTCTTTAAAAAAATATATATCTGGCCTTGTTTAGATTGGGGTTAGGAATCAGTATTTGGCACTGTAGTATTTTTGTTTGTATTTGACAATTATTGTCCAATCATAGCCTAACTAGGCTCAAAAGATTCGTCTCGTAATTTACAATCAAACTATGTAATTAGTTATTTTTTTATCTACATTTAATACTCTATGCATGTGTCAAAGATTTGATGTGATGGAGAGAGAGTGAAAAAACTTACAATCTAAACAAAGCCCTGTACTAGTTTTTGCTGTGAACTCGGACTAGTGTAGATTGTCGTCTTCAAACATGCAGAGCAGTCATCGGATTTGGAACGAACTGGCATGGCCAGGCAAAAGGCAGCCTAATCTACATAAGATTATTGTTTGTCCTCCTGCAGTCCTACTAGGTTGTCATTCCCAAAGAGATCGAAGTTTCGGAGTACTTTATTTTACAGGTTGGGGTACGGCTTGTGAGTGGGCGAGTGGCAATCATGCATATGACGTGATACAGCCATACAGGGTACGTATATGTACCATGTACGTACAACTACAGCTTGATGCACGAGCACTCTCTCACGAGGACAGCTTTAGAACTTAGAGCGTAGCTAAATGATGTACGCATCAACGGGTTGTAATCGTATTAAATTCCATCCTAGACGTGTTAATTTGAGGTAGTTGGCAGAGAAGCTATTATTGACATGACATTGTGAACCATACGGCGCTTACTTCCATGGCTAATAAAACATCAAACTTTTCCTAATTTTCATATGTACTGTATATAGTACTCCTAGCTTGGAGACAATTTGGGTAACCACGTGTGATACTTCAGCTGTTAAGCTTGAGACATGTTCGATTCATAGAACACATAATAGTTCTAGCCACTTATTTGAACAGTTAAGTTTGGTACGGAGTACTACTCATGGTCACTGAAGATTACGTAAGCTTTTCTTTTTTACCCTCGTTTAAATCAGTGCGATTTCACTACCGAACGAACATGTAACACGAGAACAAGACAAAAGTAAAAAAAAGAAGAAGAAGAAGATGTTGACACGGTCCTAGCTGAAAAAAAAACATTGTGCTAAATGGCCAGCAGCAGGTTAATTGGAGCGGTTGTCGGCTAGTCACAAGGTGGCATCCATTTGAACACGCCTTATGTGACTTTTGCTCCCAAGTACATACCGCCCAATCATAAATGGCCAGCAGAAAGGGGAAACTGAAGGAGGCGTCTTCCATCTCGATCGGCATTGAAAACCATGCATATCTGTCCGGTGACGTTTCTGACGCAGAGGAGTGCACTGGCTGGCTGCCCACTTCGACGGACATCCTTTTGCGGACGTGATAGATACGGTGGTTGGCGGTGGGAATTGGGGAGGGGTTGATTGGCTTCGTTCACGGGTGGATCGGAGGAACAAGTACTCAGTTCATGATCTGAATCTCAACTCGGCATAGCTAGTGGACAGTGGAGTGAAGCCATACGCGTCATGCATGGCGCTGAATTGCCATCAATTCCGATCCATTGGAGCCGTGTGATCGATGGATTCCAAAAAGGCGGTAAGTTCAAGCCTCTAGATTTCATCTTCTCAGGATAAGTTGGCCAAAATGGCTGTTGCCAAAGAAATACTTGTGTGCTACGCTATGCATATGCATGTCGGCAGAAGCAGACATCCACGGTTGATGGATTAGGCTATGGATGGTATCAAATGGACGGCGTGTCTCCTCCACTGTTTTGAGTCAAAAGAAGAAGAAATTCGACGGTGTACATGTGACTCACACACCAGCCAGGCTATCAGTAGCACAAGGGTAAGCACCGATTGTCCGTCAGAAAATACATGCGCCTATCTTTTTTTTCGCCTATCTTCGCCCCGTTCGCTTGGCTTATAAGTCGTACTTTTTCAGCCAACTAATAGTATTTTTCTCTCACAACAAATCAGCCAATAGTACTTTCAGTCATTACTTATCAGCCAAGCGAACAGGACAATAGCTGTCAGCTTTCGTTCAGTTATTACTTGCTTTGGCCCCGTTCGCTGGTCTGAAACTTAGCTGAAACTGGTTGGTTTTGTGAGAGAAAACATTGTTTGGCTGGTTTGGATGAACAGTGAATTGAGTGGGCAACCAGCCGGCTGGTCTGATTGTTTCAGACCAGCGATATGCCTGTCGTGGACAAGGCAACAGGTTCAGCCTCCCTGCTTGAAAAAAAAAAATATGTTTTGCACACGAACAATTCAGCTCGAACTATGATTATGGCCACCGTACGTAGTTTCAGTTTCTGTCTGGAGATCATGAATCTAGCGCCGCCGATAATTTCACTTAATTTGAAAGATGAAACAAAACAGTACTGTCGTCAAAGTTCAGTACCACTAGATGCTATCGTTTACGAGCCTGATCAGTTACATGCAGAAAAAATCATAGCAAGCAAACACACGAATTATCAGGAAAAAAAAACGAATAACGCATAAAGATCAGGAGCAGCAGTACCCTTTACTTGTGACGAGCAAGCATCGGTGATGTCCCTGATAGGAGTGGCCACTGCGAAGAGCAGCGAGAGGGCAAGAAGCCGAAGCAGCGCCATCTTGTCTGAAAGCAGCTTCCTCGCCAGTCCTCCTTGAGGTGTCTGTGGCCTGTGGCTCTATGACGCTAAGCCCGGCCACCTCGCGGCCTTTTTATAGAGATTCCGATGGTGCGCCGCGCACTTCCTGCTTGGGAATCCCCGGGGTAGCTTTCAGTCTCTCGCATCAGCGGTTGAAAAACGATCCGTTTTAATCCAGTCCAACCACCTGAGTACCACTGCTTCTATAGTTCGATAACTGCTTTTCTCTACTGAGACATCGTATCAATTCAGGCATCAGACTTTTTTTTCATCTTCTTCTTGTTTTCATTTTTGGATCCATTTCTCTGATTGGAAGCTTCTGATTCCGTATGCCGATGGACTGTACCGGTAGTATTGTTGCCTTCAGAATTAGGACTGTTGTTGCCCTTGTGATGTATGCAGCGAGATGGTAGCCAAGACCAAGAGCGACAGCCAACAGGTAGCTGCTTTTCTACAGCCCAAAGCCAAGCAGCCTGTTCGGGAGGTCGTATCGTATCGTGGATTATTTACTGCTGACTGGTTTGGTGTGAGAGAAAAACACTGTTCCCGGCTGAAAATTTACGATCGTTTACGAGCAAGCAAACAGGCTGAAGGTAGGTGCACAATTATGAAGCCGCCTTCTACTAACCATGCTCAATTAAGCTGGCGGTTAAGCGCACCTGTCAGTCTAAACAGAACTCTCAGCAGTTATATAAATGGCGCCCAACATCGCTCGTACTAGCTTTGACAGATGGTAGACCGATCGAGGTGGTTACCAAATGCTATGCATTAGTGGGGTCAGCTCTTGGTGCTGGATCGGCGACTCTTTCTCTCCTCGTTTAATTGAAATCGGTACAGCTCCTACCACATGCAACGGGCGGGGGGGGGGGATGCTATGCATTAGTGGGGTCAGCTCTTGGTGCTGGATCGGCGACTCTTTCTCTCCTCGTTTAATTGAAATCGGTACAGGGGGCGGGGGGATGACCAGCTACTCCGTATACTGTACTTGTCACTAGCAACTACCAAGTACACTTGCCTCTGACAGATATCCGCTTGGTCGGAGCTACTATAGCTAATGAGTTCGGTCTCGTTCTCACTTCAGATTTTATTTCTGGCTGGAAAAACGGCTGAGGCTGACGCTGATTTATCGTGAGAGAAAAACACTATTATTTTACTAAAAATGTATTCGCCCTATTCGTTTGGGTTTGTTTGGCTTATAAGCCATGGCTGAAAGTACTGTTGACTGGTTTGGTGTGAGAGAAAAATATTATTCGTTGACTGATAAGTCATGACTTATAAGCCAAATATGACGCAACGAACATGCTGATTGCTGATAAGTTCCCGTGAACAGGGGCCCAGGACGACAAAGAAAAGGTGAAAGTGACATGCATGCTACTAATCGATCTGTAATCAACCGGCATCATATCATATAGAGTGGTAATCATGTTCCTGCAGGCAGGCAGCACCGAGTTGCAGTTGTTGCAGAAGAAAAGAGAATCTAGGTAGCCAGCATCTGCATCTGATTAGCCGGTGACGGAATCTTTTCATCGGAACGAAGCTTCAGCCAGACGCCTCCTCCGACTCTTAGCTCGTTTCCATGTTCGAACAGTGTCGATTAGCCGGTGACGGAATCTTTTCATCGGAACGAAGCTTCAGCCAGACGCCTCCTCCGACTTTTAGCTGGTTTCCATGTTCGAACAGTATCTTTCTCCCACGGTATTTGAGTATAAGCCAAATTTCAGCGAAATGAACAGGCTCCGCCTCCGATCGGACTCGGTGCAGCACACTGCAACCGCAATGCACAGCTGCTGCCCGCAGGAAATGACAGAAGAATAATAATCTCGTGGAGGCAGGCAGGCAGGCAGGCGCCGAGGGGCACCAACCACATGAGCTGTTCCGCCGCGCGTGGCGGCCTCACCGGTGACCGATCCATCGCCATTCGCCAGGCAGCTCCATCTATCGGGCATCGGCGGCCGATAAATAAATGCCCTGTTCATTTAGACTGGTTTGTTTGTTTTCAGTCGACGAACATTATTTTTCTCTCATACTAAATTAGTACTTTTAACTATGGCTTATAAGTCAGCTGAAAGTTGCGCGGCCGTGCACCGAAAATTCGTCCCCGCCCATCAAAGGCGTGGAAGAAAAGGATGCGCGCACAATCGTGCGCCCAGGGCTGCTGTGGCGCTAGTATATTATTAGGTAGCAGTAGCAGGTAGCGCCATGGATATATGTATACATGCTGCTTATGGTGCGGTGCGCCGGTGTGGCGTTAGTGTTTAGGCACAACATGTTTTTCTAAACTAAGCCCTTGTTTAGTTGTAGGAATTTGGATTTTGGGGCTACTGTAGCACGTTCGTTTTTATTTGACAAATAGTATTTAAATATGGACTAATTAGGCTTAAAACGTTTGTCTCGTAATTTCCCACCAAACTGTGCAATTAGTTTATCTTTTCGCCTACATTTAATGCTCAATGCACGGGCCGCAAACATTCAATATGACAGGTACTGTAGCAACTTTTTAGAAATTGGGGTGGAACTAAACACGCCGTAAGTGGCACAGCATGCTTTATATGCATATGGTTAAAGAGGATGCTGCCAGCCTGCAACGTCGATAAGCACGGTAATTCAATTCAAACCCCACGACGCAAATAAGCGCTTAAACAGGCTTAGAAACTTTAGCTTTTTTCGACTTGAAACTTACGCTCTGTTCGGCTAATATTAAATCGGTTTCTACTGATTTGTACAACTGATTTATTGCAAGATAAAAATACTGTTCCACGACTAATTTGTACGAATTAAAACCGGCTAAATAGTACCAGTGAACAGTCGTTAGGTTGTGCTCGGCTGTGCTACTCCTGCAGCGTTGCAGGCTGTGGCTGCAGAGCCTCAAACACAGATATACAGTAACACACAGCAGCAGCCGGCCAAAATTGGCTGTACTGATCAGGCCCCTAAGCATTTTACCCACCTTTGAAGTATTTATTTAAGAAATAAAAAGAACCAGGTGTCAATGACACCGTCGGGAAAGGGGGGGGGGTGAGAATTTGTTGCTATGCACAGGCACCTACACTG
The DNA here is from genome assembly GCA_904845875.1 of Miscanthus lutarioriparius. Lineage (NCBI taxonomy): Eukaryota > Viridiplantae > Streptophyta > Magnoliopsida > Poales > Poaceae > Miscanthus > Miscanthus lutarioriparius. The sequence continues at coordinate 14,408,662 of CAJGYO010000008.1, forward strand.
TACATGCTTCGTACCGAGTCTACTGAGTTTGATGAGGTGCGTGTAGGTCCACGATGTTTTGGCATGGTAAACTCCAAATGAATAGTGATGGTACTACGTACGAAGAAATCTGAGGGAGCAACCAGTGCAATGTGCAATCCTATTAGTCTTCTTCTATTCCTTTTTTATTTAAAAAAACAGTTTTCTTCAGTCCTTTGAAGATGAATAAAACCAATTCCATTTTTCGTTACCATGTTTCTTAACCATATTTTAGCCCATGGGACAATCAAAGTTTGGGCCAACCAGGTCAACGTAGCTTGTTGAGCCAATTCGGCCGTTGTTTGGGTTTAGACAAAGAAAAAATAGCTGGGCCAACAGGCCCACAAGCTACCGGCGGCTATGCCTCTCTGGGCCAAGTAGTAGACCTCAGCCATTAGGCTCCATTTCAGCAGAAATAAGCCCAACCCAGAGCCTTGGCCCATTCGGATCAATTGCTCGTTTGGTTCTTCCCTTTGTGCGGACAGTTTGGATATTGAACAGTCATTCAATCGGTTCAAGGAACAAGGAATATATAAAGGCCTTGCAGTATTAGGACTTGAAGTATCGAAATATTTGAATTTTTTAGAAAATAAAATTTTATTTTAGCCTCTGCAAAAATTTTATATATAAGTAAAATCATTATTATAGTTCGAGCCTCTAGTTGTTTTTTTATAAAAATTGTCAAAAAGACGAGTAACCCTTTTTAAAAGACAACCACAATGTTTGACAAAGATCTCTATAGCTATAGCCTCTAACGTGCAACTTCAAAGTGATATATTGCTCTCTTTTTAAAGGATGTTCTAGAAACAAGTTCAATATGTTGCCCTATGCTGGCATCCTCCTGTTTTCCTCAAAAAAATATGTTGCCCTGAAAATAACCTGTTCACATCATTTCTCTACGAAGTCGAATAGACCAATAAAATTGCACTTGCTCCCACGCAAATTATGTATCAATGTTAGGATATTAGATTTTTATATGCATTATATGCATATTTTGGTGATACTAAATAAATTTATTTAGACTGTTTAACTCTATCTAAACACGGTCTAAATGCTGGATATAGATGACTAATAAATATTTACTCTTGTGTTTAGAGTACCACTGACTCAAAACGGTTATATAGATGACATAAGGAATTTGTTGAGAAGAACATGATGCTGCGAGAAAGCTATTGGAGGTTTGGAGGTGGTTGCGAGAGCTCCCCTAAGAATTGGTAGGACGCATTACGAACTTCAAGTTTGGAAACTTTGGTGCATCAGGAGGTCCAACTTTTGGCAATTGCAAGTTGCTGGAGTCCGTGGAGGATGTGAGGAAATTGTGTTCACGCCCTAGTGATGTCTCTAAAGACTACCGATGCTTGAAGCAAGAGAGAGAAGTTTAATTTTTTACACCAGAGAGAGAAGGTTGAAGGAAGGCTCAAGCATCGAAGTGTGCTATTGTAGAGACCGCGATGCTGAATGAAAAATCTAACATTTGACTAGTTATGGCAGAAGTTTTATCGATAATTAATGTATTGCTATATAAGCATTTCTTTTTTATATCTATATCTATACCTAATAATAAAGAGGTAATTTTTTTCTCTATCTATTTTTTGGTCCGTCCATTTTTATTGCTTATCTTCCTCTAACTACTAGACAATGGGAAGTTTCTTCCGTCCGGACTTATATATATAACCCATGCTCAAACGAGCTAGAATAGCTTTTGTCAAGCATGATACGGAGAGTCCGATTCCAAAACGTATTGGGTCGTGTATGTGACCCGAACTCATATACCGTGTCCATATATATTAGAACAACACGTGTCTAGCGATGATACTGAGTCCGATTCTAATATATATTGGGCCCAATTGGAGTATGTACTCTTATTAGTGTACGACCACGTTGGTCCGTCGTTTGGATGTGTCATGTAATACTCCAAACACATACATAGTATTTCTCCACGTGGACCTACGACACAATCCGCCACAATCCGCCGTCCACTGCCACATCAGATGGCCCGTAACCGTCATGGCAAAATAGAAAATAGGAAAAAGAATTACCGCCGGCTCGCTTCCTTGTCATCCATGGAATCATAGATGCATGGAATTCATGCTTGATTTTCTTTTTTTTCTTTTTTTTCTTTCTTTTTGTTTGTTAGCAATGCAGGATTGCATGTATGTATGGCAAGCAAATCAGAGGCTCAACTGTTTGATGCAATGCGAGCCCCATATGCATGCATGCATGACAAGCAAATTAGAGCCCTGATCGTGTATGTCCAGCAGGGCGCGAAGTTGAGGTAGGGCCAGGGACCGGTTGGACTTCGGCCCTGAAACCGCATAGACTTTGTTTTGCGAGATTTTGTTCGTAGGAGTTCCACAAGAGTCCGCTCCGATCCAGAGTCCGTTCTTTTTAGAGTTGGCATTTTCTTTTGCTGGAGAAGATTTTGCCCTATGAACAGGTGTAGAGATAAATCGTAAGTGACTGCATAATAACTTATGCGTCCCGTTGCAATGCACGGACAAATTTGCTAGTTAAGAAAAAGAGGGAACATGAAACTCTCTTGTCTTAGTTTCTAATTCTAGATGAGTCATAAAATTAAGTGTCCATCCATAAAACAATAGAATGAAACTATACATCGAGAGTTGTTGTTTTATCTATATTTCATTGTATTCTATTTAATATGTCATCCTTAGAAACAATACTATGAAATTTTCCACTCAAAATGACCTTAGGAGAGTATTCCCATGAGTCATAACTATGTTGATATATCATCACAATTTATTAGGTGTTGATATGTACTATGTATACCGAGACTCGTGGCAGTTGCACCTTGAATGTGCCGGAACACCAACCTTGAACCTCAATATGCTCAGCAATCACTGGTTTTCCTCATATCTTGTTTGAGTTGCAACTTTTAGTTTTTTAGCTTCTGTTTTTTTTTTGCTATTGGCATTTTAATAAACTTTGAGCTTCTCGCCATACAAAAAAGCAGAAGAGCTCAGCATGCTTTTCAACTTTTAGTTTATTTCCTCGTAAGCTAGCTTTCTAGATTTTAAAATTTTGATTCAATGGCTAGGCTATTTGTTTCGGCTTTTGATTTTCATCTGGCAGAAGCTAGATAAAAGCTAAAACAGGGCTATAGTCCCTAACTCCCTAGGGCTATGAACCCCCACACGTTTCAATTTTTTTTGGAAGGTGTCGCACCTCTAACAATAAGGGCGGCTTCGATAGTGTAGCTTAGAGCTAGATGAATTAATTTTTTAACCACTGAATAATGTAAAGAGTAAGAAACTGGTGTCAACTTAAGAAATAGTCTCGCACATTTACAATACACCTGTCTCTTACAACGTGATGTTTAGAGCTGTTTGCTACAGTCTCTCTCCTTTATGTTTCTTATATTTGAAGATGCTCGGAACTCGATCTTTTAGTACTCTCTCCATTTTAAATGATAAGTCGCTTTAATTTTTTTTGTTACATAGATTTTACTTATATATAGACATACGTTATATCTAGATACATAGCAAAATGGATGTACGAAAAAAATCAAAGCGAATTATAATTTGGAACGGGGAGTACTTTTTCTTGAGGTCCGCGTTTGTCCCAAGTGTGAACAACATCAAGTTAGATAATTGTATAAATAAGCACACTGGTTATCATTCACGACAAAATATACTTAGCTTTAATTATTCTACGGATCTTCATCACATCACATATTAACCCCTACAAACCCATGTTTTTCCCTAGTTTCTCCAACTGGCCACGTCACCCGGAATTCATACAGGCGGCCACGTTGCCCGAAATTGCCTTCTCGTGGCCAGGAACGGGCCACGTCGCTCCAGTTCCCCTCCAATAAATTGATCCCTCCCTTCTCATCAGCAAAAAAAAAGAAGGCTTATTTGGATTGGTGTCATTATAATTTTTCAACTTTTGAGATACATCACTACAATTCACCTATTCTAAAACATGCCATTATAATTCTTTGGTTGCTTGAAATATTTCAGAGACGTTAGGTCCACCTGCAGTTAACTATATTTTCGTATTGCCCTAAATACCCCCACCACATCTCTCTTTCTGTACTCACTAACATACCGGGCCCGCATCTTCATCCCTGCCGACGTCGGAGGAGCTCGGCCTTAGCTACCAGCCTACCCAGCAGCGCCCAGGGATCTGACCGCACCACTCGCCGGCCCTATGCCCACGCTTCTCGCCGCCATCGCGGTCGTTGCTGCGGTCGTCATCGGCATAGCCGGTCACAGGCTCCCCTCCAGCTTTGCTCCCATGTCGATGGCCCCTGTAGTACAAGGAAGATGCGACTACGCCGACTAGCGGTAGCAGCATGGGTTCTAGGCTCGCCGGCCTCGCCTCGGCATCATGCCTCCAAAGGCCCTGCGCATGAGCCTAGCCGATGCCGTTCTTGCTGAACGCGCGCCATGTCCGATCGCAACAAGTTCTTCCACGCGACACGTCGTCGTGGAGCACAGGTTGCACAGCGTCATGCGGATGGCGTCCCGAGGTAGGCAGGCACCTGCAAAGCTGCTTGTTCATGCGGGCATGCAAACGAACCCGTGGAGGCCACCTCGACGACCTGGGCTGGCGCACGCCCGCTCCGCATCAAGCTGAGGCACAGCCGCCGCCGCGCTCTCCATGCTAGGCCGTCGACCTCTCGTCGCGTGCAAGGGCTGGCGTGTCGAGGGAGCACCTCAACACGGTGCACGGCCAGCGTGCAGGATGCAACGAGGCTGGAGGCTAGCACCGGGGCTGGGAGGCGCAGAATCAGCCAACGGCATGGGGTAGGCAATTTCATCATATGTAGCTGCCTCGAAGAATATAGTGAACCAAAGTACTTACAGAGAAACCAGTAACAAGGGGCCTCTCAACGGGCCATCGTTTCCAACACCAAACCTGGAGTAGGTAGGAGCAACCCCCAAGGTTCACATACCCTGAGGTGCGACGGCAGGCATTGCATAGCTGTCAATACGTCCATGCCAGGACTACGCTGCCCCAGCTATACGCCTCTATGTTATCCCACGGCTGACGTAGTATGTCAAGAAAGATCCAGCTGATGGTGTTGTCCGAGGCGTCTGGGAATAGGAAAGCACCAAGGAAGTGCTAGAGCCACACTCTAGCGAACCTGTCGATCTGAGCCTCATCAGCATGTGGGTCCAAGTAATCAAAACACTCTGTGATCCACGACGACGAAACACCAGAACTTTTCCTGAAATTCACCAAAGAAAATGAGACCCGATGGTTGCAGGAAAGCAATGCAAGTATTAAATATGCTTGAATTGCTCACTTATTTTTCTTGAAAACCTCATTGTCTGGGAAAGCCAGTGAACTGAGCCACCAGCTCCCTCTAGTGATCGTTGTCAACTAGACCTGTCACCGGAAGTCCCCCCAACCGAAGGCCAAAGATAGCTTTCACGTCCTGCATGGTCAAGGTCATCTCGCCGCAAGGTAAGTCGATCGTGTGGGTCTCAGGCCTCCACCTGTTATAAGAATAGAACGACTGTTGGTTACCTCAAATTTATTATAGGAATGTTGACGTACAATGAAGGCACTCGCACCTATCTACAGTTGCAGTAAGTAGTGCTGGATCAAGGGGCGAAAGGCCGTAGTTGACAACATGGACAAGCTCGAGGAAGCCGGCACGCCATACGTACGACGCGGCACGCTCGTCCCACTGGTGCGCCCCTGGTGTGCGTGCGGGGCCTCAAAGGAGGCAAGGGCACCTCTACGTCGGTGTTAGTCAAGAAGTGTGCTCGATGCGGGTCATCGTACTCCACCTCAAGAAGGGGGTACAACTGGTGCTGCGTGGGAGGGACCATCCTATTACCAATTGATAAACAAAGGGTTAGAGTATTCAAATTAACAATATTCAAATTAATATTATGTAGCATTGCAAATTTTGAATTACTTATTATGCAATACGAACACAATATGAAAGCACATGTATATATTCAAAGTAACATTAACAGACATATTAAACAACTTTACTAGGAAAATAAGCAACTTCTATGTATGGACCGGCTGATCGGTGGCGCGGCAGTGAGGGTGGTGGAGGGCGCGGAGGGCAGCCGCCGTGCGTGGCCGGAGGGCACGACGGGTGGCCGGAGGGGGTGGCGCGCCGGTGTTCGGGGCGCGGCCGCGTCGTGCGCGGCGGCGGCGGGAGTGGCGCGCCGGCGTGCATGGTGCGGCGGACAGGCCCTGCCGATGGGTAGGCGTGACGGCGGGCACGGGCGGTGGGCAGGCAGGCGGGCAGGCACGGCCGGCGTGAAGGTGTGGCGGGTAGGCTCGGCAACCGGTAGGCGCGGCGCGCGCGCGGCGTGGCGGCGTGGCGGCGGCGCGAGAGAAGGCAGTGGCGGCGCGGTAGCCGGCAGCGCGGCGGGCACGGCACAATGTGCAAGTCTGAAAGTAGCGGGGCGCGAGCGTCGTCGGTGGGCGGTGGTCGGCAGCGGGGCGATCGGGTCATGCCTTTAGCCGACTCTGCCGCGCCACCGATCAGGGCGCGTAGATCGGTGGCGCGGCAGACCCTGGCATGTTACCGGTCAGCGCCTCGGTTGTCGTCACGTCATCCCTCTCACCGCGCTACACAGGCGTTTCGCCGCGCCAGGGAAATAGGCGCGGGCAAATGTGTTAGTTTTGGAAAAAATAAAATAGTGTTAGATTTAAAATTAGTTTTAAAAAGTGTTAAAATAAAAAAATTCCCGACTGCCCCGCTCCTCTCGCGCCGCGCCCGCCGCCCGCGCCCGCCCGCGCTTCCCCTTCCCCCTCGACATGGTGGTGCGCCGGCCGGGCCTGGGCGTGGCTGCCTCCACGTGCTGTGCGCGACCTAGGCACGGCACATCTGCACCGATGAGCTCCGGCGGTGGCCGCCCCCTGCCACGGAGTGGCGTCGGGAGAGCCCCACCGTTGGCCCCCCGACGCGGCCTGCTCCCGGTGGTCATTGCGCCGTCCCCTCGTCGGTTTGGTAACCCCTCTCTCTGTCTCTCCTTTCCTCTTCCTGCCGGATCTCCCTCTCCCGGCGCTTGATCTCTCCCCCCTCTCCGGCGCTATATGCACACGAGATGCTCTCTCCCCTAGGTGGCTCCTACACCGATCGATCAGCCTCGACGACGACCTCACGGGTTCATCACTGCACACGAGAGACCGAGGACGATCAACCAAACCGTCGGGGTTACGATCCCAGATCAAGGTGGAGGAAATAAAAATCGGCCAAGAATCGAGGGCTCGATTTTGTTACGACCAAGGCAAGTTCGATAGATTTAGGCGAGTAGCAGTTGATTGGAATGGAGGAAGAAGAGCAAAGCAAGGGGACGGTTCAGAGGAAGCTTGCAGGAGGCAAGTCAATTGTTACAAGATTTCTCATTACCCTCTCTCCTCTAACATATTAAACATATATCAGATTCTCAGGTGGACAGCTGCTTCACGCCTTCGCCCACTCATCCCTGCTGGTACGCGTGCTCGGCACCCTTGCTCTGCTAGAACGCCTTGGATGTGGCCCAGGCCCATGTGCTGCGGCCTCCTCTTCTGATGCTAGATGCGGTTCCGCATCTTGGGCCGTAACATCCCCTCTCCCTTGAGCGCCAAGCCGACTCCAGATGGTGGCGCGAGGAAACTGCTGTCTGAGATGCTCCAAGTCCTCCCATGTGGCTAGAGAAGCTGGTAAATGAGACCACTTGATCAGTCCCTGAGATATTGAACGCTTACCTTTGAACACGGATCGGACTTGCAAAATCCGTTCAAGAATACTCCAAATAACATCCATTGAAGGGGGATGAGCTGTGACAGTATGATGAGCACCGACTGACTTTTTCAATTGCGACACATGAAAGACCGGATGCACAGATGAAGAGGCCGGTAGCTCCAACTGATATGCCATGGTACCCACACATGCAACCACACGGTACGGTCCAAAGAATTTGAAAGATAACTTCTGATTGGCGCGCTGACTCAAGGAAGACTGAATGTATGGTTGAAGCTTCACAAACACCCAATCATTTACCTCAAAGTGACGCTCAGAGTGATGTTGATCGACATACTTCTTCATGCATTGCTTGGCATGGTTGAGATGCTGTCGAATGACATCAGTCATAAGAGCTCTGTCGAACACCCAGGTGGCCAAATCTGTCACTGGAACATCCGGACTGTCAGCAAGGCCAAAGTGCCATGGGACATAACCATACAAAACTTCAAATGGTGAGCGCCCGAGAGCAGAATGCCAATTGGTATTGTACCAAAACTCAGCTTGGTCCAGCCACTGCCGCCAAGTGCGAGGACATGCATGAGTAAAATAGCGCAGAAATGTTTCAACACATTGATTCACCCGCTCTGTTTGACCATCGGACTGTGGGTGGTACGCCGTACTCATACGCAACTCCACACCAGCCAATTTGAATAACTCACGCCAAAAGTTGCTAGTAAAGATCTTATCTCGATCTGAGATGATAGCTGTGGGAAGACCATGCAATTTATATACTTGCGAAAGGAATAGCTGAGCAACATATGCAGCAGTGAATGGATGCTTGAGGGCCAGAAAATGAGAATACTTGGAGAACAAATCTACCACGACCAAAATGCAGTTGAAGCCGCCTGAAGATGGAAGCCCTTCAATGAAATCCATCGAGATGACTGACCAAGCTCCGTCAGGAACCGGAAGGGGTTGCAACAGACCTAGAAGTTTAGATCGATCAGGTTTGGCTTGTTGACAGATAGTGCAAGTAGCCACAAAAGCCTGGACAGTTGACTTCATCCCTTGCCAAGCAAAGATTTGTTTGAGACGGCGATAGGTAACAGCGACACCAAAATGTCCACCAATAGCCGTTGAATGTACTGCTGCAATCAATTTAGCATGCAGATCCTTGCTGTGACCCACCCAAACTCGATGGTTATAACGGAGCAGGCCGTCCCTCAATGTGAAACCAGGTACTGCATCAGGTGTAATGGAGAGCTTAGTAAGGAGCTCTTGAGCACGGACATCCTGTGCATAGGTTGAAATCACTTCCTTAAGCCACTGTGGTTGACAGACTAAAATTGCAGCAAGTTGAGATGAGGGAGTGCAAGACAAAGCGTCGGCCATGCCATTGTCAGCACCCTTGTGGCACACAATCTTGTACTAAAGGCCAACCAATTTAACGAACACTTTCTGTTGCCAAGGAGTGTGCAAGCGTTGCTCGGTGAGCTGCACAAGACTACGATGATCAGTAACTATCTGGAACTCAGCATGCTGAAGGTAGCTGCGCCACTGCTCCAAAGCGATCAGAATTGCCATATACTCTTTTTCGTAAGTGGACAGACCCCGTGAGTGAGGTCCCAAAGCTCTGCTCAAATAGGCTAATGGATGCCCATTCTACATTAACACTGCCCCAATACCAGTACCACTTGCATCGGTTTCAACTGAAAAGGGTTTACTGAAGTCCGGAAGGGCCAACACGGGAGCAGATGTAAGCGCCTGTTTGAGAGCCAAAAATGCCTGCTCCTGCAAATCTGTCTGACAAAAATAGCACCCTTGCATAATAGTTCAGTCAAAGGATGCGAGATAATGCCAAAATTCCTGACAAAACGCCTATAATAACCTGCGAGACCCAAAAAACTACGTAGATCCTTGACTGTTTGGGGGGGGGACAGCCATTGTACAACTGCCTGAATCTTCTCAGGGTTAGTGGCGACACCTTTAGCCAAAATGATATGACCAAGGTAGCGTAACTGGCGTTGAGCAAAGCGGCATTTGGACATCTTGACCTACCACTGATCCCGTTGAAGTAACTCTAGCACCTAACGAATGTGCTCCAAATGTTCTTCATAGGTACGGCTAAAAATGAGGATATCGTCAAAGAACACCAACACACACTTGCGCAAGAGGGACCGGAGAGTGGTATTCATAGCTTTTAGGAAGGTAGCTGGAGCTCTAGTGAGGTCGAAGGCCATAACTCAAAACTCGTAATGGCCCTAATGAGTCTGAAAGACAGTCTTAAATTCCTCTCTGGTTTTCAAACGTATCTGGTGATACGCAGCAGTGAGATCCAGACAAGAAAACCAAGAGGCATGGGTCAACTCATCCAGTAGCTCCTCGATAACGGGCACCGAATACTTAGCTTTGACAGTAAGAGCATTAAGCTGTCTGAAATCAACGCAAAAGCAAAAGGTACCGTCCTTTTTCTTGACTAGCAACACTGATGAAGAAAAGGGGGCTGTTACTGTGCTGAATGGTTCCTGACTGTAACATGTCTGAAATCTGTCGCTCGATTTCATCTTTGACAGCTGGAGGGTAGCGATATGGACGGACCGAGAATGGACTGGCTCCCGGTAGCAATGGAATGGCATGATCACAATCACGGGCTGGAGGATAACCTGAAGGAGGAGCAAACACTGACTGAAATTCAGCTAAGAGTGCCGAGACCTCCGGTGGGACTGCTCCCTGACCAACAACTGAGTCATCTGACAATACTGTCGATACTTGCACCGCTGAACCTAGAGGCAGAGCTAAGAGAGAATCCTGCAAGAAACACTGGTTTTGCCCTTGTGTAATAAGCAGCCACTTGTGTTGTCAATCAATGTTCATTGGACTATAAGAAGCCAACCAATCCATGCCCACAATGAGCTCATAAGAAGACAACGGCAACACCTTAGCTTGAGAGACAAAATCATGAGTCTAAACAGTCCAAACAAGGTTCTAAAATTGAGAGGAGCAGAGCAACTACGAACCATCTGCCACCATGACCTTGAGTGTAGGCGAGAGAACAGACTGACCTTGCAACTGAGCAGCCAGTGCAGCGCTGACAAAGGTGTGACTGCTGCCAGAATCAATGAGAATGCGAACTGGATGACCCTGAATGTGCCCCATGAACTGAATAGAGGTGACAGAGGGTGGACTGCCAGAAGCAGCCATCGATATAGCAATACACAATTGAGCTTCATCAGTGCCAACTTCCAAACAGTCATCATAGCCATCCTCCTGACAGTCCTCAGAAAACAAACCTCCCAGAGTTCTTGCAAAGCATGCAATTGAATTGCTTCAGGACAACGATGATCACGGGACCATTTCTCTCCACACCGGAAACAGAGGCCACGAGCGCGCTGATAATCACGCAACGTGGAGAGCTTGTCATCCATACCACGAGCACGGCGGTCAGGGACCGGATGTGGTGGCACTGGCTTATCTTGACAGTCCAGACGCGGTGGCTGATTGAGCAGCGGCGGCGGTGGCCCGCGCACAGGAGCCTTGGCAAAGGTGAAGGGTTCAGGTCGTCGAAGCTCCTTCTTACGAACAGGATCCACCAATTCCTCCTACAACAGAGCAAGGACACAGGCAGTATCCAAATTCTAGGGACGTTGCATATGAACAGCAGCACGAATGTCGGTACGCAATCCATCGACAAAACGCATAGCATAGTAAATTGAATTGGTATTACGGCCATAAGCAATTAACTGATCTACCAACCCAATGAATTTGTCAATATATTCTTGGACCGTGGCTGACTGGTGGATGTGAAAGAGCTGACGAACCAGCAGTTCATGCTGGTCTTTACCAAAGCGGTTCATGACCAGCTCCTGAAACTGCTCCCAGCCCCCTGAGCGAACCTGCTCCTCAACCGATTGCAACCAACACGCCGTGACGCCAGAGAAGTGCATGGTGGCCACCTTGACCCAACGGCGGCGCGGAACAAAGTACATCTCAAAATAATCTAAGCAACGCCCGAGCCACAATTTTGGTTTGGAACCATCAAATGGAGGAAAATTGATTTTAGGTAGGTGATGATTACCCCCATCCCCATCCTCATAACCACGATGATCCTGAGAACCGTGCACCCCTCCCGAACCGCCCTGAGTGCTGGCAACGAGAGCCGAACTCGAATAGGATCGATACAGCTTGGGTTTGGAATCGGGATCAGGCTGGATGAACGTACCCTTGACCGGGGATCGAGCATAAGACTCAAATCCCCGGTGGCTTGATTCCTCATGGGGCCCTAACGGGCAGAAGTGAGTCCAGTCAACGGGAATCCACGCCAGGGACTCCTTGGGACGCTGTAGCACGCTGGTCGGCGCGGCCTGCGTGGCGTCGAGGACAGAGCGGCTCACAAACTTGCACAGCGTAGTCATCTCCTCCCGCATCGACTCCACCTTCTCCTCAGTCTTCCTGAACGCCCCAATCTCCACGCGCAGTTCCGCTACGGAGGCGTCCATCTTCGATTTCCAAGCGTCGAGCACCTTGGCGGCATCCTCCAGGGAACCGACACGGGCGCCGATGGAGTGCTCGACCGCATCGATCTGATTAGTGAGGTTGGATTGCACAGACTTGAGCTCATCGAGAATGAGTTTGGTGTTGAGATCCATGGCACCGAGCTGCTTGCGGAAGCGGGTGAAATGCTCGTGGTCGATTTGGTGGGGCTCCAGGGTGAATCGATTTCCGGCGATTGGCTCCTACACCGATCAGATCAGCCTCGGCACGGACCTACGGGTTCATCACTCGTTGCCGCAGCACCGAGGACGATCAACCAGCCGTCGGGGGTTACGATCCCAGATCAAGGTGGAGGAAATAAAAAATCGGCCAAGAATCGAGGGCTCTGATACCAATTTGTTATGACCAAGGCAAGTTCGATAGATTTAGGCGAGTAGCAGTTGATTGGAATGGAGGAAGAAGAGCAAAGCAAGGGGACGGTTCAGAGGAAGCTTGCAGGAGGCAAGTCAATTGTTACAAGATTTCTCATTACCCTCTCTCCTCTAACCTATTAAACATATATCAGATTCTCAGGTGGACAGCTGCTTCACGCCTTCGCCCACTCGTCCCCGCTGGTACGCGTGCTCGGCACCCTTGCTCTGCTAGAACGCCTTGGATGCGGCCCAGGCCCATGTGCTGCGGCCTCCTCTTCCGATGCCAGACGCGGTTCCGCATCTTGGGCCGTAACACTGTTCTCATCTTCTCGCTAAAAGTTTGGGTACAAGTTCCCTGCTCCCTGCTGGATCTTTCTCTCCTAGCGCTCGCGGACGCTCGCTCCCCTTCACTGTGGACGGCGATCTATAGCTAGACGGCATGTTGGCCTTTAATCGAGGAAACCCTTGCTGAGTTCGTACAGATGAATTCGGCTCGAAGAAATTGGGTCTCCCGTTGCTTTGACCTCTTACTAATATAGTTGATTTCTACTCTCTACAGAGAAGCCATCCCCCTAGCCATACAAGATCGCCAGGCAACGATGACAAGATTCAACATCCCCACTCTACCACCTTTGATTTTTATTCAAGATTCATCCTCCTAACCCATCAAGATTCATCCTCCTAACCCATATGTTAATACATATATGCATTGCAGAATTGTTGTTCTTAGTTTATTGCAAGATTTGTCCCTAAAATTATCCCCTCACTTCTATTATTTGTCCTAACAATTTGTTGTGTCCTACAAGATAGCTCCATCGAGTTTTACTGGCATATGGAGTTACTAAATTTGCTACCAGATGTTTAGTTCTGTGCACATGAGGACAACCATGCTTTGTCATTTTGGTTCTCGAAGCTCATTTACATTTATGAACATTGACCAAAAAATATTTGTGTGTGTCGTTCGAAACATAGATGTTAGTTGTCCATTACCCCATAATTTATTTTCAGTTGGTTCGCTTCATGTACCAGTCATCCTGCAATGATGGCGTTGTCCATAGTTTGTTTCCATGCATGTTAATGTTTATTAACTGAGCCTGGAGAGCAGCCCCACTCAGAGTGGATTTTTATTTTGAACAATTTTTGTCATGTTGTCTACTCATCTTTAACTAATACCTCACCATCCTGTTGCATCCCGTGTCATATTTTAATTCGAACTCGACCTTTTACGCATTTTAGTTCTTTTGTGCAGACCCAGGAGTGGATGAGCTGACTATTGTGGCCGAGGTCTGAGGATGGAAATGAGCCGGACCAGCACCAGCCCTCGATGTCATGGCAGAGCTGCTCTCCCTGCTCCATTGTTGTTTACGATGCTGTACGAAACTGAATGCTGCTAGCTACGTTCAATGTTTAAAGCAAAGTTTGCATCACAGGTACTGCTGAGTTTGCTTTAGGTTTTATAGTGTGGAGGTATTGAAATTTCTGATGGTTACGCAACAGAGAAGAGTCCCTGTTTATAGAAGACTAATTTGTGGAAAAAAATGTCTATGGCGAACCATTTTTTACCTGCATGTCCAAACTGTCTATTTTACGATACCACAGAATAGCCTTGTATATGTGAACATGCTTCTGTTTTCGTAGCCGGGTCCCCCCATGAACTCATCAATGAGTATGCGCTTATGTGCTGCAGGCAGCCAAGGACATCGGCTTCATCGAGGTATCCATGTTTGTGCAGTAGACTCAATATTAATATTAATTTGCCCTGGATCAGTTTAGGTTTGATAATAGGTGATGGTATCTGACTGAGGTATCATCATGTTTTTACACTTTCTGTGTCGCTGTAGGGTTACTTCTCTAGAACAAAGCAGTAGTCTCCTATTGTTCGGTCTGTCTGATGACAAAAAAAAAACTCAAATTTTTTTGCAGCCTTACCAGTTTATCCCCTTGCGGTATACCAACTTCGATAAATTTCTACATATTTCTTGTGCATTATGGTCTAAATAGACATATAGTAGAACCATGCCTGCCTAAATAGACAGCTCAAGCTTCTCGCAGGTTAAAAATATATAATTAGCACATTTCTGACCCATTAGTTTCCATAAAGTATAACCATAGCCTGACTCAATTTTGCAGATGGGAGACCACCTAGATTTCAATTATCTTCTTTGTGGGAAACTGTCATCACAGTTGATAGCTAATTAACTCCTCCAAACCCATGTTTTCCCCCGGTTTCTCCAACTAGCCACGTCACCCGCAATTCATACAGGCGTCCACGTCCCCCGAAATTGCCTTCTCGTGGCCAGGAACGGGCCACGTCGCCCCAGTTCCCCTCCAATAAATCGATCCCTCCCACCGACCGCTGCCTCCACCGCTCCCTCCCTCGCCTTTCTCTCCCTCACTCTCACCCTCTCCCTCCCTCTCTCCCAATGTCTCGGCATTGCCGGATGGGCCCCAGCGTCGGTGTCCCCGGGCTGCGGTGCAGCTCGGCGTATGAGCCTCCGCGCAACGCGTCACAGTCCAACCAACAGACTGTTTTTAGGTGCTCCTTTGAGCTATCCCGTGTTTGTGGCATTGATCTGAGCACATGACCATATCAATGATATTTGTTTGATTTGCAGTTCTGATGCTTTTGGGTTTGTTCTGCATTCTGGTCATGTGCAGTGATGGGTACACTGTCCACTTGCTGTTACATTTGATTTGAGGAATGGGCCAGTGCTGTGATGATCACATCATAAATGTTGAATGTTTTATGCAATGATCATGGGCAACCTTTCCGATGACTGAGGCAATGCTCATGACCTATGATGTGTCTTCCTTTTACATCTCTCTACTATGTTCATAGCTGAGGCAATGATTATGAGCAATGTTGATTTTTTTTTTGAAGCATGTTGATCTACCTATAACATGATGGCTGAAGCAATGGTCAGTTGCTTTGTCCTGTTTTTTTACATCTCTTTCTGCCTATTCTATTTTCTGTATTTTGGAGTCGCGGTCTCCTCGCATTGCACAGGCGAGGATAAGGCTTGCCATTGACACCCTTCCCCAGACCAGAGCGGGAGCTCTCTGCACTGGGTACGCCCTTTTTTTTTTGAGGCACCGATAAGAGGTAGTGTTTATTGCCTACTCAGTCGCATGCTATTCGCATGCTATGTGGCTGGAATTAGGTCTTGCTTATGAAATCTGAGCTTCTGATGTCATTGCTATGTGATAGATTTTCCCTTTGTCTAGCCTGATCTTTGCCTTTGGTTTTCCATTCATACTTGCTTATGATCATTGCCTGTGATGTCAATAGCACGTAACTGTGCAATCTGAGGTTCAGTTTATTGCTTGTGAAGTCATAGATTCATTCTTGTTCATTCCAGGCTTGTGATCATTGTCTCTGATCAGTGCTTGTGATGTCAAATTATATATTGCTGGTTCTGAGCATATGCCCTATTCCTAAGGATTACATTGTCAAACACTTTGATTGCCTGTCAACAGTTTTCAGCCTCCTATTTCTTTGAGTTTTCAGTACAATTATTATGCGCTCTGCTGTTTTTTGAACTCAACTGCAATAGCTCCAGGCAATGGCCAGTTACTTGCTGCTGTTTTTTGCATCTCTTTCTACCTTTTCTATTTTGCTGCTACCTATTTAGGTGCTGTTTTTTTGGACTACAACGATTTAAGGTCTGTCCGCCTCTCAGAATTAACCTATCTGAAATCATTATAATAGATTTTGATTATTTCAAATTGGTGTGCAGGGCCATGTGGTGGATAGAAGCTATACATATGGAACCTCAAGAGGCTAATAATCTATGCTTTCATTGCCCTGTAGCGACATGATGCAGGTGATGATATATTGAGGTTTGGTAGGGCTGGAACAAACAATTGAGTGGATGCTGGTGCTCGTTACCGTGTTTTAATCCCTCCTGATAGCATTCTAGAATTTCTTGATGGTTTGCCCTACTTAGGTGTAGGTTTCCCTTTCAGTACAGTTGCTCAACAGTACAATTGCTTCCATCAAGTTTTTAGCTAAGTTATTTTGGCTAATGCTCGCCCAGGTTTTTCAGAATAACTTTTACTCTTGTGCGTGAATTTTGGTTCGAGAAACGTCATCATCATTCCATAAGTGAATTTTGAGATAGCACTTTGAGATAACATCAGCATTTCAGTTATTTATTGTCCCCTTGCAGGTCTTGGTTCCTGGGCTGCCGACAAAAGGAGAGGGGTTCAAGTAATTTCAAAGATACCATTTTGGTTTGTTTTTTTTACTCCTATGCTTGCTTATTTGCACTTCAAAGTTTTTTAAGCCCTACTATACAGAGCTACCAGTTTTCAATTTTCCATTCTCAGTTATCACTGCCTTGGTTGACCAGCCTTTGATGATACCATGAACTAGAGCCACACAAGTGTAAATCTCTATGCTAGGTTTTTAGATGTAGTGCCTGATAAATCCCTTGTGTGGTATGTAACTTCCAGTTAAATGATGCAGTGTCCGGTAAGTCCCTTATATGGTTCCAGTTAGATGAACAATTGTTACCTATCCACAATTTGTTTTAGATTGAATTTACCCTGACTGTTCTATAAAGAAAAAAATGAATAGGACTTATGTACCCAGTGCAGCGGTTACTGGAAAATAACATTCCTCTTTTCTTCTTTTTATCGCTTCTCTATAGCTAATAGCCTAAAAGCAACCATTCCTCTATGTTTTTTTTATGATCTATCATTACCATTTTTACCCTGCCAGTAATTGATCCTTGGCGGGAGCTCAGAAATAATTAGTCCTTTTTCTGAACTGTATGTTTTGGTCCAATGAAATTGGAATGCCTCGTCACTAACGACATGACTTTTGGAGGACGACTCTCGAGTTAGTGTTTCCATGGTGCTGGTACCACATGTATGCGTTAACATCTTTTAGTTATGTACAGTGGCCATTTAGGCTATCTCTGCCATCTTTTGCCATATCAGTGAATAAGATCATGTTTCAGGAATGCATCTTTATGTTGCTCTCCCTTCCCTCCTCCCCTTCCCTCTTCTGAATTTCCTAGACCAACGTAAAGTAGCACATTTTTAGAAGTTATTTATAAGTTAGACTGAAACAGTATAAAACTGCGAGCAAAGATAGCTTAATCTTCATTTAAGGAATGATTACCTGTACCTTGGTGTATTACATTTCTTATTACTCTTATGTTATCGTATTGCCTTGAGCTAGCCAAATACAAATACAGCAGCAAACATACCTCTTGCCACAGCTATGTTTATGTTTCTCTTGCCTCCTACCTTCCTATTCTGAAAATCTACAAATTTATTTCCTTAGTTATTCTTAAATTTTGCATTGTAAATTCAGTCAATAGGTTACTATATCTGTTCCATGTGCAGACAACCTCACAACCTGATTCACCCTGGTAGGAAACTACCCTCTACTGTCATATGAGACATGGTCTGCTCACTGATCACTCTTTCATTCTATGCTACATGGCTTAGTTCCCATAAAGCATGCTGATTTGATTGACATTACACTCCTATTCATAAACAATTCTTTAGTTCGTACATGGTGGCTGGAGTAGTAGTTTACATTTAGTTATATTAAATGTTAAATTCGTCATATACCATGCTCTCTATTTTTCGCTATAGACAAGGGGAACATATATAGTTTATATTTGTTTGCTCAATGATATTTACAAAAACGCTTGCTTACCAACCTTACTATCTGCCATTGTTTCCTCGGCTCTGAACAAAGATAGAATTATAGTTGTTTTCCTAATCATAACTGGAACATGGCTATCCCAACTATTGAACGTACTAGATTCCATAACCATGTATCATCTGCTACTGAATTATTACTTATCCGTGGTGTGATCTTCTTGATTGCATTCATCTCTTTGCGTTCATGTTCATACTTTTCATTATTTCACATGTTCAGTTCATGTCCTTCTTGTGAGGCGCTTGTGTTCAGATAATTTCCTGATTCCAGCACGCCCTCTTCCTGTATGTCCCTTTAATTTATTATTATTTCTGCATTCTAACATCTGTTTTCCATATTTCCTTTTTTTCTGCTTTGTTCTTCGGTATTTTGCTCATTGATTAAAGAAAAAAATTCCCCACATAGGTTGGCTAGCCTGTTGGGAGTGCTACTGGTAGAAATAGTCTAAACCCATCCTGCGACATTTGAGTGAGTTCTGTGGGAAGTTTTTATTATTTTCCCATTCCCTTTTTATCATATCGATGTCTTCCCTTCAGTCCCATTATTTTCAGATTAAGGGTTGCTCCGCTGTTGGTGTTCAAGACAAAACCATGGATATCACAGGATGCGAACCTGGTGAATTTCCTATGTATCTCTTGGTGCTTTTTTTTTTTTTTTGGGTTTACATGTGTTCTATTACCAACAGCCTGCATGGACTCTTTGCTTGCATGATTCTTTCTGAAATTATTGTTCATAATTATGGAATAGTTGTTATCACCTTAGCTTAATTCCTAGCAGAAGTTATGTTCAGGTCTCCCTGGTTGACTACCAAAACACAGGTACAGCCCCATTATCCCATCAGTCAAGTTATGTTTGCCTAGCCACGAACAGCTTACATCCCGGCTGGCGCACCACTAACACCGCCGCCGCCTTACCTGATCATCAGCTGCAGACCTAAACAAACCGTCTGATGGCTGCGAACACACCCCCCCCACGCACCCATATCGCAGCAAAGGGAACCCCCGTGGAGCCCCAAAATTTTTAAGCGAAAGTTACATAGTGTAAGTAAGTCAAACTTAAGATTGAACAAAGAAGTGCTTATTCAAATTTCTCGAAATATTTTCTGGGTCCGCCCCTATGTGCAGACCTAACAACTTTCGATTGCTCTCGCCACATCTGTATGAAATATGCAGCCACTTATAACATATGCATCCTATAAGTGTGTGTCCATCAAAATGTACCCTAATTATATACATCAGCAGTGTGTGTAGCGTATAAGACCTACCTGTACATACCTAAAGATGGTCACCTGTGCTCGCGCGCAGGGGCGCGCGGCTTGTACTAGTTCACATGATTCATAGTTCATACTATAGAGGTACAAGTACACCAAGATAATTTAATGTAAAATACACCAAAAGAAAGTCCACAATTTCAGTGCACCTCACGCCGTCACGCGTGCAGATGTACAAGCTGTGCACGCAAGCACCGAAGATCGGGGCCCTTCTACACTGGAATCCCAGTCCAACCGCCAGCGGCCAGGTTAGTTCACAGATAGTCAGAAGACACCGTTGCCGTTGCAGCAGCGCTCGCCAGTGGACGACCAGCGCGCTGCGCGCAGGTCGCAGGTCCGCGCGACCCGTCGGTGTCGGTCGGCCGGGCCTTGTCTCTGTTTCAACACTGCCGTGCTCGTGCTCGAGCTCGCGAGGTGTCTTGCTGACTCGCTCTCTCCTGCCTTCCCGCGTCGGCGTCGGCGTCGCCAGCCTCCTCGTATAAGAACCGACACGCCGCCTTCGCACTCGTCAACCCCTCCGCTTCGCCTCCCTCGCTCGCGCTCGCATTCCCTCCCGCCTCCAGATCTCGATGCGGCGGGCGCTCCCCTGACACCTGACGAGGCGACGCCAGCCACGCCACCATGTCCTCCTGCGACGACGACCACGCCGCGCTCCTCAGATCCCACGCCGGGGCCTCGTCGTCGCCGGCCTGCCCCTCGCCGCGCGGGCCGGCGGGGCACCAGCACCACGCCGACGTCGAGGCGGACGAGGCCACCGTCACCGCCTCCCCGAGGCTCGCCAGCGGCGGCGGCGGCGGGGGCGTGCGCGGCCTCCTGCGCAACCTCGAACGCCGCATGACCGCACGCGGATCTGGGCCTGGCCGTCGCCAGCACCAGCATTATCAGCAGCTCGATCGCTCCGTGGCGATCGAGTCGCCGTCCCCGACGCCGTCGCAGCGGCAGCGGGAGAGAGCGGCGGCGGGGGATGACGACGAGCTCGGGGACGGGGCGCCGCCCGAGTGGGCGCTGCTGCTCATCGGCTGCCTCCTCGGGCTCGCCACCGGCATCTGCGTCGCCGCGTTTAACCGCGGGGTGAGTCAGTGCTTTCTAATTGGGAAGTTGGACATTCATGTAGAGTGTAGGAGTAGTAGCAGTGTAGCACAATTTAAATTGGTTTGGTTTGTGAGCTCTGTGTTCTAGTATTTGGGTGTACTTGGTTTTAGTAACGTTTTAGCCTACTTTTGGAATGTGTAACTGCCATGCAAAAGCTAGTGCCATGCTGCAAATTTGGTTCCATTTATGGGCCTGTTTGGTTCAGCCCTCCTAAAATTTAGTTACTAAACTTTAGTCACTTTTAGTCACTAAAATGCCAAACACCTTGACTAAAAGGGGTCACTAAAGTTTAGTGGCTTCGGTCACCAAGGGGTAGCTAAAAGTGACTAAAAGTGGTCCCAGGTGACTTTACTCTCTTTCTCTCTCCTCTCCTTTTCACTTTTAGCCTACTTTTAGCACATGGATCCAAACAGAAGGTCACTAAACTTTAGAGGGCTGACTAAACTTTAGAGGGGTGACTAAAGCAACCAAACATGCCCTATGTCTACCTAATAACCTAAATGATCTATATATAGTATATACTGAGCTAACATTTTGTAACTCATTGATATAATATTATTAAGTATTTAAGTAAATATTATGAGGGATTGAAATGATGGATGTCCAATTGCAACAAATTTTATCTAAAAACTGACCACATTACACTAATGTGTAATTATCTGTGACCAAAATCTTCATGATAATAACCGAGATTTTGTGATTGCATCTTGAACAACTGATTCCTTAATGGTTTTGCTAGGTTCATGTCATCCATGAATGGGCATGGGCAGGTACTCCCAACGAAGGGGCAGCATGGCTCCGCCTGCAGAAGCTAGGTGATACTTGGCACAGGATACTGCTGATCCCGGTTACTGGAGGTGTGGTTGTAGGAATGATGCATGGGTTGCTTGAGATATTTGAGCAGCTAAAACTTGTGAAATCAGGGCAGAGGCAAGGAATCAGCTTCGTTGGAGCCATCTTCCCAACCATAAAGGCTGTCCAAGCTGCTGTTACCCTAGGGACTGGTTGTTCCCTGGGGCCTGAAGGTCCTAGTGTGGATATTGGCAAATCGTGCGCAAATGCATGCTCAGAAATGATGGAGAGTAACCGGGAAAGGCGTATTGCACTTGTTGCTGCTGGTGCTGCTGCTGGCATTGCTTCAGGTATAATTTTCATTCAATAACACATCACAAAATGGAAATTTCATCTTAATTGGATCAGGGAAATGGCTAGATGCTTTTGGCATGCCAACTTTCGGTTTTTAAGATATGGCCTATGATTATTCAGCAGATAACGGAATAGGAGTAAGCATAGATTTGTAAGTGTTGTAAAAATAAACCTTAATGGAGTAGCTAATAAGGATCAGTCGCAATGCTGCCCTTAAAGCTACAACCCTTAGTTTTAGCTTTTAATCTACAATTGTACTCTTTTTCATGATATAAGTTAGCTAATATACTGCTCCTGGTATGTGTGTCTTTTCAGGCTTCAATGCAGCAGTTGCTGGGTGCTTCTTTGCCATTGAAACTGTATTGAGGCCCCTTAAAGCAGAAAATTCACCTCCATTTACGACTGCAATGATAATATTGGCATCTGTTATATCATCTACTGTTTCAAATGTTTTACTTGGAGCAAGACCAGCTTTTATAGTGCCAGCATATGAGCTAAAATCTGCTGCTGGTAACTGTTCTGATCTTTTCTTACAGTAACTTTAGTAGCTATCCTTCTTTTTATGAAGTTTCAGGGCACCTCTTGTAAAATGTTTCTCTAAGTTCATCAAGCCCAAATACACGATTCCATTTGTTTAGGTTATGGGCATAATGTCAATAACGAATTTTTCTCATAAGTTAGGATTGACCTTTTCGTTATGAATTTCAAGTTTCCTTTGGAAATCTCATTATTCTATGATGTTGACTTGGGTCACATAACATTGTTCTCCTATTTTGTAAATTCAAGTGTATGTGAAATGTGTGCTTTTTAGGTTTGTCCTAATCTCTTCAACTTGTTTGCAGAGCTACCCCTGTACCTTATCTTGGGAATGCTCTGTGGAGCAGTGAGTGTGGTATTTGATGGATTGGTAGGATGGTTTTCAAGATTCTTTGGGCGCATAAAGGAAAAGTTTGATTTTCCTATTATAGTGTACCCTGCTTTGGGTGGGCTGGGAGCTGGTATCATAGCTCTGAAATATCCAGGGATCTTATACTGGGGTTTCACAAATGTTGAAGAAATATTGCATACTGGGAAAAGTGCTTCTGCTCCTGGTATCTGGTTGTTAACTCAACTGGCAGCTGCAAAGGTAGTTGCAACTGCCCTCTGCAAGGGCTCTGGCCTTGTGGGAGGGCTATATGCTCCAAGCCTGATGATTGGGGCTGCTGTGGGAGCTGTTTTTGGGGGTTCAGCTGCTTATTTAATAAATTCAGCTTTACCTGGTAATGCTGCTGTTGCACAGCCACAAGCTTATGCTCTGGTAAGTTGCTTTGCAACCCACTTTCCCTTCCCTAATGCGATAAGTAATAATGTGCACTAGCTCTGATTTTCTGTAGGTCGGAATGGCTGCTACACTAGCCTCAGTCTGTTCAGTCCCATTGACTTCAGTACTGCTTCTCTTTGAGCTGACAAAAGATTACAGGATTTTGCTTCCTCTCATGGTAAGTGTTAACTGTCAATGTACTCTTTCTATATTTTTGCTACACAACATATGAACACAAATTTGTCTAGTTATTTTCATTACCATTTCATATGCCGCGGACATATAGGTCATGTCCTTCGCCTCCTAGTGCATGTTCAAACTAATACACATTTTATTTCCTGGCTCTTAACAGGGAGCAGTTGGGTTGGCAATATGGGTTCCTTCAGTAGTAAACCAGCCAAACGACACTGAGCCTTCTGGGTTTAGAACACCCAGGCGAGGTTATTCTTCAATTTCACCAGAAGACAGAAATGGTATCTCAAGGCAAGGTGGTGTTGTGGATGATCTTGAGCTCAGTATTATACAAACTGACATAAGTAACTATGGAACTTATAATGAAGAAATGCTTCTGGATGATTTGAAGGTTTGTCAGCCTCTATTCTGGCAGATTTTACCCATATCCAACTCTTGTTACCACATATAGCATATTCAATTGACGTACTTTATAATGCTTGAGAATTGCAAGGTTGTAATTGTGCTGTTGTTTATGTTGTTTCATTTGTCTGTACCTTTTTAATCAGGTCTCCCAGGCCATGTCAAAGATATATGTCAAAGTGTTACCATCTGCTACAGTAACAGAAGCTCTTAAGCTATTGCATGATAAACAGCAAAATTGTGCCCTGGTTGTGGACCCTGCAGATTTTCTTGAAGGAATTATTACAGTAGGGGATATACGGCGCATGGGATATGGGTTACACATGGAAAGTTTCATCGATGGAGATCACCCCAAGGCTGATGTATGTTTATATGGTGATTGGTGAAATAAAATTCTTTCTTCCCATTAAATACTTCTGTGCCTTTTGAAAATATGGCATGAGCACTGCCTTATATTAAGAAAGAAAGGAAAATTTATACAGCATAAAAGACTTAGTGCACAGGTTTGGGCCAAGGTTGACAATCTAATGAGCTTATGTTAATTTAGCACTGAATAAAGCTCAGAGTAACATTTTTTTTTTTTCTCAAATATGCAGGAGAGCCACATATCATTGCATTAAGGAGATAAATAAATTAGAATACACCCACCACGCTCTCTCTTCTCACACACACACATGCTTTACCAGAAATAAATGCGCCTCTTACATCAAACCATGACCCGACCCAACAAAACCACCAGCTTATCTATTAGCAACCTCTAGGTGGGGCAAGACCTCTAGCGCCTGCAAGGCCCCAGAGGTGTGCCTCTTCAAGGATTTGTCTTAGGATGAGCTGGATGCTAGAGTTGGCCCATTGAAAACACAATTATTGCTAAATATGGCTATGCTAACAAGTAACAAATTATCATGGCCACTTTTACACTGTTTAAGCTAACCGTGTCTTTTAAGGAATCAGTAAGCAATAAACTCAAATTGTGATGTCTACTATATGTGCAATCATCCTAGCTTCTGGAGACAGAAACAATTTTCACAGCTTTCTTGTTGGAAAAATGTATTGATCCAAAGGTTGTTTGCAGGACAACTCTTCCTCCATTTCATCATGTCTTACTCGAGGATTCCAGTACCGTGGGAGTGAACGTGGATTGTTAACATGCTTTCCAGATACTGATTTGACCACTGCAAAAAGTCTTATGGAGGCCAGAGGGATAAAGCAACTGCCTGTAGTTAAGCGTGGTGTTGCCCATAGAACTGCAGGAAAGCGCAAGCCGATTGCCCTTCTACATTATGATTCTATTGGTTGCTGCATGCGGTTAGTCATAAGCTTAGATATGCTTTGTTTCAATCCTTCTATTTTCTTTGTTTATTGAAATTTGCCTAACCTACCTGTGTAGGTTTGTTAGTACTACCCTCATCTATGCTAATACAATTAATTTCTTTTGCTTGTCAAGGGAGGAAATAGAGAACTGGAAGACCATATATCAGAGACTGGCTTGTTAATAATATGATACTACTTGGACGATATTATTATTCATTTGATTGCCGAGGGAGGATATTGTGAACTGAAGACCATATATCAGTGAAAAGCAGGCTTTCCTCTTGTAGCAAATGGGCACTGAAAAATTACAGTGCCCTTAATGACACCACAACAGTAAGCGATACTACAGGACATCTATGCGAAATGCGACTACACTGATGCAGGGATCATTCAGGCAGTTTAACCTCTATACTGTATCATTTATAGATTCCACTGTGATCTTATTGGACAGTGCAGGGGCAAGCCTGACAAATTCTGCAGAGACTTCCCATTACTGCCAGTTTCATGTGGCATCCCTGCTCCACGTATTTGTTCTTGTTACGACCTGGACTTGTACTTTACACGGGGTAGGAACGAAGTACAGACGTAGTGAAAGAAAACGGTACTTTTTACCCTCGTACTGCTTGTAAATTGTAAGGTGTAGCATATATTACAGCATAATCTCACTTTCTGTTGCTGTGAAGCATAATCGTCAGTGTGATCACACAAGGAATTTGTGCAGTAGAATTGGTCATGTCGATGTTGTAAGTTGAAGAATCACATTGCTTGTAAAATTTGCCAGCATGTTTAGCTCCTCTGATGAGTATGTTGTTGTAGAAACTTGCATGAGGCCTTTGTTCTGCACACTGTTGAGTCTTGACGTACGCTTGTATGTTGTGACGTAGCATGTACAGACTAAAATCCCAGGCAAACGGTTGGGATCACGCACTAGTTTTGCTGAAGCACAAATGTTAACCACTGCAGTAAACTGTAAACAACTGCCATTTACTATAGCGAATAACTCTTAAGATTGTTCCAAGTGTGCAGGAATCTCTCATTTTCGGATGGACGCGTACGTTTCATTTTTTTCCGAATCTCACAATGAAAACTTTCAATTTTTAACAGAATTCTAGATTCTAGATGTACGGTTTACCACTAGTTGGACATCCTCCTATGGATCAAGATTCGTCATACTTTGTGATATCCACATATAATATACAAGCAACAACCCACAGTACAGAATGCTTGTCAGGATGCATACCAGCTATCAAGGACACAGAGGCCTGAACAGCATCAAAGAGAAGTAAATGGAATTTAACGCACTAATTCCTTTAATTTCAATTTTTTTGTATATATCATTTAGCCACATGTCATAAATACACCGGAAGAATGCTGAACCTTTGAAGAAAGAGTTTGCATCTACAGTGATTCAACACCAAAACTGAAAGGAATAAAAAGTAATAATTGGAAAGTTACAGAGGCCTGCACATTGACCAAAGTGCCGAACAGCTATGGAGAGAATGGCAGATAAATAAGAATCAATGGCAACCATAGGTTCTCAGGCCTCTCTGTTCCTTCAACTGTGGATCAATGGCACCCTCAGGTTCTCAGGCCCGCACAATTGACCACCAAGGAGCTGTGGATCAATGGCACCCTCAGGTTCTCAGGCCCGCACAATTGACCACCAAGGAGCTGTGGATCAATGGCACCCTCAGGTTCTCAGGCCTGCACAATTGACTACCAAGGAGTTGCCCCCCTCTCTTCTGATAAATGGAGAGTGGCAGATAAATAAAGGATCAAAAGCATTCTCAGGCTTCCAGAGAACCGGTCAGCCCTTTGTTCTTAGAATTGTGATGCTGCCTCTCCCCGCTTCTGTTCTGATTCTTGTCTTGCCGATCACTGGCTTGCCAGAGAAAGCTGAAGTTCCCAGGATCTCCAGGGCCTTCTTTGGGGGAGCATGGATTCGCTTGTTTATAACCTGAAGAGTAACATCACCTTCCTCCCAAGACGGTTTGATGAGAGTAAAAGGGTATGCTACTGATGTAGTTAAGTTTTGCTTAACCTTAACTGTTGAAGCGCCTAGCAAGCCAGAAGAAGCCAAATGACAACACCGATAAAACTAGAGGTTTTTTTTAGACAAAAGATAAAGCTAGAGGTTTGTGTTCCAAGAAATAATATACTGTCAAACTGAAATACCTTTAGAGACTTTGAGTGTAGAAAGCTTCCTAGTTTCCTGCATTATGAAACTTTCTGTCATCGGTGCAATCTCGCTTGTTCCTGTGGGCATAGAAATAATAGATAAGTTGCTAACCACAAATACATAACCATCGTGCCAGGAAGGCACTCAATGGTGTGGCTACTGGTCATAATAGTACATTGCAGCAACTGCCAATACACAATTGTGGAAGAGGAAAATGGGAAACTAGAATGCTTTCAGATATCACGTGAGAGTTTAAGAATATAATGGAACAGGAAACTCACACATATGTTGGAAGCTGACTTGCAAAACTAAATAGAAAATTGATTATCAAATGGTACAGAAAAAATGCTTCCCACTGACCTGAAATACCAGCTTGACCATCAATATTTGCAATGCTCTCCCAGCTACAAGGCCTACAACAAATAGGATATGAATCACAATTGACAAATAATCATAGGCCCAGTAAAGTGGTCAAAGTGCAACAAGAGAGGAACTAACACTTGATCAGGCTCGATGTACACTGGGGTTCCATAAGAGCAATGTTCAAAATGGTTATCTTCTTGCTCGTAGGGTGCTTCATTTGACACGGAATTTATTGAATCTGATGTGAAATTTCAATTAGCAAACAGAGACACTATTTAAGCATATATAATGAAAATACGAACCTAAATTATTTGAAGTGTACTGCATATCACAATTTAAGCTCTCTGGTTCATCAGTGCAGAGCAATGAAACCTCTGCTACCTGAAAAATGGATCAACAGAACAAACGTAACTACGATATGCAAAGAGTAGCAAAAGAGAGGGATTTGAAACATAACAAGGACTAGGAGCAAGCGAAAAACCTCAGATGTGACAAAAGGAGAACCGGTTTCATGACTTGCAACTTCTGACTGACTAGACTCTGAAGGGTACTCCAATGTGCGCCGCCGCTTTGACTCCCGAGATTCCTCCAGGTCCAGGGTCTCCTTGCAGGTGATGTCTACTCAAGTAACTGACACTTAAGCGATGCATTCAAGAGTGGCAGCAATGATGATTGTCAGAACAAAAAGCTTCATACCACCAAGGTCGGCGAAGAAATCACAGCAGTCTCTCAGCGGGGTTCGATTTCCAAACAATCCCAGCAGCTCATCGTCATCTTGATTGAGGCAATCCCACAAGAATTTAGTAGCATCTACTGTAAAAAAAAAGGTGAGACATAATGGGATAGCAAGTCCAAGCAGATACTCTAGAGTTCATTTGTGACATAGGTTATGGATGTGACTGAAAGTACCATGACTTCCATCTCTAGGTTCGCAATGCTCTCCTGTTTGCCAATCCCAGAGACTGCCGAAAGCATTACAAGATCAGGTACAAGTATAATAGATTGCCACAAAAGTAGTGCACCGGAACAGCAAGTTAATTTAGAAGCATGCAGTTCAGGGAAGAGTTGAGAGGGATAAGCTAAATCACGCAAACTGAAGACAATCCAAGAAGCTACTCTGGTAGGGTGTGTGTGTGTGTGGATTTTGAACAGATTTTAGTTTGCCGTGTAAGGACGATTAGCTACTAAAAGGAACAATCAAACGCCCATAAGTGATGCACCAAATTAATTGCGGCCAATCAGGCATTACAATGAACAGCATTACGCACACCTGTTCCAGCCCATATCCTCCCCCCATCCAAGCTGCCGTGTAAGGACGATTAGCTACTAAAAGGAACAATCAAACGCCCATAAGTGATGCACCAAACTAATTGCGGCCAATCAGGCATTACAATGAACAGCATTACGCACACCTGTTCCAGCCCATATCCTCCCCCCATCCAAGCTATGGCCTCGGCATTAGCCTAACTCTCAACCGAGCCAGTGTACAAGTTGAACGGGGCATTCAGGCAATTAAGACAGGTCATGAAGCTATTTAAGGTTGATTAGCCAATGAAACAAAGAATCAAAGGCCAGCAACTATTTACAAACGACCCGACAACTTAATTATCAGCGATCAGGCATTATAGAGAACAGCACACACGCGCCCATTCCAGAGCGCGCACTATTGCAAGAGGAAATCCCAATCAGCGGATCAAATTCAATTCAACGTGGAACGAGCACCAGGTCAGTTCGCCGCCGCATTAGGATGTCTCTACTGTTAGATCGGCGACATGGGACGCCAACAGCCGCCGAAATCGGCCGGCCGGCAAGCCTGCTCGAGGCCTCGTATCATCCGACAGCGGCGCATCGGTCCGAACCAAAACCTCACACCCCAATCCCCGACCAAGCACCCCGCGAATCACGGATCAGCAACAAACGCAAGACGAGACAAGCCCCGAAAGACACGGAATGACGAACACACACGACCCGAGTCCCTCTCACCCACATTTGGCCATTGAAGTCGGCACTTCCACCGGCGGCGGCGCCGCCATGGTACGACTGGTCCATTGGGCCGCCGCAACTAGCCGTTGCAACCCTCCTCGCACCCTCGGCAATCGGATTTGAGTGTTTAACTATGCGAAAGCAGGAGTATCCCACTGTACGGTCCCCCGACTGCTGCTGCGCCTGCGGTTGCGCCGCATTTGTAGACCGAGGGATGCAGAAGGGGGTGACCGGGTGAGAAAAAAGGGAAGAAATGGGAAGTGGGGGAGGTGGGCACGAGGCAGATGGGCTGAGTGAGAAGGCCGTTGGCCACAACCCCCTCGGCCTTCGCGCCGCGTGCTCTCAGCTCAAACCCTCGCTCGATGCAGGCGCGCTCGCAGAGTCGCTCCGGGAAGACGCGGCTGGTGCACTGGGGTCTGGCCGTCTGGGTTAGTAGGCCTTGTGGGATGGACTGTTGTATTGTTGGGCCTTTCTAATGGTTTGGGCTCAATTGGTGTTACCAGGTTAGGTTTTATTTTGGGGCCGTACTTTGTCGTAGGGCCTAGGGCAAATGCTCGGACAATACACACATGCTCCTCCTGTTCCGTTTTGGGAAGCGTGCAAGTTAAGCTTTATCAACTTTGATCACATTTATATAAAATATTAGTAATATTTGTATTTCTAAACAAATTTATTATAAAAATAGATTCAACGATCTATTTAATGATACTAATCCGTAAATATTAATATTTTTTATATATATTTAGTTAAAGTTGATTACGTTGTTGATTTCTGGGGAAATGAGAACTACCTAGAAAAAAGGACGGTATCTGATGCCCCTCTCAAAACAAAAATCTATATCTGACGCAGTAGCACAGATGACGATGTTCACTCGACGAGTAATCACAAAACCACGTTGCACGAAACAGCAGAGTCTCGCAGCGAAGGAATCCGTACAGCACACGAAGTAATAAGAAACGGGATAAAAAATGAAGCGAGAACAGCATGGCGTGCTTCGCTTGGAACAAGGGACTCGGCTCATGGGGTCGAGGGACTCTAGATTGCTCCCTCCATACTAAATTAAATTATAAGACGTTTTTATTTTTCAAGATATGTAGTTTTTACTATGTATTTAGATATATACTATGCCTAGATAAATTATAAAAAAAACATATATCTAAAAATAAGTCAGAATATCTTATAATTTGAAATAGAGGGAGTAGCATTAAGCCACGTGAGATGCTTATATAGGCTGCTTTTACACCATGTAAAATCTAGATCGAGTAATATGAAAATCTCGTGTAAGGCAGATCGTGCTCCTAGAGTGAACAGTCTCCGTGCCTCTTGTATTGTGTTGTTTCCCTTTTTGTTAATATACTCTCTCGTTAAAAAAAATGTAATTTGAGAATAGTGCTATATTAAATTATGCCAAGTTTGACCAAATTTTGTATTAAAAGGTAGAGGTATTAATCATACTAAATACGTACCATTAGATTCGTCATAAAACATATTTTTATAATATATTAATTTGATATCATAAACATTAATATTTTATCTATATATTTATTCAAACTTTAACTACTTTAACCGATAATGTACCTAGAATTGTATTTTTTTTAAACGGAGATAGTATATAATAATATATACACAGGCCTGCGATGGATCTTTAAATGAAAACTATGTCGAGGCAAGAGCAATGCCCTGTTCGTTTGGCTGATAAGCTATGGCTGAAAGTACTGTTGATTGATTTATTGTGAGAGAAAAATACTATTTATTGGCTGAAAAAATATGGCTTATAAGCCAAACTAACATGACGTAAAGACTCTCCACTTGTTGTGCAGGAAGGAAACCCCGGTGCAAAGTACAAAACCGCCGAATGCACAACCGAGCGCAGCCGAAGCCAGGGCTAGAGTCCAGCTGACAGACGCTAAGACGAAAGCTCGGTGTGCACACAAATTCCACAGTGAGTCCGTGACAAACGATCCGTTTTAATTTCCACGACGACACAGTCTCACACGGCAAGAGGAACACTACTTGGCTTGGTCGAGCAGCTGCATCCGGTAAATGCCAGTGTGATACACGGAGTATATACGATAAGCGATATGGCATGAAAGTTAATTAAATGTGCCCTTAAAGACATGTGTCCCACGTACTGCGTCGTTGGATTCGCATGTACGTGTATTTTTTCATTATTCGTCTACGATTCATTAATTGTTAGTACGTGTTTATTTTGTCCACAGTTCTGATGAGTACATATATCCGGAGTCCGGCCCCGTATCACGCGAGACAGTACGTCTGCCCAACGACGTCGCCAATGCGTCAATGAAGCAACTGTGGTATTGCGCGCGTCGCCGGTCATACGTCAAAGTCCATTTAGAGACAGCTGGAGAGGTGGGCAGGCGGCGGACTGCTAACAGCAGATCCATCGATGAGTTATACTTGAATAACAGATAAGAGTTCTTTCGACGACTGTGTTGGAGATGACCTTTTGCCTACATATGTGCACCCTACCAGAATTTGCGTCATTGCTAGAGCTATCTCTTTTGGTCGTTATACTTCTAGAATAAGATTGGCAGTGCTCATGTCCCGTTTTTATTTTGTCAAATAGAAAGAAAGGATATAGAGAGAGATTGACGGGTTGTGCACTTGTGCTTCGAAACCAGCTATAATCCAACCCTAGCTCCATTGTTGACCCATTGACTCTTCTGTCTAATCTTAACGAGCTATAGCTGTGAATCAATGAACAAAACCCAAGCGTATTTAATTTATCAATCTGCGGAAAGAATGATTGGGGTGTTTGTTCATAACGTCTGGAGGTACGTTAAAAATAAGAAGTTTCTTCGAAAGGACAGGCCGGGGATTGATCCCCTAGAGAGCGTGATGTGCGTATAGATTCTAACGATGGCGCGTGATGTGACGTGTTGCCAAACCGGCCGAGACTTTCTACGAAATGCGACCCCCCAAGCGAATAATATGCACGACACGACGGGACAAGAGAAAACGATGGAAATAATGCTGACACCCATTATATAATTCCGTACTACTCACAGCTAACAAACCGGTCCGAGTCCGCTGCCCAAACATACCCCCGGCCCGTTTCCACTTGAAAGACTCAGATTTTGAGCACTTCGATTTTTACAAAACAGACCATTATATATCATCATAAAATTAGAACTCTCACTTGAAAGACTCATCTTTTGAGCACTTTGATTTTTAAAAAACAGACCATTATATCATCATAAAATTAGAAGGTGACTAATGAAAGTCGTTGATTATTAGTGCTTATCCTTTAACAATGACTGCTTCGACTACTAAAATTAGTTTGATGTTATGTATTTTTCTTTAACTTTTGCTAGTGTAAAAAAAAACTTATAATGTTAAAGATAAAGTAACATATAACTTAGAACAGAATTACCTCCACGGTTTTATAATCTGCGCTATGAGACCTCCCGTAGCTGCGTCATGTATGTTGTTCTTTCGGCCTTATCCCCTCTTAATAAAACACGCGTCAACGAACGTGTTCTCGAAAAAAAGAATTTTGATGTATTTAGGATGTTCACTGTTAGGCTTTCTTTACTTATATAACTAAAGGAGTATTTGGTTCTTTAGTCGCTCCTAAAATTCATATCACATCGAATACTTATATACTAATAAAGAGCATTAAATATAGATTAATTATAAAACTAATTACATAGATGGAGGCTAATTTACGAGACAATTTTTTTAAGCCTAATTAATTTGTCATTAGCATATGTTTACTGTAGCACCACGCTATGTCAAATCATGGACTAATTAGGCTTAAAAGATTCGTCTCGCAAATTAGTCGCAAGTTGTATAATTAGTTTCGTAATTAGTCTATATTTAATACTCCATATATGTGTCTAAACATTCGATGTGACAGAAATTCTAGAAGACCCTATAGAAACCAAACAGGACTCTATAGATCACTTAATTCCAACATTCTCCCCTTTGATCAAATGGCATCATCATAAGTCCACACTCAGTAGAATAATGTACCGAAATAATGTGATACAACAGTCAAGAAAAATGCCACTGCAACACAAGTATCGACAGTACACCAAACTACCTCGATAGGATGAAACTCAAACATAATGGGAGTTGGTTGTGTTATGGCCCTCATCCAGGATCATTGAGGCTATCCATTAAACCCATGCCGGCAATATGTTCATTAAAAATTTTGGGTGATAAGCCTTTTGTTAGGGGATCCCCTAACATCATTGTCGTACTAATGTGCACCATATCGATAGTTTGATCCTGGGTTCTATCTTTCACAACAAAATACTTAATGTCAATGTGTTTGGCAGCACCATTTGACTTGTTGTCACTCGAAAGAAACACTGCAGCCTTATTATCGTAGTGTATCGTAATTGGTTTCGAAATGCTGTCAACCACTCTAAGTCTGGGAATAAAATTCTTTAACCATACGGCTTGCCCAACAGCTTCATAACATGCCAAAAATTCTACATGCATGGTTGATCCTGTTGCTATGGGCTGCTTACAGCTTTTCCACGAAATGTGTAACACCCTCGGTGTTACACCATAAATTATTTACTAAAACATGTTATGAGCATTATGTTTATATGTTAATGCATGTAATAAAGTGTGTAGATCAATTTTTGTAACTCAAAACGATCAACAAAAATGCGAAACGAAAGTTGATTCAATAGTCATGTTATATCACTTAAGGTTGAAAACCAATTTTTATTAAGCAAAAATGCTATAGAACACATATGTGTCACCTTAATAAAGTTGGAGGTACAAACTTTATAGATGACAGTGAAATACTTGCGGTCGAAAAATGATATTACTAGCTAATATTTCTGCTAGCTTAGAAATCGCAAATGGAAATAAACTTCAGCTCAAAAACTTAGAAATTTTCAAGTCTGTCAATAGCTAGACATTGCTATGTTTAGCAATTTATTGTGAGAAATTGGGTTAAGGAGTGGTGTAGTGTTATAGCTCGATTTGGTAGCCTCATGTGCCATCTTGAGTATGGTGAAGATGGTTTAGGTCCTAAAGCAATCGTTTGGTCGTGTTGAGCGCTTTAAAATTTGTGCGCGCCACTGTCTCGGGTTGGTTGGAGCCGGGTGCGCGGTCATCGCGCGGCCTCCTCATGCCGCGCACATGGTTGCGCCTCGCATGGTCGCTCTGCGCTGCCGCACTGGGTCGGTCGGGCCGCCCGGGCTTGGCCGAGGCCGACCACAGCGAGCCGTTGGCCCCGCGCCCTATTGCTCTGCCTCGCGCTGCCGTCTTGGGTGCCACCGCGGCCGCACTGCGCTGCCGACACGTCCGCACTACCGACCCTTCTCGCGTCGCGATGCTGCCGCTCGCCTTGTCCTAGCACGCACGTGGGCTATCTCGGTTGCCCCGCGCCGTCGCCTCGCCTTAATGATGCCGCGCCCCCACATGCCTCCATGCGCACATGGCTGGTCGCATTGTTGTGTAGCAGATGCGCAGACGCCGCCTTAGGTCCGGTCGGCAGTGTCCTGCCAAGGCGTGGAGGAGCCGAGCCCACCTACCGTGCCGTCTCTCTCTTTTCCTCTTTCTCCCTCTGTTTTCCACCGCCGTCGAGTCACGTTATGGTGAGCCAGAGAGCGAGCACCTCTCATCAATTCCTCTTGCTCGCGTCTTCGCCTTCATATCCCTTCTCCAGCCGACCCCACCCTGCCTTGATTACGGCCAGGCCGAGCTCCAATTTTTGGAGCTTTGCCTGCCACCGTGCCGTTAAGAACCGTCACCGCCCATGTCGTGGCCAGCCTCCACCACTTCACCTCGCGCAAATTCCTCTACACCACTAGCTCGCCTTGGCTTCCTCTCTACCGTGCGCATGCCAGTGGGAGCGCTACCGCCTCCCTACTACTGCTGACACGGCCGTGTCCACCATGGCTCGTCGCCGTGCTCGTCACGCCCACGTGGCCTGCACTGCTCAGGTAGTCATGGGCCGAACCACCACTTCAGCCTGATTCGCGATGTGCCCCGGGTGTTTATCCCATATCTCTACCGTCTTGTTAGTGCTGTGGCTCACCGAAACGCGGTTGCCACCATTGCAGGTCGCCACCACCGAGGAGAGCCCACTCTGCTTCACCCCCGTTCGTGCAACCACCGCCCATCGTCGCGCGTCGGCCCATAGGTGAGCATCGGTCCCCTAGCTAGGTCTTCAAGGGTCTCGGGTGGCCGGCATACCGCCTAGTACCACCACCCACCGCGCCGGTGAGCGCGGGGCGTCCTGGGGACCTCTCCGGTGCGAAGGTAAAAATATCTGAGGGTTTCGTTATAAAGTCGTTGTCTATAGAAATAGTACGTGAAGTGGTCGCGCTATTGTCTGATAATGCGAGGGTGTTTTTGCAAGAGTGCCAGCGTGCGCGGGCTTCCTCGCCGCGGGCCGCCCCGCGTGCGTGGGCCGATGCCACGTGGGCCGCACAGCGGGCCACCGCGTGCTCATGCGCGCGCGCTGCATCGCGTAGGCCGCGCGTGTGGGCCGCACAAGAGAATATGTTTTTCTTTTTCATTAGGAAATAGGAATTGTTTTCTAATATAATTTTTGAGCTGATCTTTGGTAAATCATATAAAATTATGTAGGTATCCAAAAATTGTGAAACTAATTTTGTTAAATTTCTAAAATTGTGCTCTGTCGATTAGTGTATTTAGTTCATATATATACTTGTTGATACCAGGAGCTATTAAATCATTTGAGAGTGCTCAATATTATTAAGTTAATTATTGTAGGAATTTTTGTGGTAGATTGGTGATAGCAAAAACCCTAAAATTTTTATAGTAGCTTCATTGTATTATTATGTGCTCACTGTAATTTTTGTAGCCCTAAAATAGACTATTATTATGGTAGCTAAATACCCATTAAGGCTAAATGGATAATGGCATCATATTGGTTTATAAAAATTAAGCACTTGTATGGTGAGCTTAGAATCTATTTGGTAAAGATGATAGTTAGCTTAGTGCCTTAGTCATTAGAGCTAGCTTAGTAGCTTAGCATATGTATTTTTATTTTTAGAGCTGCTCTTGCATAAATACTAAGTGTTGCATCACCATTGCATACATGTAGAGAATGAGTTGGTGGAGATCGTGACCACTGGCGATCACGAGTACGAGGAGGTGATCGAGGAGTATGAGGAGGAGATCCTCGTGCAGCAGGAGGTCCCGGAGCTATCACTGACTGACTTAGCTGACAATCCACCTGCCCAAGGCAAGCCTCGGTGCATAACCCTTATTTTGAATAATCACTGGATATATATATATGTGATGTGCATTTACGTTACATGATTTATATTGAAACTACATGCATAGATAAACCTACCTATGAGTTCTACTAGCATAGGTCGAGTAGCTGCTATGCTTAGGCTATCAGTAGCATGAACCTACCGTTACTCACAATAGGTGATTATTATTATCACTCTCATGATAAAATGGTGAAAGGAAATGGAGACCGGACAGGGATATGGTACGGGTATTGGTGGGTGTAATAGGTTGTGTCCCGCGACCAATGAGGCATAGCTTGGTTACACTGTTTTCTCTATCCGTGTCGGTTAAGGACTGGCCGTTGCATTGGATTCTAGTCAGGTCATAGACTTATTATCCTGAGCACATACTTGTTTATGGGAACGGGAAGGCTCGTTGCTCTCTTATCATAGGTTCCGGCTCTTTTTGAACCGACTGATTGGAGGCAGGGATGGTGGAGGTCTAAGCACCACACTGAGTCCGGGACTTAGGAGTGGGGCTTGGAGTCTAAGTTTGGACAGGGACCTAGACCCCTTGACAGGAAAGTGGTGGTTTGGTCTTGCTTATGCCTGGGGTACAAGCAGGGCGTGTGTTTTGGGGTACCCAGCTAGGATACATTGTTTCGCAAATCGCCATGTTATACGGTACGACTTGTCCATGATCTAACACCGTAGTAAGAACTAGAAGATTAAAGGGAATGAATGCATCTGATTGCTCAACTCTTGCTTGAAAGTAGAACAGGTGCTTACATAGAATGGTTAGCTAATGAATTAATCATGGCTGATAATAAAATACATACATAAGGATTCACTACTAGTAATGTTTTTTTGCAAAAAGGAAACCCAGCAAACCATAAAGCTTATCATACCCTTTGAAGTCAAAAAATTATTCCCACTAGTCGGGTAAGTCCTGCGAGTACATTGTGTACTCAGGGTTTATTTACCGTGTTGTAGGTATAGCTTGAGGAATGGCTGTTGTGTGGAGGATTCTTCTGGTGGGCACAGATGGATCCTTGTATCTTATCGTTAGATGTTCTTTCGATTCCGCTGTCTAAATTCCGCACTCAGAACTTGGTATTGTGATAATGTATTTTCGAGAACTATTATTGTATGAAATGGACTAAGTGATGTAAACTCGTTCTCATTATTAGATCCTGGGTGAAAAACATGGATTGTTCGAGTTCTCCCTTGGGGTGTGCTCGACGAGACTATCCGTTGTAGCCAACTTTTAGGGTGCTTAGTGTCTAGTGGAAGACGAGCGCCCCTGGAAGCGTGCTATTTTGGACGGTTCTGCCATAAAATGGCTCCTCACGCTAGTGTGAAGACGTATCCTGATGTCAACCTTCTACCATCAACACAACCAACGTGATCAGCGTCTGCATAGCCAATAACTTCAAAGTTGTCAGACTTCTTATACGTGAGCATGTAATGCTTAGTCCCTTGCATATTACATAAAACTTTCTTAACACCTTCCAATGGTCCATTCCTGGATTTGATTGAAATCTACCAAGCATCCTAGTTATATAAGCTAAGTCAGGGTGTGTGCATACTTGTGCATACATAAGGCTTCCGATAGCAAAAGCATAAGGAATAAACTTCATGTAATCAGATTGTATCTTAGTTTTGGGACATTGATAGTCACCAAACTTATCGGCCTTCACAACAGGTGCAACCATAGGTGAACATTTACTCATGTTATATCTCTCAAGTACTTTCTTAATGTATGAAGTTTGAGACAAACCTAACACACCTTTGGACCTATATCGGTGCATCTCAATGCCCAAAACGTAAGAGGCTTCACCGAGATCCTTCATATCAAAGTTAGATGAGAGGAACCGCTTAGTTTCTTGCAGCATGTTTTTATCACTGCTTGCTAATAGAATATCATCCACATAAAGTACTAGGATAATAAATTTGCTCCCCTTGACCTTAATACATTTGCAATTATCCCTTTTATTTTTAGTAAAGCTAAAATTCTGAATCACATTATCAAACTTAATGTACCACTATCTAGACTCTTGTTTAAGTCCATAGATAGATTTCTTTAGTCTGCAGCACATATGATCCTTGCCTTCCACAACAAAACCTTTCGGTTGAGCCATGTATACATCTTCATGTAAGTCACCATTAAGGAATGTAGTCTTAACGTCCATCTGATGCAACTCTAAATCATAATGAGCAACAAGTGCCATGACAATTCTTAGTGAATCTTTCGATGAGATGGGAGAGAAAGTGTGATTATAATTAATCCCTTCTATCTGCGTAAAGCCTTTTGCTACAAGCCTTGCCTTGAACTTTTCCATCTTCCCTTTGGAGTCATATTCAGTTTTGTAGACCTATTTGCTGCCTACTGGTTTGACCCCATCAGGAATTTCTACTAAGTCCCAGACTTTATTAGAGCTCATAGATCTTAGCTCATCCTCTATGGACTCCAACCATTTAGATGAGTTTAGGCTCATCATGGCTTCTTTATATGTTCTGGGGTCATCCGCCAGTCCTATGTCGTTAACATCTTCATACATGTACATGGCATAGTCTTTTGAAATGGTGGATTTTCTCTGCCGTTGTGACCTTCTTGTAGGTTCTCCAGTTGTCACAGGGGTCTGCTAAGTTTGCATAGGCCCAATTTCCTCATTAGTTGCCTCACCATCAGGTGTTGAGCTATCTATCCCTACATTTTCAAGTGGGTGCTCACTCTCAGAATTTTCTGTTGCGGGTGCAGCCCTAGAGTCCTCAGCTAGATGTGGAACTAAATTCTCAGCTGGAGGTGTGATTATTTTAGGCACAAAAACAAAGTTCCCGTGGAATGTCGGTAATGGTACATTATCCCGTATTTCTCTGAAATCAATGCTTCAAGGCTTAGAACTCCCACTTGAGCCATCATGTTCTAAGAAGACTGCATGTCTAGTCTCTGCAAATTTCGTGGTACGATCCGGACAATAAAAGCAATACCCCTTAGATCTTTTAGGATACCCTATGAAATGACAACTTACTATCTTAGGATCTAGCTTCCCAATATGTGGATTACATAATTTAGCTTCGGCTAGACAACCCCACACACGCAAATAATTTATATTGGGTTTTCTACCAGTCCATATCTCATAAGGTGTTTTAGGGACTGATTTTCTAGGAACCCGATTAAGTACGTGCACGGCTGTCTTTAATGCCTCCATCCACAAACTCACTGGCAGCGTAGAGTTACTTAGCATACTTCGGACCATATCCATTAGGGTGCGATTACGCCTCTCAGCTACTCCATTTTGTGGAGGTTCATCAGGAGTTGAATATTGGGCAACTATGCCATTTTCCCGAAGGAAATGAGCAAACAGACCGGAGATTTGTCCGTATGGAGCAGCTCTCCCATAATACTCCCCTCCACGATCTGATCTTACCACTTTGATCTTTAAATTATGCTGATTTTCAACTCCAGACTTAAATATCTTAAACTTATCAAGTGCTTTAGATCGTTCGCGTATTGGAAAGATGTATTCATAACGGGAGTAATCATCAATGAAGGTAAAGAAGTAACTAAATCCATCAACTAATGTAACAGAGAAGGGACCGCATATATCGGTATGAATTAATTCTAATAGTCCCGAACTCTGTATTGCTCCTTTCTTAATTTGCTTCACCTATTTCCCTTAATACAATCAATACAGTGCTCTGAGTCAGAGAAGTCTAATTGATGAAGTATCTCTTCTCTAATGAGACACTCCATTCTCCCCTTCGAAATAATGTGGCCTAAACGACAGTGCCACAATTTCGACGAGGTCTCATTAGTGATGCTTCTCTTTCGCTTATTAGTGACATCGCGCACATTCATCACAAAGGAATCATTAAGAGGTAATAAATAAAGTTTGTCATGCCTGGGGGCACAACCAACAATCTCATCATCAAACTTAAGCAAACATTCGTTGTTCCCAAAGTTACAATGAATACCATCATCGTCCAACATAGAAATAGAAATAAGGTTTCTTCTCATGATAGGAACAAGTAGCACATTATTCAAGTTAAGAATGAAACCACTACTTAAAAGCAATGGGAGAGTGCCGACGGCCTCAGCATCAGTCTCATGTCCGTCAGCAACTCTAAGCTTGCGCTCCCCCTTTGCCAGCCTCTGGACAGTAAGGAATCCCTGTGATGAATTAGTAATGTGCACGGTGTCACCAGAATCAATACACCATGTATTAGGAGAAACATTAGCATAAAGGGTTTCATCAACAAAAGTAATTACATCATGAGTACCTTTCTTGGCAAGCCAGATCTTGAACCCATCACAGTCCTTTCGGATGTGCCCAAAGTTCTTGCAGAAGCGACACTTGGGCCCATTGGCACTTCCATCAACGCTGGTACTTCCCTCAGCATTGGCAGTATTAGTCTTTTTGAAGTCATGCTTCTTTGCCTTGAGGAAGTTCAACTTCTTTTTAGATTTAGGATCCCCATGGTTCCTTCTTTTGCCTTGGCCAATAAGGTTAACTTGATTCTTGTTATCAGCCTTCTGCCTCTCTTCTTCCTGTACACACTTAGCAATGAGTTCACTCACATTCCACGTTTCCGTTAGGAGGTTGTAGTTGACCTTAAACACCTCAAATTTGGGACTAGGAAGTGAAGTCATGATAAAATGCACTAAGAAGTTATTAGAGATGGTCATATCCATGGTCTTAAGTTTTCCGACCATATCAACCATCATCATGATATGTTCTCTAATGCCGGGACCCTGAGTACTTAGTTGAAACCATTTTCATAATCAAAGTACTAGCCTCAGCCTTAGAAGAGCTCTTGAACTGCTCTTCAATGTTTGCTAGGTACTTCTTAGCATTATCTAAGGTGGGAATAGCTCCCCTGATTGCAGGAGTAATGTTGTTCTTCATGACCTTTACGACCAACCTGTTGGAGCGTTCTCACTTCCCTAGTTTTTCCTCATACTTGGCAGTCCTAGCAGCTAGGGTAGCATCATTATCACCCACAGCCGTAGGAGCAACTGGCTCATCCTCACGTAATGCCAGGTCCAATTCATTCACCCCGAGCCAAATCTCAAGCTTCTCTTTCCATGACTTGAAGTTAGTGCCATTGAGAGGGGTGAAGTTGGTGAGCTAACGGGTGAGAGGCGAACCATTAGCTGAATAAAATAAACCAACACAGCATTAGTAACAACAATTCGCATCACCGTTGGGCAGAAACGAAAAAGAACCCATAATCATAATCATAATCATAAATTTGTGACACATGCATATAAAATCAACGTTGGTCAGAAAATATATAGATAGGCCACACTTAAGTTAAATTCTCCAATTAAAATTTTCCGTTGGTTCTATTTTAATCAGAGAGCTTAAACATAATTTGCAGCGGAAATTAACATCATCATGGGCATAAATAATCATAAAACAGTGCTGCAGTAAAATTAACACAATTCATAATGCACTGAAAATATTAAAGCCCATAAACGTAATGCTTTTGGCCCATAAACATCAGTGGCCCAATTGAAAATTCATAAAATCATTAAATGAAAGGGCGACCCAACATAGATCGCATTTGGCCCAGTCCATCAGAGGGCTCCCCTTCATCCGCATGGACCATAAGCCCAAAGTCCTAGGCCTGTGCTGCCATTCTGCCCTGTGCGCGTGCTCACTCGTAGACCCAGCTTATGGCCACGCAATCTCATCCGTTCATCTGAATCGAACGGTTACGGTGGCATCTGCTTGGAACAAAAAACAGGAAACCTCAAACCCTAATTCATTCTGCTCCCTCACCTCCAAAAAACATGCACGCCACCAGGTCATTAGGGCAGCGGCGCCGTGGGAATTTGAGCGGCGGCGGTTGGATAGATGGTGGCGCCGGTGTGGGGCCCCTCGTCGGAGTGTGAGCGCGGCCTGGCCAGCGCGCCCCTCTGCCAAGCGGCTTCTCGCCTACGCCCATGACGGCGGCGGTGCGCGCGGTAATTTATCGTGGCGGCGCGGTGGACGGAGCGGAAGCAGCGTCGCGAGCTTCACCGGCGCGCGCGCGGCCAGGGCATGAAGGCAGTGTGCACGACGGCCTCGACGCGAGAGCTCCGGTGCTGCAGCGCGGCGGCGGCGGCGACCCTGCAACATTTTATCCACGCGGGCATGCCAGCATGCCGAAGGGGCAAAGCCGCGCAGGTGAGTATCAACCCGACGGTGGCCCTCCCCTTGGCGCACGAATGGTGCCGTCGTGCCAAACTTGAGGGCAACGGCGACCCAGGCCTAGGTAACGTCATGCCAAATCCATCTCAGTGGAATTAGGGTTCGTCCATGAGGATTTGGGAATTTTTTTGGGGAAAACGTCATCTAGGGTTTCGGGATTTTGGGGATTTCATCGCAATTGAACTGATTTGCTCATCGCCTCCTTCTAATTTCATGATCCAAAACCCTAGCCCCGAATTGCATTAAATTATCATAAAATTGGCATGAACAGAGGATAAATTAGCCCAAATTCATGACTAATCCGAGTTAATCAGAG
This sequence comes from Miscanthus lutarioriparius, assembly GCA_904845875.1. Taxonomy (NCBI): domain Eukaryota; kingdom Viridiplantae; phylum Streptophyta; class Magnoliopsida; order Poales; family Poaceae; genus Miscanthus; species Miscanthus lutarioriparius. Next base: position 14,451,877 of record CAJGYO010000008.1, read on the forward strand.
GCATAAACATCATTACCCAAAACAGTTAGCCCTAATCATGATGACTTCGTTCTACCCGCGCAAGATAGGCATATATCAGAGACATAAAAGCATTAATCATGATCACTAAGACCTAATCATGTGTAATTAAGGGCTAATCGTCATTAACAGTAAGTGATCAGGGCGCAATTAGATCAAAACCGACCTCTAATTATCCAAACCGAGGCAGATCCGAAAATGAAGGATCACTGACTAGACTAACCGGCTCTTGATGCCACAATATTAGATCAAGATCAACACAAATGATGATCTAGCCTAGTCAAAAGATCACATCATGATCATGAAACACAGACCTTGGGGTTCCGCCATCGGTGGAGTAGGGATGTGAGGACGAGGACGGTGTTGTTTGGTGGTGTAGCGTCGACCTTCAGGATGCCAGTGGCACTGGCCAATCACGTTGGTTGGTGCCGGAGTCGGAGAAGAAGGGCGGCGCCCTTTGGGTCGATCCAGCGCCCTCTTATGATCGGGAAAAGAAATGTCGGGGTGGTCTGTTTCTCAAATGTGCGTTGGCCAAAGGAGAAACTGGGCCACCTCTTTTAATATGGCGCTGCTCGACTCGGGGCCGCAACCATTTGTTGGTTTGGACGCTACCGATCGTCGCGCGTGTGGGGTTTCCCACGGGTCCCTGACTAACTCGGCCAGGGGAAACGGTCCTTGACCGCGTACCCCTTCGTAACGGTTGGAGCCAGAGATCACTTAATTCCAACAGAAAGAATAACCAACACGGTTGATTTTGTGATGAACCAACGAGTTAGTTCATGCTATTACAGTTAATAAATACGGAATGAGAAATTGTGGAAAAGTGGTATTAACCTACATGTGTGGTTACTGGTTTGGTAGACATTTTGAACACTATATATGGCTCGCAAGGAGACTTAGGTAAGGTCCACTGGCTAGAAACAAAATCAACAAATAGATAAATAGACCATGGAGACTTAGGTAAGGTCCACTTCCTTCAAGAGTCTCTTTAGGCGGCAATGTCCATTACTTTATTTTACTGTTAGAAGAGGCGACGACACACATACACATTGGGTCTGATTTCGGTCGACCCCATGTATGCACGTCACCGTTACCCAGTCCACCACGAGTCTTCGTCGCCAAGCCTGGTTGCGTTCGTGACGTCGTGGCTTCGTGCCGGGCCATGCTGCTCCTCTCTATATAAGCAGGTTCACATTCTGAAGCTGCATCTCACTGCATCTCAGCCTGGGAAGCAAGAATTCAAGAAACAGCACGCCATGGCGTCTATTTCGAACTTTCTGCTTCTCCTGCTGTGCAGCTATCTCACTCTCGTTGCTCACGCAGCAGACGATCGCCGCCACAAGGTTCTGTCCGTTGGCTCTCTGAAGTCTGCCGCTACCTGCTCCGAGGCCAAAGGTGCAGTAATGTCCATGAACGCACCTGCAATTCCAGTTGGTTACAGCATTTTTGTGTCAGTTGTAATCGTCTCCCATGTTTGGACTGGTTGTTTCAGTGACTCCATCATCCAGCGGCGGCGTCACGGTGCCGTTGCACCACCGGCACGGCCCATGCTCGCCTGTACCCTCCAAGAAGATGCCCACCTTGGAGGAGAGGCTCCGGCGTGATCAGCTTCGAGCCGCCTACATCAAACGGAAGTTCTCTGGCGCCAAGGGTGGCGACGTCGAGCAATCGGACGCCGCTACCGTGCCGACCACGCTGGGCACCTCCCTGAGCACGTTGGAGTACGTGATCATCGTCGGCATCGGGTCGCCGGCCGTGACCCAGATCATGTCCATGGACACCGGCAGCGACGTGTCGTGGGTGCAGTGCACGCCGTGTTCGCAGTGCCACTCCGAGGCGGACTCGCTCTTCGACCCCAGCGCGTCGAGCACCTACTCGCCCTTCTCCTGCAGCTCCGCCGCCTGCGCGCAGCTCAGCCAAAGCCAGCAGGGGAACGGGTGCTCCAGCTCCCAGTGCCAGTACATTGTCAACTACGGCGATGGCTCGAGCACGACCGGGACCTACAGCTCCGACACCCTGACGATGGACTCCAACGCCATCAAGGGCTTCCAGTTCGGGTGCAGCCACTCAGAGTCCGGCGGCTTCAACGACCAAACCGACGGGCTCATGGGGCTCGGCGGCGGCGCGCAGTCTCTCGCGTCCCAGACGGCGGGGACCTTTGGCAAGGCCTTCTCGTACTGCCTCCCGCCGACTCCGGCCTCCTTTGGGTTCCTCACTCTTGGAGCGGGAAGCTCGGGTTTCGTGAAGACGCCGATGCTCAGGAGCCTCAAGATCCCGACGTACTACGGCGTGCTCCTTGAGGCCATCAGGGTGAGAGGTCAGCAGCTCAACATACCCACCTCGGTCTTCTCCGCCGGGTCGGTCATGGACTCCGGTACGATCATCACGAGGCTGCCGCCGACCGCGTACTCGGCGCTGTCGTCGGCTTTCAAGGCCGGGATGAAGCAGTACCCGCCGGCACAGCCAAGCGGCATCCTCGACACTTGCTTTGACTTCAGCGGCCAGTCCATCAGCATACCGACCGTCGCACTAGTCTTCTCCGGGGGCGCCGTCGTCGACCTCGCCTCCGACGGGATCATGCTGCAGACCAGCAGCAGCATCCTCTGCCTCGCCTTCGCGGCCAACAGTGACGACAGCTCTCTCGGCATCATCGGCAACGTGCAGCAGCGGACGTTCGAGGTGCTGTACGACGTCGGAGGTGGTGCTGTGGGTTTCAGGGCAGGGGCTTGCTGATCGGCACCCAGCGGACCACAAGGACACAGACATTATGGGGTTCACCGTTCACGAGTTGTTGGTTGCTCGTTTGTTGCTGCCAGCTAGGAGTAACAGACATGAAAGTGAGGCCAAACCATCACTTATAGGCTATAGTACTTCGATTTTGATTGTTTTTTTTTTGTGATTGCAAGATAATGCAAGTGTGCAAAGTACCAACCAAAAGATAATTGTAATTTTATCCTCATAGTTTATGAATAAACAATAATAATGTATTACGTTGTTTTCACAATGTTTTTTTTATATTATGGAATGTCTTTTCACAATGAGTGATGATACTACCAATTATTGGTCTATCTATTATGATTATGATGAATGTTCATAAAATAATCGATTACTCACCATTGTCTTCCAACGAATGGCGCCCAGCGGACCACAAGGACACACTGACATTATGGGGTTCACCGTTCACGAGTTGTTGGTTGCTCGTTTGTTGCTGCCAGCTAGGAGTAACAGACATGAAAGTGAGGCCAAACCATCACTTATAGGCTATAGTACTTCGATTTTGATTGTTTTTTTTTGTGATTGCAAGATAATGCAAGTGTGCAAAGTACCAACCAAAAGATAATTGTAATTTTATCCTCATAGTTTATGAATAAACAATAATAATGTATTGCGTTGTTTTCACAATGTTTTTTTTATATTATGGAATGTCTTTTCACAATGAGTGATGATACTACCAATTATTGGTCTATCTATTATGATTATGATGAATGTTCATAAAATAATCGATTACTCACCATTGTCTTCCAACGAATGGCGCCCTCCAACGAAACCTCTGATTAATTCTCACTAAACACAGAAGAAGAAAAATCCTAAAAGTGCTCATACTCCCTTCGTCCTATTGGATATACTATTACCGATTGGAGGTCTCTAATGAAGAGCCTCCATATTAACTCTCACTAGATGCACTGAAAAAAAGAAAAAAAATAGAAATTCTCATAAAACCAGAAAGATTTTTTTCATTAATTCGATGGGCACTAACATAACTATTAGATCTATTATATCTTCTAAAACATAACACACCTTTGTCATTATGAAAAATGTAAAGTAGCCCTCAAAATTACTCACCAATACTATTAGAGCCACTCCAGTTGGCCCACATCCCAATTTTAAGGGCTTAGTGATAAAAGCGTCAACCTCTAACAAAACACTTACTCAGCTCTCATTGAATCCAGTGTCATGCATCCGCCCCTCCCCCCACCACCTTCGGTTCTGGCCTCCAAAATGCCCTCCCATTGTCTAGAATCGGCTCTCCCACTTCCCTTCGGTATCTTTTCTCGTTGGATTTAAGCTCCTAGCAGGAACCCTAGCTCAGACCATCTCATCTAAGTGTCGCCACCCTTTCTTTCAATCTTCCTTGAGGGCTACCCTGATAGTGATCTCCTTCCCTGCAAGTTGTTTTACCTGTGAGTTCGTCCTACTCGTGGGACGCTCCAACCAAAAGCTCATCCTCCCCGTTAACCTTCTCGACCATGAATTTGCTCTCCTAGTTGGTCTTTGACATTAAGAATGCCCTCCAAATAGGCCGCCCCCAACTACGAACTCACCCTAATCAAGCTCCCCTCCCTTCAAGCCTCACTGGACGTGAGCTTGCCCTCCTAGTCGGCCTCCTGGACTGTGAGCTCACCCTCTCGGACGCAGTCCTTGCCCAAGCTCCTTTACCTCGAGGTCGCTCGCCCCCATGCTCGGGCTTATGCACCTTGCCCCATGTTAAATATTTTTTCTCGAATATTGTTTTCAAGATTCGAATGGATTGTTCCAAATATTTCAAATTATTTGCAATTGGTGAGTTTGATTGTGAATGCTATGTCAATTTCTGTGCTAATCTGTTTGACAATTGTAGGACATTTGGTATGTCATTTTGTTTGTCAATTGTGAGAAATATCTATGTCAATTTGTTCGACAGACAGCTTGTTTGTCATTTCTTATGTTGGTGGACTCTACATCATGATGGTCTATGTGATGCAATGTACCATGTTTTAATTTAATGTACCGCGTTTGAATTCATGGATTTGAATATTATTCAAGTCAATATTGTAGTTTCAATTTAGGTAGTGACAAATAAATAGGACATAAAGTACATGTGCAGAAAAAAGAGAAATAGAAGTAAGAGCCCTGATTTGAGAGCAACCGATGGAGTTGAGCTCAGAAAAACAATGCGCTCAAGTAGGGGAGCTAAAAAGAAGGTTATGGTTTTAAGGCTAGGCTTTTGGTCGAGTTGCTTTTGTGAAACATAATATTAGTTACCCTAGATCTACATATCTACATATGTCTAAATTACCCACCATGCTACTATGACAGATAATCTTACATATGTGAAACAATATTGTGAAAAAACAAACTAAAATATCTCCTTAAATCTAAATATAAATTACCAACATAAATATGTTTAAATAGTCATAATATATGTTTCTAAATTATCCACTCATATTATCATTATTAACTAATGTTAAAACAAAATCTAAAGTTATGCACAAATGAAACATTATAACATATCGATCACCTTCTCGTGGGACTCTTGTCCGCGATGGCTGCGCGTGACATCGATCGCCATTTCGTGACCACTCCAATCTTACAGAGAACACACCACTACAAAAGAACAGGGCAGAGTAGGCCCACACGCCCTCCTAACACTGCACTAACTCGATTAGCAGCCCGTCGTCCAGTTGGTCAGCGAGACATGAGTCGTATATAGACCACCTTTGTATAAAGCAAATCCGAATCAATTGGAACGTTTATTTACGTCTCTGGTTAGCCCCTTAATTCCACCAACGAAAGAACTTCCACCGCTACTGTGTATGGTATACGCTCTCCTGTAGTTTGTCTGTACTATCATGTACAGTAGTATGTAACTTTGTATGTATCTCTGTACTCTCGTGTACGTACGTGCGTACACGCATATACTTGCTATACTACTAGTAATCTGTAATCTGAAGTCGTCGCCGACTGTTAATCGGTGAGTGGATGGATCAGCAGGAGCTGGGTCTGAACCCGACGGAGGTGCCGTCGATGCGCACCTCGAAGGACCGCTGCTGCACGTTGCCGAGGATGGCCATGCCACCGTCACTGCCGCTGGGCGCGAACGCGAGGCAGCCGAACAACAGGATCCCGTCGGCGCCCAGGGTCACGGTCGCGCCGCTGCTGAACGTGAGCGCCACGTTCGGGAGCGTCACCGCGCCGTACCCGGAGAAGTTGTAGCATGTGTCCAGGATCCCTGTCGGCGGCGCGGACGGGTAGCCGTACGAGGCCATGCCGCTGCGGAACGCGGACCGCAGCGCCGCGTACGCGGTCGGGGGCAGGCGGGTGATGACCGTGCCGGTGTCCACCACCGTCCCGCCCGCGAACACCGACGCGGGCACGCTCAGCTGCTGCCCGCCGACGCTGATGCCCGTCAGCATCACGACGTAGTAGGTCGGCGCGTTCGGCGACGACAGCAGCTGCGTCGTGGAGAAGCCCGGCGGCGCCGCGCCGGACGGCCCGCCCAGCGTCAGGTACCCCGTGGTGGACGGCTTCGTCGGGAGGCAGTAGGAGAAGACCCCGCCGTACGTGCCCGCCGTCTGCTCCACGAGCGACGTCTGCTCCCGGCCAAAGCCGAGGAGCCCGTCGTTGCCGGTGAACAGCCCGCTCTGCGCGTGCCCGCAGCCGAAGAAGAAGCCCCGCACCGCGTCGTTCGGCGACAGAGTCAGCGTGTCGGAGCTGTACACGCCCGTGGTGTTGGACCCGTCGCCGTAGCTGACCACGTACCCGCACTGCGCCGCCGAGCAGGCGGACGCGTAGATGCCCAGCCCTTCGCACACGGACCCTCCGCACGGCACGGCGGCGTAAGACGACGACTGGGCGGGGTCGAAGAGCGGGTCCTTCTGGCTGTAGCACGCCGGCGCCGCGCACGGCTTGCACTGCACCCACGACAGGTCGCTGCCGGTGTCCACCTCCAGCGTCTGCGCCACGACCGGCGTGCCGAGGCTCACCGTCACCACGTAGTTGAACGTGCCGATGTCCAACCCCCAGTTCGCCGGCACCGTCGCCGCCGCCTTGGAGTCCCACAGCTGAGGCGGGCCGCGCCCCGACACCCTCCTCAGTATGTACTCCGCCCGGCGCTGGTCTGCGCGCAGCGTGTCAGCAACCGACGGGGTCGCCAGGGAGGACGCCCGCGAGGGGGCGCACGGCCCGTGCTTGTGCGTCAGCCGCAGCACGGCGGACGTGCCTTTCCGCCGCTGCGGCGCAACTGAAACATCACCGAATTCCAGCCAGCGAATCAATCAACACTATCGAAATCGAAGCTCCCAGTCCCAACAAACACACACGCGGCAAAGAGAAACCGAAGCGACTGATCAGGCTGCCGCTACCCGCGTACCTGGGTCGGGGGTGCTGCAGGTTGAGGACGGCACGAAGCTGGCGGCGGAGACGGTGACGTAGCCGGGCCCGGGCGCCACCGCGGCGCCATGGGAGCAGGGCAAGAAACCGAGCGCTCCGGCGCAGAGGAGTGACAAGAGGAGTGCGCGGCGCACCACGGCGGAGCTCATGGCGTCTTGGTTCCGCTCGGATGGGGACAAAAGACGGTGCCTAAATAAGGAGGACAAATCGGGCCGCCGTCCTCGGCGGTGCAACGCGCGAGACCTGGTCGAGTGCGCCGGAGGGCGAGCCCATCATCTGTTGAAATCTGTGGAATTCTTCGTCATCTGGCGCGGTTCGCGGTAGACGGACTGGCGTAGTCGCTGCTGCCCGTGTCTTTTCCACGGCACGGCCAGCACTTGGGCACGATAGCACGATGCGATGCGAATGGTCTTCTTTAGGTAGGTCCTCCAGCACCGGACACCTTGCATGATCGATCCCAAGCCAAGTGCATACAACTGGCCGAGGCCAACCGAATTGACCTGTGATCCAACATAACACCAGTCAATTTGGATAGACTCGATCAGGTCAGTTTGATTCAACTTCCATCGTCAGCTGTGGAATGCCCTTGGGTTTTGGTCCTTAAGTTTCAGCAAAACTCGTCTTCTGGTACGAACGAACTCAACCAACCAACCGAACAGATTCCTTTCCCATGACATCCTCTTCGCCGAAAAGAGAGCTCAAAATGTGGCACCCAATTCGTCACGGCACCTGGGGACCTTGTTTCCCACCCCTGACGGAGACCTTTATCTACCGCTCGGCGATCCCTTCTTTCCAGTGCGCGGTTTTGGGATCTTGCTGGAGCCGGCGGCCGGGCCGCCGGGGGCCAGGGCCGTGACGGCGACATGAGTACATGGCCGGAAGGCGCAATCGCCTTGGAGACGCAGACCCACCCGTGCCCCGCCTTCTCTGCGCGGACGCGCACTCCGGATTTCTTTCGCCGGCGTCGCCAGCAGCCCAGCACCCGTCCGGCGATCCCCCACCTGATGCGGGCGTGTCGCGAGGCTGACATGCGCGCTTCTCGCGGTTTGTTTTGCTTGCTGGTTTTGCCCGGACGGCTCGGTGGATAGCTGGCCTGCTGCTGGCATGCATCCGGTCCGTCTTCATGTGGTGGAGCAGGGGGCCAAACATAGCTGACGTGCTTGAGCGCGGTTGCAGGCCCAAAATATCTGACGTGTTCAAGCGTGGTTTGCCAGATCGGTCTTGGTCTCTCCCGGTGAAGTGGCGAGCAGCCTAGGTTGAAATGTCTTGTTCGTAACTTCGTATAGTGGAGCGAGCACTAGCAAGGCATTCAGGTACGCACCCACGTTCGCCGTTTTGTTTGGTGCACATAAATAGCATGATCGGTTAGATGGTTCGTATCGTTGTTGGTTTGTTTATATGAGAGAGAAGTATTATTGGCGGTTCATGTGAATAGTATCTATATGAGGGGGCTGGCTAGCCAGCCCAGCCAGCCAGGCCCAGCCGATCGGGCTGTAAGTTATCTAAAGAGGCTAGAGTCATGAGAGTCCAATTGCGTACTCGTGGCGGTCGATCTCGGAGTCAACCGGTAAAATACTCCATTTATAGTTCTAAATTACAGTAGCTCTAAATTACAGTATGTTTTGACCTTTTTATGTACATAACATTTTTTTTTGTATACTTAGATATACACTATATCTAATACATAGTAAAAATAAGTATCTACATTATTAGTCAAAATATCTTATAATAAATTTGGAACGCACCGAGTAGTAAGTTTGTTGTTAGCGTGTGAAACCTTACATGTGACTCCTAGTACCACGACTAAAAGCATCTCTAAGAACATCTCCCAGAATTCCAAAAGAGACCCTCACTCTTTTGATAAGATTACAAAAAAAACTCTCCAACAACTCCCTATCTTAACTCCCAATCTATCCGCATTTGGAAAAAAAAAACAATCAATCACGCAAAAATATACGCGTGTATATCAAATGTCCAATCTAGAGGTGGAAGGACGTGTAGAAGAGTAAGGATAGGGTTCTCTGTGTAAATGTATAAGAGAGAAATAAAGTATAAAAGTTGTTAGGCGTGATTTGGAAACATGCCTAGATTTCTGATGCAAAATTATCTTTTCTCTTTAAGGAGTGAAATTTTGGAAATGATCGGAGAACACAACAAATGTGCTCTTAACTTTTTTTTAGCCACTTGAAAAACTCACTGTTTAACCAATTGCTTTTTTGAAAACTTTTGGAGACGCTCTGAGTGGTTATTTGGATATCTTGAACTAAAATAAGGTTTTACCAAAGACTGGTTTTGAGAGGATTTGGTTAACACATATAAAATCCCGTTTGGTGCTAATGTTTCTCCAATCTTGATTGATTAATTAGGCTCTAATTCTTATATCGTGTTTAGCGGCAAGGCCTGGTTCGAAAGCGTGATGTTGAAAGAAGTTCCCAAGTAACATTGGCTTGCCAAATCGTGGATATCAGAAACCAATTCTACTAAAAACCATGTGGACCTGTTTTTACTAATACTCATTTTTTTAGTTTTGAGCAAAAAAGAAGTTTATCTTGTGCTGGAGTTTGCTGGGAGATCCAAACATGATTTTAGCGGTAGGTTTTACCGAGGCTGGTTTTGATAAAAACTGCAATCCAAAGAAACCTTAAGAGTTTTTCCAAAAAAACCTTAAGAGTTTTTTTAAACCCACTCTATAAATCATTATTTAGAGAGTCATTTGAATAAAATAGTTCTTTATATTTTCTCCTCCGACAGCTTATCTATATTTTGTGCATACTCTATAAAGCTTACTCTCGTTCTTCATCTTTGTTAGTGAAAAATCCGAAATAAGAATGGCTATATGTGGAAAATAACTAAAGATGCTTTTTATTAGAGGGTAGTTTTCATCAAAATTTCTATTTCTATCAAATAGAATGGATATAAAGATGCCTTACCATAGCCCATATACAGGTTGGCATTACCTACAAGTACAATCTTTGTAAAGTTCCATTTCATTTCAAATGAACCAAAATTCAGTTCCAGAATGTACAGCCATGTACAGTAAGTTCAATATGGTTTCTGTAACCTCACCCCAAAATATGAGTCGTGCAAATTGATCACAATCACCAAAAGAATACTGCTACGGCCTACGGAAAGCAAAGTGGCCTCTGAAAGCCTGAACAATCCTCCCTCCCGCGATCCTGCCCAAGTCACACACAACTCACAATCCTCTGAACAAGGGCCTGACACTCACCAGTGCCTCCCGTCCCATGGCCCCCTGCCGGCGTCCCATCTCCATTCCGCAATTCTTCCCCACGCTGGGCCGCCGGGCATGCACTGCCGCCCTCGGTCCTCCTTCGGGTCGTGGCTCCGTCGCCGCGGTTTCCATTCTCTCGAACTGCGCCGACCACTTGGCCTGCACGTACGGCGCGCGCCTCCACGGCGGGACGTGCATGCCCGCGCCGCGGATAGACTCCGCCGCTGCGGCGCACAATGACGCGGCGAGTTCCGTCAGAGCCCCCGGCCTCGCCACGAGCACCGGCGGCAGGGAGGAGAGCAGGTCCTGGCACTCGGTGCTCGGCCTCGCGATCTCGAATTTGGCTGCAACGTTGACCTCCACGATGTAGCGAGACGGCAGCGGCGGCGAACCCAGTGTCACGTCCACGTATTCGTACGTGCCCGGCGCGGCGATGCTGCTGGTTCTTTCCCACGATGATCTGCAGAGACCTGGATGTATGCCCAATCACAGCAGCATAAATGTTAATGACCCCTCCAGCCTCCAGTTGGTAATCTTGCGCTGTTAATCTATCGTGTCGAATTGGGAGGTGGAAACTAGAGTGCCCACTATTTTGCTATTGAAAACGGAAGAGCAGTAGAACATTACTGGCGTCGTAACCCCTCGCACGGAGCCGCTCCACAAGGTGCTTCCTGGTACCGCCGCCGCCAGCGACGGCTGGCCCAGCGCCTCGGACAATGCGTTCCGCCTCGGCGCGGATTCGTACGGCCGCCGCGTCGGCGGCCGCTTCCGCCAGCGTCAAGCGCACCGTTTCGTTCCACTCCGTGGTCCGGGACGCCACAGCATCCTTGGTGACGCCGCCGCCGTCCGTGCCGTGCTCGCCGTATCCGTTGTAGAACTCGTCGACCAAATCCATCAGATCGTCGTCGGCATCCGCACGGCCGGACGAGGGCGCGATGTCGCCGATGAACGGGCCCCGTAGCCGCGCCCTCGCCGCCTCGTCCAGCGCCGCTGTTGCCTTCTTGTACGCACCCGAGAACTCCATTGTCACCATGCCGATCGAGGCCTTGGTGGAACGACAAGAACCAATTTTATGGCCGTGGCTGATTGTGTGTGCCGGCGAGCAGGTCCCTCTTGCGGTTGGCGATAGGCGTGCAGTATATATGTTTCGGTGGGCGTGCAGAGGCGTAGCTAGAACCTGACTGCAAACGTGTCCAGGCTCATCGTATTAGGCTGCGTTTAGTCCGGCGAAATTTGGTTGAGTCGGGCGAAATTTGATGATTTGGTTATGGTAGTACTTTCGTTTTTATTTGGTAATTAGTGTTTAATTATAGACTAATTAGACTCAAAACGTTCGTCTCGCGATTTCCAACCAAACTGTGTAATTAGTTTTTTTTCGTCTACATTTAATGCTCCATGCACGTATCGTAAGATTCGATGTAATGGCTACTGTAGCACTTTTTGAGAAACTTTTTTGAACTAAACGTGACCTAAAGGTTCTTATGTCCAGGTGCGATGAATCCGACGCATCGTGCAAGGTCCGTGTTGTGTACTGCTACTATGTACTCCAGTTGTATGTCACACTACTAACTGGGGTGGGCTGGTGCATTAATGGAAAATGGGGAGGGTGAGGGAGAAAAGAGAGACGGAGGAAAGAAAAAAAATTGAGAGAGAGAAAGAAGAAGAGGCCAGCACCTTTTTCAATCATGTTCTGTATCCGCCACTAAGTATATACGGGGCTTCAGCCCCCTACAGCTGGTGCATCAATGGAAAATGGGGAGGGTGAGAGAGAAGAAGAGGTGGAGGAAAAAAAAATTGAGAGAGAAAGAAGAAGAGACTAACCTCCTTTCAATCCTGTTCTATATCCACCACTGACTATACACGTACACTATCACTGTTAGGAAGAAAGGCTTTCCACTGATGGAAACTTCAGTGAATAATGTTCAATCAAACACGCTCTAGTCATCCATGATCCATGTACAGATGGATCATCCCAGAGTTTGTCCACTTCGGCGATGCGTCCAGGTACATCGCTCATGATTGTAATATAGTAAGATACATCGCTCGTCATTGTAACCGTAGAAATTCTAGAGTAGTCTCCACTTTATATTGAGAAAGTAAAAGAGTAAAATGAACCCGACTAAAGTTCTTTAAAATTTCACATGGATATGTTCTAGGACAAGATGATCATTTAGGTTCTCAATCTGCTTTTAATTCTCACTTGTATTTTCGAACTAAAAAAGTGATTATCTGAATTCTCAATCTACCGTCGCGCTTGATTAAAAGGTCCAAAACCCGCCACTGCCAGCCGCCAGCTGCCTAGGTGGTCGTGCAGGTTAAAGTTGTAAAAAAACTTCTCTCCATCTCTCTCCCCTTGTAGTCCATGTCTCTTTTGTCAGTTCTATTGTCACCTGCAGAGTGCAACCGAGCACGCTGACATAGCCACGAGGCAGCCATTAGAGTGATAGGAGACCGTTGGAAGTGGATGGGGAGGAGCTAGGGGGTGGGTTCTATGAGTTTCACATAGCCTGATAGCAACCACATGTAACGATACTAGGAATGCGGATAGCACAAGTATGGATTAGAACGAGTATGTGTATTCGGTTACAAATATGGTGGAAATGGAGGTCGCCGGCGATCTCTTGAGCCGTAGCTCGCCGCCAGTTTGCCGACGCCAACCAAGACAAAACGAATCTGTGTTCCTCCCCTATCTTTTAACTTCTCTCGATTATAGTTGTTGTCACACAGCAGGCTCACCCGATGCAACGGGCCTGATGGTCTCCCATTTAGGGCCGTCGTATCTTGTATTGGGCCTCCTCTTCCTCTTCAGCCTTGGACACTTTGAGATAGGTAGCTTGTTGATGTGCCGAACCGTGACATCACCCCCTCCATTAGCAACGGCTTGTCCCCAAGCCGTGAACTCCGAGAACATGCGGAGCAAGTCGTCTTCATCTTCCCAAGTAGCCAGCTCGGCGAACGAATCAGCCCACTGGATCATGTCGACGAAATCTGGTCGGTAGTCTACCGAGGGGTATGCCCACGTTAGTAGATGAATCGGTGGAGGTGCGCGGGAGGGAATTGTACGATGACACAGAACGCAAGAGACAACGATTTAGACAGGTTTAGGCCGTTAGCTCGACGTAATACCCTACGTCCTGTGTCTTTGTGGATTGTATTGCATATGACTAGGTCAAAATGAGGGGGGTCCCTACCCGCCTTATTTAGCTTGGGGTAGGGTTATAGATCGGTTATTTCCATTCTTATCGGTTTACAAGATAGGAAGTTACAGATCGTACAATATCTATCATATCCGAGCAGATTTCGTAGATCACCGAGAATCTTTATGTTGCCTTGTGAAGCACGTCGTCCTGTAGCATACTTCACTTGGCGTTGTCTTGCGAGCTTGGCCTCGACCAGTGGCACGACCCATGCATAGTTTTGTGGGCTGGGCCTCCCCTAGTGGTTCAGCCCATGTGGATTCTTGCGGGTACCAGGGGTCATACCCCCACAGCTAGTCCCCGAGCACCTTGCATCCGTTGAGCAACACTATCTTGCATCGTATCTGAGCTGTCCAACTTGCAACAACTCATCGGGATCAGTCTTCCGACCAGATCGAATAGGGGCCGAGCTGTTAAAGCAAGCGTCCGAGCAGTTCAAACGAGCGTTCGAGCTGTCGAAGTGGGTGTCTGAGCAACTAAGACAGGCGTCCGACCAGTTTAATTGGGCGTCAAGCTTGGACTCACTCGAAGTCATGGTTTGCCATAAGGATGTAAGGAGCTTAAGTACAAAATTTTGAAGTCTTGGTCGGTGAAGTGTACACACTTAAGTGTCGATTGCGATGGTCCTAACGACTTGGTCATCAGGGCAGAGCATAGGAGAAGACTTGACAAAGTCAAAACACCATGAAGAAGAAAAAGTACATGCGCCGCAAGGTGCATTGTACACAATGTAGTCCTCGAGCCTGCTGAAAGATGATAAAGGAATCTTGTAGCAGGCTCAAAGAAAATTATGCAGTCCCCATCATTGCTGAAAGATCGAGTAATCAGGGAACCAGTATATTCACCGCGAGGTGAAGTGTACACACTTAGTCCCCAAGCCTGCTGGAAGATGATGAAGAAATCTTGTAGCAGGGCCAAGGAAAAATATCTTGGCGCAGATGCATAAGGAATTCCATTGATCCAGTGTCGAGTCTAGAGATTCATTTTGTCATTCTGTATTTAACGCGATTCAACGCCGTGGCCCACCTTGCGCATTTGGCGGCCCGTCGGCGTGCGATGGTTTTAGGAGGGAATGCGGCGTTTTGAGCGTGGTTTCCCAAAATCCCTAGAAGGCAAAGGATCGGGTTGAACTGTTATAAAGTGCCTCACCCCGGCACACATTCCCCACCTTGCTCTCGCCGCTTCGTCTTCTTCCACATGCCCGCGCCACATCATCTGGCAACCGCTCCGCCATCTTAGTAACCGCAAGCTCGTAATCTCGCACCATTCCTCAGATCTGCGAGATGGCACCCATGAGAAACCGCAGGAGCTCGAGCAGGGCATCGCGCGAACTCAATCACGCCGAGGAATGGGTGTTCCATCAGCAACGAGGCGGTGCTCAATCAGTTGGTGGTGGACGACATGCTGCTGGATATGGTGACGGCGGGATGGCGTCCTGCTCGCGGTGAGAGCTTTCCTACCCCCCGTGGTGATGAATTGGTCGTGTTTGAAGATTATTTCTATCGCAAATTTGGCGTTCCGATCCATCCATTCCTCCATGGATTGATTGAGTATTACGCCATTAGTCTTTGCAATCTGGGCCCGAACTCCATCCTTTACATTTCTGTCTTCATCCATTTCTGCGAAGCATATCTTGGCATTCTCCCACATTTTGATCTCTTCTGCCACTTTTTCTGTTTGAAATCTCATGGGGGATCTAGATCTAGAGTTGTGGGTAGCGCGTACTTGTAGCTACGAGATGGGATGGTTGGGCAGTACATCGCTACCCCATTGAACACAAACATGAAGTATTGGGCACAGCGATGGTTCTACATGCCATAGGGGAACATTATGTGGCATGCGACATTGAACATATTCCCATGAGCAATGCTAGGTAGTCGGAGAGGCCTAGTGCTAGTGGAATGGAGCAGGTGAGGGAGCTCCTAGCGTTGATTGACCGAAGGAGAGTAGATGAGGTCATAGTGGCGACAAACTTTACTTTTCGGCGATGCCAACCCAGCAAGGAGAGGGCACACCCTGCATATGAATTCAGGGGGGGATATTGACGGGGCCCGAGAGGTGCCTAAAAGCATCTAGGCCCCTAGTTGGGTTTCGGTGATTAATGACAATACGTGATTAATATGACTAACATGTGTTTTGTAGAGGCAAATTAAGTTAGGTTATGGTAATGGAGATCGATTGGGCAATCATGGTGGTCATGCCCCTACGATGGAAATCGTTTCGGTTTTCAAAGGATGGACGACAAGGTTAAGGATGGACTAGTTCTAAGTGTCGATTGGAGTTAAAGAGACACTTAGAGTAGTTTAGGACTTTGTTTTTCCTTTGGCCGTACTATTAAGGGGGGTATGGATGGGTAGCTTGACCTAGGTGAGTCTAGTGGGTTAGGTGTGGTGCACGCTTGCTAAATCTAGCTCTAGGTAGCTCCTAAAAAGCCCTTAGATCCATTGGACCAAACTTCATTCACATATGATTGCGAGTTGGAAGTGAATGGAGGGTCAAATGCTGACCGGACGCTGTCATAGAGTCCGGTCAGTTCATTTGATCAAGGTGAAATCATCTAGTGTGACCGACGCTGAGAGGTGAGTGACCGACGGCGAGGGCCAGCGTCCGGTCGACACCAGTAAGGTTCCAGAGAGGGAAAATCACGACCGGACGCGTTCGGTCAGTGCTGACCGGACGTTGTCCAGTGTCCAGTCACAACTTGAAAACTAGAGTTCAGGGTGAATTGACAGGAGCGTTCGATCAACTTGACCGGAGCATCCGGTCACCCCGCAGAGGCACATAATGGTTTATTTTTCAACCATGGTTATAAATACTTCCTCCATTCGTGTGAGGGGGTACTTTTGCTCATTTCAACAGCTGATAAACACCTTTGAGAGTGCCAAGAAGGGCAAGGTCCTAGTGAGGTGATTGAGATTTGATAATCCCAAAGAGAGCCCTCATTAGTGAAAGCAAGAGTAGCAAAGTGTGCATCCACCCTTCTCATTAGGCTTGTCGTGGTCAAGTGAGAGTTCGTGCTTGTTACTCTTGGTGATCGCCATCACCTAGACAGCTTGGTGGTGATTGGGAGCTTGGTGATCATCCGACGGAGCTTGTGGATGACCCAACTCATGTTGTGAGTGGTTGTGGGTGATTCATCACGATGGAGTGTCGAAGAATCAACCCGTAGAGAGCATTTGATCCTTACGCGGATCAAGGGGGAGCTACACCCTTGCGCGGGTGCTCCAACGAGGACTAGTGGGGAGTGGCGACTCTCTGATACCTTGGTAAAACATCACCGCATTCCTCCTTCTCTCTTTACTTTGAGCAATTCAATTCTTGTCATTTACATTCATAGAATTGCCATGCTAGAGTAGGCTTAGAACATAGGTTGCTAAACTTTTGTGCGTTAGATCAATAGAAACATATTCTAGGCACAAGGGGTTAATTGGGCTAACCGCAAAGTTTAATTATTGCAAAGAAATTTAGAATTAGCCCAATTCACCCCTCTCTTGGGCATCTTGATCCTTTCAATTGGTATCGGAGCCTTGTGCTCACGTATTTAGGCTTAACCGCCTAGAGAACGATGTCTCACGGGGATGGACCTCCTATCTTTGAGGGGGATGATTTTCCTTATTGGAAAATCCGCATGGAGGCGTATCTAGAAGCTCTAGATGTTGGAATACTTAGAGCCGCCTCACAAGGCTTCCAAAACCTCAGGATGCTACACACCTACAAGGCGATGAGGTGAATTACGGAAAATGGAATGCAAAGGCTCAAAATACCATCTTTAGAGGCCTTTACAAAGATGTGTTCAACCGGATGAGGAACCACAAAGACGCCCATGCACTATGGTCGGACGTTTGTGCGCTCCATGAGGAAACAAAGAGTGAGCGTGAGGAACGCTATCATCTTGTCATGAAAAAGCTTAACTCTTTTGAGATGTTTACTAAAGAATGTGCTAATGAGATGTACTCATGTTTGAATTTCCTTGTAGAGGAAGTCAATGGGTTTGGACTCACTCAAATGCAACCATCCGACGTTGTAAGAAAAATCTTGAGTGTCCTCCCCATTGACAAATATGAGCATATTGTGACCGTGCTTTATCAAGGTGATCTTTCCACTGCTACACCAACACAAATCTTGGGAAAGATCAATGCTCATGAGATGTACATGCATATCACACCTCAAGATGGATCATCCTCTACAAAGAAGAAAGAAAAAGACTTAGCATTCAAAGCTAGCTAAGAGAAGGGCAAAGCAAGGCTTGAGTATGAGAGCTCAAGTGATGATGAAATTGATGATGCAAGTCTTGCTCTCATGGTGAAAAGAACCGCTAAGATGCTTAAGAAGGTTAACAAGAGTGGCATCAAGTTTGATGGCAAGAAAAAGAAGTTTTTCACTAGCTCTAGAAGGAAGCCAATCTCAGAGATGGATTGCTACAATTATGGAGAACTTGGTCATCTAGCACACCAATGCACAAAGCCCAAGAAAGACAAGTTCAAGAACAAGTACAAGGGCAAGAAAGATGACTCAAGCAATGAAGAAGAAGATGAGAAGAAGAAAAACAAGCCATACAAGAAGAGAGATGGCAAGAAGGACTTTCACAAGAAGAAGAAAAGTGGAAAGGCATACATCGTCGGTGATTGGCTCACGGACATTGATTCATCTAGTGGCTCATCCGATGATGATAGTGACAACGAGAAGGTGGCCGCCATTGTTATTGACTCTTCATCATCTTCACCGCCACCACCGCCATCATCCTCTACACACCTATGCCTTATGGCCAGGGGTGATCGCAAGGTATCAAATGATGATAGTAGTGGTGATGAACATGCTAGCAATGATGATAGTGATAGTGATGATGATGAATATGAATCACCTTCTTATGATGATCTTGTTAAATTGCTAAATCAATACACTAAGATCATTAGAAAGAGTAGAGCTAAGAATGAAAAACTAGAAGCTAAGAATGATTCTCTTTTAGCTAAATGTGATATAGCCGAAAAGACTAGTGTTGAGCTTAGAGAAGCAAATGATGCTATATCATCCAAACTCAAGGAGCTTAAATTTTCTAAGAAAGAGCTTAAAGATAAACATGATAAACTTGAGAGGATACACAATGAGCTCATCACTAGCCACAACATGCTAAAAGAAAAATATACTACTCTTAAGATTAATCATGATAATCTTGTCATTGCTCAAGAATATTTATCTAATGAGCCACATGATGCTACTAACAATGGTGTTAAGATTGATATAGCTACATCATGTGATGATTTGATCATTGAGAGTATTGAGCAACGTTCTAGTAGCAAGGGCAAGCAAGTGGTTGAGGCCGATAATTATGATGAGTTTATCAAGCTCAAGAATGACAATGAAAAGCTCAAGAAAGATCTTGAAGAAATCAAAACCCACAACACTATTGTGCTAGAAACTCTTGATCATGATGGTGATTTGATTCTTGAAAATAAGGAGCTCAAAGAAGAAAACAAGACGCTCAAGGAAGAGAAAAATAATGATGTTCTCAAGGAAGAGAACAAGAAGCTCAAGTTGAAGAAAGAGCATCTCAAGATTGGATTGAGCAAGCTCACAAGAGGCAAGCATCTTCAAAGTGAGCTACTAATGAACACCGTCATGAAGATGGATAAAAGTGGAATTGAATATTTGGCAAATCAAGAGAAGAAGGCTCAAGCTCAACAACAACACAAGTCAAAGCCAAAGCCAAAGAGATGTTTTGAGTGTGGACAAGAAGGCTGGAGTTCGGGGTGAACTGACCGGAGCATTCGATCAACTTGACCAGAGCGTCCGGTCACCCCGCAGAGGCACACACGGTTCGTTTTCAACCAAGGTTATAAATACTTCCTCCGTTCATGTGAGGGGGTACTTTTGCTCATTCTAATAGCTGAGAAACACTTTTGAGACTGCCAAGAAGAGCAAGGTCATAGTGAGGTGATTGAGATTTGAGAATCCCAAAGAGAGCCCTCATTAGTGAAAGCAAGAGTAGCAAAGTGTGCATCCACCCTTCTCATTAGGCTTGTCGTGGTCAAGTGAGAGTTCGTGCTTAAAACTCTTGGTGATCGCCATCACCTAGATGGCTTGGTGGTGATTGGGAGCTTGGTGATCATCCGGCGAAGCTTGTGGATGACCTAACTCAAGTTGTGAGCGGTTGTGGGTGATTCACCGCGACGGAGTGTCAAAGAATCAACCCATAGAGAGCACTTGATCCTTACGTGGATCAAGGGGGAGCTACACCCTTGCGCGGGTGCTCCAACGAGGACTAGTGGGGAGTGGCGACTCTCCGATACCTCGGCAAAACATCGTCGTGTTCCTCCTTCTCTCTTTACTTTGAGTATTTACTTTGAGCAATTCAATTCTTCTCATTTACATTCATAGAATTGCCATGCTAGAGTAGGCTTGGAACATAGGTTGCTAAACTTTTATGCGTTAGATCAATAGAAACACATTCTAGGCAGAAGGGGTTAATTGGGCTAATCGTAGAGTTTAATTATTGCAAAGAAATTTAGAATTAGCCCAATTCACCCTCCTCTTGGGCATCTTGATCCTTTCAGTGCCCGAGCCGATTACCCGACAGGAAGTCCAGCAGAGGATTGGGGTGTTGTTTAACCTCACAGGGCACCACAAGGTTGACGACCAGCAGAGGACCTTCAGTGTTGGGAACCTCCCACCAGAGGTAAGAGTTGTTGCATTAGTTTGGCCTAATTCCTTTTTTGTTGCGATGTACACATTCGTGCTCTCAAAGATTCATGGGTAGGACCAAGTAGCATACTTCTCAGCCATGCCATTGACGGACTAGTCGAGGGGTGTTGATGCTCGGTCGAGCAGTCCCCAGCGTCGAGCCAGCTCAGAGGCTGGTGGGGATAGGTCGGATGATAATGACGACGAAGATGGAGGTGAGCGGACATAAGATGTCCGTGAGAAACTTCTGGGGAAATAGCCTACTAGCGAGGAGCCATCCTCAAAGAGAAGGAAGATGACGGGATCATCCCGTCGATAAGAGCGGCCAGTGAACATCGGCGCTCCCGCTCACCACCAAAGACGGTGAATGGTGGTTTCTGTAACACCCTCGGTGTTACCCCATTAATCATCTACTCAAACATGTCATGAGCATCATACTTGTGTGTTAATGCATGTGGTGAAGTGTGTAGATCAATTTCTATAACTCAAAATGATAAATAAAAATGCTAAGCGAAAGTTGGTTCGATGGTTTATGCATATCAAGTAGGGTTTAAAACCAATTTTTATTAAGCAAAAATACTATAGAACATGTGTGTGATACTTAAATAAAGTTGGAAGTGCAAACTTTGTAGATGACAATGAAATATTTGCTGTTGAAAAATAATATTGCTAAGTAATATTTTTCAGTAGCTTAGAAATCCAATATGAAATTAAGATTAGCTCAAACGCTTAGAAAATTTCTAAGTCTGTGGATAACTAGATGTTGCTATGTTTAGCAATTTATTTGGAGAGATTGGGGTAAGGAGTGATGTAGTGCTATGATTCCATTTAGTAGTTCCATATGCCATCTTGAGCGTAGTGAAGCTGGTTTAGCTTTAGGAGCAACAGTTTGGTCATGATCAGTGGTTTAAAATTCTTGCATGTCATAGCTTTGTGCTGTCTAGCGCCATGCGCGTGGTCACCACGCGTGGCCGCGCGGTTGTGCCATGCATGCATGTGGCTGCACACCAGCTGGCCGTGGCCGCCGTGGCCTTGCGGCGGCTTGGCCGCTCTGGCCGCACCGCTAGGCCACCGGTCCGCTCTACACCATGCCCACGCCATGATGACCCGCTTATGTGGCTTCACTGCATCACCACACTGGTCTGCTGCCCCCATGCCCATGCCATGATGACTCGCTCCGCCGTCGCGTTACATCCATTGATGGCATCGCGTGCTGCAGCCATGCCGTGCACTAGCGCGCGCGGCCCACCTTGATGTGCTCGCGCACGCGCGCGGGGTCGTGTCCACGTCCGCCTTGCCATTGATGGCACTGCGGCACTCCCCCGCCACTCCCTCGCTCTCTCTCTCTCTCTCTGTTCTCGTCTCCCTGTCGCTGTCAAATCGCACTGGCGCCGTAGCTGTGAGCGGTCACTTATCATCAATCCCTCTTGTCTGTGCCTCCACCCTCATGTCTCCTCTCCAGCCGCCCCCACCCCACTTTGATTGCAGCTCAGTCGAGCCTCAATTTTGGAGCTTTGCCCCGCCACCACGCCATTAAGACCCGTCACCGCCCGCGCCATGGGCAGCCTCCACCACTTCACCCCGCGCAAATTCCTCTAACCCACTAGCTCACCTTGGCTCCCTCTCCACCATGTGCATGCCAGTGGGAGTGCTACCGCCTCCCTTGGCCCCGACGCGACCATGTCCACCAGCTTGTCGTGTGGCAAATCAGCACATCATGCATGCCAGCCCCGCCGAGTAGTCTTCGATCGAACCACCACTTTGGCCAGGTTCACGGTGTGCCCCTGGTGCTTATCCCCTATCTCTACCATCTTGCTAGCGCTATAGCTCGCCACGATGACCATGGTGCCATCATGGGTGACCGTGTGTGGTGGCAGCTAACTCTAGTGCGCCCTATTGCTCCGTATCGCCGCTTAGGGTAGGCGTTAGGGTCGTAGATGGGGTTCAACTCATTAGTTGAGTCGATGCAAGCCTTGAGTGGCCAGTGTACCGCCTTGTGCCACCATCCGCCGCATCGGTGGTGAGCACGGGACATCTCGGGGACCTCTCTGGTGCAAAGGTGAAAAGATATGAGGTCTTCGTTGCAAAGTCATTGTCTATAGAAATAGTACGTGTAGTGTTCGTCGCTATTGTCAGCGCGCGCGGGCTCCCCGCCGCGGGCCGCCTCCACGCGTGGGTCGCGTTGGGCCAAAATCGGTTTATCTTTTTCGTGGAAAATAGAAATAGCTTTTCATTTTAATTCTGAGCTGAACTATAGTAATTAATATAAAATAATGTAGATATCCAAAAATTGTGAAATTCTGTTGGGTTTCAACTCTAGCCTACCCCAATTTGTTTGGGACTTAAAGGCTTTGTTGTTGTTGTTGTTGTTGTTGTTGTATCCAAAAATTGTGAAACTAATTTTGTTAGGTTCCCAAAAACATTGTCTACCTATTAGTATAGTTAGTTCATACATATATGTGTGGTTGCTAAGGAGCATTAAAATAGTTGAGATGGTTAGTATTATTTTGATTAATAATGGTAGAAATTTTTGTGGTAGATTGGTGATAGCAAAAACCCTAAAATTTTTATAGTAGCTTCATTGTATTATTATGCGCTCAATGTAATTTTTGTAGCCCTAGAATAGATTACTTAATATGGTAGCTAAACACCCATTAAGGCTAAAGGAATAATGGCATGATATTGGTTTATAAAAGTTAAGCACTTGTAGGGTGAGCTTGAAATCTATTTGGTAGAGATAATGATTAGCTTAGTATCTTAGTCATTAGAGCTAGCTTAGTAGCTTAGCATGTGCATTCTTATTTTAAGAGTTGCTGTTGCCAAAATACTAAGTGTTGCATCATCGTTGCATGCATGTAGAGAACAAGTTGGTGGAGTTCATGACCACCGGAGAGCAGGAGTACGAGGAGGTGATTGAGGAGTACAAGGAGGAGGTGCTCGTACAGACGAAATCCTCGGAGCCACCGACGACTAACATAGCTGACAATCCGCCTGCCCAAGGCAAGCCCCGGTGTATAACCCTTATTTTGAATAATCACTGGATATATATATGTGATGTGCATTTATGTTACAGGATTAGTATTGACACTACATGCATAGATAAACCTACCTATGAATCCTACTAGCATAGGTCGAGTAGTTGCTATGCTTAAGCTATCAGTAGCGTGTGTAACCTGTTGTTACTCACAATAGGTGATTATTATTATTACTCTCATGATAAAATGGTGAAAGGAAATGGAGACCGAGCAGGGATGTGGTACGGGTATTGGTGGGTGTAATAGGTTGTGTCCCGCATCCAATGGGGCATAGCTTGGTTACACTGTTTTCGCTGTCCATGTCAGTTAAGTTCCATCCGTTGCTATGGATGGTTGTCAGGTCACAGGCTTATTATCCTAAGCACATACTTGCTTGTGGGAGCGGGAAGGCTCGTTGCTCTCTTATCGTGGGTTCTAGCTCTTTCCGGACCGACTAGATTGGAGGCGTTGATGGTGGAGGTCTAAGCACCACACTGAGTCTAGGACTCAGGAGTGGGGGCTTGGAGTCTAAGTTTGGACGGGGACCTAGACCCCTTGATAGGAGAGTGGTGGGTTGGTCTTGCTTGTGCCAGGGGTACAAGCGGGGCGTGTGTTTAGGGTACCCAGCTAGGATATATTGGTTTATGAATCATCGTGTGATACGGTATGACTTGGCTATGATCTAACACCATAGTAAGAACTGGAAGATGAAAGGAGAAGAATGGATCTGATTGCTCAACTCTTGCTTGAAAGTAGAATAGGTGCTTACATTGAATGGTTAGCTAATGAACTAATCATGACTGCTAATAAAACACATACATAAGGATTCACTACTAGTAATGCTTTTCACAAAAAGGAAACCCAGCAAACCATAAAGCTTATCATATCCTTTAGAGTCGGGAAATTATTCCCACTAGTTGGGTAAGTCTTACGAGTATATTGTGTACTCTAGGTTTATTTACCTCTATTGCAGCTGCAACTTGAGGAGTGGCTATTGTGTGAAGGATTCTTTTGGTGGGCACAGATAGATCCTTGTATCTTATCGTTAGATGTTTATTTCAATTTCACTGTTTAAATTCCGCACTTTGAACTTGGTATTGTAATAATGTATTTCTAAGAACTCTTGTTGTATAAAATGGACTAAGTATTCTAAACCCGTTCTCATTATTGGATTCTAGATAAAAAAACATGGATTGTTCGAGTTCTCCCTTGGGGTGTGCTCGATGGAACTGCCCGATGTTGCTCCCTTTCGAGGTGCTTAGTGTCTAGTGGAAGACGAGCGCTTCCGGAAGCGTGTTATTTTGGGCGGTTCTGCCACAGTTTCAAGCTCATCAAATGACGATGGGTTGGTAGCACCACCAACTCCGAGGGTCACGATGCCACCACTGGTCGTGCCAGCAAGAGCAGAGACCTGCGAGATGCGACAGACATGGCAAGCCACAGCCACGTCGCCCAGCGGTGTTTGGGCATTGTCAGCGGCGTTGCCTCGTGTGGCGCCAGCATCGACAGCTCAGGCAACAGCTGAAGCCCCCGAGATCATAGTTACACCCCTTGTGGTAATAGCACAGGCAGCTACCATAGTCCTCAATACCGCGTGGATGACTTCGGCGGTGGCGGTGGAGACGCCGAGCGGTTCGGGTGGTGGGTCGACGAGTAGCAGACAGGGGCACCGATTATGATCTGCACAATAGGAGTCATAGTTGTAAGTACATTGTTTACTTGCTATGTTGCTTCGGTGAGGTAGTTTGCTTCTTTAACGTATTGTTTCTTATTGAAGCGCGGAGTCGACAGAGGAACTATTGCCGTCGGCTACTAGCGACAAAAGGCGCATGGGGGAGCCAGTGGCCCCCCTGCTGACCCAGTGCAGATAAGAGCATATCTAGTTGCCCCACCTCGGAACAATCAATAGCTACAGGACTGACTGGCCATACTATGGGAGAGCCCTCGACAGCTGGACCAGCATCGCCTGGCGATGGGCTACACGACAAGGGTGATCCTGGTATGGAGGAGATGTGAGATGCAGCGGCGATGTCGAGTGGGCTTGCGAGGGCAACCATGGGGCCCATGGGGGATGTGTCGAGCAGTGCGGCGCAAGGTCCACCCGTGGCCGCCTAACAAGCGTCGTCTGTAGGTGCATCAATAGTGGAGGCGGTGCTCAGATGCCCTGTCCGAGCACGGCGGCAGTCAAGGAGGGCGTCTTTGCCATCGACCACCACTATGGTGGAAGAGATAGTGTGGGAGCCTACCTCGTCGCCCCAACTCCTCCGCACCATCATTCAACACGGCGAAGAGTTTGAGATGCTGGAGGAGATGGAGGCGAGCTCAGAGGTGAAAAGGCTGAGAACCGATTTGACTTCGATGCTAGCCCGCATTGAAGTAAGCTTGAGGGAATTTTTTTCAAAAAGAAGGGGTCAGCTAATCTATTTTCCCATTGCAGAATGTGATGAAGGTGTTCGAGCAGCACCAGTGGCAGCTTGAGGTGATGGCCCCGGTGCTGGAAGAGAACAAGAAGTTGCAGGCATCGGTGGACGACCTCCAGGCGCGCCTGCTCTGTGAGCGCCACCATAGGGAGGACCTAGAGGTGAAGGTTGAGGTGTTGGAGAAGGAGCGCCAGCAGATGGAGACTGAGGGCTAGTCGATGGTTGAGTAGCTTGGCCGTAGTACCGATCGGGAAAAAGGTTTGGCTTAGAATTTTGCTTTGCTATTATTCAGTGTTGTGACATGTTTGTCTATTGTGCGCAGCATTGGGGATGGAGCTCAGCCTATGTAATAGAACCGACCAAATCATAAGAACGTAAGTACAAAAACAATCACCGAAGCGATCAAATTCCTGTACTTAAGCTCCCATAATCCCGGTAGTCCAGAAATCACGAAGGATTTCAACCAACTCTCGACATACAAACCAAGACCGTAGTGATTCAACACAACACATCATTCGTTATAACATTTCACAAGTAGCATTTGGATTACATCCATCAGAGTTCAAAATAAAATATTACAAACCAAGTTCAAATCTACGGAAGCAACATAGTTTAGTACATAACTTCATAGTTTCAAATACATTGCCAGATCTTAGTCATGTCCCACAAAAGCATCTTCAGATACGAGAACTAGGAGAGACCGTGCCCAACGGTCTAGTCTTCATCCCCAGCCGGGAGAAGGCAATACTTGCAGCAACCAAAGTAGAACTGGTCATCTGCAACAGGTGGGAGATAAACCCTGAGTACGAGAAGGTACTCAACTAGACTTACCCGACAAAACCAGAAATAAAAGACACCAAGGATCATGCAAGGCTTATGAGGTAGGCTTGCTGACGCGCAGTTGCATAAAGGAGCTTATGACTATAGTAACCAATTTAAACTTCGCATCAAGTTTATCATCATTTACCTATCCACTAGATTAGCACCTGTACTAGAGCACTCACTTATTAGGAGCAAACAATATTAACCATAGCAGGTATAATAAGGCTGTCATCATCATATCATCATTTCCGAACCATTAGGTTATTTAGTGTATCTACTTTGGAGATAAGCCCATCAAGTTCTCACTAACCGGGAGAGACGGTGACTCGAATCGAATTACAACTCAGCTGAGGGGGTATTCCTAACTCTCACCCTGGCATACTTTGCAAGGGTAGCCGTGGGTCACCTTTGGAACAACTCAGAACCAAATTGTGGGTTCGATCAACCAAAGACTCTCGGGGATTACCCTTCCGCCAGACGATCGGGACTTTTAAATCACCTGCCTTGGACTCACGCCTCACGGCTCCTTCCGAGGCGCACTTTATACTTATCGATTGCCGGCCGAGGTGAACTACTCGGCTTCATGGTCGGTCTCTAGACCCGACCAACTAAGAGAGAGGCATGCGTTCAACATGAACAGAAAGGCTCCAAGATTCAGTCCTTAAGCGACACGACGGAGTCATCGCAAACCCGGCAAGCCTCCGTCCGGGTCTTCATTTCAAATTAAGATCCGTTTCTTTTCCACGATAGCAAATATAGCCAACCGTGCATATGTATCTTCCTATATCTCGTAGGGTGACAAAATCACCGACTTCTACCGTGTTTAAGCGAGGGCTAAGCACTACACGAACCTGAACTACGAGGGATTCGTGGTATCAATATCTGGACAAGGATTGGATAATCAATGCAACAAGTGTTTGCATCCAACACCTAAACTTAATGCAACAATATATATATGTAACAATAATACTTTAACTGCATTTTGGAAATTAGGAGGCTTAATATGCTCCGGGGCTTGCCTTTCACAAAGTTGCACGGACGGTGATCCAGGCACTCAACGATGACCTCGTCTGGCACTTCTCCTGAAGGCTGCAGCTCCTGAACCTCCGGTGTTGGCTGCTGCTGCTCCTCGCTCGGTTCCTCAAATTCCAGCAGGGTCACTCCTTTCGGTACACCTATTGCATGCCGATGCACAAGATAAATATCATGGATGCATAAGGAATGACATGATGCTCATGATGAATGAATCACACTAAGTGTTTAACGAAACATCACTGGACACTCGTTTACCGATTAAGAATAGCTCTATTCAAATCACTTTAAAGCATGTATCTAACTTAACTTGAAGAACAAGATCAACTTACCTAACTTGCATAACCTAAGATAAAGATGCTCATCTTCAGTTAAAGGTCTAACACCTAGGAATATTACCACAAACTTAGAAATAGTAAAGACATACTTAAATCAAAGTTAAGGTTTTACATGCAACGAGTAGTTCCTTAATTCAATCATAACCAGAGTTCTATAAATTCAAATGACTTGCAAGAGGACATTCTGGAAAGCCTATGAAATTCTCTACAAATCATTTGTAAACATCAAAGCATGATTCTTACGTTAACCAAATCAAATTCAAGTAAACCTAGAATCTGTCCAGAAATGACAGGGTTACTAAATTAAATATTTAGTGATAATGCAAAAGCATAATTGGACCAAACCAAGTTTACCAACTTGTTGTGCATACCAGAGGAACATTAGAAAGTATAGTGCCAACTTCTAAATAAATTATTTAATATCCTTTTCTAATTTATTTAGTTAATTAGGTGATTAAAGCAATATATAGTAAAACTATTCAGAAAAATCTACAAAAATTAAAGTAGCTATATCATGCTTCACATAGACTACCATAAAAATTTTAAAGCCATTCGGCAAGCAAAACTTGATGTATCCAAAATAACAGGTGGCATGTCTATTTTTAGCATAATTAGGAAACCCTAGTGAAAAATGTCAAGCAACAGATTTCTCATTTTTCCTAGCATCATTCTAGCATAAGAATAGCACTCACCAAATTTTACCTTTATTGGATCTATAGAAAAATTATGAAAATTTACACAAGATCCATCCATGCAAACAAGAGAATTTTATAACTCCTACATACAGTGTCCAAAATGTATGAAAATTTAACTACAAGCTATTCATGATATGAGCAGTACACCATAAAAATTTCATGTCATTTGGAGCTACATAGAAAAAGATATAATTACCCCTATTTCTTTCATGATTAAAAGAGATAATTAGCAACTCCATTTTTCATAACAGAACATAGCATAAATTATATTTTTAATAAAAACTACACATTATCATGAACTCAGCAAAATTGGAACCACATCATTTGAATCTACCAACTAGGAGATACATATTTTTGAATCTATACACCAATCTGTGAAAAGAATAAAACAAAACAATTTGAAACCCTAATGAACTACTACTAGGCCGGCCCGAAGGACACGGCGGCACACGAAACACGCGCTGGCACGGCCCAAACGTGACGCGGCCCACGCTGACTCCCGCCTGAGAACGACGGCTGACGCGCGGGTCCCACGCGACAGAGAGACAGGCGGAGGAAGGGAGGAAGACGACGGCGTTGCTCGTCGTCGGTGATAGCTCCAGCGAGTCCAGCGGTGCTACGGTGGTCACCTCACCCGCGCGCATCCAGTGGTGCCCTCAATTGAAGCTATTGCTGCGGCTAAAGGCAATGGCGACGACCATGGCGGCGCACGGCCACGGCATGGCCGGCTCCGGCGAGGTTACGGCGTCTCGGCCCTAATGGCCCACTCTACGAGCTTCAGCGTCACACACAGCAGCAAAGCAAGGGAGAGAAGGGATGGAAAGGCCACGGTGGCAGTTGGCCGCGTGGAGCGCCAACTCCGCGAGGTCCCGCCATGGCGGCGGTGGAAGAACTAGCGATTACGCCCTTACCCAGCACCAATCGCCCCGGCTGAAAGGTGGAGGTGGTAGAGGAGATCACGGCGAAGCGAGGAGCAAGATGGCCGACGCGTTTTTGTAGTGGCGAGCGTGCAAGGCAACGGCGATGCTTGGTCAGAACTGGAGGAGCTGCGGCGGCTTCGGTGCTGTGCGCGGTGAAGGCAAAAGAATGCGATGGAGCAGGCGAGTGCGTCGGGCAAGCGCTGGCCTTCTTCTGGAGCTCGGACGCGCGACGTGGAGACTTCGGCAGAGCATGCGCGCCACGCGGCGAGCAGCTCCTGTGCCGGTCGGCCACGGCGAGCTCTGACCGTTTTTTGAAAATTGCGATTCAGTGTTCAATGACAACGCCTGACAGCGCGACTTCAACGATCCATAACTCCCAAACGGTGGCGATCTGGTTCATGGTCTAGTTAACAAAATTGAAGACCTAAGTGAGTACTACAACTTCTTCAATTGGAGCTCGAGTTGGTTTGGCCTGGTTAGGGAGATATAAGTCTCCAAACATTGGTACACGAAACTGTAACTCAACTTAAGGACTTAGAAAAAATCTAAGTATGAAATCAGCAGGGAAATTTGACTTGTGAGCCTTGTTTGACCATGTTCCACACATTTTCATGAGTTGGTCATAAAACAACTTTTGTTCCTTGGTAAATTGGCTACAACTTTGATAAAGAGTGCATAGCCATGCAAAGTCTCTAAGTTGGTCTTTTGAATCAGTCAAACAATGTCACTCTGATGTTCATTTCAAGTCAAACCTTCACTTGAGGGCATTTTTGTCATTTTGATCCATATGAACAATGTTCCAACAATTACCCTAAGTGTAGTTAAGGTGTATTAGACCATAATCAACCACTTTACACAAATGCTATACCCATGTCAAATGATCACATGTGATGAAACAACAAAACAAGCAATTCACCCAAATGTTGCAATTCAATGCTTCACATGTTTCATGACTTTGTTGTTATTTTATACTTGTCACCTTACTACCATGTTGCCATGTTTCAAGATATGAGAAATTCATGTTGCATTCACATGTTGCACTACTACCATTCATAAGCAATCAAGTATGAAACAAACATAATTGCGAATGTTGCATATGCATGTTTCAGTGACAATGGCATGATGAGATAGATGATGCACATGTTTAAGAAATGAAATGCAATTTTGTAGAAGCCAAACACCTAGGGTGTTACAGCCTATCCTAGGAAGCCATCAGCCAGCTTATGGAGGCCAAGGAGAAAGCAGAGGAGAGGGCTGAGAAAGCCATTGAAGACCTTTACCGTGAGTGTTTTTTCATGCAATTTTAACTTGTTTGGCCTTAGACATGCGTTTAACATATAGCTGTGTCGTTTGCAGAATATCGACATTAGTCTCAAACGTAATTCCAAGTGCTCATGGAGCAGGTAAAGACTCAAGATGATAAGCTAGAGGCAATGATCGCGGGGATCTAGCCCATGCTGGACTACGTCGGTCTGGAGCACCCCGAGGGGGGACGTCTGCCCATTGACGGGCTATGCCGATCGGTCATGGATCGTTGTTGGACAGCATGGATGGACTTCAAGGAGTTCACGCGTAGTGCGGCCCAAGGAGCCATTGTCCATGCGCTTGCGCAGCTGAGGTGACACTACCCTTCGGTGGATCTCCAATGGGTGGCGACCGGATACGCGTAGGGCATGAACGCGGAGAAGATTGCCAGGTTGGAAGAAGATGCGGAGGAGCCAACGAAGAGGTTGTCCGAAGATGTCAAGCTATTTGCTGAGGTGGAGAGCAGTGCTCTATAGATTAGGAAAAACTCATGTTGGGTACTTGGCAATTTTTGCTGAACACTTGTAGTTATTTGGTGTTGATATTTTATATAAATGATATGATCAGTGGTGTGTAGCTAAGTCGCCAGCCCTAGCTAGCCTATTAACTGTAACCCGAGGCGCCAGGGCCATGTGCATGTGGGAAGACTAGGACATCACTAAGGAACCGTTGCCGACCAACCATGACACAGAGGGCGGGCGCTCATGCACGTGTAGGGAGAGGTCGGAGATAGGGTCGTTTCTGGAGGCGTCCGAGTGTTAACGTGTTGATCGGGTATTAGGCGTAGTTGGCGTGTCGTCTTTGAGATGTTGTACACAGAATCAGAAACTCTTAGCGAAAAAGTGGAGAAAACAATATGGAGAAACATCAACGTAAAAATTTTTATTGAATACTTAAATATGAAAGGTACATATCTTTAAAATGAATGCTTCAGGGGTAGAAACGTCTAAGCAGGTCGATGTGCCAAGAGTTTGGGACGTCTCTTTCATCCATATCGCATAGTCTATAGGACCCTGGTCAGGTGACTGCCTTGATGATGAAGGGTCCCTCCCAAGGAGAGGAGAGCTTGTGCATCCCGTCTGTCTTCTATTTTCTGCGGAGTAGCAAGTCTCCGACCACAAAGAATCGGTCATTGACATTGTGGTTGTAGTATCTTCATAGGTCGTCGAGGTATTTTGCCATATGAACATAGGTGACCAGACATTCCTCTTCTAAGTTGTCCACGTCAATGAGCTGAGCTTGGTCAGAGTTCTTCTCGTTGTAATTCTCCACCCTTGGCGCTCAGAAGGCGACGTCAGCAAGCAATACGGCCTCAGAGCCAAAAACCATGAAGTACGGGGAGACGTCGGTGTTATGACTAGGCTAGGTCCTTAATCCTGAGACCATAGCTGCTAGTTCCTTGAGCCACTTGCCCGTTTGTTTTTGTTTCTTCAATGCATACAGGATCGTACCGTTGGCACGCTCGACTTGGCCATTAGCCCTTCGGTGTGCCACGAGACGTACTTGACTGAGATACATCTTTCATCGTAGAAATCCCAAAAGTTGCAACCACTGAACGTGGACCCCAGGTCGGTGATTATGTTGTTCGGCAGGCCGACCCGGTGGATTATGTCGTCGAGCAGCTCGACTGTTTTTTCGCTATAGCTTGAACCAGGGGTTTCTATTCGATCCACTTGGAGAATTTGTCAATGCAGACGTAGACCCAGCGGAAACCTCCCGGCGTGGGCTTAAACGGCCCGATCATATCCAGTCCCTAGCATGCAAAGGGCCACAATATAGGGATCGTTTGCAAGCCTGAGCTGGGATGTGGATTTGCTTAGCGAAAAACTAGCAGTTCTCACATCAGCGAACGAGTGCTTCAGCATCAGCTACAGCTGAGGGCTAATAGAAACCAGCTCAGAAAGCCTTTCCAACCAGTGTTCTAGAGGTCGCGTGGTTGCCGCAGGTGCTTGTGTGGATCTCCTTGAGTATCTTCTTGCCTTCTTCCACGGAGACGCACTTCTAGAGTAGCTCACCTTTTGTGTTTTTGTGGTACAACTTCCCTTCAACTAGGACGTAATGCTTATTGCGCGAGTAAGGCATTCTCTCTCCATGTTGTCAGCCAAGATGTCTATGGTGGTGAGGTATTTGATGAAGGGTTCCTTCCAATCATTGCTCGGCCTAGGGACTATTGCGTCTATCAGCTCGACAGGTGGTTTTTCTTCAACGCCTTCTTGTTCCTGCTTGATGGAAGGGCTACAAGGTCCTAGATGAACACTCCGGCTAGAACTTTAGCCTGGGCTGATCCTATCTTTGACAACTCATTGGCTGCTTGATTATTGGCCCGAACCATGTGGTGGTATTTGATGTCATAGAATTTGTCTTCTAACTTTCTTATCGCAGTACAGTAAGCGTCCATATTCTCGTTGGTGCAATTCCAATCCTTGTTGAGCTAATTGATTATGAGTGCAGAGTTGCCATACACCTGAAGGCATTTAACATCGAGCTCAATAGCTATATGGAGACCATGAAGTGCCACCTCGTATTCAACGATATTATTGGATGCTCGAAAGTGTAGGCGGAGGACATAGTGAAGTTTATCCCCCAATGATGAGATGAAATATACGCCTACCCCAGCACCATCGAGGTTGAGTGACTCATCGAAGTACATAGTCCAGTGCTCAGGATGGTCGATCGGGACAGGAGTTTGCATGTCCATCCACTCGGCAATGAAATCGACAAGTGCCTGTGACTTGATCATATGGTGGGGCCTAAAATCGATGGTGTAGGTGCCAAGCTCGACCACCCATTTGATGATGCGGCCGCTGGCTTTCTTGTTGAGAAGAATGTCGCCGAGCTGGTACTCCATGACTACCGCAATGTGGTAGGCGTTGAAGTAGTGGCAGAGCTTCCAGGATGTCATAAGGATGGCATATAGTAGCTTTTGGACTTGCGGGTAGCGAGTCCTAGACTCATTTAAGACCTTCGCTGATGAAGTAGACTGGGCGCTGGACTTTGTGTGTGTGCCCGGCCGCTTCTCGCTCAATGACGATGGCGGTGCTGACTACCCGATTGGTCGCTGCGATATAGATTAACAAGGTCTCATCCTTTTGGGGGCGGTCATGATAAGAGGTGTGGTGAGAAACCGCTTGAGCTCGGTGAATGCTTTGTCAGCATCCTCCGACCAGATGAATTTGTCTTGAGCTTTAAGTAGCTTGAAGAAGGGGAGTCCCTTTTTGTCTAGGCGGGATATAAAATGACTTAAAGCCGCCATGCATCCTATTAGCTTTTGGACGTCTTTGACGCAGGTCGGTGGCTTCATGTTGGTCACCGCCGCTATCTTCTCTGGGTTGGCTTCGATGCCACGGCGACTGATGATGTTGCCTAGCAGTATACCGGACGGAACACCAAAAATATACTTGGTAGGATTTAGCTTCTATCGGTACATGTTCAATGTTTTAAAAACTTTGGTGAGGTCAGCGATGTGGGTGTCGGCAGTCTTAGACTAAACTATCACATCATCGACGTAGGCCTCGACATTCTTCCTTATTTGGTCCTTGAGACAGCGTTGGATGGCTCTTTGATAAGTCACGCCTGCGTTTTTGTGTCCGAACGATATGGTCATGTAGCAGTAGGCGCCGATGGGTGTGATGAACGATGTCTTGATCTAGTCTTCTTCCTTCAGCGTGATCTGGTGATACCCGACGGAGTAGCAATCTAGAAAGCATAGGAGCTCACAACCGGTTGTAGAATCTACAACCTTGTCGATGCGAGGTAAGCCGAAGGGGTCTTTAGGGCAGTGTTTGTTGAGATCGGTGTAATCAATGCATATTCTCCATTCTTTATTCCTTTTTCTTACGAGAACAAGGTTGGCAAGCCAAACCGGCAGCTAGGAGCCAGGTTATCTCCACCCTAATAGCCTCCTTTTTGTCCAGCGCAAATCATTGA
Organism: Miscanthus lutarioriparius; assembly: GCA_904845875.1. NCBI lineage: Eukaryota > Viridiplantae > Streptophyta > Magnoliopsida > Poales > Poaceae > Miscanthus > Miscanthus lutarioriparius. Next base: position 14,486,624 of record CAJGYO010000008.1, read on the forward strand.
AGCTTCTGCTTGATGGGCTTGACGGTTGTTGAGACGTTTAAGGAGTGCTCGATCAGCTCCCTTGGAACACCGGGCATGTCCGTAGGTTTCCATGCGAACACATCGACATGCTCCTATAGGAAGCTAATAAGCACGTCTTCCTATTTAGGATCAAGGTCGGCCTCGATCCGAGCAGTCTTGGACTGGTCGTCGGGACGAGGACCACTTCTTTGAACTCCCTAGACTTGGTTGAACCTCGGGCGGCCTCCAAGGTAGGGATCTCTAGGTCCTCTGGAGGGATCACCTGCGAAGTCGCGATATAGTCCTACATACAGACAGAGATGGTTGTTGCCTCGGTGAGCGTGAAGCTTTCCTTCTCGCAGCTATAGGCAACGTTGAGGTTAGCGCATAGGGAGAGGACCCCCTACTCTATCGGCATCTTTAGCACTAGGTATGTATAGTGCGGCACAGTCATGAACTTGGCAAGAGCTGGTTGTCCAAGGATGGCTTGGTACGCCGTGTTAAATTTGGCGACAAGGAAGTTGACGTAGTCGACATGAAAGTGCTTCGCGGTGCCAAACTGGGCCAGTAGTACAATCTATCCCAAGGGGAGGGATGCCTTCCCAGGAATGATTCCCTAGAATAGAGAGTCCATGGGGGTGAGGTCTTCCTTCTTAAGGCCTAGCTCCTCTAGAGATCCAACGAAAAGAATATTGAGGGTGCTCCCTCCGTCGATGAGGACCTTATGGAAGTGCACGTCCTTGTTTATGGGATCTAGAACAAGTGGGAAACACGTTGGGTACAGGATGTCTGACCACTGATCGGCCCTAGAGAAGGTGATCAGGTGCTCCAACTAGTTGAGATACTTTGGATCAGAGATGGGGCCATCATATGTAGCGACCGATATGACGCGTTGGGCTACGAGCTTTTGCTCTCGCTTGTCTTCAAATACATCCCTCCCACCAAAAATTGTAGCACGGCCTTGGTGGGATCTTGGTATGTAGGGCCCTTGTTCTTGCCTCGCTCTCCACCTTGACCGTCTTTGGTCTCATCGTCGTTGCGCCGCTGCTTCTTTGATGGTTCTCCCCCAAGCGCAATCTTTAGGCCCCTGCACTCCTGCATGGTGTGTTTGGCATCCTTGTGGATAGGACATGGGCCATCTAGTAGCTTGCCAAAATCTGCGTCGTAGGTGCCCTTGACATGGGTGTCGACAGTGTTGACAGAGGTATTAGGTCGGCGATGGTGGCTTTGTCTGCCTCTCAAGCTCTCTAGATGGTCGTCGTGCTAGGGGTCGCGGTCATCGTGACGGTGATCACGGTCATCACGATGGTCATGACCATCACAGCGGCGATCATGATCGTCGTAGTGTATTTCCTCACGTTGAGCGGAGCGCGCCACCCGTTTGGCTTCTTCATCGTTGGCGTATCCAATCACCGTTTGTATCAGCTCGCCGATGGTGGTAGGCCTCTTGCGGTATAGCTTGTCGCAAAGCTGCTCATGTCAAAGCCCTTTGGTGAAGGCGGCAATGGCCTCAACGTCGGTGATGTTGGGGATGGAGTTTCTTGTCTCCGAGAAATGCCTGATGAAGTCACGTAGAGATTGCTCGGAGGACTGATGAAGCTTTTTCAAGTCATACTTGGTGCCGGGTTGCTCTCATGTAGCCATGAGTTGTCGATGAAGACTTTCTTGAGGTCATCCCAAGATTGGATGGAGTTCTCTTGTAGGCTAAGGAGCCAATTATTTGCAGACTGGTTGAGCATGACTGGAAGGTAGTTTGCCATGACGTCCTCATCTCCGCCCATGGCTTTTATGGAGATCTCGTATAGAGTTAGCCATTGAGCGGGGTTGGACTTTCTGTCATAGGTATTGACACCAAGGACCTTGAAACCCACTGGCCACCGGACTGCTCGGAGCCTCTCCATAAAGGGGTGCTTGGCGAGCAGCGATTCCATCATGTTTAGCGTCGAATCACCGGTGATGCTCCGTCGAATCACCGGTGACGCTCCATCTTTACTTCATAGCGTGCGGACCTACTATTTTTGATGTGGCCAGGGGCATCCACACTGGCATTAAGGTGATCGCGAAGGTCATGAGGGGTGGGTTGATTGACCTCCTAGTTGCGACAGCCGCCTCAACCTCCCTAGGGACACGATGGGCAGTCGTCATGGTGTGAATAGGCTTCATAGTTGCCCCTAGATCCTCTATAGAGGTAGGGGCCTCTAGCCTGAGGTCGGGGGGCATCGGCGCCATGATGTTGGCCTCCTCCATTGTGGTGGGAGCGGCGGCTATGAGCCGACACGATGGAGTAAGATGGCGCATCATTCCAGAACTTGTTGACCTAGAGTTGTGCAGCTATGATGTGCGCACGGACCTTCTCAACCTATAGAGTGTGAGGGAGTTTGTCGAGCTCATTAAAAGCAACAGCGAGGTTGGTGCTTGGAGTCTGATAGACTGGCTGGTCGCCAAGCATGTCAAATGCCTCTTCTAGATTACATTGATGGCGGGGTGGGCCACGACCATCCTCGTCGGCCGCTTGGGCTACTTCTGCATCATGGTGACATTGGCGGTTGGTGTTCTTCGCCAGATGAGCTTCATGCTCTTCAGTGGTTTTGTCGTCCTTGGTGACGCTATCGTGGCTGACGTGGAAAATCATGCTTTGCCGAACCCTAGAGGAAAAGTAGGGCAGCTTGGTAGAGTTTGGGTTGAGCCCTTAGAATAATTGTCGGGGGTCCCATCTAGAATGTTGTGGAGAGACTCAATCGGAAGATCAGGATCATCTGAAAGCTGGCGAATAGCCACCATGTTGACCACAGGCGCAGGCTGACCAGAGTTAGTTAGGTTGATCATGTCAAGATTGGTGGCATGGCCATGCTCAATGTGGTCAACGAAGATTTCGTGGACAGCGTTCTAGTACGCAGATCCCGCACCCTCCAGCCCAAAAGGATAGGGCCTCATAGTCGGCCAAGCGTAGGCCGATAGCGGGAAGTGGTCCGCTTCGCGCTGTGCACCCCTCTAGAGTGGCTGTGATTACCAGATCGGAATCAGGTTGCCTCAAACGGTGTGGCCAAGCAGGCCGCTCGGTCACAGCGACTTGGTGATCTTGGAGTGCAGGAAAATCATTGTTCGCTTTAGATCGATCTAGGACTGAATCCACAAGGAGCTAGCATTCTGTTAGGCGATCTGTGACCCGATCGATGGATGCGATCAGATCATTGTTGTTGATGGATCTTCTGATCCAGTGACATGGTGCCTGGATCAGAGATGTCATTGTTGGTGTCAGCGCGACTGGCGCAGGGTGGTCCTGCACCACCTCCATGATCTCCCCATTACTATCGGGGCCGATGACCCAGGACATGGATCCGACCGTGAAGATCTGGCCCGGCTCAAGGGGGCCATGGAGCTTGGGAAAGTGATCATCTATTTCACCATGGGTTCCGCACGCACACCCCCTACGTGGCGCGCCACTGTCGACAAAATCTGGTCAGCAGTCTACCAAGGGGTATGCCCACGATAGTAGATGAATCAGTGGAGGTGTGCATGAGAGAACTAGACGGTGACACAGAATACAAGAGAACAATTTAGATAGGTTCAGGCCATCAGTTCGACGTAATACCCTACGTCCTGTGTCTGTGGATTATATTACGTATGACTAGGTCAAAACGAGGGGGTACCTACCTGCCTTATATAGCTTGGGGGTAGGGTTATAGATCAGTTATTTCCATTCTAATCGGTTTACAAGATACGAAGTTATAGATATGTCGATAGAATATCATCGGCAGTCCTCCGAGGGGTATCCCATGAAGGTAGATTGATCGGTAGAGAGGCGTGTAATCAAGAATAAGAAGGCAACAGAGACACATGAGTTAGGCAAGTTCAGGCCGTCAGTATGACATAATACCCTACTCCTGTGTTCTTTTGGATTCTATTAGTTATTGTATGATCTTGCGTGAGTTTGGTGGGGTCCCTGCCCGCCTTATATAGTCCGGGGGGCAGGGTTACAAGTCGGTTAGATCTAAGAGATAACCAGAAAGTAATAATAGATTATAGGAATCATGGGATCATACATATCCTAGCAAATCTCATGGTATCTTCAGGATATATTTCCAGTATCCTACGGGAGGCGCCGAGCAGAGTCGTGCCCTCGCAAGGCATCGTCTTATGGGCTGGGCCACCCCTGGGCGCGTAGCCCATGTGGTCTACCATGGGTATCTAGGGTTGTACCTCCCACAGCTAGTCCCTGAGCACCTTGTACCTGTTGTGCAACACCATTTTGAGCTTGTCCGAGCAGGTGTGAACAAAGCCGAGCAGTCAAACTCATGGTCCGACCACCGTGATGAGTTGCCGAGCAGTTATGAGCAGTTGTGAGCAGTTGCCGAGCAGTGTGAACCATCGCCGAGCAGCGTGAACCGTCGCCGAGCAGTATAACCCAAGTACGGCTTGCCATAAGGGTGTAAGGAGCTCAAGTTCATAATCGAAAATTTCTTCAAAGTGGACCAAGTGTGCCCACTTAGAGTTCGACCACGAGGAAAGGAGATAGTCTTCTTCAGCTTCAAGAGGTGCGGAGTCTTCTAGAATAAAGCAAACACATTCAACATGAGGTGAAGAGTGCCCACTTAGTTCTCGAGCCTGACAGTAGATGATGTAGTCATGTGGTGCCAGGGTCCAAAGTAGAAGAATAGTAAAAGACCAGCCGAGCAGGCAAGCAGTCCCCGGGCGTAACCCCGAAGTGAGAAAAAGCACATTCACCACAAGGTGAAGTGTGCCCACTTAGTCCCTAAGCCTGACAGTAGGTGATGTGGTCACGTGGTGCCAGGGTAAGAAACAATAGTCAACTGAAGAAAAAGTCCCCCAATGCGGTGAGGAACCAAGACGTAGTGTTGACGTAGTCCCCGGGCCATAAGAGGAAAATCTTGGAGAAAACAAGTCGTGGAGAAAATACCAGAGTAATGGTTGTACAGTAATAATTACTGAGCCATAACGGTTGGCAGAGACGTCGGCGAATATTCGGCGAGCCGTAGCAAATTGCGAGATAAACGGGCGATACAGGCCACGGTAGCGTGAAAGCCCAGGTAATGGCCCAGCTTGCTGTTGCGGAGAATTTGGAGAAGCGCCAATCGTGGGACCGGTTTCCCAAAAACCCTCGAATGCGAAAAGGTGGGGGAAGTGCTTTATAACCGCACCGCCACACCCCGCGCTCCCACCTTTGCCACTGTGCCATTTTGTCTTCCCCTCAGCCCTCACTCTTCTAGATTCACATCCATATTTGTTCCCGTCGACCAAACCCTAACCAGATCTGAGAGATGGCACCGAAGAAGGGAGCTGTGAAGCCAAAGAAGACGAGCCCCAAGAAGGCGAGTGCCAAAGTCAGGCATGATGAAGAGTGGGTGCCGTCGCACACGGGAGTGGTGAAGCTCAACAGATTGGTGGAGGCGGGAGTTCTTCCTGACCGCGTTACCACCGGATGGCGGCCGGCCCTCGATGAGCCCTTCCCAATGCCCCATACTAATGAAGCAGTGGTGTTTAAGGATTACTTTTGGCGAGGATTGGGATTTCCTGTTCATCCTTTTTTGAGGGATTTGTTGGAGTTCTGGGTGGTTAGTCTATGCAATCTCCACCCAAATACCATTTTGCATATCTCGATCTTCATCCATTTATGTGAGGCGTATCTCGGAATCCTTCCCCACTTCAACCTATTCTGCCACCTGTTCTGGCTGAAGAAGAGAGGCGGCGGTGGTTCCAAGGTGGTCAGCGGAGTTTACCTTCAGCTATGCAATGGAATGGCGGGCGAGTATCTTACTGTGCCGCTAAACATGTCGCTGAAGGGGTGGAATGGTAGGTGGTTTTATATGAAGAAGATCCACCCTACCGTCCGCTGCGATGCCGACTATGTCCCGGAGAGCCAGAAGAGCTGGTCGGAGATGCCAAGCAGCGCTGATATGGAGCATGTGAGGGAGCTCCTTGGCTTAATTAAGGGCATGAAGACCAACGATGGATTGGTGGCTGCGAGCTTCATAGTGCGCCGTGTCCAGCCCTGTAAGGAGAGGGTCTAACCTGCCTTTGAGTTCAAGGGGGAGACCGACGGTACCTGGGAGAGGCCAGAGATGCTATCGACGGATGTAGTGCAAGAGCGAGCTGCAGAGCTATTCGCTCTGTTTGCCTCGTTCAGCATGTCAGGGTATACGAGGCCCTTTAACTACAAGAATCTGCCTCCTTAGGTAAATATCTTAGTTGTGTGTTCCTGATCCTTTTTATCTTCTGCAGTTGCCGAGCAGTGGACTGATTCACTTATGCGAAGATCCATTCGTAGGAAAGAGCGGTGTACTTCTCGGGCGTGCCGAGGGGCGATTGGGCACGGGGAGTAGATGTTTGGCCACCGACACAGCCTAAGGAGGGAGCCATCAGCATCTCTTCAGAGAGTCACTCCCCGGTGTCGGAGAAAGTCCAGGGGAAGAGGACAGCAGCAGATGAGCCAGCCTGGAAAAAGAGAAAGACGGCGGGTGCCGCTCCCCTTAAACCGGGCGGCATTTCACTTGGCGGAGATCAGCCTACTCGAACGCGTAGTGCAGCGATGTTCGAGTGGTCGGATGATGACGAGGCTCTGGTGGCTCCTCCACCGAACATTGATGCGCCTCCACACAACACGCATGTGGAGGTACGATAGAGAGGTGAAGAAGTCTCCGAGCAATGAGTGAGGGGAGTCCCCGAGCAGCAGGCAACAGGAGCCCCCGAGCAGCAGGCGAAGGAAATCCTAGAGCGACAAGCGGAGGAAGTCCCAGAGCAGCGGGCGGAGGAGAGGCCGATGGTGGAGAAGGCAGGACCTCCACCCCATAGCATGGGAGTTGACCCCACGACCACGCCTAGGGGCTTGGGTAGATAGCGCCGGTTTAAGAAATTGTACCGGCAGACCAAACCATAAGTATCCTTGCCTTGGAGTTATTTTGTTGTCGTTCCTTAGCTTTTTTCGCGACTGACAACCTAATCTGATGCAGTGCGAGACGTGCGAAGGATCCGACCTCACCCGGCCCGTCCAGACTGTCGAGCAACCGAGGGCTGGTCCCGGAGTGGAGGAGGTGCCGGTAGACCCCATCCCGAGTCCCCGGGTGCTCGGCGGTCTGTAGAGGAGTCAACCGCTGCTACTGGTGAACTTGGTGGCGGCGAGAAGTTGGCGTCGATGGCGGACGAGTCGACGACGGTGCCCGAGGCGACAACGGAAATAGCCGGGTCTTCGGGGGCAAAGGCTGGACCGCCGATGCTAGGCTAGTGTTCGGAGTGGAGAGGCCTACGGTGTCAGAGGAGCAGACGGCGCTGCCTGAGGCATCGGCGGGTGTGGTCGGACACGCTATCCGGCCACCAAGCCCCAGTGGTGCCTCCAGCTGCAGCGGAGGAGGATGAGGTGGAAGAGATCGAGCGTCATGAACCTCGACCCCAATCTGTTCGAATCCTCTGCAAGCACGGCGACGAGGTGGTGGTTGTCGAGGAGGAGGACACCACCAGGGAGATGAGGAGATTGAAGTCCGCCCTTGTCGAGTAATGAAACAAATTGAGGTCAATAATGTATCTGGAGTGCTTGTCTTTGATGTTGGAGATCAGAGTTTGTCATTGTCGTTGTGCGTTTTCAGGGGATAACTCGAGCTGCCGAACAGTGGCACCAGCTGAACAAGAGGATGGAGCCCCTCGCCGAGGAGAACGAAAAACTCAAAGAGGCGATGTAGCTGATGGAGAGAAACATCCAAACGGCCCAGCATGAGCGAGACCTTGCTGGGTCCAACGCGTGGGACCTAGAATACCAAAAGGGGGTCCTATCCGAGCAGCTAACGACCATGTCCGAGCAGCTGCGCGACAAGTCTAAGCAGTTGTCGAGTGTTTCCGAGCAGCTCGAGAACGTATCCGAGCAGAAAGCAGGTATGGCATATCGACGAATGTGCTTCATATAGTTGAATAGCCATGTCTGCGGTGCTGACTGTTGTGCTTGTAGAGCAAGATGCGTAGCTTGGCTAGCTGCGCCAGGCCCTCGAGCAACTCCGAGAGGAGAAGGCGAAGGAGATAGGGCAGGTAGACAAACTGGACGAGGAGCTGAACGGTGAGTACTTCCTAGTCAGAGTTACTATTGAAGTAGTTCCTTGCTTGATGGGACCTTGTAATGCTTGCAGACTACCGTCGGAGGGTCAAGGCACAATTTGATGTGCTGGTGCAGGAAGCTAGGACCCAAACGGAGAAGATCGACGCTATAGTCACCGGAGTCAAACCGGTGCTCGACTACGTCGACCTAGAGGTGGCTCCTCAGCCCGATGGCAGGCCACCACGTTCGAACACCATCATCGAGAGGTGCAAGGCGGCGTGGGAAAAGTTCAAGAGCTTCAACCGCGACACCGTTGTTACCGCCATCACTCATGCCCTTGCAGTGGTTTGGTCCCACTATCAAGTCGTTGACCTTCAAGCTTTAGGGGCCGGATTCACCGAAGGGATGGGCGAGGCAGAGCACCAACAGCTGGAGGATGAGGTGGAGGATGCGGCGAAGAAACTGGCCAGCGACATCGACCTGTTCGGCGAGACAAAAGGTGATGGTGAAGCCCGATGATCTGCTCGGAGGATATGATCTATAACATCTGGAGAGTGTAGTTAGAGCGTGCGAGAGCGCAGAAAACATTTATGTATGTGTATAAATGTTATAAAGTGACATGTGCATGTTTATGCAATTTGCCAATATTTCGGTGAAGAATCGTTGTAGTGTTAACCCTAACGCCATTTATACGTAGTATAAGTAGCGTCCGAGCAGTTAGTTTGTTATTGAACTCTTTGGCCTTAGCTAGCCCATAGTCCATAACGTCGAGCGCGGAGCCCGTGCACGTGTAGGAGGAACAGGCGTCACCAAGGAACCGTAGCCGACCACCCATAACACAGAGCGTGGAGCCCGTAGCACATGTAGGGAGAGATCAGAGACTGGGTCTTCTCCATAGAGCGCAGAGCGGAACGTGTGCTGCTCGGCGGTTAGCGAAATAACTTGGAGATAAACGTAGTATAAGTGGCGTCCGAGCAGTTTGTTCTTTACTGAGCTCTCAGCCTTGGCTAGCCCATAGTCCATAACATCGAGCAAGGAGCCCATGCACGTGTAGGAGGAATAGGCGTGACCAAGGAACCGCAGCCGACCACCCATAACGCAGAGCGTGGAGCCCATAGCACGTGTAGGGAGAGATCAAAGACTGGATCTTTTCCATAGAGAACAGAACAAAACGTGTGCTGCTCGTTGGTCGGCGAAACATTTTGGAGATATGGAGAAACATGGCCGGCGATTTGGAGAAACCTATTCGGCAAAATACGTTGGAGATTTGGAGAAATGTGGTCGGTGATTTGGAGAAACCTGTTCAGCGAAATACGTTGGAGATTTGGAGAAACGTGGTCGGCGATTTGGAGAAACCTATTCGGCGAAATACATTGGAGATTTGGAGAAACGTGGTCGGCGATTTGGAGAAACCTGTTTGGCGAAATACATTGGAGATTTAGAGAAACATGGCGGAGCAGTTATGGCGATCTCATACTAGAGTTCATTAAGGAGTAGCTTAGTGCTCGGGGCAACTAGCGGCGATGGGCTCTTGGATCTCGGTCCACTCAGCGATGAAATCGGCGAGCACCTGTGACTTGATGGTTGGCCTGCTTCTGAACTCGATGGAGTAAGTGCCGCGCTCGACAGCCCACTTGATGATGCGGCCGTTGGCCTCTTTGTTGTGGAGAATGTCCCCCAAAGGGAACTTGGTGACCACGGTGATCTTATAATACTCGAAGTAGTGGTGGAGCTTGCGCGACGTAATCAGAATGGCGTATAGCAGCTTTTGGACTTGAGGATAATGAATCTTGGGCTCATTAAGGACCTCGCTGATGAAGTAGACCGGACGTTGCACCTTATAGGTGTGCCCGGCCTCCTCGCATTCGACCACAATGGTTGTGCTGACGACACGAGAAGTAGCGGCGATGTAGATCAGGAGAGTTTCGTCGGCCGTGGTGCCATCATGATCGGAGGCTTTGTTAGGAACAACTTGAGCTGCTCGAAGGCTGTGTCTGCCTCCTCCGACTAGGAAAAGCGCTTGGAGGCCTTGAGGAGTTTGAAAAACGGTAGCCCTTTTTTGATGAGACATGATATGAAGCGGCTTAAAGCAGCCATGCAGCCTGTAAGCTTATGTATATCCTTGATGCATGTTGGTCGTTTCATGTTGGTGATGGCAAGGACCTTGTCGGGGTTGGGCTCGATGCCACGTGCGCTGATGATGTAGCCCAAGAGTATACCGGATGGAACTCCAAAGATGCACTTTGAAGGGTTCAGCTTCCATTGGTACCTTTTTAGGTTGGTGAACGTTTCCTCGAAGTCGGCGATAAGATTGTCGGTGGTCTTGGACTTGACGACCACATCGTTGATGTAAGCTTCGACATTGTGGCTGATCTGTTGATCGAGGCACATCTGGATGGCCCTTTGATAGGTCGCCCCGACGTTCTTGAGTCCGAAGGACATCATGGTGTAGAAGTACGCATCGAAGGGCGTGATGAATGACATCTTGATCTGGTCTTCTTCCTTGAGGGAGATCTGGTGATAGCCAGAGTAACAGTCGAGGAAGGAGAGTAGTTCGCAGCCGGTGGTGGAGTCTATAACCTCATCTATCTGAGCCAGACCGAAGGGGTCTTTAGGGCAGTGTTTGTTAAGATCAGTGTTATCAACACACATTCTCCATTCTTTATTCTTTTTTTTTGAATGAGAACAGGGTTTGCTAACCACTTAGGATGATACACTTCTTTTATGAATCTAGTAGCTAGGAGCCATTTTATTTCTACCCTAATAGCCTCCTTCTTGTCTGGTGTGAATCGGCGGAGTTTCTGTTTGATCGGTTTGGCGGTCGGTGAGACATTCAAGGAGTGCTCAATCTTCTTCCATGGTACCCCTAGCATGTCTACAGGTTTCCAAGTAAACACGTCGACGTTGGCACGTAGGAAGGAGACGAGCGTGCTTTCCTATTTGGGGTCAAGGTGAGCCCCAATCTTCACGGTCTTGTAGGGGTCGTCGAGGCCGAGGCCGACCTCCTTGGTTTCCTTGGACTTGGCGAAGGTGCGTGGAGGCTCTAGCTATGGGATCTCCAGGTCATCGGCGGACACCGTCTTGGCGTCGGTGACCACACTGGCCATCTAGATGGAGAGGTCGGTGGCTCTAGCGAGGGCAAGACTCTATATCTCGTAGGCATAGATGATGGAGAGGTTGGCCCACAGGGCCAGGACTCCTGCAGCGAAGGCATTTTCAGCACCAGATAAGCATAGTGCGGCACAACCATGAACTTGGCCAGAGCTGGCCGACCAAGGATGGTGTGATAGGCGGTGTTGAAGTCGGCGACGTAGAAGTTGATATGCTCGACGTGGTAGTTGCTTGTCGTGCTGAACTGTACTGGTAGGGTGATCTCTCCAAGCGGTTTGGATGCCCTGCCAGGTACCACACCCTAGAAGGAGGAGTCTAAGGGTGTGAGATCATCCCACGGCCCAACTCCTTTAGGGCTCCAGCGAAGAGGAGATTCAGAGCACTCCCACCGTCGATGAGCACTTTTCTGAAAGCACTTTCTGGACGGTTGCGTCGAGGACGAGGGGGAAACACCGTGTAGGGGATGTCCGCCCATTGGTTGGCCCTACTGAAGGCGATGGGGACCTCGGACCATGGGTGATAGCTAGGGTTGGCAGCGGCGTCTTCCATAGTGACGGCGAGCTTCCATTCTCTTCTGCTCTCGGTGGAGGCGAGGCCCCCAAAGATGGTGGCGACCACCTTGTCGTGATCCTGGAAGGCATTGTTATTGCCCCCAGGTGGTTGGCGGCCTCTGGCTCTGTCGTTAGTGTCGTTGTCCAGCTTTTTGTCTTGGAACTCCTTAGCCAAGCCCAGGCAGTCCTTCATCTTATGCCTAGCGTTCTTATGGTGAGGGCACGGGCCATCGAGGATCTTCTTCTACTGCTCATTGTAGTTGCGCTTGGCGTGGGGTTCATTGATGGCAGCGACGATGTGGCCTGGCCGACGGTGGTGATTTTGACCAGACTTGGGTCCTTCTGGCCGATCACGAACGCTGTCATGATGGTAACTACGGTCATCGTAGCGGTGGTCGTTGTGGCGTCGATCGTCGGGGCGGTCATCGTAGCGGCATGTTGGGCGATGAGTGCCTGCATCCTCGTTGAAGCGCACCTCGGCTTCCTCGGCATCGGCGTACTGGTTGGTAGTCATGATCATCTCGCCAATCCCTATTGGCACTTTGCGGTTGAACTTGGAGCGAAGCTCGCGGTGATGGAGTCCTCGAATGAAGGCGGTGATACCCTCAGCTTCCGTGATGTTGGGAATAGAATTCCTAATCTCGGAAAAGCACCGGATGTAGCTGCGGAGGATCTCAGATGGCTTCTGGGAGATGCGCTTGAGATCGTGCTTGGTTCCTGACCGAGTACACATAGCCATATAATTGTCGGTGAAGACTTTTTTCAGCTCTTCCCAAGATCCAATGGAGTCCGGGGCAAGGCTTGTGAACCAATTCATGGCGGTTAGCGTGAGCATGACGGGAAGATAGTTCGCCATGACACTAGTGTCTCCTCTGGCAGCGCGAACAGTAGTGGCGTAAGCCTGTAGCCACTGTGTTGGGTTCATCCTTCCTTCGTAGGGCTCGACCCCGGTGATTTTAAAACCACGGGGTCACTAAAGTGTTTGGAGCGCCCTTCTGAATGTTGGGGGCCCTTCAGGGTTGGTGGCACCGTCGTCTGCAGCAATGTCGGCGTTGAGCGGCTCGAGAGCTGAGTCCGGGTTACCATACTCTTGCTCGTACTCCTGGCGGCGGCGTACTTCTTCATGGCGACCGAAGCGACGTTCGTCGATACATCGTCGTGCATCTCGGATATTGTTGAGGTGCACTCAGACGTCCTGGTTGACCTCCTGGTCGTGTTGGCGGTGATGTTCGATGTGGTTGCCCCTAGCTTTGCCCTGGAGGGGTTGCCTGTCGTCGTGGTGCTGGTCGGTCAAGCGACTTGGGCGGCGATCGGATCTTTGCGCGGCTGATCGATGAATCGAGGTTGTGGAGCATGAAGGTCTCTAATCCTGGCGGATCTCGTTGACCTGACAGTGCGTCGCTTTAAGCATGGCGACGACCTTGGTGACCTCTGGTGTCTGTGGGAGCCAGGCGAGCTCATTGGTGGCCACTGCCAGATTGGCGCTTGGGGTCTTGTAGACGTCATGGCCGTCAACTCAGACAAACTCACCGTTGAGGTTGCACTGGAGTGGCCTTCCTTGCGAGTCAAGCTGCTGCTCGGCCACCGCAAGGGCAGCCTCGTTTGCTTGGTGCTGCACACGGTTAACGTTCTGGTTCTCGCGAGCGGCGTGTTCCTCCTCGGTTTCACCGTTCCGAGGGGGGGCTATTGACGCTGACGTTGAAGATTGTGCCGCCGCGGAAAGGAGGGAGATGAAGTAGCTCGGTGGTGGTTTCGGCGATGGACTCCGTACAGCCTTGGGACTCAGAGTCTGGATTTTCCTCTAGGATGGTTTGGAGGGATGCTCCGGGGTGTTGGCCAACGTGCAGCATGTTGACGGCCGGCGGAGGCTGGTCGGTGGGATGATGGACATCTCCAACCTGGTCGGCGAATATGCCCCTTAGGGCATCTTGGTAAGCGGCGGCGGCGTTGGTGAACCCGAAGGGTAGGGCCATAGCCCCTGGAGTTTCCCGAGCAGCCTCCGATAGATTTGGATAGGAGGGTGGTCGGCGGTGAACTAGAGTGTCTAGAGCCAATTCGGTGATGGAGAGGCAATCGGCGAGCTTCAGACCAACTTGATCGATAGATGCGATCAGATCGTCATTGTTGATCTGCCTCCTCTGGTAGCGAGGAAGCAGGCGGCGAGTTATCGATGAAGGCGACCTCGGAGGTGGTTCCGAGATTGGATCTACAGTCGTAGGTGCGGGGGTGATCAGCAGCAGAATTGATCTGCACCGACTCGAGGAGCTCTATGACTCCGTCAACATTGATGATCCACAAGATCCATCCGACCGTGAAGATCTGGCCGGGCTGTAGGAGGGACGAAGAGCCTATGGAAAAAGTCATCTTGTTCGATAAGGAAACATCACACACTCCCCTACCTGGCGCGCCAACTGTCAACAGAATATCGTCGCCAACTCCCCTAGCGGCTCAGCCCATGTGGATCCTTGCGGGTAGCGAGAGTCATACCCCCACAATCAGCAGTTGGTGATAGATGCAATTGTTTCTAGTAACTGCCCTTCTGTCGAGAACCATCTAGGGAGTCTGCATAGATAGAGTATCTGCAGGTAATGGTGAGAAAGGAACGGCACCGGTACCTTTGACAGGCTTCAGCAGTGAAACATGAAAGACGTCATGTACTGAAGAGCCTAGAGGGAGCTTCAACTTGTAGGCTACTGAACCAACTCTGGACTCCACTTCATACGACCCCAAGTAATGGTAAGAGAGTTTGGCACTGACTCGACTAGCCACTGACGCTTGAGCATATGGTTGTAGCTTAAGCCAGACATGATCACCCACCTGAAACTCGTGTTCACTGCGGTGGCGATCTGCTTGGTGCTTCATTCTTTGTTGGGCACGCAACAGTTGTTGTTGGAGTAGACAGGTAACTGAATGCCTTTGCTGAAGCCATTGGTCCAAGTCAGAAATTGCACAATCTTGATCGGGGTCAATGCCAAAGTGGTGAAGATGGTGGCCATATAAGACTTCAAAAGGTGGATGCTGCAGTGAGGAATGGTAGTAGGTATTGTACCAAAATTCCACCAAGTGCAGCCACTGTGACCACTTGTGAGGGCAGGCATGAATGAAGCATCGGAGATAGGTCTCAATAGATTGGTTGGCCCTCTCAGTTTGCCCGTCGCTTCGAGGATGATAAGCTGAACTAATGCATAGTTGAGTGCCAGTGAGTTTGAAGAGCTCCTGCCATAGTAGGCTAGTGAAAACCTTGTCTCTGTCAAAAACATTAGCTGTGGGCATGCCATGTAACTTGTAGACGTGCTCCATATACTGTTGAGCCACAGTGAGAGCTGAGAAGGGGTGCTTCAACTTCACAAAGTGAGAATACTTGGAAAACTTATCCACCACTACTAAAATGCAATTATAGCCTGAAGAGATTGGGAGACCTTCAATGAAGTCCATTGTCACTACTGTCCATGCTTGAGAAGGTACAGGCAAAGGTTGGAGCAACGCAGGGTAAGGAATCCTTTCTGTTTTAGCCTATTGACAGACTGAGCATTCAGAGACAAACACTTTGATGGTGGTCTTCATATGTGGCCAATAGAACAACCTATGCACTCTGTGATAAGTCACCAGAAACCTAGAGTGGCCACCAATGGGTGAAGCATGTAGTCATTTAGTGACTTTGTTCTGAAGCTCTGGAGAATGGCCCAACTAGATAGCACCTTTATACTTAATGATGTCTTGGTGTAAACTGAAGTGGCCAAGAGGGTTTTGTAACGCCAAGGAACCTAACATTTGTTGAGCTTTAGAATTGGAATCATAACTTTGTTGCAGAGCTTGAAGCCATAGAGGTTGAGCAACTGAAATAGCATTTAACTGAGCAGCAGGATGAGGAGCCCGTGACAAGGCATTAGCTGCATTGTTAGTTGTGCCCTTCTTATAGGTGATTTTGTACTGATAACTCATGAGCTTAGTCAGTACCTTATGTTGCTAGTAAGTGTGAAGCCTTTGATCAGTGAGATGAGTAAGGCTTTTGTGATCTGTATGGATAATAAATTCAACTAGTTGCAGATAAGCCTTCCATGATCAATGGCCATTAAAATTGCTAAACTCTCCTTTTCATAAGTAGACAGCCCTTGTGTCTTGGGTCCTAAGGCTTTGCTGACTAGGCAATGGGGTGGACTTCATGTTGTAGTACTGCCCTTATGCTTATCTCTGATGCATTAGTTTCAATGACAAAAGGCTTGTTAAAATTTGGGAGTGATAACACTAGAGCAGACACTAAAGACTCTTTTAATAGCTGAAATGCCTCTTCACAGAGATCAGTCCAAAGAAAAATTGTGCCCTTCTTAAGAAGATCAGCAAGTGGCTTGGCTATCATGCCAAAATTTTTGACAAATCTTCGATAATAGCCTGCCAATCCCAAAAAACTCCTGACATCTTTGACTGACTGTGGAGATGGCCACAACTGAACATCCCTGATTTTGCCAGGATCAGTGGAAACCCCATTAGGACTGAGAGTATGGCCAAAATATGATAATTGTTGTTGAGCAAATGAGCATTTGGACAGTAAAACTTTGAAATGATGTTCTTGGAGCAACTGAAACACTAACTGCACATGTTGAACATGGTCTTCATCGGAGTTGCTATAGATCAATATGTCATCAATAAACACAACCACACACTTTCTCAGTAGTGGAGCCAGAACATGATTCATAATGGTCTGAAAGGTGGTAGGAGCACTTGTATGACCATAGGGCATGACCAAATATTCATAATGTTCATGATGTGTTTGAAAAGCAGTCTTGTACTGATCTTCAGGACTGACCAAGATTTGATGAAATTCAGACCTTAAGTCCAATGGTGTAAACCATTCAGCCCCATAGAGTTCCTAAAAAGTTCCTCAACAATAGGCATAGGGAACTTGGTCTTGACGGTATAGGCATTGAGCCTTCTATAATCAACACGGAGGCATCATTCACCAGATTTCTTCTTGACCAAGAGAGCTAGAGATGCAAAGGGGTTGGTACTTTCTTGTATCATGTTAGACTTGAGCAGATGTTCCACTTGCCTTTCAATCTCATCTTTCTGGGAGGGAGTATATCTATAGGGTTTAAGCCTGAAAGGTTGGACCCTAGGTACCAGAGGAATAGAATGAGTGAGGTCTCTATTGAGAGGAATTCTAGACGGTTCTTCAAATAATTCAGCAAACTGATCCACCAACTCTTGAAATTTAGGTGGTAAAGCATGGTAACTAAATCAACAGCAGGTTCAACTGAGTACAATTCAACTATTCCCCAGATTGCATCTTGTTTCTCCATTGCTATGAGCTGATGCACTGTTATGGCATTGACATCTACTACAGCATCCTGAACACCATGGAGTCTAATAGTAGAATTTTGATGAGAGAAACTAAGCCATTTCTCCTTCCACTGAATTTGCATAGGACTGAACATCTCTAACCACCCCATGCCTAATATAGCATCATAACATTGTAGAGGTAAAATTTTGAATGTTGTAGTAAACATAACCCCTTGTGCTATCAATGAGCAATTGATCACTTCATGAGAACATGCAATGGTAGCACCATCAGCTACTTTGACTGACATGGAACGTTTAAGAGGAGTCCAGGGATGTAAGTCAGCTACCATGTGCTCACTAATAAAATTATGAGAGTTCCAGAGTCCACCAAAATGATAGCTGATTTCTACTGAATATAAGCATGTATCTTGAGGGTGTGAGCTGCAATGGTCCCATTGACAGCCTGATCAGAGAGAGCCATCAATTCATCAGGGTCAGAATCATAACTGGATTCAGCAGAACAAACAGCAGGATCTCCCAGATATTGTTAGACTTCTTCAATCACATTGAGAGGTACAGTAGTTGGGCATTTGTGTTGAAGGCCCCATTTGCCACCATATTTGAAACATAGCCCTTTTGCCTTCCCGTATGTCATCAGAGCAGTAAGCTTCTTGTTGGGTTCATAAACCCGGGGTCCCTCATGGACCTGCTTCCTAGCAAAAGCTCGGCCCAGCAGACGACGTTGCGAACGACGCGCAACTCCTGGACCGGCCCAGAAACCTAACGACAGGCCAGAAGGGCGATCCAATCTCTGACCGGAAGGCCTGTCCAAGGAGGAACGACGCTCGCTTCCAACTCTGGCCCGCCTCTCTGACCGAAAGGCCTGTCCAAGGAGGAACGACGCTCGCCTCCAACTCCAACCCACCTCTCCGATCGGAAGGCCTGGCCAAAGAGAGGACAACGCTAGCTTCCGACTTCGACCCGCCTCTCCAACCGAAAGGCCTGGCCAAGGAGGGACGATGCTCACTTCTGAATCTGGCCCGCCTCTCCGACTGAAAGGCCTGGCAAAGGAGAGGACGACGCCCGCTTCCGACTCTGACCCGCTTCTCCGACTGGGAGTACACCGAACCTCTGCTTGCAGCTCTTCTCCGACCAGCGCGGTCGGAGCCAACTGGGAAACGACCGAACGGAGACGCCCGCTCGGTAAGAACCCAAAGAATTAGGCGAAGCAAGTAAGGCAGGGCTCTCAAGTCAACCGCAATACCGAGGACGTGTCAGAGCACGAACAGTGTTATGGGCACCGACATTTATCCTATAGTATGGTAGGCGCCGACATTTGCCATACCAGAAGAACGCAGTGGAACCAACCACATGCATCCAGCCATCAACAGTATCGTGGGCGCCGACAAACCACCTTGCATCCGACGACGTGGGTAACAAGACTAAGTAGCACACACACACTCTTTCTCTCACACTCTTTCTTGTAAAGCCGTCCCCCTCATCTATAAAAAGGGATACGCTCTCCAAAAGAAGGACGATCAATTGGAACAATTCCAACAAACAACAAATGAATCACTCCGATTCTCTCTGCTTGGCTCTAGAACTCTAAGGCAAATAGAGCATACGCTCGAACACTTAGCGTACATCGGAGCTCTCGTCACTCTCGGCCCTTCGGTCCAAAGTCCGACCAGACCTCTGATACCCCCGTCTTACTCCCTCTCGTTTGTAACCCTACAGCAAACTTCGGATGAAGTAGCTGCAAACATTACAAACTGACAGAAGGATTGGAGACTTATAGCGAGTGGCATGAGTTAGCAGGCCGGTGGTGGTGATAGATTGCACGGTAGACTGTATCACATTGGAACATGGCCCGGGGTGATAATTAGGCTAATATAATTATTGTGACTCGATAATCCAGTCCTAACTCAGCTAAAACCTATCTAATTACAACATTACAGATGAGCACAGAACAAATAAAAGGGGAAATGGAATTAAATAGTTAGGAACTCAAGATTATCAATCACATAAAGTACAACATCACGATTATATTTCCTGTGTTCTAGGATTCTCTAACTACACCAGAAGGCAGTACCTGCAGAGTTTAGTAAACCTCATGTCAGCAGGAACGTAAATATTTTTTGCAAAAAATGTGGTGATACCAGTAAACTACGAATGGAGTAGGCCAGGTGAGCATGTTTCCAAGGGGCACAGAACTAACCTCCTGGAAAAATGGTTGGTGATGACTAAATTTATAATGCTGTCCAAGAGAATGTAGAGAACACAGTTGATCACTGATGTTGGTAAAACAAATGGTAGATTCAGAATAGTTCCATCTGTGAAAAGATTTAAGATAAGGTAAGATACAAATGTTCAATCCAAAAGGCCATACAAGGTTACAGTTTTCAGAGTTGGGGGAAAAACATGGGCTGAAATAAATACAGGCTACTAAAGGTGGCCTAAGAATACTTGTAAACCATGAGTTCAAATAAGCTAATGTGATTGACATAGCCATAATAAGTAAAGAATAACTCAGAGCTACAAGCATCAATTTCAAATAATGTAATTTAAAAGAATCACTATCAACATAAATCAAAACAGGCAAGATTTTCAGACCTGAAAAACGAAAATTGGATGCAACCTGCTACTAAATTAGTTTGCTTCTTCTTTTGCTTGTGTCACAACCCACTGCTTCATCTTCGTGAACAAATAAAGTTTTGTCCTCAGGGTGCAAGATGCCATTTGAAGTTACTTTTTGGGTAATATCTGAGACTACATTACAGCCTGATTTCTCTTTATATAGTTCTCTGTTGGGAGATTTCTTTACTACATTTTCAGTTGACCCATTTGGATTCTGTGTTTGATCTGTTGGTATTCCAGCATTAGCGGTGACACACACATCACCAATTGAAGAGGATTGTTCAGGGGGCTTTTCTTCAGCAACAAGACTGCTGCTTTGATCTATGGGTGGTCCATTGTTGGTGCCCATTTCCATATCTTGGATTGTATGTGGATATGGATCAGACACTGCATCAATCTGGGTCTTCTCTTCAATAGTAGCAATGTTGCTTTGCTGTACTGGTATTCCAGTACTGCTAGTCATCTTCACGTCAGTGATTCTATGTGCCTCAGAAGTTGCTTCACTGGAGAGCTTTTCTTCAGTACCGAAGTTGCTGCATTGATCTGTTGTTGTTCCTGTGTTGGTAGTCGTCTCTCCATCTTTCATTTTATCTGTCTCAATGGTTGATTGAGCCCTGGGCTTTTCTTCACTAGCAACAACCTTGGTTTGTTCAGTTTCAATTGATGTTCCACTACTATCAACCAATTCCTCATCTCTACTCACAGGGGTCTCAGAGTTTGCTTCAGACTTGACCTTTGCTTCAGCACCAGAAATTTCTGCAGTATGCTTACCATGCATGATATCATTTGCTGAATCTGCAGGGTTCAAAGAGGAATCACTTCTCAATCTTTTGTTAAGAGGGGATGATCTCACATCAGGTTGTATTGTAGTATTGCACGGTTGCCCAGTTCCTTCCTTTCCATTAGAGGACGTTTCAGCTTTAACAACTATTGATGATCTTAAGGTAGAAACTAATTGTGACTGTGAACCAGCCATAACAGCACCCAGTGCCAATACATTACTGTTGGGTGCTGTGCTGCCACCTTGAGTGGAGATTGGCTTCATAAGGTTTCCATTTGCAGCCAACTTTTGGTGATTTCCCTTTGCAGCCATGTTTTCTGCTGATCCTTGCAAAGAAAGCTGTGCTCCACCACCAGGTGGAGCAGCCTTTGATGCAACTACAGTTCTTGTAACCTTGCCATATTTTGGTGGCAAGGGTTTGCCCTTACTCTGAGTCAGGCATGCAGAACAATGCCACTCAGCTTTAGGGACACCCTTATTGCCATACTGCTGAAGGCATTTCAAGTGTACTCCCCTCTCACAAGCATCACAAACAAGTACACTGTCTGTACCAATGATAACAACTTTGCATATTTGACAACTCAAGCGAGAATGCATGTACTCAGTTGATGGTGGAGTCCAGCTAGGATGGTTT
The DNA here is from genome assembly GCA_904845875.1 of Miscanthus lutarioriparius. Classification (NCBI taxonomy): domain Eukaryota; kingdom Viridiplantae; phylum Streptophyta; class Magnoliopsida; order Poales; family Poaceae; genus Miscanthus; species Miscanthus lutarioriparius. Next base: position 14,507,653 of record CAJGYO010000008.1, read on the forward strand.
CCAGGTTGGTGCAGAAACTGTTGAACATTCTTTGCTATCTCATTGTGATTGACAAAAGTAGGTTTTGGTGGAACAAATGCCACACCTGGTGTGGCACGATGCCCCATAACAGGGTTACCTGCCGTGGCTTGAACTGCCACAAGTTTTGTGTCCTGGTTTTTCACCATCTGATTGGAACTCTGTACAGCATTTACATTGGACCTAGCAGATGTTTCTAGAGTTGACTTGTTTGAGTGGACAACAGTTGCTGCAGCAGTAAGCAATACGGATAAATTAGTTTGTGAGCAATGTTAATGAAAAAGGAAAACATCAGCTAATTCTATAATCAGGGATATATAACGCCCCTCCACCTTTTGTGCACAGGGATATGCAAAGATTGGAACTAACAAGTGGCAGTTTGATAAATTAAGCACAATTTTCCGAAGGAAAGAGTGTTCAGAGAAAAAGACATAGATGCTACAGTAAAAGACTAATTAAAAGTCAGGCAGCTTGACTGTTCATTAGCCACAGCAGTTGTCATACAACTGTTGTGCTTTATATGCTTTGCTCACTCTTGAACAACAAAATGAAACACGGGGAGGGTGTATTTCTAATATCTAATAGCTAAAATTTTTTGTCCATCTTATTTGCAGCTTTGAGCAGTGTACGGACTCAGGATTTGGATGTGCAGTGAGATCATATCCAAAAGCTATCAACATGCCCAAGAAGGCATCTTATTTACATACAATAAGCTAAAGTAAGAAGTGCCTACTTTTACCCAAAAGGTAAATAAATAAATAAATAAGAGATGCTGCGAACAGGAAGACAGGGAAATACCTCCATTGCGTGCTAAATTCAGAGGACCACTAACATTTTTGTCCAATTTAAGGTTTGATGTAGCAGTATGGAGTTGGGGAATAACTGATGAGTTGGCAACTGGTTTTACAGGAGATGATCCTGGTGGTTTCAAGGTAGCTGGGGATGTAGAGGTTAATGGGGCAGTAGCAGCTAAAGATGGAACTGGTGGGTTCCTAGGAACTCCAACACCAAACTTGGTAGCCCCATTCAAACCATGGAACTCAGACATTCCACTTGAGACGACTGTTTGCGGTGCGCTAACTGTTGATTGCACTGGAGCTTCCTTGACTTCTTCCATCTGTAAATAAATGAAACAGTCAGATGGTATACATACATCGTGTTTTGCACAGACACTAATTTTTAAGTTGAAAGTAATGGTAATTTGTAACCGAAAACGCACTTAGAAACCGCTTGAGCTGGAAAAGTCATGACAAGACAATAATCAATTATTCAAAATGAGGTAGTTTTTGACAAATGTAAACCAAAAACCTTTTTGCAGGTGTTATTCAAGGGAACTTATTGGCTAAGGCAATGGGCCGGACTGCAGCGGCATGACGACACACGACAACAGCTCCTTCTTGCTGGTCAACGTTTGGAGACAGCCGATCTGCATTTTTTTAGTTCCAATGGATGGTTGTCAAATAGGTTTATTGGTCTGTCTTAGTCTGGTCTTTCTTTTATGGGTTGTTTTCTTAGTTTGTGGCTGTGAGGTGCCAAGAATTGTCCTTTGAATATTGGTTATAAACCAAAATCTTGTAATAATTGGCCTGATTCTACCGCGAGGTAGATGAAGCCGGGTATGAAATATCCTTTATCTAAAAAAAACAAGACAAAGGCGACACTCAAGTTGCAGACATACTAATTCTACAATAACAAGTAACCGAAACATAAACATTTGCTCGAAGCATGTACATGATAAGTAAATATTATGAGACACTGCCAGAAACTCTCCAAGAGCAAATAAAATGTGCCGAATTAGAATACGACAAAAGGAACATAGCATATCCATATACAAGCAGTTATCCAAGAATCCCTGGAATCATTATTCCTATTCGCTAACGCATCATTCAGAAGCGATAGCTTGCGCCATGCAAACAGCAGTGCCATGCCATACAAACTAATACAGTCCAATAGCCATACAAGCATTCTCACATCGCATTTATCACCCCAGTTCAGATTTTCAAAGCTCCAACCGGTTCACCACGATGGCTATTAACTGCGCGGGAATAGGTGCAAACGAGAGAGAGTTAGCAAAACCTTGCGCTTAGTAAGCATGAGCCTATCGGCGATGGAGGCCTTGGGCGGGCGAAAGCCCATGGCAGCTGGGTCCTTGGCGCGGTTGAGCCCGAGATCCTCGACGACCGCGCGCACCGCCTCCCCCGGGAACAGATCCTTGGGCCGCACGGCCCCCTCGGCGACGGCGGCGGCCAGCTTCTCCCGCGCCTCGGCCGCGAGCGCCCGCTCCGCCGCCATGGGCTCCCTCCCGCCGCGCACCTCACCGGCCGCGGCCAGCACCATCACGATCTCCGCCACCCGCCTCAGCCCCGCGCCGTCATCGCCGCGTCGCCGCTTCCGCGAGGCACAAGCGGGCGACGCTGCCGCCGCCGCGGCGGCGGGGGCGTCCCCCATCCCCGAGGGGAACGCGAAACCCTAGGGGGCAAGGGGATGGAGCCGGCGCCGGCCGGCGGCGCCTCCGGAAGGTTCGAGAAGCCGCTGGAAGCGGAAGCTGCGGGGAATTCAAATGTTCCCCCGCTTTGGCGCTCAATTAGACGCGGGAAGGAAAGGAGGGGGGGTTCGGGAGTGAGATGGCGGTGAGATGCGCGAAGCGGAGGGGGGAGACGAGACGAGGGGGGCGGGCGATGAGGGGGATTAGTCGCAGGGGTGTAAGAGTAGAACACAGCACAGCACGGGGAATTTTTTATTTTTCGCTTCCGGATTTATGAGCGGTGGGGGAGTCCGGTCCGGGATCGGGTTGGTGGGTAGGACCGTAGGAGGCCGGCTGTGGGCTAGATGGACGGCGGGGATACGACGAGGGAGGTGTCGTCGATGGCGTTGGTTTCTTGGGTACTGGGTTCTTTTCTGCGGCCTGCGTGATGCAGTTGACATTGGGCCTGGCAGGCTGGATGACGGAAGAAGGCTTTGCTGATAAAGATGAGCTCGGGCGCCTGGGCTTGGCAATCAATAAAAAAGGAAAAACTTGCGTCACATTTTCTGTACCTCCGATGCCTGAAATTCGCCCAGCGGCTCTAGAAGCCTGTCTTTATTTGGAAATATATCTCTTGATTCTCTATACCTTTTAAGCAATGGTTTCAGGGCGTCGCTTTGTCGTCACTTAATCGCCAAGGCGCTCCACGCGGGACGCCACAGCAAACGACTCACCTTATGGGGAGACCTCTGTTTTGAGCGGCGGGAAAACGTGTGAGAAGGATTGGAAACAGCGGGGAAAACTGAAAGAGAAGGGGTGCGCGGGAGAAACAGAGTGCACCGGAGGAGGGAGAGAGAGAGAGAGAGAGAGAGAGAGAGAGAGAGAGCGCGGGAGATTCACCAGCAGGAGAGCGGGAGGGAAACTAGAAGCCGCAGTTCGCCCGTGCAGACACGTTCTCCCGCGCCGATGGGAGAAGTTGTTGCACGTCCGTCGCCGAGCCGTGCGGCCGCCTATGCGGGCTACGGCCATGTTCCCCCAATCGGCGCTGACCTGCAACATCTGGAGGAGAGAGGGAAGCAATGCGGCGGCGCTGGAGAGAGGATTGGGAGTTCGAGAGAGGAAACAGGAAGGTCAAAGGTGAGGGTTATATGGGTTGCCTAGTGGGTTGGGCCCAACTACTTCTTGCTCCTTCTCCTTTCTTTTCCTTTTTCCTTTTCGTTTTTCTTCGTTATCTACCACTCTAAGCTGCTTTTTTTAAGATTCCCTTAAGATGTTAAGGCGTCGCCTCGCCTTACGCCTTAGTCGCTTAATCGTAAGGCGGTAGTCGGTCGCCACGCCTCGCCTTACCGCCTTGAAAACATTGCTTTTTAAGTTTCATTCTCTATATTCTAATGACTTATTTTTATCTTCCTTGCAAAAAAGTTCATGGGAGAACTAAGACATTGAAATTTAGAGAACAATGTAGCCTCTCTATTAGTAGAAAGCAAGAAACTTTGGAGGGTGAAGAAGATCAATAGTGGTTTAGAGTGTATTATATTGAAACCTGATTTTTTTATTGTTTTCCAATCTTTCGTTTTCCCTTTGAAGGGCAGGCCTGCTGTCTCACTGAGTCACTAGGTCACGAGTTTGAAGCAGCCTCTCCGCAGATTTTGCGGGGGGAAGGCTTACCTCGGTTTTTCCCTTCCTCAGACCCCACTCATGTGGGAGGCTCCGGCACTGGGCCTGCCCTTTTTTCAATCTTTCGTTAAACAGTCATACAAAGAGCCTCTTGGTAATACTCTTATACTCAACTTTCTCAGGAACTTTGAACCATTTATCTCCATCCAATCATTGACATAGGCATTCTTATTGTGATGAAGCCTAGTAATTCATATTTTCCACCGCTAAAATCAATATCTTTCGTGCCATTCTCATCAACATTAAAGGTGATTGAAATCTAAATCGATGACATCGAAGAGATATCAATAGAACTCAAAGTTAGAGTTCCAATAGTGTAAGAAACTTATGCATCTCTATCCTCGTTCCATTGGTTGTTTTATCTCTCTATTATGCACAACTCTGAAGCCGTGAAGCACAAGACATGTAGGGTGCGCTCGTTCATATTCTTTTGACTAATGCTTCAGATGTGGCGTCAACTCCAAAACTATCTTCTATTGTACCTAAGAGTCCGTGCAACTACAACCACGTACCAATAGAAAGCGAACAAATTGATGGTATCTGAAACTCGCACCATAAGAGCACGTACACTTACCATGTCACTTTACTCATCGAAGCTTTTATTAGTAATCGTACCGTGAATAAACAAGCGAGCATGTAGGTGAATAGATAAGTGTCCTCGTATGGATAGAGTTCTCTCCAATAACACAAACCCTAACCCTAAGGGAACAAGTTGAACGAGAAAGTGATGTACTAAGACGTCTAGTGCTCCTTGCTAGTAATCAAGTAAAATAAAGGTGAGTTATATTCCTTAGGCCTACATCTCCCGTCAAAGTTTTTTTTTTCATTCAATTAGAGTTTCCTTTAACTGTTCAGAAGTTATCTTCAACCTCAGGTATTTCTCTCACGAAATATAAATAAATGTGCATGCTCTCCTTCATACCTTTCACGACTTGCTTCCTTATTCTACCATCTAATATCGTCTCGAGTGGCACTAGATCTACGCCCTTGATCCTGTAGCACTAACTACTATGGCAAACCAAGCTCCTCCGCTCTTAGGTGGCCTGGCATTCATCATCCACTGCCTCAATCTTAATGATGCCATTGTCGCCACACCGTTTCACCCATCGTCGGCCTCCGATGTCATCTTCTAAGGACAGTCCCTACGATTGAAACTACACACAGTGTCTAAAAGAACCACGTCCGAAAAATCATCTATAGAAACTACGAAGTGTTTTGGCATAATAAATATTAACCTTTCTTTTTCTCTCTCCATATCTCTTCCTCCCTCCGATACTTTCTCTGCTTTGGTTCTCTCCCACATGCAGGACAGCAGGAGAATGAGTCGCAAAAAAAAAAAAGAGAGAGAACGCATGCGGCAGATGAGTGCGCGGCAGCGCCGGCGAGCGCAAGCGGCAGACGAGCGTAGGGGAGGTAGTCGGCACGCACGCCGGAGCCGTTGAGAAAGTTGTTGCGGCCGTTGTCCACCAGCGAGCTCCCGAACACGAACATGCCATTGCCCTCCACCTGCGGCTGTTGTTTTTGCTTCCCCGCCTTGCCGGCGCAGCTCCTGCTGCACGCTGCTGCTGATGCAGCAGCTCCGGTGCTGGCATGGCAGCTTGTGGCAGCCGCAGCGAAGCGGGCGGGGCCGGCGCGAGCGAGCGCGGCCAGCGCGACCGGGCACGGCGGCGTGTGGCCAGCGCGGGCAGAGGCGCGTGGCGGCGCGGCCTGCACGCGACGGCTAGAGGTGCAACCTGCGCGGCGGCGGCGCGGGCGAGCGCAGGCCGGCGAGCGCGCGGCTGGAGAGTACACGACGCAGAACACCCTCTCCGTTCTCTGAATCTCTCCCAACCACACGAGTACACACAAGTATACCTGCAGGCTGCAGCTTGGAAGCGCGGGCGAGCGCGCGTTGCTGCCGACGAGGCCGGCGCGGCGGAGCGGACGCGGCCGAGCAGAGCAGAGCGGGCGCTGCAGGCGCGGCGGACGCGGTCGTCGCGGCGGAGCGGAGCGGACGTGGCCGGCGGAGCAAAGTGGACGCGGCCGGCGCGGCCGAGCGGGGCGGGGGTGAGCGGCCCCTAGAAACGGGTGGTTTCTCCCTATTCCATGGTTTCTTCGTGCGTTGGCCGTTGGGTGAAGAGAAGACGTCGTTTGTATCAGAGGAAACGATTTCTACGAATTTTCTACAACTAGGCTACCATGTTAACATTTTACTTGGATGACATCACATTTAATAGAAATAAAAACCATTATTAATGTTTAATTGGGACTGCCCTAAGTCCAAAAGGCAAGGAAAGTCCACCGAAGACGCCGAAACTCTGATACTCAAGAAAATTCTAAGAGCAAAGTCAATAATAGAGCTAAATACTTAAGTATAAGTTAGGTCATAAAAGTTGTTATACAATAGTTAGTCTTCTATTTATCTATAATTTTTTATTATTATATATTTTCATTATCTTTCATATACCTCCTTACATATATCTCTATTCGGACCCAGGGCTACCTATGATTCTGTGTTTAGCTTGTTATTTGCATGATAGTGAAATTGTCTTCTCTCGTCCATATCAGTAAAAAAAATTGTAGACATATATAAACAGATTCTTCACTTGTTTTCTCTAATAAGAGAGCACACACATATGTCATTCATATTGCTCAAAACCACTTTTAACGTAGCTAAGCAACATTCCACTTAACCACGAGCAAAAAAAGAGTAGCACAAGTACCGTGTAACATACTTACGCTATTGCACCATTCACTGATTTTTTTTTAGTTTTATGTATTCCTTTCACGTTCAGTCAACCTGTTCGGCAGGCCGTAAACGATCGTGGATTATTTACTGCTGACTGATTTGGTGTGAGAGAAAAATATTGTTTCAGCTTATAATCAACGATCATATACGAGTAAGCGAACAGACTGAGTGACGAGAGATCACTGCTACAACATGGGTATACTACAAGTACAACACATCCACAAAATACATGTACAAATGAGTACGGCACCGTACTAGACTGTAGCAACCCTATGACCCTACACTGCTCGCTAGTATGTTGCTCTTGGTGTGATTGGTACCAACTATGGCCTATATGTCGATGATTATGGTATATACATACTGTGTATGGACACTTCAAAAATGTTTCATCATGTCTTTTGGGCGAGCTACTCCTTATATATTACAAGAAGAGAGACCTCGTGTCCGCAAGAATTCTGTCTAGAGCTAGATCCCATCCCGTATCAATGGAGGGCGAAGTGATGAACGCTCAGAATCGAAGATAGTTAATCAGTGAACATTCTGTCGGTGTTTTGGAACCGGGGGTCCCTCAACCAACGAGTGAATTTGTGCTGCGTGCCCCTAATCCCGATGGTGGCGCAAAGAGACACAAGGTTTATACTGGTTCAGAACAATCGAGGCCCTACGTCCATCCGAGAGATCGATCTTGTATTCCTTGCACCGGAGTGCTCGTAGTAGGGGTTACAAGCTAGGTGAGAGAGGAACTAGCCCCGTGTCTCGGCGAGTGTGGTGCGGGCTGCTTGAGGCGTTGTTCCCAAGCGGCGTGAGTCGTGCGTGGTTCTATCGGTAGCGTTCGTCTTTTCCGCCTCTCCCAGAATGGCCCCATCCCTCCTTTTATACTCTAAGGGAGGACCGGGACCGTGCAGTGGTGCTACATAGCGCTTCAGAATGGGGTGGCGGTCCGAGCCACATAGTCGGCCACTTTGTTGTGGTATGGTCGATGGAGTGGCCCGTCCTTGTCATGCGGAAGTGACATGCCGGTCATACTTTCGGTCTTGTGCGTCGTGGGGCTCCAAAGACGGCTTGATGCAGACATGGCGGGCGACGTCTTGGTCGCCGTGTAATGACGTCGTGGGGAGCAGCGGCTCTGCGGATGCCGAGGCCGAGCCATCGTGGGGGCTCGGTGGTCATGGACCCTCAGCCGCCGAGCCCGTGAAGCAAACTGTCGAGGCCTTGGGGAGTTATTGGCCCCAGGTATGCGATTCCGAGGCCACAAGATGCCCAGACGTGGCTCCCCATGCTGCGTTGTCCTTGGAGCAGGAGTTGGCGGCCACGATGAGAGGCATGGGTGTCAACCATGTGCACGGTGGATAGCATAGTGACGGGTAACCCCCCCCATCCCCGGGACGTCACAGTCATCGCGTGATGACGTCGTAGGGGTCGTGTGGCTCAGTAGGTGCCGAGGCCAAGCCATCGCGGGGGCTTTAAGCGGACATGGGTCCTCGGGCGTCGAGCCCCAGGAGCAAGCTCCGAGAGGCCTTGGAGGGAATTATTGCTCCCCAGGTATCGATTCCGAGGCCACATGAGCCAGATGTGGCTCCCCACGCCGCATTGTCCTCGGTGCGAGAGTTGGCGACATAGTGAGGCATGTCGTCAACCCATGTGCACGGTGGTTAATACATGGCGGGTAACCCCGCCTTGATCCCCGCCTCCTGTCCCATCGGCCATTCTCATTGTCTTGTCGCGGGCATGCGGCTGTTGTCGAAGCGTGATTGGGTCGAGTTGATGCGACACTGACGTTTTGCCGAGGGGACGGGAGAAGGAAGAGGTAGCGGAGTCTTCTTGAGCCCGCCTTCTGCGCGAGAGACGGAGGGTCGGTGGCCTCGGCCGAGGCCTTTGGCGGGGAATCGACCGAGGCCCGCGGTGAGGGAGCCTCGGGCGAATCGGAGAATCGGTGAGGTCCCATGGTGATGAGGCCTCATGCGAGTCGGAGAATCGGCCGAGGCCATGCATGATGGGGCCTCAAGTGAGTCGAGAATCGGCCCGAGGCCAAGCAGCTGACGTTAGCCGTTTTCGATCTTCTGACGAAATCTAAGCGATCGTTTTTGGATCTTGCTTAGGGTACCCCTTCTCATGGTATCCGGCAAGTAGCCCGAGCCTTGGGGGAGTGGAGGCACTCCCCTGAGGTTCCGCGACGAGAATTAGCTCTTGATAGCTCCTGCCGGGATGGTGTTTTGTTTTGAGGTTTCGTGGTGCGTGCGGAAGGCACTTGCCGGTGTAGCCCTGTAACCCGAGGCCCTGAGGAGTGATTTCACTTCTTGAGGGCTTTTTTCTCTTCGAGTGAGGCGTTTTGATCGTGTTTGCCGGGCCCGTGGGTGCGAGTTCGGATCATGGGGCCTCGGCGATGTTATGGAAAGAGCCCCTTAGCCTCCTTTGGAGCGAGAGGGCCATCGGGGGTTCTCCGGCTTTTTGTACGACCCTCGTGCTTCCTTTTCACTCGGAAGGAGGGGTGAAAGATGCCACGCTACCCTCGGTGGGCGCGAGCGATGGTATCTCCGGTGAGCTGTTATCGGGTAAGTCCGAGTGGAGGCCCGTGCCCGTTCACTGGGGTCGGCTAGCGGTCCCGGAGACGCGCTCCAAGAGTACCGGAGGGTTTCTCTAGTGGGTGCCGAGGCCGTTCACTGGGCCTTGGTGGCTCGGTGCCTCCCTACGGTGGGATCCCATTCGAGACCTCCCTACCGGTCTCGGACACAACAACAGGCGTGCTCGTCTGACAGGCTCGCCCAGTAGTCGCCCCCTCGACTCTTTTGCCTGGGGCACTGCCGAAACCCCCGGGGCCTAGCTTTGAACCCCGGACCGTAACGGATCGGGTCGCTTGTTTTTATCTTGGGTGCAGGAAGAGCCCCCGAGCCTCCATGACGGAGCGAGAGGGCGGTCGGGGGTCCTCCCGACTTTTTGCCGTCCCCCCCGTCCTTTTCGCTCGGACGGGGGGAACTGTTTGCCGAGCCCACTGCAGGTGCGAGCTGAGCCACTGGTTCTCGGCAAAGTTGCGGGAGGAGCCCAGAGTCTCTCGCACGGAGCGAGAGAGCGGTCGAGGTCCCCTGGCTTTTGGTTCGCCCCTCGCGTGAGGGTCTGGACCGCCGAGCCCCCCTCGGGTGCGAGAGCCTAGGTCGCGGGTCTCGGCGTCTTTTGCGTAAGGAGCTCCTAGCCTCTCTTGACGGAGCAAGAGGGCCGTCGGGAGTTCTTCCGGCTTTTGAACGACCTCGCGCTTTCTTTTCGCTCGGGAAGGAGGGTTGGTTTTTGCCGAGACCCCTCGTGTGCGAGCTCAAGTCACTGGGCCTCGGCAACGTTTTTGCGAAGAGTCCCTTAGCCTCTGACGGCGAGAAAGAGGGCCGTCGTGGATTCTCCCGACTTTTTATTCGACCCTCGCTTCCTTTTCGCTCGGAAGGAGGGGTGGAATGTGCCACGCTACCCTCGGTGGGCGCGAGCGATGGCACTTCCGGTGAGTCACATCGGGTAAGTCCGAGTGGAGGCCCGCACCCGTTCATTGGGGTCGGCTAGCGGTCCGAGACGCGCCCAAGAAGAGTACCGGAGGGTTTCTCTAGTGGGTGCCGAGGCCGTTCATTGGGCCTCGGTGGCTCGGTGCCTCCTACGGTGGGATCCCATTCGGAGACCTCCCTCGCGGTCTCGGACACAACACAGGCGTCCCAAGCGTTTAAATTGCTTGGGCCTCGGCCTATGTAGGCTCGCCCGTGGTTGCCCCCGACTGCTGTTGCCTGGGCGGCCGTGTGAAACCCCTAAGGGCCCAGCCTTGAACCCCTGGGACCGTGGCGGGCTCGGTGCCCAGTTCCTTTGCTCGGAAGGAATCGGGGTTATTTCTCCCCTACGGTTAATTAATGGCGGTAGCGTCTTTTGAGGCGGCTTTTTTCGAGGCGAAACGGCTCCTGCTGCTGCTGCGGTTGGACGCGACGTGGCATCAGCCGACGGGACATACCTGCACGCGCGATTAACGAGGAGGGAAGCCGACGGGGCGTACTCGCACGCCGCGATTAACGAGGAGGGAGGCGACGGGGCGCACTACGCACGTCACGATTAACGAGGAGGAGTGTGCGTGGTATGGTAAGGCTGGATCTGGATAACCGCGCGGATTTTTTGGGGAAACTTCCCGATTTAAATGCCCGGCGGTTTCGTCTTGTCACTTTGCATAAATACGCAAAGGGCCTCGCCTTCCCTTCTTACCTCTCTCGCATTCGCTTTTTCTTTGCCTCCGTGCCGTTCTTTGAGAGCATAGAGCGCCGGGAAGAGAAGGGCGAGGGCGAGAGACCAAAAGAGAGAGGGGAGAGATTACCGCCGTAGCAGCGTCCTCCGCCGCCGCAAGAATGGTGGTGGTCCCGTCATCCTCCCGCGGATCCTCGGGGCGGTCCGACGTCACCGAGGAGAAGCTGCGATCGCTTCGTGGCGGGTCTTCTTCGCCCGATCACCGACCCCGACGAGCCGGAGGGATTGCTCCGGGAACGAAGTCGGAGCCAAGGCAGCGCTGACGGCTACGCAGTGAGCTTCGCTGCCTTCCACGAAGCGAGGCTTCGGGTCGCCGGTGGATAACTTCATGCGGGCGCTCCGCTACTACTATGGCGTGGAGCTGCAATTTTCAGCCCCAACTCCATCGCCCAGCGCCCATCTTCGCCGCCGTCTGTGAGGGGTACACAGGGGATTGCTCCCCACTGGAGTTGTGGCTCCACTTGTTCCGGCGACGTTCACCACCAAGCCGGGGAACGAGGGGGGCTCGGAAGGGCGGAGGGTCATGCGGCTGTACCCTTCACGTGCGCTTAGACCGGCAGTCCCTCTACATCCCGGCCCAAATATCAACGCCCAACCGTCGTTGGTATGATTTGCCGGTTCTACCTCCGCAACAACGGCGGAGGACTTCCCCTATACCGGGCGGGTTGTAGAGAGTCAACCAGAGAAATGGGGGTACGGGCGTCATCATGGCCGATCAGCCCAGGCTGGAACCGCTCTTGAGGGCCTTTGGAGCTGCGTGACCACGGCCTTTCGGCGGCCGTGGTCGTGGCGGCTTTTCACCGCCGGAGGGTGTTGCCGCTGATGGCCCGGCGGCGGCGGCTGATCGAGATGACCCCGGGCGATTCGATCGTCGGTGTCAAGATGTCTGCCTTCGCCCTTACCGACGACGAGACCCTGCGTCGGGTGAAAGAAGCGGTGGACGGGAAGCCGAAGATCGACGATTTGACGCCGTTCCCGATGCGCCCGTCGCGAAGGTATCTCTCATTAAGTTGGATGTTGTCGAGGCTTTCGCCTTTTTGGTCTGTTGTCTTACTTCGTCGTTCTCACGTGGAATAAGAGACGTCTGAAAACTCCCCGCCGCCTGTTCGAGACGCCCGCCCGGCGAAACCACGAATGTAGGCGCGCGCCGAGGAGGAGAAGAAGAAGAAAGATGCCAAGGAGGCGAGGCGCACGAAGAAGCTCCTCGTCTTGCTGAAAAGCTGGACGCCGCTGTCTGCTGGCGTCGAAGCTCGACAGTCTCCGTTGGAACCGTCTCCCTCGCTCGTCGGTGTCGGATTCTTGAGCGACGGGCGGCGGGCGCGAGGTGGGGACGGCTTGCACGGGACACCTCCCCGACATCGTGGAGATGGTTCCCTGGGCGCCGCAAGGAGCCCGACGCCCCTAGGAGGAGGAGGTGTCCTGGGCGGGGCGGCCCGTCCCGGGGCGAGGCCGACACACACCGAGGCACGGGTGTCGGAGGAGCGTGCTGTCGGCCCGATGGGTTCGATGGCGGAGGTGGAGCGGGTGACGGTGGGGTGACCCCATTATCTCCGCTGAAGGGTCGAGGAGGTGCCGGGTCCGGCGGAGGCCACCGGCACCGGTGGACACCGGGGCGTCTTCTTTACCACCACCACCGCCGCAGCAGCAGAGGAGGCAGGCGGTGTCGGCGGGCCGCATCCCCGTCATGATAAGCGTCTTCTCTGGTGGAGTCCGTAGTACTTCTTATCCCGCCTGGGTTGCATCTTGACCTTGGGAGTGTCTTTTCTTCCACCAGACGCTTCGGTGGAAGATCTCCTTTGGCGCCCGTAAAGGCGCTCAAGGTGAACGTTAGCTCCTCCGCCCATCGGCGCAGCGGAGGCGCAGGCCGGCATGCGACGCGGCGCCTTGGCGTCGGCGCGAGGCTGCTTTGAGAGAGGCGGCCGCCAGAAAAGGGGGCCGAGGCGGCCGCGGACGAGTGGAGGAGGAGGAGCCCATGCCTCACGATGTTGTGGGTCTTGGGGCGAAGGAGGCTGGGCGTCTGCTATTGCCGGGCCATTGAGGGTGAGGCCGAGCCCCAAAGACCTCCGACGTCGGGCGGTGGGCGCCGGGCCATCGAGGTAGAGGTGGCGGAGGCCGAGCCCCAGGTCCGTCGAGACCGAGGCGATGGAGGTGGAGACGGGCAAATTTTGGCGCCGCCCTGGTTCGGACAATCTCGTCGATGATTCTTCCCGAGGGAAGGAGGCGGCGGACGTCCAGCGGCTAGTACCGTGGAGCAACCAAATCCCCAGATCCCACCGAGGGAGTTCGGCTCTTGTCCGGCCACGGCCCGAGCCTCGCGGTGGAACTTCCAGCGTGTTTTCAAGCGGAACTGGCTGACCCCGAGGGGATCCCGTGTTCGCCCTTGAAGATACCGTAGAGGGGGGGCATTGGGGCACCCTCGGCGCATCCAACTGCCAATCGGTCTGGCGGTCGCTGCAGACAATGATGACTATTATGGGTCGAGACTTGCCCGGTGTCACGCGGGTAAGTACTTTCTCTCTCGTGCAGCGTTGTTTTCTCTCCAGCCCCTCGCAGCTTTTTGACGTATGTTTTTGTTTTGCCTCCTTAGGAGCTCGAGACCCGATCCTTTGGGAAATCGGTGTTCTGCGAAATGAGAGGGATATTTGGGACCAGCTCCGGCGCCAAAAGGGCTCGCTTGCCGATGCCTGTGGGCTATTGTCGGCGCGAGTCACGAAGTGGAGGACCTCCGCCTTCGTTGTCTTGACATTCAGCCGAGTTGGCCACGGCTAAGGAGCGATCCGCTCCTCTGGTGGCCAAGATCAAGGAACCTGGAGGAGGAGCGAGACTCCTTGAGCTTCGGGCCCAAAGCGACCTCTGCTAAGGTCACAACCGGGCAGTGGGTGCGGAGCAGAGCGAGCATCAGCGACGAAAAGTCACCTTGGCAGAGAGGCTACCAAAGGCGGCCGAGGCCTCTCGGGTCGAGGTCTCACTGGAAGAGCAAGGCCGAGGGTAAGTTCCATTGAACCATGTTCCTTGCTCCATTTGCTCGGTTCGCGTTTGACTCCTCGACCCCTCGTCGCGACGTAGATCTAGAGAAAGAGGCCTCCCAAGCCGAGGCCTCCGTCGCAGCTGAAGCAAGCGGCCGGATGTCGAGGTCCGGGAGCATGAGACGCCAGCTGCAGCACGTGTCCGTCCGGACCGCTGCGAGGCTCTTGACGTCGAGGAGGTCCAATCGGCTAGCTCCCTTGGGAGCCGCCGATTGCGCGCTTGAGCGGCCACGTCCGCGAGAGACTCCGAGGGCGCTGCACACGGGTGTTAAGCGCGCCCGGCAGCCGTCGTCTCCTCGCACACGCCATCAACCTCGAGGTCACAAATGATGGCTACGTGTTGCCAGAAGATGATGAGGAGGCGGATGCGGAGGTCATGAAGCTGTTGGAGGCGGCCGAGGCACCTGGCACAGCGCTGCCCGTCTGTTTGAAGAAGAGGTGGTCCCTCCCGCGCCAGCCGCCGATCCTTGAGCTTTGACCTGGGCCAAAAGGGGCCATGTAACCGGATTGAGTTAGTTGCCGTATCGTGACGTTTTTGTGGCCGTCGAGGCCTTTAAAGTATTTGCGTATGTCGCTTTTAATCGTTTTCTGTTCTACTTCCGAGCTCAGTGCCCTCTGTCTCGATCTTGGGAACCCGCAAAGAAAACCCCCGGGACCTAAGCCGTCCTTCGCGAAGGGTGGTGAGGGAGCTGCCAGAGCCTGCAGGCGTGAGGCCGTTCTCACGCCTCGACCGCCCTTTGGCCTCTAGACAAACTTTTGGTCTTTGGGTTTCTTGTGAAGGTCCCATCGGAGCGCGAGAGAGTTTTGGCGTAGAAATTTTTGAAAGACCATTAACAAATGGTGTTCGGGACTTAGGGGGTTCCCCCTTTCTAGCCCCCGAGGGAGGCCCGGCTTTGCGGAGGCAGCGCCAAGTCTCCCTTATAGCGCTATTGTGACGTCGAGCCCTATTGATAGACAAGCTCTCTGCATGAACTTCCTCGAGCCTCTGCCTGTCTTTTGGGTGAAAAGGTGGTGAGGGAGTTGCCGTAGCTCGGAGGCGTAGGCCGTTTTCACGGCTCAGCCGGCCTTTTTGCCTTTGAGACGATCGTACGGTCCTTGGGTTCTATACGATCGGCTAGTCTATAAGGGGGGGTTTCTCGAAAAGTTATAACAACTAAGAACACTTCTTTATTGCATTTCGAGAAACAATGTAAGCAACGTTTGGAATTTTAAGGGTAGAAACGACGCGTAGGCTGTTCTATGTTCCAAGCGTTGGTGAAGATTTCGCCTTCTCGTTGGCTAACTTGTAGGTCCCGGGCTTCAAAGACACTTGAGCGACGATGTACTGGCCCTTCCTGTGGTGGGGTCACTTGTGGCGGCCCTTGTTGCTCTGCCTCGATCTCAAAGACCAGTGTCGCCCACCTTGAGTCTCGGCTTGGACGCTACGGGGCTTGGTAGCGTCGTAGGGCTTGGCAGGGTACTGGCGAGTGTAGCAACATGACGTCGTCCGGCTTCCTCCAAATGGTCGAGGCGTCTTTCATGGGCAAAGGCGGTTTGCTTTGCTCATTGTAGATGCTCGTAGCCTCGGGGAACCGTATTCTAAGTCGATGGGGAGGATGGCCTCGGCTCCATAGACCGGAAGAACGGTGTGAATCCCGTGGCTCGGCTCGGGGTATTTCTTAGGCTCCAGATGACTGACGGGAGTTCGGCAAGCCATTTCTTGCCAAACTTCTTCAACTGGTTGAATATCCTTGGCTTAAGGCCTTGTAGGATCATGCCGTTGGCACGCTCTACTTGGCCATTGGTCCTTGGGTGTCCTACGGTGACCAGTGCCACCCGGATGTGGTGGTCGTCGCAGAACGTTAGGAACTTGCGACCGGTGAATTGTGTCCCATTGTCGGTGATGATGGTGTTAGGAACCCCGAACCTGTGGATGATATCCGTAAAGAACAGCACCGCTTGCTCGGATTTGATCTGAGCGATCGGACGAGCCTCGATCCATTTGGAGAATTTGTCGATAGCTACCAAAGCGGATGGGTATAGCCCCGGTGCCTTTTTGCAGAGGCCAACCATGTCCAAATTTCATACGGCGAATGGCCATGTGATGGGGATGGTTTGGAGGGCTTAATGGGAGGTGCGTCTATCCAACGTAGTCTCGGCATCCTCGCAGAGCGTACTAGCCTCGTGGCGTCGGCCACCGCCGTCGGCCAATAGAAACCTTGGCGGAAGGCGTTACCCACGAGCGCCCGAGGCGCCAAGTGGTGCCCGTGAGACTCCGCGTGCAAGTCCCAAAGTAAGGATTGGCCACCTCGGTGGTGATGCATCGTTGGAGAATACTGGATGGGCTACGCCTATACAACTCTCCGTCGCAGAGGACGTAAGTCTTGGCGTGCCATGAGCCACGCCGGGCTTCGGTTACATCGTCGCCAGAAGCTCTCCCGAACGAGGCGATCAAGGAAAGGGACTCGCCATCCGTTTACTTCGGTCGGCTGGGGAGGCTTCACGTCAATCGCCATGGCCTCGGGCTTACCGGGCGGCGAGGTCTCGGTGGTAGAGGGCCTCAAGCCCTGCGGCGGGCTTTCGGTCGATGGGCCCTTTCTATCGCCGAGGCGTAGTCGACGGATGGCTTGTGGAGGTCTCTGGCGAAAACATTCTGGGAACTGGGTCCGTGCCGACGCCATCTTTGCTAGTTCGTCTGCGGCCTCGTTGAACTTTCGAGCGACGTGGTTGAGTTCGAGGCCGTCGAACTTGTCCTCCAGGCGACGTACTATCGTGCAGTACGCCTTCATTTTGGGGTCATGGCAGCTTGACTCTTTCATCACCTGATCGACGACGAGCTGCGAATCACCCCGTACTTCGAGACGCCGCACTCCAAGTTCGATGGCGATTTGTAAGCCGTTGACGAGGGCCTCGTATTCGGCCACATTGTTGGAGGCAGCGTAAAGTGAAGCCGATCATGTAGCGCATGTGTACTCCAAGGGGCGAGACCAGAGCAGGCCAGCCAAATTTCATCTTCATCGAGAGACCCGTCAAGTACATGGTCCAAAGATTCGATTGGATTTGAACGGGTGGCGGTACTGTGTCGGTCCACTTTGGCTACAAAGTCGGCCAGACTCGTGATTTGATCGCTTCCGAGGCGCGAAGACAAGGTTTCCCCCATGAGTTCAACAGCCCACTTGGCTATTCTACCCGAGGCCTCCCGGTTTTGGATTATCTCTCCTAGAGGAAAAGACGACACCACAGTCACCGGGTGGGACTCAAAGTAGTGACGCAGCTTGCGTCGAGCCAAGACTACGGTGTAAACCAGCTTCTGGATGTGGGGGTAACGCGTCTTAGTCTCGGAGAGCACCTCGGCTGATGAAGTAGACAGTCGCTGGACGGGTAGAGCATGTCCCTTCTCCTGCCTCTCGACTACTACGGCCGAGCTGACCACCACTTGGGTTGTCGCGGTGACGTAGAGTAAGAGGTGCTCGCCCTCGGTGGGCGGAACCAGGACGGGGGGGTTGGTGAGCAGTGCCTTGAGCCTGGCGAGGGCTTCCTCGGCCTCGGTGGTCCAAAAAAAACGCTCGGACTTTCTCAAGAGGCGGTACAGGGGCAGGCCTTTTTCGCCGAGGCGCGAGATGAAGCGGCTTAGGGCCGCGAGGCATCCCATGACCCTCTGCACCCCTTTGAGGTCTCTTGATCGGGCCCATGTTGGTCACGGCCGAGACCTTCTCCGGATTGGCCTCGATTCCACGCCCGAGACTATGAATCCCAAGAGCATGCCTCGGGAACCCCAAGATGCACTTCTCGGGGTTGAGCTTGATGCCCTTCTCTCTCGAGACATGTGAAGCGCAGCTCCAAGTCGCCGACGAGATCACCGGCCTTCCTGGACTTGACTACGATGTCATCCACGTAGGCCTCGATGGTTCGCCCGATGTGTTCGCCAAAGACTTGGATCATGCACCGCTGGTAAGTAGCCCCTGCGTTTCTGAGGCCAAACGGCATGGTTACGTAGCAGTACATGCCGAATGGAGTGATGAAAGAAGTCGCGAGCTGGTCGGACTCTTTCATCTTGATTTGGTGATAACCGGAATACGCATCAAGGAAGGAGAGGGTTTCGCATCCTGCAGTGGAGTCGACGATTTGGTCAATTCGTGGTAGTGGGAACGGGACCTTCGGGCATGCTTTATTTAGACCAGTGTAGTCCACGCACATCCTCCACTTGCCACTTTTCTTCCTGACTAATACGGGGTTAGCCAACCACTCTGGATGGAATACTTCCTTGATGAACCCGGCTGCTACGAGCTTCTGCACTTCTTCGCCGATAGCCCTGCGCTTCTCCTCGTCGAACCGGCGCAGGCGCTGTCTTGCCGGTCTGGAGCCCGCCCGGATATCTAAGGCGTGCTCGGCGACCTCCCTTGGTATGCCTGGCATGTCCGAGGGGCTCCATGCGAACATATCGACGTTCGCACGGAGAAAGTCGACGAGCACGGCCTCCTATTTGCTGTCGAGGGTGGCGCTGACCTTCAGTCCCCGGCCGTCGGGGACGGTGGGATCGACGGGGACGAGCTTGACGTCCTCCGCGGGCTCAAAGGTCCCGACGCGCCGCTTACGTCGGAACCTCGTTAGCAAGCTGGTCGAGATCGGCGATGAGGGCCTCGGCCTCGCGATGGCCTCGGCGTACTCGATGCACTCGGCGTCGCCGATCAGATGCATGTTCGTACGTGGACTCGACGGTGATGATGCCGTTGGGGCCTGGCATCTTGAGCTTGAGGTAGGTGTAATTGGGGATCGCCATGAACTTGGCGTAGCACGGGCGCCCCAAGATGGCGTGGTAAGCCCCCTTGAATTCAACCACCTCGAAGGTGAGGACCTCTTTGCGGTAGTTGGAGGGAGTGCCGAAGCAGATGGGTAAGTCGATGCGCCCGAGGGGTCGCGTGCGCTTTCCTGGCACGATGCCGTGGAAGGGCGCGGAACCGCCTCGAGTCGCGATTGGTCGAGCTCCGTGGAGCTCTAGAGTGTTGACGAGAGGATGTTGAGGCCACCGCCTCCGTCCCATGAGCACTTTGGTAAGTCGGGTGTTGCCGACGATCGGGTCGACGACAAGCGGGTACTGCCCGGGGTTTGGAACATAATCGGGGTGGTCATCCCGATCGAAGGTGATTGCCTCCCGAGACCAATCGAGGTACCGGGGGGTGGCCACCTTGACCGAGAAAACCTCCCGGCGTTCCCTCTTTCGCTGGCGCGCCGTGAGGCATGCCGAGGGTCCGCCAAAGATCATGAAAGCGCTATGCACCTCGGGAACCCGTCGTCCCCTTGTCCTCGCTCCGACCGCCGGGGCACTTCGCTGGCGTGCTGCCGGGGAGCCCGAGCTCATGCGTAGTAGCGCGGAGCATGGTGCACTCCTCGAGGGCGTGCTTCACCGGACCTTGATGGTAAGGGCGGGGCTTCTTCAAAGATGTCGTCAAATAGCCCGGGGCCGCGGGATTCCTCGTGATCCGTTGTGGCGACATGGACGGCCTCGAGAACTTCCCCGCCTCCTGGCGACCTTTCTTCTTTTTCTTAGGGAGGTGGGGGGCGAGGCCTCTGGGGGCCTCTTCCCTCCGCTTCCCCTTGGAATCGGTGTTGGGGAAGATGGCTCTCGGCGCCTTCTTCCCCGAGGCGGCCGCCGGTGGCGATGTCGAGGAGCGGCAGCAGAGCGCGGACGCTAAGGCCCCAACTCTCGGACCAAGTCCCGACAAGTGGTGCCGAGAAGAAAGCCCGGACGATCTCCGAGTCGCCGACGCTGGGTAGCTCGGTGCACTTTATTTGGAAAGCGCCGGATGAAGTCTCGGAGAGACTCGTCGCTTCGGGCGGCAGCTTTTAAGATCCCAGAATTCCCGTATGCACGATGTGCCCCGGAAGTTCCCGGACGAAGATTCTAACCAAGTCGCGCCAGTCGTGGATTTGCGAGGGAGGGAGATGCTCCAGCCAGGCTCGCGCCGAGTCCGACAAGAGCAAAGGGAGATTGCGGATGATGAGCAGGTCATCGTCTGTGCCACCTAGTCCGGCAAAGCCAGCGCAGAATCGGCGAGCCAGAGTTCCGGTTGGTCTCGCCACCAGATTTCATGAGTTGGCCGGTACTGCCGGAACCGGGCGGGGAAAGGAGCAACGCGGATGGCCCTCGCTGAAGACCCGAGGTCCCGGCGACTCGTGGGAAGGATCATGGGTCTCACCGCCGTCGTGAGCGACCGCCTCGGTGTGGGTGGTAGCCTCGGGCGGCTCATTGTCGTGGCGCCGCCGCCGCCAACTACTTCGTGGGTCGCCTGCCTCGTGTTGGTCCTCGAGTCGGTTGCGCACCGAGAGGGCCCTATTGACCGCGTCGGCGCGAGCGGCTTTCAGACGGACCGAGGCACCCCGGCCTTGGCGAGGTCGTGCCGTGGGTTGCTCGGCGTGCCTCGCGCCACGGCGGGAGGCGGAACTTTCGCCTCGCCGCACCGCTGCTGCGGTCTCGAGGAGGTCGCGGAGCTCTCCGCGGACCCGCCGCCCCTCGGTGGTGGAGGGCTCGGGCATTGCTCGGACTAGCATCGCGACATTGCGACATTCTCGCTAGCGCGGTTAAAGATTGGGGCGGCTCATCCCCTCGTTGTCGTTGATGCGGTGGTGGACGTCGCGGCCCTCCCTCGGGCCCTCCGCCATCACTGCGCCCTTGCCGCTCCCCGCCGAGAGTGTCCCAAGCCGCTGCGTATGAGTCGGTCTTGTTCGACCTTGGCTTGAAGCTCGTGGAGCTGCTCCCGTGTCTGGGCGTCGATGCCCCCGCAGCGGGATTCTCGCCTCTTCGCGGCCGGGGCCTCGAGACGCGGTGGTGGGGCGCCGCCGCCGGCGGGGGGAATGGTTGCTCGTCCTCTCGCCTTCGCCGCCGCCCTTGGCATCCCGAGCCCGACGTGGAAGCACTCACAAGATGGATCGTAAGTCCCTTCATCGTCGGAGTCCTGAGTAGCCGAGGCGAGAGTCGCTATGCCAAGAATTGGCGCAAATCCCGTGGGTTGTGAAGTTCGGAGAAATCCACCTTGGGCCATGCCTCGCCCTCGTCCGAGGAGTCGTATGGTGCTCAAGTCGAGAGCGAAGCGCCGGCGGCGGCCCGAGGGGTGCTCGTGAGTGGCAAAAGTAGCGTGGCGTAAGAGGCGGCGGCATTTCTCAACCCAAAGGGGTATGGGGGCGGGCCGTCTCCATATTCTCGCCCACGGGTCGGCTCTTCGTGGAGTGGCGGAGCGGGTTAGACGACCGGCATCGCCAGTAAGCCACCGGCGATTTTCCTTCGCCCGTGCTCAGTCGACAGTCCCCACCAGGACCCGTGCATCAACAACACCGGGTCGAGGACATCGGCGGGGAGAGGCGTGTCGCCTGGGCTCGCGTAAGCGTCGGGTGGCCTTTGCTCGCGCGTGCTCGGGCGAAGCGTGGCGAGAGCGGGCCGCGCCCGCGCCGCTTCTGCTACTGGTCGCCGGGCGCGACTTCGTCGCTCGGACGGTGGGGTCGAGGAGGAGAGGAGCACCATGTCGTACTCATGCCCTAGAGACATGAACTCTAGGCTCCCCAACCAAACTATGGTGCCGAGACGCAATGGTCGTATGTAGTCCGCCATCCGGAACTTGCTAGGATGACGAAGTCGACACGCAGCGCCCTTACCGGCGCGCCAACCGTCGGTGTTTTGGAACCGGGGTCCCTCAACCAACGAGTGAATTTGTGTCATGCGTGCCCCTAATCCCGGATGGTGGCGCAAAGAGACACAAGGTTTATACTGGTTCAGCAATCGAGGCCCTACGTCCCAAATTCCGAGATCGATCTTGTATTCCTTGCACCGGAGTGCTCGTAGTAGGGGGGTTACAAGCTAGGTGAGAGAGGAACTAGCCCTGTGTCTCGACGAGTGTGGTGCGGGCTGCTTGAGGCGTTGTTCCCAAGCAACAGGAGTGCGTGGTTTCTATCGGCGCGCTTAAATCTTTCCTCGCCTCTCCTCAGAAATGGCCCCATCCCTCCCTTTTATACTCTAAGGAGGACCGGACCGTGCACAGTGGTGCTACATAGCGCTTCAGAATGGGGTGGCGGTCCGAGCCTCGTAGTCGGCCACCGTTGTGGTATGGTCGATGGAGTGGCCCGTCCTTGTCATGCGGAAGTGACATGCTGGTCATACTTTCGGTCTTGTGCGCCGTGGGGCTCCAAAGACGGCTTGATGCAGACATGGCGGGCGACGTCTTGGTCGCCGTAATGACGTCGTGGGAGCAGCGGCTCTGCGAGATGCCGAGGCCGAGCCATCGTGGGGGCTCGGTGGTCATGGACCCTCAGCCGCCGAGCCCGTGAAGCAAACCGTCGAGGCCTTGGGGAGTTTATTGGCCCCGGTATCGATTCCGAGGCCACAAGAGCCTCAGACGTGGCTCCCCATGCCGCGTTGTCCTTGGAGCAGGAGTTGGCGGCCACAAAGAGGCATGGGTGTCAACCATGTGCACGGTGGATAGCATAGTGACGGTAACCCCCCGCCACCCGGGACGTGCAGTCATCGCGTGATGACGCGTGAGGGGGCTGTGGCTCTGAGGGTGCCGAGGCCAAGCCATCATCGGGGGGGCTTTGGCGGACATGGGTCCTCGGGCCGCCGAGCCCTCGGAGCAAGCCGCCGAGGCCTTGAGGGAATTATTGCTCTGGTATCGATTCCGAGGCCACAGAGAGCCTCCGATGTGGCTCCCCACGCTGCATTGTCCTCGGTGCGGGAGTTGGCGACATAGTGAGGCATGGGCGCCAACCCATGTGCACGGTGGTTAGTATGCGATGGCGGGTAACCCCGCCTTGATCCGCCCTCGTCCCCATCGGCCATTCTCATTGCATCTTGTCTTGGCATGCGGTTGTTGTCGAAGCGTAGCTTGGTCGAGTTGATGCGACACTGACGCTTTGCCGAGGGACGGGAGAAGGAAGAGGTAGCGAGTGTCACGAGCCCGCCTTGCGCGAGACGGAGGGTCGGTGGCCTCGGCCGAGGCCTTTGGCGGAATCGACCGAGGCCCGCGGTGAGGGGCCTCGGGCGAATCGGAGAATCGGCCGAGGTCCATGGTGATGAGGCCTCAAGCGAAGTCGGAGAATCGGCCGAGGCCACAGTGATGGGGCCTCAAGTAGTTTCGGAGAATCGGCCGAGGCCAGCAAATGCTTAGTCGGTTTCGATCTTTACTGAAATCTAAGCAGTCGTTTTTTGGATCTTGCTTAGGGTACCCCTTCTCATGGTATCCGACACATTCACACTAAATAATTAAACTTTTAACCAAATAGTTTTGAACATTGACTCGAATTTTAAATTTCATTCCGGTGAAGATCCAAACTTCCAACTCTTTTCTCTTGTACCCTTCAGCTCAACGATTCAAATGTTCCCTAGTTAAATGACTAGCGAATACATATGTAATAGAGGGCCAGGGTTATAACTTATATAGTTGGTTTCCTTTCCTATTATGGTGTTCGGTTACAATAAGGTTTCCCAAGATATCGAGGATTGTATCTAACTATGTCTTGTTCTC
Organism: Miscanthus lutarioriparius; assembly: GCA_904845875.1. Classification (NCBI taxonomy): domain Eukaryota; kingdom Viridiplantae; phylum Streptophyta; class Magnoliopsida; order Poales; family Poaceae; genus Miscanthus; species Miscanthus lutarioriparius. The sequence continues at coordinate 14,531,311 of CAJGYO010000008.1, forward strand.
TATGTCAGTGAAGTTACCCCAAGTAGATGCAGGACTCCGAGTAGTCGGCCCGGTTCACCCTGTGTCCTGGGAAGCGCGGAAGCAGCTATGTTCTCCATAATGATACCCGAGGGTCATGTTATTGTCAAGCACAAACAAACACAAGCAGTCCTAGATTTGTTAAGGTTATCATCTAGGCCATGGCCATGAACTATCAATTTGAAGTTTTATGTCTTTGAACTTGCTGAGTGATGCACTTGACGTCAACCCTTTGTGGTCGGTATTGATTTGCCTTCTTGGCATAAATATGGCATGTGTCACCTAGATTTGCCAACCTAGTTTTGCTCTGCTGGTCCTCTTTTCAAAGGTTGCACGCATCTCAAAGCACCTAGGTAATTAATTAAAACTAGTTACGTTTGGATCTGGACTCAGGCTGACCCCGTGTCCAAGACTCCAAGCCCATGCCTAGGCGTAGGCGAAGTCCACTAGATCTAGTTAGATGACTCCGACTCTTTCTTTGACGGTGGAATTACTTGTGTGTCATTAAAAATTATCGCAATGTTACATGTCTTTGAAAAAATTCAGCGATCTTCAGTGTCTCTGCTCCAACTTTTTTGTGCCATTCATACCACTGCCGTTAGTTTGAGCTCTAACGGTATCAAACTGCAGGTGTGAAAAATCGAAAATACCCTTAAGTCTAAATATGTCATTAATTTTTTTTTGAGCATCTTACCAACTTCAAATAAAAAAACTCAAAACTAGAAAGTTGTAGATCTCGTCGAGATCTATAGTTTTTTATAAAAATTATCTTCATTTAACTCAACAAAAAAAGATATGATTTTTCTAAGATATATTAATCATATTAAATTATATTTTTTTGCGTAATTAAATAAAGATAATTTTTATATAAAAATTATAGATCTCAACGAGATCTATAATTTTCTAGTTTTGAGTTTTTTTTATTCGAAGTCGTTAGGGTGCTAAAAAAATTAATAATATATTTAGGATATTTTTAATTTTTCACATCTGCAGTTTGACACGGTTGTCATAGAGAGAGAAAAAAAAAATTGACCCGACCCTCCTCCCTACATCCTCCACCGCTGCCGCCGGCGGCGGCACCGGAACAGGCGCCTCTCCGACTCCCCAGATCCCTTCCAGAACCAGCTCCAGGCTCGCCGGTACCCCGCACGTCTGCGCTTCGGGTGCCGGTGCCGCGATAACGGCGTCGAACACCTCCTGCAGGCCGACCACGCGGCGGCTCACGGCGCGCCGCGCGTCCCGCACGGCGGGGTAGTGCCTCGGCACGGCATCTAGGCGGAGCAGCACGGACATCAGCGCCTCCGAGAACCAGGCCCGCTCGCGCTCGTCGCGGCGGACGGCGTCCACGGTCTCCTGCCGCCGGAGCAGCCGCTCGAGCCGCGTCGCCTCGGCGTCGGCCGCGAGCACGGCCGCGACGTGCCGCCTGACCAGGTACCCACGCAAGGCCGCCTGGATCTTGGCGGCCGCCACCGCGTCAGGTGATCCCTCCCGAGCCCCCTCCGGAGGCGGAGGGGATGTGATGGGGATTTGGACGGTGGTCTTGGGCTTGTGGCTGGGCTTGGGGTTGGAATCGACGGCCGCGATGACAAATTGCGAGGTGGAGGTGTAGTGGTAGGATCCCATGGGGACCTTGGAGCGAGTGCAGCTTTGGATCAGTGGAGCGAGGAGGGCGGGCAGTTCAGCTTCAGCAGCTGTGTTTGGTTGAGGTCAGGTCTGGATGTGCTTTCTGCACTTGCACTTTTTTTCTTTCTTTCGGTGGCTGTAACGTTCGTCATTGCACGGCGTACACCACTGCTGGCCACAGGGCTGCTTTTCAATGGTGCATCCATGTGATGTGTATGGCTGAAACAGAGTTTTGCCGAATAATATGGCACAGCTGTGTAGCAGATAAGGTGCTACTCGCTTCAATATTCCCCCCTTTCGCTGAAAAAGAAGCTTCAGAAACAATAGACATTTTCGGCAACAGATCACTTAAAGATGAGGGTTTGATGTTCAGTGCAATGGTCAATGGTGCAAAGACTGCAATTTTGAGACCTGTCTTTAGGGGTGTTTGGTTCTTTAGTCGCTCCTAAAATTTATGTCACATCGAATATTCGGATACTAATTAGGAGAACTAAATATGAGCTAATTATAAAACTAATTATACAGATGTAGGCTAATTTACGAGATGAATCTATTAAGTCTAATTAATCCATCATTAGCACATGTTCACTGTAGCATCATATTGTCAAATCATGGACTAATTAGGCTTAATAGATTCGTCTCACAAATTAGCCTCCATCTATGTAATTGATTTTGTAATTAATCTATATTTAATGCTCCTTATTAGTATCTAAACATTTGATGTGACAGAAATTTTTGAAGCGACTAAAGAACCAAATACCCCCTTCGTCTTGCCCTAAGAACGTACTCGCAGCACTAGTGACAGCGAGTAGGCCGTGGCAACTAGCGAGTGTGCATAGAAATAACCAAGCTATGGGACTGCTGCCTGACACAATCAACAGCTCGACTATGTTCGCTTAGCTAATAAGGCATGGTTGAAAAAATCTGTTGATTGGTTTATTATGAAAGAAAAATATTATTCGTTGACCAAAAATACGACTTATAAGCCGAGGGCTCTTCAGAGTCCGGAGACCAGAACTATCCGGAAACGTGATCAAAAGCGCACACCACCTGACCACCCCCGCAGCGGAATCAACCGCGCACCCGCCCCGCCCGCCCCGCCCCGGCCCGAGCGATGTGCGCAGAGCCGTCGGCCATGGTCAAAACACTAGTCCGACAAGGCTGGCATCCTTGCTGAGCGGGCTCGCGCGCCTGCATGGTTTCGCCATCGCCCCCCGCCCTACCGGCGCCGCGGAAGCATTAGCATGGCCACATATGGCTTCGCGGCATCCTCCAGCTCCCGGCGCACGCCATCGGCTTCAGCTTCTGCTCGCCCGGTCGCCGGTTTGCGGGACGTGCCATTAAAATTTGGGTATATGCTAGTCATCCGTCATGTGTTACGCGTAGCAAACTACCAATGTTGGTAGCAGTGCATCCTTTGTCGTTCAAGTTTCTGGTCAAACACAAGGTCAACCTGCACCGGCCGGTCACCACCAAATTCCCAATCCCTCCTCCCTCCTCCCTCCTCCTCTCTCGGGCGCGATGCAAGCCGCGTTATGTTGGGGCTTGTGGCTTGTAGGCAAGATCCTGAACAGGGGACGCACGGCACACTCCACCAAGCCAAAAAAACAGGCACCCACGCACGCGCGATTGCGATCGCGCATCGCGCAGCCAGCGACAACTCCATGAAACGGCCAAGCGCCGATCACCAGAGCCATTGGATACCACCCCTCGAGGCGTCTCATAAAGCACTTGTTATTTGTAAGACTGTCTCCAACGGAGTTGGCAAAACACAAAATGCGTCATCCACAGTGGTTTTAGGTGATTAAATCAGGCTCCAACCGAAGACGCAAATAGAGCCCCTATTTTGCGTACCAGGCGATTCGAAACGCAAAAAAGCGTCGCCTTTCTCCACGACGCAAATCGCCGGGTGCGCCTCTCTTCCTCCTCTTCTTGGCTAGCGCGGTAGGGGGGCAAAGGCCAGCATGCAGTGCAATGGAGGACGAGCTCGCCCGTGGGGTTGGTGGACCAGCTCGCATGCGTGAGGTCAAATCAAGCTCGCTTCAAGACGGCAGTGGCACGGTCCAGATCTCGCCGCACCACGACGCCAGTCCGCGCGCATGGCTGGGGCGGATCCAGAGCTCATGTTGTGAAGCTAGCCAGCACGGCGACGGCCCGACTTCGCTTCTTCTTCCTCAACGCCGCGGATTTTCCTGCGGTAAGGGGCGGGGCAGCCGTCGCACCCAGTGAGAGTGGTGAAGCGGTGCGAGGTGGGTTCCGTCGCAGGCGCAGCGGGTCGCGGGTCCGGTGGGAAAGCCGTGCTGCGCAAGCAGCGGACGGCCGGAGGCGGCAACCGCGGAGCACGTCCGTCGCGGCGGCCGCCATAAAGCTGGGCGGCGCCGATCTGCCGCCGTTGTGCTCCCCGCCGCTGGGCTGCACTGTATGCGAGGTGCCGGGAGGGGAGACGACGCAGGGAGGTCAAAGAGGCCGTGGCGAGGCGACGGCGAGGAGGGCGGAGTCGGCGGAGCATGCGAGGTGGGTTTTTTGGGTCCGTCGTTGGAAACGTCAAGTTTTGGGTGCGCTGCCTTTTTTCGGTGCGCGACCTAAACCGAGGAATGCCTCTTGTATTTGGGTTCGGATCGTTGGAGACAGTCTTAACCCGGGCGTCAATCGAGCGTTGGCATCTAGCGGTGCGCTTCAGCATGCGACGCACGAGACGGAACTTGCCAAATGCTCCCAGCACCACGCCCGAAAACCAGGTGCTAGGACGCGACGCGACGCGGGGACCGGCCGGCCCACGCGTCAGTCGAGGCTCGGCAGTCGGCAGAACTGCACGCTCCCAGCGGCCAGCGCAGCCGCAAGTGTCTGCCGCCGCTCGTCGGGGCAACGCAGCTCCGTGTCCTCTCCTCGCTTTGGCCGCGCACGCGCGCGGAGGGCACAGTGGGACGGGCAGGCACCGGTCCTGCGCTGTCTGCACGAGCGGCGCCAGCGGGCCGACCACGATTTATGGGAGAATTCAGACAGCGGCGAGCCGACGACTGCATGTGCGGGTCGTGCGCGAGGTTTTTTTTGGTGGGATGCGGCCGGATCGCGATTAAACAAGCGGGCAAGTGCTGTCCCCTCCCCGCCCCGGGCCGGCGTCTCAGTGCTCCGCAGGCGTGCAGTGACCACAGTGAGCCAGCAAGTGAGACAGTGACCATGAGAGCGATGCTCGTGCAACAAGTGCACCGTGCCCGGCGTTGACGTTTCGGGGCTGGGCATTCTCAGGCTCGCCGTTCACGGAGGGCATAGGTCACTCATACGGCCGTAGGCTTACAGAAGAACAGGGCAAAGGGCGAGAGGATGACGCTACCTTCTTGTAGGTCAAATGTGAACAAGCAATAGGCAATAGGAGTGATGGAAGAACGTCACAATAGTGCCAATGTACTAGCTAGCAGCTTGCCAAGACAGTCGCTCAGGTGAAGATTTTCCTTACTGCGAAGGCAAAATTCGAAAGTAAACGAAGTACAGCAGCTCCAATATCGATTTGATATGTTACAGATACAGAGAAAAACATGCATGTCCGCAGATGCAGGCTTTGTTTGTCTGATAATCCATACTTTTCGGTTTGTTTTTTTTTCAGTCGGAATAGTATTTTCCTCTCGCAACAAATCAGTCGGAGCAATGTTTCAGTTTGTTTTTTTTAGCGAAACGAACGGCTGTAGTGCTGAGATAAAACCATAAATCTTTAGGAGATACAAAAATTAAAATTTATCCCAGCCACCATGCTAGAGACCAAGATCCAAGAATGAGCTGTTTGCGTCTTCACAGGCGCAAGCACAGTGATGAACAGAAGTTATTATGCGCCATACCAAGCATGCAAATAGAAAGGCACAGGAGTTAAGTAAGGTACTGCATGTAGACCATTCGTGGTTTCGACGTGAATCGCAAGTAGGAAAGAAAGCTTAAACACATCGTGAAAAATCGTCACAGCTCACAAGGATACTCGCATTCTGATTCAGAGCGAGTGTTTTTACCCAGGGAAACACACACAGATCAACCCAGGCATAAATAAACGTACACACCATCATCTGAAAACCGCGAGATTATCCACAGCCCTCTGCAGCTGGGAGTAATGTAGTACGAAGGAAATGGTTGCAGGCGAGGGAGCAAAAACTAAGCAAGAGCAAGAAAACGATTGCTTGCTGTTGCTGCAACTGGGGGGGGGTAAATGTGCGAACGAAATCGAATGCCTGGCCTGCCCTTGTATGCCGCGACGACGCCGATAGGTGTAGGCCGGTTACCGCCGCAGCATTGCGACGCCGCTGTTCCCCTCCTCCATTCTTCGTCGATGGAAATATGGAGATGGCAGCAATGGCGGAGACGGCGATGGAACCGTAGCTTCCGGCTTGGCCTGCATCCTGCCTCGGTTCCGAGGCCTTGAGACGAGGGTCGAGGGAGAGGTGCGCAGTGGATAAAGGAGGGAGAGTCGGAGAGAAGGGACGATATGATACAGCTTAGTAGCAGTAGAGGAGCAGCAAGCTATGTACTACTGAGTAATGGCAGGGGACTACCTCTTTAAAAGCCTGACTCTTAGGGGCTTAGCCCTGTAAAGTATTTATGCATTCGGCTGATGATTTTGCGGCTGGTGCGGCACCTAGCGTCATCGCGATTCCCCTGCATATATATAAAAATAAAAACTGACATAGTGACGCAAGGAAATGGTGAGTGTACAATGCTTAACATGAGGAATCTGAAAGATGCAGAGTAGCAGTTTGCTCATTTTGGCTCCAGGAATGATATTAAAACGGGGATTGGATGGGATTTGAAATGCCGTCAGGGAAAGCAGTCAAATCAAATCGAAACCTCATGAGTCATGACAACCAGCTCATTCGGATGGTCCGGTGAACAGTGTTTGTGGATTTTTTTATGGTTGAATAGTATTCTGTGAGAGAATAAGCTGAAACAAGCCTGTAGTATACCAGCTGAACGCCCTGAACAAATCCCATGCAAACAACGAAAATAAAAGCAGTATAAACAGAAACTTCGGGACCAGGCAAAAACCTTTTTAAGTATATGTTATGTACAGGCACGGTTCAGAGCAGCAACAGCATCACAAGCGATGACTAGTCCAATAAACATATGAACGAATTGACCGACAAGATACAGAAGAGGTAAAATTTGCATGGGTCTGTGCCGGCAATACAGAAAATACCCAGCCAGCAACATTACTATTATCTTTTTTTCCCTCTATAGTATAAGCGGATTTAATGAACAAACGGCATCTATATCTATCTGCAATTGTTGTATCTATCAAGCTACCATACTCAGGAAGCAGAAGTATTAAAAAACCCACTTCTGGTGTTGACGCTTTGAGCACCATGAAAGCACTATTTCCTGTATATAAAAAACAGCACTGTGTAGCAAAAAAGAACTGGGTCTGCATCAGGACCCTGCCACACCATTTCCGTTTTCAGCAGATGGGGCGTTTGAAGTAGCATCATCCATTGTCAAATTCGATATGCTGTCAGACAGCGAGTTCACCTCTTCCGACTCAGATGGTGCTGTTGTTGAAGCACCATCCTCCGAGGCAATGTCAGAGGCTGCATCTGAAGTCATGCTAGATGGTTCTGATTGTTCTGGCATTTCAGATTGTGACTGAGGCTGTTTCTGTAGGCTCCAATACATAATGCTAGCAGTAAGTGTTAGGATCATCTTCTGATTCACCTGTTGAACCAGTAAGAACGTAAGAATGTGAAGCCACATAATGTAATGGCATGGCTAAGTAACAATTCACAAGTAAGAACCAGAATCATTGTTTACTAAGTAATGCTACATATTGGGAATTTATGTTTGATGGCAGCACTACAAGGAATTTGATATTTACTAGCGATAGCTATTTTACCTCGACGATGTCCTCTGGCAACAGAAACACAGAGCATCCAATCTTCCTTGCAATACTAATGATGTAGGTAGCATTCAGCTTCTTGTCTTCATCTGACATTCAAAAACAAATTGTAGATTAGTTATGATACAGTTTTGAAGTCATCGGTGAAGAAGAAAAAAAATGATTAGTCAGAAATGAGGTTATCAAATAGTGAACTGAATGTATATGGGTTGAGAACAGACCAGCTTCCCCTTTAGTAACAACTTTCCAGTTCACAACCCGTGGCTGTACTGTGCTAAGAAGCTCAAGGAAGAACAATCCATTTGACAAGCTCTTGTCCTGAAGGGGGAAAACAGGAAACTAAGTAACTGGAGCTTTCTGACAAAAAAAATAGGTATTAAAGCTATGTCCATTTGGGCACCTTGAAACTTTCCATTCGAGATGTTCTTCCGGACGCTTTCACTTTGCTGTTGGCCCAGTTTAGAATATCGGCATCAGAAATTTCTTTTCCTTGGGACCCTTGGGAGTGGGATCTCAGTTTGTTTAACAGCTGGAGGATATTGAATCTCATCAATTGCCACAGAAGTGCTGAAAAAACACCAGAAAACTTGAGTTATATGATGCTACAAACAAGATATTAAGAGCATGATCCATTAGTGCCACTAGAAAACATTGATGCAGACAGACTCACCAACAATCAATTTCTTATTTCCCTGAACAATATCATTCCCAGCTAGATTTACTAAAGAAAACTTTAATTGCTTCCCAATTTTTACAACTTGATTGCAATTCTCCAGTTTTCTAAATGGCAATTTAATTGGAGGTTTTGTTGCCAGCTTCCAATTGACAGATCCAGGAGACACCTTGTCAAGTACTTCAAGAAGTACCCATCTGCATCAAAATGGACATTGATAACCAAATCATTTAGAGAGAGAAAAAGACAGAATCAATCTCATGTCTTATTACCCATTGCGAACATCTTCAAAGACATTGTTCACATATGATTCAACCCCAAGGCTGTTGATCCACATCCGAAAGGCTCTTTCTTCTCTAGATAATAGAACATCATCACGTGTTGCTGTCTGTGTCAGAGTAACTTGTTTGGTGTCACTGGTTAGACCATTCCTGAACAGAAAAGGACAATAGCATCCATGTAAGGATCAGATGACTGGTTATCTGTTATAAGTGTAAATAAATGTTACGGAACATGTGAAAATTGACCACATGATTTGGCGAGATAAGTCACATATTAGACGTTTTAGGTTTTTGGTGGTATTATGGAAAGAAAGGAAGCCATGTTTACCTATGCTGGAATATTTGTGCAACAAATGCAAGATTTAAATTTGCAGATCCCTCAGTAATATCCTTTGGGGTCAAGTATCTCTTACAGTCCAACTTCTCCGCTTGTTCAAGTACCAGTTTTGCCCTCTCATCCGGATCTTTGGTGTCCAATGTAGTTTCAGGGGAATGCTCTGGAGCAAGAGCTTTCAGAAGGTAAGCATAGGCTTCACCATCCTGTACACAACTAACCGGTGTGACCATGGTTGCTGAACAGATTAAGCACAGAATGAAAAATTGAACCAATTTTAATGGATCGAGTCCAGTCTGACACACTTTTCCTATGCTGCCTTAGCCTAAGATGATAATAGCATCCAGCTGAGGGATATGGTAGAATAAAGTAATCTTTAGCAAATGTCTTGAAAACCAGCTTTAGTTTGCCAATATAATGCAGCAACAAGACAGATCAAATAGAACTATTAGCAAACAAGTGACTGATAAATTCAGTAGCATTTTTGTTTGTCATATGCACCTTCACATCTGAAGAGAAATTGTTAACAGTTTTCTTGTAGCCAGCTTTTTTCAGATGATGGTTCATCCACCGAAGTAGCATCTTTTCTGGTGACAAGCTCAAAACCTCGTCTATATCCTGCACAATAAGCAATAAAATGAATTTTGTTTTAAGAAACACACATATAAGAAATAAACAAGCAAAACTACCAGGAAAAAAAACAATGACAAAATGCTTTCGTTTACCTTGCTGTCATCAAATAGCTCCACCAGCTGCGGTGTCTTCTTGAGGTTCAGATCAGCCAAAAGTTGAATCTGATCAAGCAATGAATATTTATTCGATGAAGCAGAAGTTCAACAATAGTTGGAAAGCTGAACCACTCCACAATATAGGCTCAGTCCAATGCTTACCTTTATGATTTGTGATATCAATCCAAGAACTAAATGAGGCTGCATGCAAAACAGTGTAAGTTTGTTTAAGTCATCAGGTTCTTCAATGAATTGCATGAATAAAAACTGAGAAATGAGTGTGATAGAGTCCATGCAACAAGGTGACTAAATGTCAATAACATAGAGAAGCAGATAGGAGAAGAGAACAAGCAGCAAACGGTCAAAGAGCAATAAAAATACAGGGCATGTACCAATAGGTATAAAGAATAGAGAGATAGGTACAAAGTAGTAACCATAGCTAGTCTGGTACCCCAAGTTAAACAAGCATTGTACAATACGTTGAAGTATCATAGGAGATATAGTTTGATGAACACATCACTTAACTTTCCTAGATAAATAAAACTGCAGCATAGGAGTAAGTTAGAAGCAAGGCTTCAAGGGCAGGCACACGTATCATACCCTTCCCTCCACCAAATCCTGTGTGCCAATGTTGACAACAGTGCATCCAATGGCCTTGGCAGAATTGAGGCAGAGTGTGTGATTTTCATTTCTCTCCCATGGGTTAAGAACTCTTTTCTTATTTATTGCCCTCTCATCAATGGTCCCAGGTACAGCTACATTGATCAATTTGCTGAGAAAATGAACCATCAGTGAACAACCATCAGAAAGGTCTAGTGTCAGATAGTTTTTGTTTAATAAGGGGATGCACTCTGCTACTATCTAGAAACAAGAGAGGCATCTCACCAGAGCAGAACACCGTCCCGGATGAGATCGAACAGCTGGTTTCCAGATGGGTCGATGGGCAAGTACTTCTTCAGGAATGGGTCTTCACGGAGGTAAGTATTGATGTGCGCCACATACGACGATTTCTCTGCCTGATTGAGATTGTGCAGCAGCGTAGTGGTGCTGGACTTGAGGAACGACGACTTGCCACCCCCGCCACCGCCGGCACCACCTCCCTTGGCACTCACCCGCGCCTGCAGATTCAGATACTCCTGCAACAACATCGCACCAGATTCCCTAGTCCCGTCAGAACAAATTGAGAATAGCAATCCATTCCTGTCCACATTATAAATGAATAACTCAGAGAAACGCCGAGATGTATGTACCCGGAGGAAGGATTCGAATTCAATCTCCTGATCGCTGTCGGGGTACGACTCCGACAGGAAGGCCGCGATCTCCTCCTCAGAGACCACCTCATTGAGCCCCCTCAGCTTCTTCATCAGCCCCGGCAGATTCTTAGTGGTGACATGGCCGGAATCTCTCTTCAGAGACACGAACTGCAACACCCGCAAAATAAAATTACCAAGTGAACAAAACCGGCGAACCAAACGCAAAACAACTGCTGTTTCAGGTGCAGAGGAGGCGGGGGAACGAAGAAGCAGCCCGCGGATTCGGACGTCACCTTGGCCTTGAGCGATCGGAGCTCGACCTGCGTGAACTGCCCCTGCAGCGAGGGGTCAGACACGACGACCCCGACGAATCCGGACATCTCCGCCGGCCACGGGCCGATTCCACCCGCGCCCGGAGCGGCTGCAAGAGGGAATCCAGATCAGAGTGGTCACGCGGCCTGGATGTAATGGAACCCCTGACCCTGAAAAGGGGTACGGAGGAGATGGCGCGTCCCGCCGAAGCCGGTGCGGTGCGGCGCGGCGAGGAGATACCTTTCGAATTGGTCACGGCAATCCCTCACCCCTCCCTGGCGTGCGGTTTCCTTGCGCTCGACGGAAAAGGTGAGCAATGGCGTCCAGGACTCCAGATTTCGTGGGGGCCGGGGCGCAGACGGAAAGTGGTGGAGACGAGGAGAGGAGGTAAGGGCAGGGGTGGGGCCGGTTTATTCGGGCCGGTTTAAATTCAGTGCATAAAGTTTGGTAGTGTCACGTGTGTGCATAGTAGAGTGTTTGAATACTAATAAAAAAATAAATTATAGAATTCGTCAGTAATCCGTAAGATAAATTTATTAAGTCTAATTAATCTATCACTAGCACATGTTTTTACTGTAACACCACATTGTTAAATCATAGACTAATTAGGTTTAAAAGATTCGTCTCGTAGATTAGTCGCAAACTATATACAATTTAATTTTTTAGTTTATATTTAATACTTCATGCGTGTGTCAAATATTCGATGAGATATGAAGTAAGCTTTAGGAGATGAACTATGTTTCCTCGGGGTTAAGCCATTGGAATCGAGGAAACTGCTGCTATTTTTTTCACCTTCCTATTACTTTATTCAGAGGGCTGAATTGATAGACTTTTTAGGTTTGTTCGCTTAATTTATCAGCCGGTTTATCAGCTAGAATCTATAATATTTTTCTCTCATAATAAAAAGCCATAGTACTTTTCTCTCACACCAAAACATATGCATGCTAGCATAGAAGAAATGGTTTTTTCTATCCATAAAGCAAACTTAAATTAACCATAAAATCAAATTCATTACAAACTCAGGGGATTGATTCATAAACACAAACCGGTAGTACGAATCAAAGGCTGACGCTCACCATGAGCAGTTAAACAATCTGTCATTGGGTCGTTGTTACTACAAGACTGCAAACAGAAAACAGTTCATTCAGAATTATTAATATTGGTACACGGTTGCCGGTGACCCGCGAGCTAAACAGGGATTCAAAAGCCAAAAGAGCGCACCGGCCAGTCAAGCGAGATACAGATACCAGATCAGACCGACAATTCGGCGCGGCCCACCGCCTGACAGCGCGCCCTTGTCCCCTTGCGATTTTGTGTTGCCGAAAGCGTCACCGGCCTGGGTTGTGTTTAGTTAAAGAAATTTTTTGAAAAACGGTACTGCAGTATTTTCGTTGTTATTTGATAATTAGTGTCTAATCGTAGAAGCAATGTTCCGAATTAATTTTATTTTTATTTATATTTAACTTCTTCGCGTCAAAACAAAATTTTGAGAACTAAAAGCACCTTGGCTTGGCATGTTCCGACGCGATACTCTACTTCGCGTCAGAACAAACCAGGCCCGCCGCCCGCGTACACGTACCACTCCACATGGCTGCCTGCATGCCCGCGCCCCCGCCGCCTCTAGCCCGTCGGTCCCATCACAGCGATCGCGTGGCTCGTCCGTAGACACACACGTACCGTACATATACACCTCGTTTATCTGCAGCAGAAATGGAGAGGCACAAATATTCTTACTTGCAAAAGCAAAAACTCGTGACTGACGCTGCCATGCTGGACTACATTTTCGATTCTACAGTATCTATCTATCTACCTGAACGATCGCAAGGAACATTTCTGTGCTTGACTGCTTGCGGTTGCACGCGGTATGAGCTGCATGGGCGATCGAACAATTCAGCTACTCCCGTCACGCATCAGACATGAAAGGGAAACGGAAACACCTTGGGCAGATCACCGTAGATTAGACGGCAAACAAAGCAACCATCGCATGACCCTGGCCCCTAGGCGAGCGTAAACGCAGTGGCCTAGTAGCTGACAATTGCGCTCCTCCTGTCAAAATTGTCTCGCACGGTCGTTCCAATGCCCTCTACGAAAATTCCAGATCGCCAGGCTTGCAGTCCGCACGGCTGTTTGTGTTTGTGCCGAGCGGCACACAGCTGCGTCGGTCGCCAGTACATTCCTTGGCTTACTATATTCGGCGTGGATCTCGGGCGCCTGCCGAGCCGAGCGTCACCGCGTGCGAGTTGTGACCCGACGGCAACAGTAGGCGAGAGAAAAAAAAGGCAGCAGAGGGGTCTGACGCGGCCAAATGCAGTTCGGACGGAGGAACAGGAGCGGGAATTCTCTGAATAAAGTAGCATCGCGTGATGGGTTTGCTCCGCATCCGCGGCTCCGCCTGGTCACATGGCACATGCGTCCGACCGACGAGGTGGAAGGGCCGCGGCGTGAACGTGCTCACTGCTCACACGTCTTTTGTAGCGTGACGATTTTTACTCCGCTCACGTGAAGCGGCGCTGCGTGGCTGAAAACCGAAAAGGGTCAGCACTAATGCACTATCATAATGGACCTTTTACGGTGAACCGTGTCAGTGTTGGGCCAGACTCCACCGGTTTGGTCGGCCTGGCCCAGTGCTTAGACCGTTTCCTTCTCTTTTCGTCAGCGTGCTGCCCCAGCACTGGACCGGGTCTATCGGCACTGTTCATTGGTCCAATTTGCCTCTGGTATTCCCACCAACTCACCAAACTCTACGCCAGGCGGCCTCTGGTAGGAGAAGCGCAAAGCCAACCTGCTACGATTGTCCACTCCTTGACTGCTAGTGCTAGCACACATCTTACAGGAAACAAGTCGTGTGCAGGCCGGCCTTGTTCTTGTTCCCCAGGCATCTGCGTCCTCTGGGCTTGGTCTCTGGTTGTGTCATCATAAACTGACGGGTTCACCAAACTCTCCCGGATCAGTAGGTTCTGATTGGAGAAATCTATACGTGCTAAGATTTGATGCCTCGTCATGAGATTTCATGGTATGATTCGTTGAAAGTAAATACTACAACGACTGAAAGTACCGCAGCCGTTCGACTGCTGAATTTTACCGCCCTCGTTCATGATGTTAGATGTCATGTTTCCAGGGATTTCAGACGTTGTCAATTTACTCAGTCTCTGGTATGTAACGATGCCGAAAGGGTAAAACAACCACGAGTTGCATTAACAGACAGAACAGAACAGGGCACGATTGCATTACGCAAAACGCAGCTTCATTGCTCTGAACTCAACAGGCAGTTCGAAAAAAGGAAACCCTGAGAAAAGTTCAACACGCCCACGCACGCATCACGCATGGACTGGTAGACCGAACTGACATGCACTGTCTACGAACGGTGTCAACAAGGCATTCAACTGGCACATGGAAAGGATATTCACACACACACACACACACGCATAGACGCACGCAGCAACTTGGTGAACAAAAGTACAAAACCTAGGGACAGGACAGGACGAGCCAACGCAGAAAAGCAAAAGCACAGAACGAAACGGTTGATCTGCTCAGGGCCCCCAGTGAAGGCCGATCAGCTCGTCGACGGCCAGTCCCGGCGGATGTCGAAGGTGTAGTTGATCTCCAGGTAGCACTTCCGGTCGTCGTCGAGGAACTGTCAAAACAAGATGCCAGACCTTGTGAGCTCTCAAGTCAAACTGAACTGAAAAGGACTCGTTCTGCATCCACGTACCTTGGTTCTGGCAGAGTAGAACCCCCGGGCAAACATTCCTGACGGGGTGGTGTCCTCTGCCGTCACGTACGTGTAGGGCTCCAGCTGGGGGCTGAACGTGCCGAGCATCTCCTTGGCTCTGTCAACTGCGCCACCGCGTGACAAGACAACAGAGCAGATCGTGAACTGTGACCAAACTGATGATTGGCACAACTAGGGGTAGGGGACGTGGTCGTGCGCACAAATGGTGACATGGTGTGTTCCGCCAGAATCATATCAAGAGCGGTTGGCTTTCAGCGTTTCAGTGTCTGTCTCACCTTTGAGGCCAGTCTTCCAGACGGTGTTGATGTAGCGGAGGCCGGAGACGATGTTGTTGCTGACGGAGAAGGTGAACTTGAGCCGGTACGGGGAGCCTTCCTTGAGTGTGAACCACACGCCCTTGGCGTTGGGCTCCACCGGCAGCGGCAGGAAGATGTCGGGCTGCCCCGGCGACAGGATCGACAGGCTCATCATCTTCACGTCCGGCTCCAGCGTCTCTGCGAACATTTCAAGGATGTTCAAAATTCAGATCTGCTTCGAGATAGTACTTCCATCTCCCATTCATTCAAACGGCTGAGAAGGTTTTAATGTACTACAGCACTTTAATTTCAAACAAGAATCGTTCGGAAACTCTGTTCTTTATTGGAGGGCAGGCTGTTTCTGAGCATGAACGCATGAAGATGTGCCTAAACGTTCCTAATGAAACCAGAAACGTGCTTAGCATAGAATGAAAAATTCGCGATGCATGAAAATGTGTACTAACATTCGTCTAAAAAGTCTAAACCAAAAGGCAAGTGCTCCATGAACAAATGCCTGCATCCTGCAAAAATGTGCTGATCTTAAAAGCAGCAAAAGCACCAGATAAACTACTACCTGACATTGGAAGGTGCTGACATCGGTATCCTTTTCAGGATTGGAAGGTGCTGAAATTGGTATCCTATAGCTGCACTTCTAGTGTCCAGGATCCAAACTATCATTTGCAGAAGACCAAATGTCCAAATAGCAATAGCCGGTGCCCCTCCACAATTTTCTTCAGAAACGACCGGCAGAAAAGACAGGCAAAGCCGGCCGCCGGCAGGCCGGTCGGCCGGTCGGCCGACCGACAATTGCATCCGAGCCCACCGGCCACCGCCTCTCACTTTTACCGGCGTCTTTATTTTCTACGGCAGAACGCAGCACGATTACGCGAACGTTACGTGCAGTAGTACGGAGTGTGGCCGGTGCATAGTGCATTAGCGAAGAAAACGGATTAATAAGCAGTTAAGCACGTCACGGGACACAAATGAATGGCCGGCTCACGGCATCGCGGTCACGGGACCATCTCTTGGCATGGCGGTGTTCACATGCGTAGCCGTAGGTGATTCATGTGCCGGCGCCCCACTGGCGCCATTAAACCCAAGGACGCCAGAACGGACGGGCGAGCCAATCAAACGCACGCACCCAGCAAAATTTGCTTAAAAATCTCGAATTTTTTTAGCTGCGAGTGCGAGTTTACCTCCCACGGAGTTGAAGTCCACGCTGCCGAGGAGCTGCTCCTTCCATCGCCGCAGGCTCTCGTCGTCCTGCAAGTGAAACGCAACCCCCAACAAGTATTATTATTAGCGAAGAAACGCACTTGAATTGAAGTGGCTCCTCGTAACCGAAAGAGACCAGCTGACCAGCAAGATCGTCGACATGCATACGGGAAGGAAGCTAGGCAGCATCAATGGCGGGCGAGAGGGAATGCATGGCAGCGAGCGAGCGAGCGTCCGTACCTTGTCCTTCTCGAGCTGCTCCTTGATGCTGACCCTGGGGCTGAGGTCGATGACCTTGGGGGCCTTCTCCTCGTCCTCCTCATCCTCCTCCTCCTCCTCGTGGCAACGCGGCGTCGCCTCGCCGCACTTGCCGTTGGGCTTGGGCGCCGCGTCGCCGCCGTGCACCGCGGGCGCCGCTGCTTTCTTGGCCGCCGCCTCCGGCTCCGGGCCGGCGGGGACGTCGACCTTGGAGCAGGAAATGGCCTCCACCGCCGACGACATCGTCGCACGCACGCGCCGGGAAAAACTCTCTTCTCGCGCAGTGGCGTCAGCCAGCCAAGAGGGCGCGGTACGAGCAGAGAGCGGCGGGGCAAGAAGAGGGAAGCGTGGCAGGGGCGGCAAAGCAAGGAAGGCGAGGAGAGGCGAGCACAGCACACACGAGACGAGACGTGGAGAGGAGAGAGGGAGGCGGACACGTCGATGCGGATTCGGACAGGGGCAAAGGACTGCGGCGCAAGGCTCCAAAAAGAGGGGGCGCGCGCACGCAGAGGCGCAGAGCGGACGCCGGACGACGAGGGGAGATGGTTGGATCCAACGATCAGAGATTAGCAGCGCCAGCGGCAGAGAGGATAAGGGGGGCTTTAATTCCCCCCCGGGAGAGCCGCAGCGACGGAGAGGCGACGGAGTGGAGACAACGTGACGGGCACGACCCAACGCGCCGCGCTGCAACTGCAACCCTTACAGGTTGTACACCTGTGGACTGTGGTGGCGTTGGTTAGGGTTTTAATTCTCGAGACGACGCGAATCGCGATGGGGATGAGAAATGAGATCGTTGGTGGTTTTGAATTCTCTGACAGCGCAACGAAACGGGGTAGAGCCAGCCCTGGTCATTGTCATTCTTCAAGTTGGGTCAGTAACAGTGTCTCTCAGTAAAAACTAAGAACACTGGTGGTGGGAAACTTCCGTTAACTGCATGATTAAACTGGCCGGCGCAAGTCATCCGGTCAAGTAAAGATCTGAACGGCGTCTTTCCCTGTCCGCGCGGGCAGCTTTGTGCGGATTCTTGTCCGATGTGGCCCGCCCGTGCCGTTCATCACGCCCCAATCATGGATCTGCAGTCCTGCACCCGCTCCAGGCCATTCGATGCGGCGTAACGCTCGAAATCAGTGGGCGGCACCGCTGGGCAGGCAGTACCACGGCTCAGCATGTCAGCATGTCGACACGAGCAGGCAACTGGTGCGCCGAATTTTCCGCTCCATTCAACCTGGTTGGGGTCCAAAGTGCATGGAAACTTTCTGCCGTGTGAAGAATCCTGCCGTGCTAGACACTGTTAGAAGATTTAGTCTGGCCAAATAATATTTTCAAATAAACACATGGTATCGTAGGAGGACTTTTCCAACGCTGTTACTCTTGAGTGAGGCTAACTTAAATAGTTGAGTTGTCTCCATCTAGTTGAAGCTATTGGGGAGATGAAAAGGAAGAAACACGCGCTCGCTCGCCTCGTCAGGCTGGGGCGATGGGTGTGGGCGCACGCGACATGGTCCAGCGATTTCTCGCCTCGACCTTGCGGGTGTGCGGCTTTCTTTTGCTACTCAATATTTTTTCATGTACGGAGAAAATTGCGTAGGTCTATTTTGGCAAGCAATTATTCTTGTATTAATGATGATTGCCCAAATTGCTCTAGTCGACTAACGGCAGACCAATCACGCTAGTGTTGTGATTGCGCGGCTAATTACTTTTCTTAACTACGACGCGTGTATATATATTGGGACGAGACGTCGTCCGACGTCATCCTCAGTACAGAGAATTCATCTCCTCCTTTTACCACCGTGCTGTGCTGCCGTTGTCTTCCCCATTTGTCGCCGACGTGTCATCGACGCCGGGAGAGCAGGTCTCCGACGTCCTCTTATGACCCTACACGGGGTAGGGGCCGTTTTAGGTTTTTGGGAAGCGTCATCGCGACTGCTCGCTCGATGTCTTCCTCCCTCTACACCGGTGTTCGTGCGTCTACATCGACAGTCTTTCCTTCGTCTACTCTCAGCACCCTGACTACCAGGATGTCTACAGTTCTTTGTTGTTCGTTCTAGCTTTCCTCATGTTACTAGCACTAGGGAATTTGAGTTTGTCTCGGACCGCAGTGCTAGTGTTAAATCACACACTTATGATACATGTTGTTGTTCTTTTCCCTTGTCAGAATTAATTTATGCATCGTTAAATTGCTATTATTTCCGACAGACACTGCCAGTGATCAATGCGACTATGCCGGCGCAGGCAGTGAACGGAGGCTGGCCATGCATTGTATTTGCGCTAATGATCATGACCTCCCTGTGTTGATTTAGCCTCCGTTTCAGCACAGCCAGAGAAGTGGTGGCACTCTGGACTGGAGAGGCATCTTTTTCAAAACAAATTTGTTACACCAGAAGAGAGAAGAGATTACAGAATGACGTGATCTGTGTTAGACATTTAACCTTCTCCATTTTGGTTTCTCAATAGAATGCTGAAGTGGGTTGGTTAGTTCCAAACCTTAGAAGGAGTATTTGCTTCCGTTGGCTTGCCAGACAGCAAATTGGCCCCAAGTGTCTTAAATCGGACACCTAAGTAATGCCTGCAGGCTGCAGTAGGCAGCTTTGCCTGAGAGAAAAGCAATCAAGCCCTCAATGCTAGCATCTAGCGATAGTTTATAGTTAGGAGTTGGGGCTACAAAAATTACGATAGTAATTTTAACGGATCGATTAAAATTTCTTACAGGAAGCGGAAAGCACGCTGCATTTGACCAGGGGAATATAGATAATACAGTACAACTTTTTTGTGATCAAGGAGAAATGATCTATAGGCCAATTATAATGCAGCTCTTTTTTTAAGGTATAACGCAGCTCTTTAGAGCATCTTCAAAAGCTCTGTAAAACTACTTCCTGTTTTGTTGTTTGGTAAAAAAGAAAAAAAAGGCCCTCTAATAGTTTTTATTATCTCTTTCCAAAAAAATTATTTTGTGTAGATATAGAGTTAGAAATGTATTTCTTCATCGGAGAATATCTCTTGTTTGTCTGCTGAGCTGCCCGAGCATATCTGCTCGGTGAATTATTTGGCTCTGAGCACGTGGCCTAGCGGTTATAACTTACAAGAGTTTTAGTAGCACCTTAAAGTCCTGAGTTCAACTTTCTATGGTAGTGAATTTAAGCAAATATGCTTTGTGCTAATGAGTCATAGAATTAAATGTCTACGGAACAAAGAAATAAAGATATACATCGAGAATGATTCTTATTGCATTCTACGTTCCTGCAAACAATACTACAAAACTTTTCACTTCACGCCTGTTTGGCACAGCTTCACCGTCAACTTCATGAGTTATTTTAAGTTGTTTTTTTCGCCAAACATGCCTTTTGCAACTTTTGAGAAAATATTTATGCAGAGCTATTTTGCCAAACAATTTACCAAAATAACTTTAAAGCTGCTCGTGGAGATATGTAAAAAAATGTTTTATTGCAGAAGTTGGGATGTGTCGGGTATCGATATTAGTGATACCTAAAGCAAGGGAGTTAGCGCCCGCACTGAATTTCCCGGATGGTTCGAGACGTATTAGAAGGTCTCGCCCAACCCCGAGGTCGTGGTCTCCGTCTCGCCCGACCCCGAGGTTGCGGGCTCCGTCTCGCCCGACCCCTTGGGTGCGGTCTCTGTCTCGCCCGACCCCAAGGACGCAATTTCTATCTCGCCCAAGGTCACGGGCTCTGTCTCACCTGACCTCAAGGCCGCGGGCTCCATCTCGCCTGACCCCAAGGACGTGGGCTCCGTCTTGCCCATCCTCGAGGCACGGGCTCCGTCTTGCCCGACCCCTTAGGTGCGGGCTCCATCTCGCCTGACCCCAAGGACGTGGCTTCCGTCTCGCCCAAGGTCGCGGGCTCCGTCTCGCCTGACCTCGAGGACGCGGGTTCCGTCTCGTCCGATGGGGACCCATACCGCCACCAACCACTCCAGGTCCAAGCGTATGGGCCTGAGTCAAAACTCTAACACCAGGAAAGAGGCTGGCACGCCTCGATGTAACCCGTGGCCATGACGGGCCATACCTAACGATTCACATCAAGAACAGTGTCGGGCGTGCCAGTACTATTCTGCCTAATCCTCGTATGGACGCTGACAGACGCGTCAGTTCACCACGACGTCCGCCGGGACAGAGTAGGACGCCATGACCGGCAGATGACGCATGCGCATGGCGCCAGTGACAAATAGGGCCACGACATAGAGCCGTCCCTGTTGACATCTACAGGATCAGCGGGACCCGCATGAAGGAGAAGAAGGACCCAGCGACCCTAGAAGCCTTCTTCTCTCTCGTTCTTCTCCTTTTCCTTCTCTGTAACCCGCGTTTTCCCTTCACCTATAAAAGGGGAAGCAGGGCGCCCCACGCTAGGTAGATCAAAACACAAGAGCACGACACAAGCACATGGCTGAGCAGTAATCGAGCTCTCAGCACCCGTTCACTCCTTCCACTAGAGACTTAGAATCCTTTCCCTCTCTCGTCTATTTGTAACCCCTACTGCAAACCAAGTGCCGGTAACACGAGCAGCAGCGAACTGGATGTAGGGACGTTCCGCCCGAACCAGTATAAACTCTTGTGTCCTCCGAGTACACCATCCGAGCCAGACACGTAAACACAAATTTACTCGTCGGTGGTCCGAAAACACCGACAATTGGCGCACCAGGTAGGGCCTTTTTGCGCGTCTCGACATCCACATCAGGCCTCGGATGGCTAATCATGGCGTCAGCTGGGTCCCGGGCGCGCACGTGCGCTTTGGGAACCTCGACTTCATCGTTATGACAGAGCGAGAGTTGGCGCAGGCTCTCCACTCCGAGGTGCTTGAGGAGCTACAGCTAAAGCTAGATATCGAGCTGGCTCAGCTCGGCTCGGCTCGGTCTGGCTCGGTAGGATAACGAGCTGGCTTGGCTCGGCTTGTTATTCCTAACGAGCTAAAAAACTAGCTCGTTTCAGCTCGGGAAAAAGCTCGAGCTAGCTCGTTTGGCTCGTGAGCCAAGGATGAAATTAGTGTGGAGCTAGCTCGGAGCCATCCCTCACACCTGCATGGGGAGGGCGTAACGGCGATGCTCCTCAGCAGGCACAAGCGGATGTCGCCGCAAAGATGGGTCAATTTGCAGCGCAGGACGTCGATTTGGTCGGAGATGAATTGCTACGCACCGTGTCGATCTGCTCGGAGACAGCTCGATTACGGCGTACGGCGTTGATTTGGCGAAGTCAAGGGTGGCGGAGGTGACCGATGGCAGGAGTGACTCATAGAGGTGAGCACGTTTGATTTGCGTGGGTGCCTGCCGTCTTCTTCCTATCTACCGATCTACTATAGTTTCTTGGGCTCGCTTGCTGCTCACGGGTGGAAGGAGGATGGGGGCGGCGGAGGGAGGTGCGGCTGTACATGGATGGGCGCTGGCGCGGGTGGGCGAAAGGCTAGCAGAAGCGGCTCTCGTAGACGGAGAGGCGCTGGTCGCGAGCTTGCGGCGGCCAGGCGGCTGTGCGTGAGCGGTGAGCCCCTGAGGAGGCTTAGGGTTTTGTTCTGTTAAGTGTCGTGCTGATGTGTGCATGGGCCATGGGCTGGGGGCCTATGGGCTGTGGACTGCATGTCTGCGTCAATGTGGCCTGCAGACTGAAACCTAGAAACGTAGCTCGTTGAGCTCGCGAGTAGCTTGCAAGCTGGCTCGGCTCGGCTCGTTATACTAACGAGCTAAAACCTAGTCTCGGCTCGGCTCGTTATACTAACGAGACGAGTCAAGCCGAGCCGAGCTCGCCACGAGTCGAGCGAGCTAACGAGCTTCAAGTTTTCCGTCCAGCTTTAGCTGCAGCTGCACGCACCGGAGGCTCGCGCCCCCGGGAGCGACCAGCTCCTTGGTTTCGATTACGGGAGGCTAAAGCGCCAGCTTGGTGCCTTCCTGGGATCCCGACCGTCCTGGGAGGACCTGCGTCGCCTCACCTTCTCATTCGCCAACGTCATGACGTAGCTTGCTGGAGAAGAGCTGCTCTTCCCAGAATACCTCATTCGGAGCACCCCGACAGCGCTCCCGTTCGGTTTGCGCCATGCTGCAGAGACCATTGGCCACCTTGTGGCGCAGCACACGCCCCCATCCCCTACAAACGATGAGTTTGTGGGGATGACCGAATACGTCGTGGAATCTTTCCACAACCTTCTCGTGGGAGAATCAGAGTCACCCTTCGACTCTGACTCCAGCAGGGGGAGCCACCACCCCTCGCGAGAATGTTTCATGGTAGGTACCCTCGAGGGATATATCGAAAGCATCCACGAGGGAGGGGCTACCCTAACAGACGACCTCGACAATGAGGTCGAGGGGGATGCAGGGGCCCCACCTCGCCTGCCGGTAGAGCAGCTGAGGGCTTGGCACCAAGAGCTCGAAGAAGCACGACTCCATCTTGAGCAGGAACACGCAGAGCTTGAGCGAGAGATCAAGCGCCACGGAGACGGTGGGCGCACGCGCACCGTGGCCCGTGACATGAACCGAAGGATCATCTAGGATGACGAAGCCCTCCCACACTTCATCCGGGCAAGCTAGAACATCGTTGCCACGGTGGCCTTGCTCTGGGGGGCTTCCGGGGCCCGCGACACCCAAGGATCATTGGGCCCATCATGATACTCGAGCGTGCGGTGGCACAATAGGCCTAGAGCTCGCTGTCCCAACGACGCGAGCTCGGCGCCAGCCAGCTTGTGCCTTCAGAGCGACCCGACAGGGACGTGTCTATCCACCAGGCATAGCAAGGTGGCAGGTCGCATGCTAAGGCCCCGGTGCATGAGCGTCTTGGCCTCCACCGTGATGCGCACAACACCCTGGATGCCCACAGGCGTGCCCATGGCAATGAGAGGGAGGAGGCTAGTCACGGCTACCACCATCATCGTGGCGGACGCTACGACAACAGCGAGGACTGAAGCCCGAGCCCTAACTTGCTAGGACCTTAGGCCATTGGCCGACACATCCTCAATGCTGTCTTTCCACCGCGGTACCGACCGCTGACCAACATCCCAAAATACTCTGGGGATACAAACCCCGGACTGTGGCTCGAGGATTATCGGCTTGCTTGCCAAGCTGGTGGAGCGGATAGTGACAATTTCATTATCCGTAACCTTCCATTATTCCTGGCCAATTCGGCGCAAACATAGTTGGAACACCTTCAGCCCAACCAAATCCAAAGTTGGGCGAACCTAAAAGAGATCTTCGTGGGAAACTTCTAGGGCACATACGCGCATCCTGGGAACCCATGGGATCTAAAAAACTACCGACAGAAGGCCGGGGAAACCCTTCATGGGTACATCCGATGCTTCTCCTAGCAATGCAACGAGCTGCCTGACATCACCGATGCCGATGTCATAGGACCTTTCCTGTCCGGGACCACCTGTGAGTCCCTGGTTCACAAGCTGAGATGTAATGGCCTGCGAACCACCAAGGAGCTCCTCGACATCACCACCATCCATGCCTCGAGGGAGGAGGCGGTCGGAGCGATTTTTGACCACCCCAAGGGCAAGGCAAAGTGGGACAAGGATGCCGACGAAGGCGCCTCCAACCGCCCCAATAAGAAGAAGAAGAAGCAGCGGTGCGAGGGCTCGCTTGTGGCCACTACCGACCACAAGGGGGGTCAGAAGCTCCCCGAGGGTAACCCGGACCACTTTGAGGAGCTGCTCGAAGGGCCATGCCTGAACCATGCTTTCCCCATCAAGCACCTATACAAGGACTGTGGTCCTTATGAAGCGGTTCTTGTCCAGAGGCTCCAACAAGGGGGAGCATAGGAAGGAACCCAAGCTAGCCACAGACGACGCCGAGGGGAAGGACAATGGATTTTCGACACTAGATGGCTGCCTCATGATCTTCGGAGGGTCGGTGGCCTATGACTCCAAGCGCCGCTAGAAGCTTGCGCACCATGAGGTCTATACAGCCGAGCTAGACGTGCCTGCCTTCCTCCGATGTTCAGAGTCCGCCATAACCTTTGATCGGACCGACCACCCGGAAAACATCCCGTAGCTGGGAAGATACCTGCTCGTGGTCAACCCAATCATTGGCACAAAGCTGCTCACCAAGGTGCTGATGGATGGAGGCAGCGGCCTCAACATCATGTACGCTGAAACGCTCGACGCCATGGGCATCGACCGATCGCGCATCCGACCGACCGGGGCACCTTTCCATGGCATCGTGCCTAGAAAGCAGGCCATGCCACTTGGGTAGATCGATCTGCCCATCACCTTTGGGAATCCAACCAATTATAGGATAGAGACCCTTACCTTTGAGGTGGTCGGGTTCCACGGGACCTACCACACCATCCTAGGACGTCCATGCTACGCGAAGTTCATGGCCGTCCCCAACTACACCTATATGAAGTTGAAGATGTCGGGTCCATGCGGGGTCATCACCATCAGCACCTCCTTCTAGCGTGCCTACAAGTGCGAGGTCAAGTGCTGCGAACATGCTGCTGCAATTGTCACCTCAAAAGACCTTGCGGCCATCAGGGAGGAGGTCATCGAAGAAGCGCCTGACCCCAAGTGGTCGGCCGGGTCTTTCAAGCCTTTAGAGGGCGCCAAGGAGGTCCTCATAGACCCCAGCGGCTCCGAGGGCAAAGTGGTGCGCATCGACACCACGCTTTCCTCCAAATAGGAAAGCACGCTCGCCGACTTCCTCTGTGCCAACAGAGATATCTTTGTGTGGAAACCCTCAGATATGCCAGGAATTCCGAGAGGAGTCACCGAGCACGCCTTGAAGGTTAGGCCAGGATCCAAACCGGTGAAGTAGCGCCCGTGTCGCTTCGACGAGGAGAAACGTAGGGCCATCGGCGAGGAGATTGCGAAGCTTTTGGCGGCCGAGTTCATCAAGGAAGTATACCACCCCAAGTGGTTAGCCAATCCCATTCTTGTACAAAAAAAGAGTGGGAAATGGAGAATGTGTGTTGACTACATGGGTCTCAACAAAGTGTGTCCAAAGGATCCGTTTTCTTTGCCACGCATAGACCAAGTAGTCAACTCAACCTCAGGGTGCCAAACCCTTTGCTTCCTTAATGCATATTCCGGGTACCATCAAATCATGATAAAAGAGTGCGACCAGCTCATGACATCTTTCATCACCCTGTTCGGATCGTTCTGCTACGTCATAATGTCGTTTGGTCTGAAAATGCAGGGGCTACGTATCAGCGTTGTATGCTCAAGTGTTTTAGTGACCTCAATGGGAAAACCGTTGAGACCTACATAGACGACATCGTGGTCAAGTCCAAATAGGCTAACTAGGTCGTAACCGACCTAGAGCAGACCTTTGTAAAACTCCGAGCAAACGACATCAAATTCAACCCCGAGAAATGTGTTTTTGGGGTCTTGAGGGGTATGCTGCTGGGTTTTATCATCTTCGAGCATGGCATCGAAGCCAACTCGGAGAAGATATCAGCCATCACAAGGATGGGCCCAATTTAGAATATAAAGAGGGTACAACGAGTTACAGGGTGCCTCGCCGCGTTCAGCCACTTTATCTCATGCCTCGATGAATGAGGTTTCTCCCTCTATCGTCTTCTAAAGAAGGCCGACCATTTTGAATGGACGCCCGAGGCCCAGGAGGCAATTGACAAGGTCAAGCAGCTCCTGACGAAGGCCTCGATCCGGGTCCCCCCGACCGACGGGGAACCACTTCTGCTCTACATTGCAGCCATCACGCAAGTGGTCTGTGCCACCCTAGTGGTAGAGTGAGAAGAAGAGGGACACACCCTCAAAGTGCAGCATCCCGTGTATTTCATTAGCAGGGTCTTGTCCGATTCCAAGACTCGCTACCCCCAAATCCAGAAACTCCTGTACGCCATCCTTATGGCCAAGGGGAAGTTGCATCACTACTTCAAGTCACATCCGGTGATGGTCGTGACATCCTTCCCTCTCGGTGAGGTCATCCAAAACCAGGATGCCACAGGAAGAATCAAGAAGTGGGCACTCGAGCTAATGGGTCAAGGCATTTCATATGCCCCTCGGACATCCATCAAGTCCCAAGTGCTAGCTAATTTCATTGCAGAGTGGACTGAGATCCAAATACTGCCAGTAGTCATCGACCAAGAGTACTGGACGATGTACTTCGATGGATCACTGATGAAAAAAGGCACCGGTGTGGGGCTGGTCTTTGTTACGCCCCTCGGGGTACGCATGAGGTACATGGTTCACATCCATTTCCCCTCCTCCAACAATGTGGCCGAGTATGAGGCACTCATCAATGGCCTACGCATCGCCGTCGAGTTGGGTATCCCATGGCTTGACCGGTGACGGGCCACCTGCCCTAGGCTCAGGGGCTAACCAGCCGGCAGCTCCATTCGACCCCGAAGTCATGGAGCTTGACGAGGATCCAGCAACCATCTGGCCGACTGGAGGATGCCTTACCTCGACTACCTCCTTCGCGAGGCGCTGCCGACGGACAAAACGGAGGCTCGATGGCTCGTGCGTCGTGCCAAGTCCTTTGTCGTTATTAAGGGTGAGCTCTATAGGCGAAGCCACACCGGGATCCTGCAGCGCTGCATCCCCATCGAATAAGGGAAGCGGTTGCTGAGCGATATCCACGGTGGGGTCTGCGGGCACCATGCCGCACCTAGGACCCTGGTCGGAAACATGTTCTGACAAGGCTTCTACTGGCCGACCATAGTAGCCGACGCTGAATAGATTATGCGCACCTATGAAGGGTGTCAATACTGTGCTCGACAGACCCACCTACCGGCCCAAGCACTCTAAACAATCCCCATCACGTGGCTGTTCGTGGTCTGGGGGATTGATCTGGTTGGTCCTCTCAAGAGGGAGCTCGTGGGATATACGCACTTACGTGTCACCATAGACAAGTTTAGAAATTGTATAGAGGCTCGACCGATCTCCATGATCAAGTCTAAGCAAGCCGTGCTGTTCTTCCTTGTCCATCACTTTGGAGTCCTGAACTCCATTATCACGGACAACAACACACAATTCACCGGGGAAAAGTTCCTTCAATTTTGCAATGAATACCATATCCACATCAATTGGGCCGCCATGGTGCACCCCCGCACGAATGGGCAGGTCGAGTGCGCGAACGGCATGGTCCTACATGGCCTCAATCCTAGAATCTTCAACCGATTGAACAAGTTAGGTAGACGATGGGTCGTGGAGCTTCCCACGGTGCTCTGGAGCCTGAGGACGACTCCTAGCCGGGCCATCGGCTACACACCATTCTTCATGGTCTATGGTTTTGAGGCTATCCTCGCGATCGACTTTGATTATTGAGCACCGAGGGTCAGGACATACGACAAACAGGGATCCGAGGCATCCCTCGAGGATGCCATGACCTAGCTAGATGAAGCGCATGATGTTGCCCTCCTCCACTCGGCTGAGTACAAGCAAGTGTTGCGCTGATACCACAACCATTGAGTGTGGGGTCGGGCCTTCAACATCGAGGACCTAGTGCTCTGTCTCATCTAGAGCAACAAGAACCACCACAAGCTCTCTCCACCATGGGATGGACCGTACGTCGTCATGGAGGTGCTCCGACCAGGCACCTATAAGCTCAAGACCATCGACGGTGAAGTCTTCGTCAATGCCTATAACATCGAACAGCTACGTCGCTTTTACCCTTAATTTACGCACGCTTTCTCTTATTGGTTTCGCTATCGACTCCTCGATCTTTAGTGACACCCGACCCCAGCAACAGCGAGGGGTCAGGCCTTACTTAGGGGCTAATAAGAGGATATCTATTTGGTAGACATTTTCTATGCTCAACCCTTTCTCATGTTAAGATCTAGATGCAAGGGTTGTGAAAACAAACGCTGAGTAAATCTGGTTGGACCACAAGAAACCTACACCCCAGTGACTATGGCGTTTTTGCTCACCAGCATGATCAAAGTTTTTTGCTCACACTCCGAGCTTTACAGCCTGAATGACGTAAAGAGTCAGAACACATTAAAGAGTATATCTACCCTGCAAACATTCGCTGTGCTCAACCCTTTCTCACGTTAAGATCTAGAAGCATGGGTTGCAGAAACAAACGCTGAGTAAAACTGGTCATACTGCAAGAAACCTATGCCCCAACGGCTATGGAGTTTTTGCTCACCAGCGTGATCAGAGTTTTTTCACTCGCACTCCGAGCTTTACAGCCTTAACGACATAAAGGGTCAGAACGCATTAACCTTTTTATACAAAAAGGGGAGAAGAGCTAAAAATATGTTTGGCCATAATGAAATTTAAGAGCTTGTCCACTTATTACAAGTTCACCGCCTACCTTATCTACCTAACTAATTTCTTAGGGGGATGATCTCAACCTCTATCTCCGTAGGTAAGTCCTATGCCAGATGGGCCACCTCCTTCTTAATGTCGTCCAGCTTGGTGTTGGTGTAGATAGGCGCGAGAACCGTCATAGGTAAGGTGGGATATGGAGGTGAAAATGCTCCTATGGCCCATTCAGGCCCAGGAGTTCGAAGGCTGGCCCTCCGATGAGTTCACAGCCGCTCTAGGGCGCCCTTAGAGTGAGGGGTGGAAAGGGATGGGCCCACTAGCGGCCAGTACCTGGGCGCAAGAGCACCACGGGCATCCCGGCCCTTGTTCGAGTCTTGGTTGGTTCCCAGTCCATGGTTTTTCCTTGAAGAAAGGCAACGAGCCCTTGGGTCCGGTCGAACGGACCCAAGAACTATATAGATTGACCACTGAGAATCTGGAGTTGGTCACCAGCTGACCCATGTTGGACCCCCACAAACGGGAAGCCAGGGCCCCACTCGGACTATCCCGTTAACAGCTCATCGATCACCATGTTTCGTCCATTGAGGAAAAATGTGGCACGGCTCAGCCCCTCCATTTTAACGAAAAAACGCTTGAGGGATGACGATCACAAAGATGAGCTGACCCCTCGACCAGACCCCTACAACATGTGGGGGCTCGAGGGAAGTTGGATTTCAAGGAGACTAAATGCGCGGTCGCAGAACAATGGCTCGGATCCTAGGGAGGGGTACGTACAAAAACTAAGAATAACATTTCTGAAACAAAAAATGCTTCAACTTACCAGTTTCGCTATCGTCTCCTCGATCTTTAGTGAAACCTGACCCCAGCAATGGCAAGGGGTCATGCCTCACTAGGGGTTGATAAGGGTATATATATCCTTTCTGAAATAATCGCCGTGTTTGACCCTTTCTCACGTTAAAAACTTAAAGGCAAGGTTTGCGGAAATGAACGCTGAGTAAAACTGGTCGGACTGCAAGAAACCTACGCCCTAGCGGCTATGACACTTTTGCTTACAAGCGTGATCAGAGTTTCTCGCCCACACCTCGAGCTCTACGGTCTTAACAACAGGAAGGGTCAGAGCGCATTAACCCTTTTGTCGGTGTTTCGAGTTATCACCGACGAGTAAATTTCTAATATTGTGCGTCTGGCTCGGATGGTATGCTTAGAGGACACAAGATTTATACTAGTTCGGGCAGAAAGTCCCTACATCCAATTTGTCGCTGCTACTCATGTTATTAGCACTAAAAGTTTGCAGTAGGGGTTACAAACATGCAAGAGAGGGAAAGGATCCCAAGTCTCTGGTGAAAAGAATGAATGGGTGCTGAGAGCTCGACTGTTGCTCAGCCAAGTGTTCGTGTAGTGCTCTTGTGTTGATCTGGATCGGATCTCGATGGGTCGATCGATCCTAGTCCCCTTCATGGGACGCCATGCTTTCCCTTTTATAGGCCAAGAGAAAGCACGGGTTATAGAGGAGGAAAAGAGAAGAATGAGAGAGAGAGAGAGGCCTTTAGAATCGTTGGGTCCTTCTTCTCCTTCACATGGGTCCTATCGACCCTATAGATGTCAATAGGGATGGCTCCACATCATGGCCCTGTCCGTCACTAGTGCCATGCGTAGGTGTCGTCTGTCGATCATGGTGTTACCATCCTGTCCCGACGGACGTCATGGTGAACCAACGCGCCTGTCATCATTTGTACGAGGGTTAGGCAGAACATCATCGACACGCCCGATGCTGTTCTTGATGTGAACCCTTAGGTATGGCCCGTCATGGACATGGGTTACATCGAGGCATGCTAGTCTCTTCCCTGGTGTCAGAGCTTTGACCCAGGCCCATACGCTTGGGCCTAGAGTGGTTAGCGGTGGTATGGGTCCCTGCCAGGCAAGGTGGGGCCTACACCCAAGGGGTCGGGCGAGGGAGAACCCATGGCCTCGGGGTCGGGCGAGGCGAAGCCCACGGCTAGAGGTTGGGGGAGGCAAAGCGTGTGGCCTTAGGGTCGGGCGACATGGGGCCTATGACCTTGGAGTCGGGTGAGGCGGAGCCTGTGGCCTCGGGGTCGGGCGAGGCAGAGCCCTTCCCCATTGGTCGGGCGAGGCGGAGCCCACGCACCTAGGGGTCGGTTGGAGCTATAATCGCGCCCTTGACTACTCGGATGAACAAATGTTGATGACCATTAGCTTCTCCTCTTTGGGTACCCTAGTATTGGTCCCCGACTGTAGCCCCTGAGCCTGTGGAGGAGTAGAAAACTCCTTTAGAGGCTTTTCTGAATGGGAGGACTCTGAGGACCTTAGCCTTCCTTTGTTGCCCACGGCATGTCCTGGGGATGGTGAGTCTCTTTCGTCGTGATCGGATCCCTCAGGGGTATAGCCGTGAGATTTGGTGGGTCAGAAATGGTCTTTCCTAATTCCGACCCCTATGGGGGTCTATCGTTTTGCGACCACGCGTTCGGTCTCCTTGTGAGTCCAACTTTCCTTGAGCCCCCGCCCGTAGCAGGAGTCCGGTTGAGGGTCGGCTTGTCTTTGTTATCGTTTTCCCTCAAGCGTTCTTTCTGATAAAAACGGAGGGGCTATGCCGTGCCATGATTTTCCTCTATGAACGAATCATGGTGCTTGGTGAGCTATTAACGGGCTAGTCTGAGTGGGGCCCCAGCATCCCATTCGCGGGGTCTAGCTTGGGTCAGCTGGTGACCGACTCTAGATTCTCAGCCTTCAATCCATATAGTTATCGGGTTCGTTCGACCGGTCCCGAGGGCTCTATGCCTTTCTTCAAGAAAAAACCATGGATCATATCCGGCTGAGACTCGAACGTGGGTCGGGATGCCCATGGCACTCGTGCGCCCAGGTACTGGCTGCTAGCGGGCCCATTCCTTTCCACCCCTTGCTCTTAGGGGGCCCTAGAGACACATAAAAGGCCCTAACCTGGCGTGCCAACTGTCGGTGTTTCGAGTTACCACCAATGAGTAAATTTCTAATATTACGTGTCTGGCTCGGATGGTGTGCTTAGAGGACACGAGGTTTATACTGGTTTGGGCAGAAAGTCCCTAAGTCCAGTTCATTCGCTGTTGCTTGTGTTACTAGCACTGAAAGTTTGCAGTAGGGGTTACAAATGTGTGAGAGAGGCAAATGATCCCAAGTCTCTGGTGGGAAGAATGAATGGGTGCTGAGAGCTCGACTGCTGCTCAGCCGAGTGTTTATGTAGTGCTCTTGTGTTGATCTAGATCAGATCTCGATGGGTCGATTGATCCTTGTCCCCTTCATGGGATGCCCTACTTTCCCTTTTATAGGCCAAGGGAAAGCATAGGTTATAGTACAGGAAAAGAGAAGAACGAGAGAGAGAGAGAAGGCCTTTAGGATCTCCGGGTCCTTCTTCTCCTTCACGTGGGTCCTACCGACCCTATAGATGTCAATAGGGATAGCTCCACATCGTGGCCCTATCTATCACTGGTGCCATGCGCAAGCGTCGTCAACCGGTCATGGCATTCTATCCCGTCTCAGCGAGACGTCGCGGTGAACTGACGCGCCTGTCATCGTTCATATGAGGGTTAGATAGAACAACACCAGCACGCCCGATGCTATTCTTGATGTGAACCCTCAAGTATGGCCTGGCATGGCCACGGGTTACATCGAGGCGTGCTAGTCTCTTCCCTGGTGTCAGAGCTTTGACCCAGGCCCATATGCTTGGACCTAGAGTGGTTGGTGGTGGTATGGGTCCCCATCGGGCGAGGCAGGGCCTGCACCTAAGGGGTAGTGCATGGCGGAGCCCGTGGCCTCAGGGTGGGGTGAGGCAAAACCCGTGGCCTCGAAGTCGGGTGAGGCGGAGCCTATGGCCTTAAGCTCGGGCGAGGCGGAGCCCGTGGCCTTGAGGTTGAACGAGGCAGAGCCCACGGCCTCGGGGTCAGGCGAGGCAGAGCCCGTGGCTAGAGGTCGGGCAAGGCGAAGCCCACGACCTCAGGGTTGGGTGAGACGGAGTCCATGATCTTGGGGTCAGGTGAGGTGGAGCCCGCGGCCTCGGGGTCGGGCGAGGTGGAGCCCTTCCCTAGAGGTATGGAGAGGTGGAGCCCACGCACCTAGGGGTTGGTTGGAGCTATAGTCATGCTCTTGACTGCTCGGATGAACCAATATTGATGACCATTTGCTCCTCCTCTTTAGGAACCCTAGTATTGGTCCCCGACACCTTTTTACGCATAAAAAGGGAGAAAGAACAAAGTTGTTCAATTGAAACAAAAGAACTAGCTTGTTTAAATGAAACAGGAGGGTTGGAACTTGTCTGCTTATTACAAATGCGCCGCCTGACCTATCTGACTAAACTAACCCCTCGGGGGAATGATTTCATCTTCTATCTTGGCAGAAAGGTCATGCGCTTGGGGGGCCACCACCTTCTTGATGTCATCCAGCTCAACGTTGGTATAGACGGGCGTGAAGCCTTGTCTTATCGTCACTACATCGATGCTCTCGTAATGAGAACGAGCGATTGTGAACGATCGGTGAACGCCAAAGCGAAGCGTGCCTCTTGCCATATCACGTGCTTGGTCAATGATCCAAGTGGCATGATAATGGGGATGGGGATCCTGATATTTCGTCAGGTGGTGGTAACTATCGTTGTGGCGGAGAATGACACACCGATCCGGCTTCAGATCGAAAGATCAAACCCTGCAATCTTAGCACCATAGCTCCTCTGGTTATCAATCAAGTCATGGACCAGGTTGACCTCACCAAGAAGGCTAATCCCTACCTACACAATGAAGAACACAAGCAAGAACAAGAAAGAACACAGCCAAATTGTAGATGAATGATTAATCTCACGAGTTGGGGTCTCACAAACCGATGAACGGCGAAACTATTCTTGATAGAATAATCTAAGCAAAACCCCAAACCCTAATGACTGTGGTGGCGTATGATTATAAAGGTCTTAGGGTCATCGCCCACCCTAGACGCGCCCCCTAATGGGCCCAAACACGATACATGGTCCAACGGACCAAAAGATGGTGTCGCAACACCCTGGCAGATTTTGGACGCTGACTTGTGACCACCATTTCTGTCGATTTCGAACAGCTTTTGACATGAGACCACTTGTATTGGCTTCCTTATCAAATTAGCTTTCCATCCATATGTGGATCATCGAAAATGGAGTCCGGATGCGTCCTGGGTGACCAGTTTAAGGCAGACTGGTCCTAGAGGCCGAGGCAGACTCAAACTTGAGTTGCTTTGGGCCTCCACCTTAGGGACTCGAACCGAATTAGCCTGGGACCTCCTTCTTGACTTGGACACCCTTGCTGGCCTCCTACCCCTCCATACCATGCACCAAATATGGTCATATGCATGGGTGTCATGTCCTCATCATCCTCCCCTTCTTGACGAAAAGCCGTCCTCGGCGTCGACTGTGCTTGAAACTAATCCTGCACAACACAAAGGAGAATGGGGTTGCGAAGACAAAGGAATCTGAAATAATTGTGAGAAGGAACATGACCATGTTTCCAAGTTTCTAGCATGTCATCTCGCATAAAAATTTCAGCAAGCATGTAGACTCCATGATCCGAATGTACACGATGTATGTCAACACTATCCTGTAAAAGATTTGAACTAACCAAAGACAATGCAGGAATAGATGGTCTAGCAGACATAGGTAGCAACCAACAATGCTCCCCTTCTTGGAAGTGAACTTGTTTCTTTGAGGAACATGAGAAAATGTTTGTATTATTATGGCTGCCCTCTAAACGATCATAATCTTGTACAACAAAAGGAAAATTCATATTACTACGAATGTATACTCGATGTATCATATATTGTCTCTTGTTGTTATATTTGCCAATAACATGATATGTGTGTTTATAAAACCAAGGCAAATCAGCATATTTAAAAAGGCTCTCCTCCAAACAATCTAGATTACACAAAAACTCATCAGTTTTAGTAGCAATATGAATAACATGTTTATTTTCAGCACAAGTGACTGGTTCCAAAATATGTAAAACTGAAGCATCATCAACCAATTCATCTTTATCACAAGGAACTTCAAGCAAATTATCATGGTTCAGAGATAAATCAAGAGAGGGTTCCACTAACAATTGCTCTATGATAGCATGGTTTGTGAAAAAATTTAGTACATTAAAACAATTCTCACCTTCCATGAGTGTAGCACCACTGGCATTACCTGTGTTCTTAGCAGGAGTAATAGGTGCATTGTGAAGTGATGGTTCTGAATTTGCATATGAGGTTGTGAGCTCCTCATTTTCTTCCATGTCATCCACTCGCTTATGGACATTATCCTGCAGAAGGTTAGTCATAACAAGAGGAATAACAATAGACTCTTCCTCTAAATGGTGCACCTCATCATATGAAATCAAAACAGGAGGTGGATTAACAAAGGTTTCTCGCATAAGAAGTTTCATATCATTCCAAGTTTGAGGTTTATCAGAAGGATCTAAAGACTCCCACCAAGATAAAGCAGAATGTCGCAAAACACTAGCTGTATTTTTTATGTTCCTCCTTGGACACATAAAGCGAGTAGCAAATATGTTATCTATGACAATTTCCCACTCCATGTACTCATCAGCACCTATACCATCATAAGTCGGTGGATACGAACAACTTTGTCATTGTTAGAAGACAGCAAAAAGACAACACAAAAGTATTATCCCTATCAAATGACTATGTGGTTGCAAAGTGGTGTCACTTTTCACAAAGAAGTGGAAGCGTCTTACCAAGCTCTTACAAAGTTCTTACCAACGCATAGCGGTAGGCGGTACAACCGGCCGTGGTTGTTCGTGATACCAATGAGGCAAAGGGTACCGAGATTGCAAGACCCTTTTTCTGTACTGATCTGAAGAATTTGTGGAGCTTGGAAGGCACACAAAGAGTAATATGTATATCTAGCACACAAGTCAGTAACAGAAAGTAATGCTAAATTATAGTCCAAAGTACTTGTTCTCATTGCTGGTCTAAAATGTTCCAAGTACCAGGTGTGTGACAAAAGTATGGTGGATAGCAAGGTGACAGGTGTGTAAAAAACAAGTATGGTGGATGGAAACAGCAACACAAACAAGGAACCAGATAGCACACGGTAACACAGCTCACTTTGGTCTTTTCTATGTGCTCCTCTAAATATTGTTCCTCTTTTGCCCCTCTCTTTTTTCTATTTTTTGGGCTGTCGTTGTTTTTTTTTCTGGAAATTTCGACTTTTTATTTTATTTTTTTGATATTTTTCCTTTACTTAGGAGCACAAAATAAGTAACCACTAAAAATATGAGCTTAAATAGGTGAAAGACGTGGCCTGTGAAAAATTCAGAAAACTTGCTCAAAATCGATACAAACCTCATGACCACAAAAAGAGGATCTTGTGACCACTTTTTGACCAATTTAAAAATTTCTGACCCCGACACGTCGGGAATGGACAGATCCGAAATTTTTTTCTGATCGATTTTGATATATGGAACGTCGAAATCCGAGTTCGTATATGAAAACTAGACCAATTTTAAGAATTGGCTCCGAATTAGAGGATAAAACGGGAACAATGTGCACAAAACTGGTCACAACAGCAAAGATTTGATGGAAACGATGGGGGAAAACACACGAACTGGACTCTAACATGACCTAACCAGCAACAAGACCTCGACCAGGACACAAACTCAACACGACGGACTCTGAAACTGAAATATTCAAAGGCTATGGCGCGGAAGGTTCTAGGACAGGAACAAAAATATGGCACTGGACTATGGGACGAATGCGAAACACTCAAAACTAGGGGATAAATGTGAACCTGACGGTATACCTTGGCTCTGATACCACTTAATGGGGACAGGGATCCCGATCTTCCGTCAGGTGGTGGTAACTATCGTTGTGGCGGAGAATGACACACCGATCTGGCTTCAAATCGAAAGATCGAACCCTGCAATCTTAGCACCACAGCTCCTCTGGTTATCAACTAAGTCACGCACCAGGTTGACCTCGCCAAGAAGGCTAATCCCTGCCTACACAACAAAGAACACAAGCAAGAACAAGAAAGAACACAACCAAATTATAGATGAATGATTAATCTCACGAGTTGGGGTCTCACAAACTGATGAACGGTGAAACTTTTCTTGACAGAATAATTTAAGCAAAACCCCAAACCCTAATGACGGTGGCGGCATATGATTATAAAGGTCTTAGGGTCGTCGTCCACCCTAGACGCATCCCCTAATGGGTCCAAACACGATACACGGTCCAACGGACCAAAAGATGGTGTCACAGCACCCTGGCAGATTCTAGATGCTGACTTGTGACCATGATTTCTGTCGATTCCGAACAGCTTTTGTTGTGAGACCACTTGGATTGGCTTCCTTATCAAATTACCTTTCCCTCCATATGTGGATCGTCAAAAATGGAGTCCGGATGCATCCTGGGTGACCAGTTTAAGGCAGACCGGTTCTGGAGGTCGAGGCAGACTCGAACTTGAGTTGCTTTGGGCCTCCACCTCGGGGACTCGAACCGAATTAGCCTGGGACCTCCTTCTTGACTTGGACACCCTTGCTGGCCTCCTACCCCTCCATACCATGCACCAAACATGGTCATATGCATGGGTGTCATGTCCTCATCACGTGAACCATGAGCGAGCTTGTCTCCTGCTCTAGGGCTAGCTCGATCTCGTCGCAAACCAGCTGGACGGCGACGCGTAGGTTGTCATGTTTGTCTTTCTCCTTTAGGAGGGTGTCCTTCAACTTGCTGAGCTCCTTCTCTAGGCCATGGCTCTTCACCACCTCTGCCCCGAGCTTGTCATCGAGACCTACCCAATTCACGTACCAACCATGTCAAAAGGCTTAGCATGGATTGTAGGGAGAAAGACAACAAGGGAAACCGGAGACTTACCATCCACGTTTGCCCGAAGCTTGCATACCTCATCGAGCTACTGGGTCACCTCGACCTCTAGGCGTCGGACCTCTTCTTGGCACTGACTGACCTATGTGGCAAGCCCGGTGGACATGCCCTTGGCTACAACCTTTAGGTCCCTCACCCTCTGAAGCTCATCCTCGAGGTGGTTGATCCGCTGCTGAGCATTGGCACGTTCCTGGCGAGCCAGGTCGATACCCATGTGGAGCTCCTCTATAGCCCAGAGCAAATCATCTCACTCCTTTCGTAGCCGCTTGACCTCCATAGCATCCATGCGCACCCTCTCGATCAGGGCCACGAGCTTCTCCTCGGCCTCACGGGCATCATAACAAGTGTCCTTCTCCCTGACTCAGAGGTCAGCCACCTCTTGGGAGCTAGGGGAAAGCTCAGCCACCTCTTGACGGGCGGCAGTGAGCTGTGCGGCCAGCCCCTCACTCCGCCGTGTCTCCTTAGCAAGGAACTAGGACTTCTCCCGGCTGTGGGCCATAAGGATCTACGAAGAAGACAAGACTTAGAGGCGCGGAAATAGAACATGGGGGGTCGGAAGCACGGTCATATCATACCTGGCCAACACCAGCATGACAATGTTGTGCATCAAGCTCAGCATGGTGGTCAAGGCGCGAACTGCATCCCCAACCTCCATGTAGATGCTCCCCCATTCCTGCTCCTCTGCTGCTTCGTCGAGGGCAGCCACCCAGACTAGAGACCGGGATGTCCCCGTGCCGACCTCAAGCGGCGGTAGCTCCTCCAGAGCATCTCCTTTAGCGATAGAGGGGGCAGATGATGCGGACATGGAGGCCTGCCCTATTGCCACATCTATGAAGGATGCCATGGGTGCGCCCCCTTCCATCCGCCCCACCGCGGACACGGCCACTAGCATAGACGATGGCTCCGGTTGTGCCTCCTCCGCCTACGACATTGAGGACATGACCGGCCGTGCCACACCCACCATGGGCACCCCAGACATGCCCTCCTCCACCTGCTCTTACATGGACGCAACCATCGGCTGTGCCTCCCCAGTCGACGCTGTGGCCACCCCAACACCACTCACACTTACCACTGGTCGCGGCGCCAACTGGCTCCTGGCGCGTTTGCTGGAGGAGGATCTTTTTTGGAGCAAGCCACCAGAGAGTCTCACGTCCTCCGACGCTGCAAGGGACATGGCGGTTAGTAAATGACAAAAAATGGTTAAGACAAAAGGACAAAAAAACTCTTGACTCACCCTAACGCCATCATGCGAGGATGTTTTAGGGCTAGCTTGCCTGACCCTGGCTGCTCCTCGTTGGCATGTTGACGCTTCGAGCCCTCCCTTGGCTCAAAGGGCTCAGATGAATCAGAACGGCCGCCTCCCACCGCCTCTGGAGGCATCGCTAAGGGCTCAGACGGAGTAGGGCGACCTGTTTCTGTCGGCTCCGGGGCCGCCGTCGAAGGCCTAGATGAGGCGAGGTGGCCTGATTCTGTCGGTGTCGAGGCTGTCTTAGAAGGACCATACGGGGTGGGACGTTTTGATTCTGCCGGCTCTGAGGGTGCGTCCTCCCCCTCCTGCCCATGGCATGCCGTAGGAAGGGCCCCGCCTATGGCAAAGGCGGTTCCTCGTCCTCGGTGGCCAGATCGTCCAATGGGATGGGCGACATGGAGCTATCATCCTCCTCCTCCTCATCCTCCTCTTCTTTCTCCTCTTCTTCTAATGAACCTTGACGCTGCTTCCCTCTCTAGTAGCTTTGCTCACTGCTTTGACTGCCGTTTCCTCTCCTCATCGTCCTTCTTCTTCTTTGTTTGTTTATTCTCAACATGGTTCGTTGCCCTCACAGCCACATGCTCTGGTAGAGGCATGATATAGTCCTGGAAGACTAACCCCACCGGCAGCTCGATGAAGCCCATGTCCAGCCGCATCACGGGATGCCCTAGGATTGGGAACATGGCGTCGGCCTCCTCGTGGCCTCCTTGATGCACAGCGTGGCCTCGCTGTCGTAGAGCAGCCCCTGGGCGAGCATCGTCTCGATGAGCTGCACGCCAAGCATCATCCCATATAGTGGGAGGACGCACAACATCAGCGGCGCCACCCTTCTCGCGTGATACCCCCCGATGACGCTGGCCCCATAGAGGCTGTGGGTCTTTAGGAAAGCTATGGCCTCGAGGAAGTCACGCATCCTATTTTTCTCCTTGACGGGTGGCCCCCACGGCCATGACGGTGGTACCTCTTCGACTAGGCACCCGGAGAAGACCGTCAAGGGAGTGACAGGGGTCGTCCTTCAGGTAGAACCAATGCGAGTGCCACCCCTTATTGGATCTAGAGAGCTGGCAGGGCATGTACTCGGCCGACCGCTGCCCCCAGAGGTAAATGCCCATGCATCCCATCGGCACCAGGGTCTCTCGGCCTCTCTCCTTCTTCTTGATCAAGGAGATGGAGAAGAAATATCTCCATAGCTCGAAGTGAGGCTTGATCCCTAGGTACCCCTCACACATCTCAATGAAGGCCCCACTCGGACTAGCCCGTTACTAGCTCATCGAGCACCATGATTCATCCATAGAGGAAAATCATGGCACGGCATAGCCCCTCCATTTTATCAAAAAGAATGCTTAAGACGAGCCAACCCTCGATCGGACCCCTGCTACTGGGTGTGGAGGCTCAAGGAAAGTTGGACTCACAAGGAGACCGAACGCGTGGTCACAGAACGACAGATCCCCATATGGGTCGGAATCAGGAAAGACCTTTTCTGACCCACCAAAACTCACGGCTATACCCCCGAGGGGTCCAATCACGACGAAAGAGAATC
Organism: Miscanthus lutarioriparius; assembly: GCA_904845875.1. Lineage (NCBI taxonomy): Eukaryota > Viridiplantae > Streptophyta > Magnoliopsida > Poales > Poaceae > Miscanthus > Miscanthus lutarioriparius. Next base: position 14,571,740 of record CAJGYO010000008.1, read on the forward strand.
ACCATCACAGGACATGCTGTGGGCGACAAAGGAAGGCTAAGGCCCTCAGAGTCCTCCCATTCGGAAAAGCCTCCGAAGGAGTTTTCTAGTCCTCCACAGGCTCGGGGGCTATAGTTGGGGACCAATACTAGGGTACCCAAAGAGGAGGAGCTAATGGTCATCAACATTTGTTCATCCGAGTAGTCAAGGGCGTGACTATAGCTCCAACCGACCCCTAGGTGCACGGGCTCCGCCTCACCCGACCTATGGGGAAGGGCTCTGCCTCGCCTGACCCCGAGGCCATGGGCTCCGCCTTGCGCGACCCCAAGGTCATAGGCTCCATCTCGCCCAACCCTGAGGCCGCACGCTTTGCCTCCCCCGACCTCTAGCCGTGGGATCCGCCTCACCGAGCACCATGTTTCATCCATCGAGGAAAAACATGGCATGGCTCAGCCCCTCTGTTTTATCAAAAAAAATGCTTGAGGGATGACAATCACAAAGATGAGTTGACCCCTTGGCAAACCCCTACAATGTGCAGGGGCTCAAGAGAAGTTAGACTCACAAGGAGACCGAATACACGGTCGCAGTATGACGGTGGACCGATCGGATCCTAGGGGACTGGAATCAAGAACAATCTTTCCGACCTACCGAATCCTATGGTTGCATGCCCCCTTGAAGACCGATCATGACAAAAGGGAATCGCCGTCCTACCAGGACATGCCGCCAACTACAAAAAGAAGGCCAAGGCCCTCAGAGTCCTCCCGTTCGAAAAAGCCTCCAAAGGAGTATTCTACACCTCCGTAGGCTAGGGGCTACTATCGGGTATCGATATTAGGGATACCCAAAGCAAGGGAGTTAGCGCCCACGCTGACTCCCCCAGATAGCTCAAGATGTATTAGGTCTCGCTTGACCCCGAGGTCATGGGCTCCATCTCGCCCGACCTCAAGGCCGCGGGCTCCACCTTGCCCGGCCATGAGGTCGCGGGCTCCATCTCACCCGACCCCTTAGGTGCGGTCTCCGTCTCGCCTGACCCCAAGGACGTGGTTTCTATCTCGCCCAAGGCTGTGGGCTCCGTCTAATCTAACCTCAAGGCCGTGGCCTCCGTCTCGTCCCACCCTCGAGGCCGCGGGCTCCATCTCGCTCGACCCCTTGGGTGCGGGCTTCGTCTCGCCCAACCCCAAGGATGCGGGCTCTGTCTTGCCCGACCTCGAGGCCACGGGCTCCACCTTGTCCTACCCCTTGGGTGTGGGCTCTGTGTCACCCGACCCCTTGGGTGTGGGCTCCATCTCACCTGACCCCAAGGACGTGGTTTTCATCTCGCCCAAGGTCACGGGCTCTGTCTCGCCTAACCTAGAGGACACGGGTTCCGTCTCGTCCGACGGTGACCTATACCGCCACCAACCACTCCAGGTCCAAGCATATGGGCCTAGGTCAAAACTCTGACACCAGGGAAGAAGCTAGCATGCCTCGATGTAACCCGTGGCTACGACAGGCCATACCTGGCGATTCACATCAAGAACTGTGTTGGGCGTGCCGGTACTATTATGCCTAATCCTCATACGGACGCTGACAGGCGCGTTAGTACACCACGACGTCCACCCGGATGGAGTGGGATGCCATGACCGGTAGATGATGCCTGTGCATGGCACCAGGGACGAACTGGGCCACAACAAGGAGCCGTCCCTGTTGATATCTACCGGATCAGCGGGACCCGCATGAAGGAGAAGAAAGACTCGGCGACCTTGGAAGCCTTCTTCTCTCTCTTGTTCTTCTCTATAACCCACGCTTTCCCTTTGCCTACAAAAGGGGAAGCAGGACGCCCTACACTAGGGAGATCAAAACACAAGAGCATGACACGAGCACACGGTTGAGGGGGAATCGAGCTCTCAGCACCCATTCACTCCTTCTACCAGAGACTTGGAATCCTTTCCCTCTCTCGCCTATTTCTAACCCCTACTACAAACCAAGTGATGGTAACATGAGCAGCAGTGAACTAGACATAGGGACGTTCCACCCGAACTAGTATAAACCCTTGTGTCCTCTAAGCACACCATCCGAGCCAGACGTGCAAACACAAATTTACTCGTTGGTGGTCCAAAAATGCCAGCAGTTGGCGCGCCAGGTAGGGGCTTTTTGCGTGTCTCGACATCCACATCTGGCCTTAGATGACTAGTCATGGCGTCAGCTAGGGTCTCGAGCATGCACGTGCGCTTCAGGAACCTTGACTTCATCGTTATGATGGAGGGAGAGTTGGCGCAGGTTCCCACCGCCGTCCATCCTCTCCACTCTGAGGCGCTTGAGGAGCTACAGCTGCACGCACCAAAGGCCCCTAGGAGCAACCAGCTCCTCAACTTCAATTACGAGAGGCTAGAGTGCTAGCTCGACACCTTCCTAGGACCTCGACCATCCCGGGAGTACCTGCATCGCCTCACCTTCTCGTTCGCCAACGTCATGATGCAGTTTGCCAGAGGAGAACCGCTCTCCCCAGAATACCTCATCCGGAGCGCCTCGATAGCCCTCCCGTTCGGTCTACGCCACGCCGTAGAGACCGTTGGCCTCCTTGTGGTGCAGCGCATGCCCCCATCCCCTATGAACAATGAGTTCATGGGGATGACCGAATATGTTGTGGAATCTTTCCACAACCTTCTCACGGGAGAATCGGAGTCGCCCTCCAACTCTAACTCTAGCAGGGGGAGCCACCACCCCTCGCGAGAATGTTTCATGGTAGGTACCCTTGAGAGATATATCAAAAGCATCCATGAGGGAGGGGCTACCCCAACGGACGACCTCGATGATGAGGTCAAGGGGGGTGCAAGGGCCCCACCTCGCCTACCAGTAGAGCAGCTGAGGGTGTGGCACCGAGAGCTCGAAGAAGCATGACTCCAGCTTGAGCAGGAACACGCGGAGCTCAAGCGAGAGATTGAGCGCCACAGAGATGGTGGGTGTGCACGCACTATGGTCCACGGCATGAACCAGAGGATCATCGAGGATGATGAAGCCCTCCCACACTTCACCCGGGCATGCCAGAACATCGCTGCCGTGGTGGCCTTCCTCCAGGAGCTTCTAGGGCCTGTGTCGCCCAAGGATCATCAGGCCCATCATGAGATTCGCACGCTACTCGAGCGTGCGATAGTGCAGCAGGCCAAGAGCTTGTTGTCCCAACGAAGCAAGCTCAGTGCCAGCCAGCGCGTGCCCTCAGAGTGACCCGACAGGGATGTGTCAGTCCACCAGGCGCAGTAAGGCGGCAGGCCACGCACTATAGCCTCAGTGCATGAGTGTCTTGGCCTCCACCGTGCCATGTGTGACACCCTAGAGGCCCATAGGCATGCCCACAACAATGAGAGGGAGGATGCTAGCCGCAGCTACTACCCTGATCGTGGCAGACGCTATGATAGAAGCGAGGACTGAAGCCCGAGCCCTGACTTATCGGGACCTTAGGCCTTTGGCTGACATATCCTCAACGCCGTCTTCCCACCATGGTACCGACCGCCGACACCGATGTCATAGGAGCTGTCCTATCCGGGACCACCTACGAGTCCCTGGTTCATAAGCTAAGACATAAGGGCCCATGAACCACTAAGGAGCTCCTCAACATCGGCACCAGCCACGCCTCGGGCGAGGAGGCGATCGGAGCAATTTTTGACCGCCCCAAGGGCAAGGCAAAGCAGGACGAGGACATGCTGGCGAAGGCGCCTCCAACCGCCCCAATAAGAAGAAGAACAAGCAGTGGCACGAGGGCTCGCTCGTGGCCACTGCCGACCGCAGGGGGGGTCAAAAGTCCGCCGAGGGTACCCCGGACCACTTTGAGAAGCTGCTCGAATGGCCATGCTCGAACCATGCTTTCCCCGTCAAACACCTATATAGGGACTATGTCCTTATGAAGTGGTTCTTGTCTAGAGGCTCCAACAAGGGGGGCATAGGAAGGAGCCCATGCCAGCCATGGACGACACCGAGGGGAAGGAAGGCAGATTTTCGACGCCGGATGGCTGCCTCATGATCTTCGGAGGGTCGGCTGCCTCATGATCTTCGGAGGGTCAGCGACCTATGACTCCAAGCATCACCAGAAGCTTGCACGCTGTGAGGTCTATATGGCTGAGCTGGCCATGCCTTCCTTCCTCCGATGGTCGGAGTCCGCCATAACCTTTGATCAGACCGACCACCCGAAAGCGTCCTACAACCGGGAAGCTACCCGCTCATGGTCGACCCGATCATCGCCATGAAGTGGCTCAGCAAGATGCTGATGGATGGAGGCAACGACCTCAACATCATGTACGCTGAAACGCTCAACGCCATGGGCATCGACCGATCGTGCATCTGGCCGACCAGGGCGCCTTTCCACGCATCGTGCCTAGAAAGCAGGCCATACCACTTGGATCGATCGATCCGCTCGTCACCTTTGGGAATTAGACCAATTATAGGACAAAGACCCTTACCTTCGAGGTGGTCGGGTTCCATGGGACCTACCATGCCATGCTGGGACGTCCATGCTACATGAAGTTCATGGCCGTCCTCAACTACACCTATCTGAAGTTGAAGATATTGGGTCCATGTGGGGTCATCACCATCGGCACCTCCTTCCAGCGCGCCTACGAGTGCGAGGTCGAGTGCTGTGAACACGCCGCTACAATTGTTGCCTTAAAAGAGCTTGCGACCATAAGGGAGGAGATCGTCGAAGAAGCGCCCAACCCCAAGCAGTCGGCCAGGTCTTTCGAGCCTATAGAGGGTGCCAAGGAGGTCCTCATAGACCTCAGTGGCTTCGAGGGCAAAGTGGTGCGCATCGGCACCACACTTTCCTCCAAATAGGAAAGCACGCTCGCCGACTTCCTCCTTGCCAACAGAGACATCTTTGCGTGGAAACCCTCAGATATGCCAGGCATTCCAAGAGGAGTCGCCGAGCACGCCTTAAAGATTAGGCCAGGCTCCAAACCCGTGAAGCAGCGCCTGCGTTGCTTTGACGAGGAGAAACGCAGGGCCATTGGCGAGGAGATTATGAAGCTTTTAGTGGCTGGGTTCATCAAGGAAGTATACCACCCCAAGTTATTAGCCAATCCTGTTCTTTTACAAAAAAGAGTAGGAAATGGAGAATTGGTGTTGACTACATGGGTCTCAACAAAGCGTGTCCAAAGCATCCATTTCCTTTGCTACGCATAGACCAAGTAGTCGACTTGACCTCAGGGTGCGAAACCCTTTGCTTCCTTGATGCGTACTCCGGGTACCATCAAATCGTGGTGAAAGAGTACGACCAGCTCGTGACATCTTTAATTACCCCGTTCGGATCATTCTGCTATGTCACAATGCCGTTCGGTCTAAAAAATGTGGGGGCTACGTATCAACGTTGTATGCTCAAGTGTTTTGGTGACCTCATCGAGAAAACCGTTGAGTCCTATGTAGATGACATCATGGTCAAGTCCAAATGGGCTGACCAGGTTGTAGCAGACCTAGAGCAGAGCTTTGTGAAAATCTGAGCAAACGGCATCAAACTCAACCCCAAGAAATGTGTTTTTGGGGTCCCGAGGCGTATGCAGCTGGGTTTTATCGTCTCCGAGCACGGCATCGAAGCCAACCTAGAGAAGATCTCATCCATCATGAGGATGGGCTTGATTCAGAATATAAAGGGGGTACAACGAGTTACAGGGTGCCTCGCTGCGCTCAGATAGTTTTTCTCATGCCTCGACGAACAAGGTTTCCCCCTCTATCAGCTTCTAAAGAAGGTCGACCATTTTGAATAGATGCCCGAGGCCCAGGAGGCAATTAACAAGGTCAAGCAGCTCCTGACGAAGGCCCCAATCTTGGTCCCCTCGATCGATGGGGAACCACTTCTGCTCTACATTGCGGCCACCATGCAAGTGGTCAGCGCTGCCCTAGTGGTAGAGCGAGAAGAAGAGGGACACATGCTCAAAGTGCAGCATCCCGTGTACTTCATTAGCGAGGTCTTTGTCTGATTCCAAGACTCGCTACCCCGAAATCTAGAAACTCCTATACGCCGTCCTTATCGCTAAGAGGAAGTTGCGTCACTACTTCGAGTCGCATCCAGTGATGGTCGTGATGTCCTTCCCTCTCGGCGAGGTCGTCCAAAACCGGGATGCCACAGGAAGAATCGCGAAGTGGGCACTCGAGCTGATGGGTCAAGGCATTTCATATGCCCCTCAGACGGCCATCAAGTCTCAAGTGCTGGTTGATTTCATTACAGAGTGGATTGAGATCCAAATACCACCAGCAGTCATCAACCAAGAGTATTGGATGATGTACTTCGATGGATCACTAATGAAGAAAGGCGCCAGCGTGGGGCTGGTCTTTGTTTCGCCCCTCGGGGTATGCATGAGGTACATGGTTCGCACCCATTTCCCCTCCTCCAACAATATGGCCAAGTATGAGGCACTCATCAATGGCCTACACATCGTCTTCGAGTTGGGTATCCGATGGCTTGACATCCGGGGCGACTCCCAGCTGGTCATCGACCAAGTCATGAAGGAATCAAGCTGCCACAACTCCAAAATGGCGGCATATGGTCGAGAAGTCCGCCAGCTAGAGGATAAGTTCGATAGTCTTGAGCTCAATCACATCCCAAGGCATCTCAATGAGGCGGCCGACGCGCTGGCGAAAATGGCGTCCGGCCGAGAGCTAGTGCCGATGGGCGTCTTAGCCAGCGATCAGTATAAGCCCTCGGTCTGCTACGAGGAGCCAAAACAAACCAATGATGGGCCGCCTGCCCGAGGCTCGAGGGCTAACCAGCCGGTGGCTCCATCCGACCTTGAAGTCATGGAGCTTGACGAGGATCCAACGACCATCTGGCCGACTAGGGGATGCCTTACCTCGACTACCTCCGTGAGGCATTGTCGACGGACAAAATGGAGGCTCGATGGCTCGCGTGTTGTGCCAAGTCCTTTGTCATTATTAAGAGTGAGCTCTATTGTAACACCCAAAAATTTCACCTACAAATTAGTAATTAAATTTGAGCATTTATCTGATTTTCTATGCATTTCAACCTAGGCCAAATAATAAATTTTGGTTAATTAAAATTAACTATAAGTTTTAAAAACATGTTTGTTGCATTCAAGCCGAAGCATACTATTTTTGGTTGAGTGTAGGGCTAGGTTGTTTGATGTTGAATTCAAATTTCATTTGAAAGTGATCAATTTTCAACCCTCAGAAATAGGAAAGGAATTTCTTTTAAAAACTTACTTCTTTCTCCCCTTCCAGCCCAACTCCAGAATCAGCCCAATTTTTCTTTTTCTTTTTCTTTCCTGTGCCTGGCCTGCTGGCAGCCCAGCCAGTGCCTCTCCTCCCTTCCCGCCTTCACGCTCATGGCCCGCTCCAAGCTGGCCTGCCCGGCGGCCCGCTCCACGCCGTCGCTCCACGTCTCTCTTTCGCTCGCACGCCGCGCGACCATAGCCCACAAACGTGGCCCAGCTCGGTGCGCTGCTTGGCCTGCTCCATGCCACACCGCTCACCCTCTCTCTCCCTTTCTCTGGCGACCGAGACCCACTCGTCAGCGCCCATCTTCCCCTTTCCTTTCTTTGCCGCCCGGTGATGGCATTGCTAAGCTCGTCAAGTCACCGCCACGGCCGCGGCAACCAAGGAAGGGGCTCGCAAATCTATGATTCATAGTCCACGGGCTTGCTTTCCTTCTACCACAGCACCCCTCTCACGTATAAAGCCCATAGCCGAGCCCTCCCTCTCTCTCTTCCATTCACCGCAACCGAGCTCGCACTACCACCGTCGTCCGCCTGCTCTGGTGCCCAATCAACGCCTCCGACGCACCCCGAAGCTTTGCCGTCAGTCACCACGACTGTAGGTGCCCTTATTCCTTCATTTTGGCCTTGGATGGCACGAGATTACCCTAACCCATGACCTTCTTCTCTCTCTAGTTCACCGCTGTTGTCGACCCGGACCCTTAGAGCTCTCCTAGACACCGCGACCACCTCCATCGGATTCGTGATGAGCTGCTCCACCTTCCCGTGCCCCCATTTACTTAGATGATGCCCTAGAACACCGTATCGGCGAGCTCCAATCACGTCGGCCATGGCGCCGCCATGGGGGCCGTCGCCTCGACATGCTCCCCGTCGTAGATTCGTATCCCATTGAGTTCGCGTGAGCCGGCGCTTCATTTTCGTGGGTTTGGTTTCTATTAGGATGGTCTAGAACGCCGTACCAGCGTTCGTCGTGGCACTTGGCTCACCGCCGGCCATGGCGGGCTCGCCGGAGCCACTGTACAGAGGGGGGGGGGGGTTCTCCCGTTCATCCCTCGCCGTCGGATCTATTTGGATGGTCATGATTAGGCCATACCGGTTTGGTATGTGACCGGTCCACTATGGGCTGTGGACTCGGCCCACAGCGCTGTTAGAGCACGCCCACGCACACATGGTGCACCGCGCCACTAACGCGCCGCCACGTGGCTGCCCAGTCAGCCGGCGACACGGTCAACCGTGACCCGCCGGGTGATTTTGCAGTCGAGCCCCCGGTTTTCAGTAAATCAACCCACGGTCCAATATAGTTCAAATGAATTAATTTTCAGTCCTATTTTTTATTCGTTTTAGACCCTGTAGTTTTAGGAAATAGTGTGTGCCATCCATAGTATGGTTAAATTCAGATTTTAATTGTTTTAATTCAAAAATGAGTTCGGGTTATTTATAGAAATGCCATTGGAACCTTATTTCATGCATAACTTTTGCGTTTTAAGTCTGATTTGAGTGATTCTTTCGCTCACGTGTTCATAGCAGTACGTAGAATAGTTTTATAAGATTTTTAATCTATGTTTCTACTATTTGGTGTGCTGTTCTAATAGAAGTCTATTTATATGCATATAATGATTGGATTCAATGCTTGATTGGTGAATTGGAACACGTTTAGAGGGTGATCAATTCGAGGTGACTAAGGATCAGCAGGAAGATCAGTAGTACCAGGAAAATTTTGAGGAAGGCAAGTGTAGCAAAGGCCCCTTATACCTATGAACTTTACAATTCATATTCATGCATGTGTCTAAATTTGAATAGAGAACTCCTTATTTGACACTGGGAAAATGAGTCGTTCCTTTTTTGGCCCTGAAATTTTCTTCGTTCCCTATTTGACACTCACTTCAACTTTCATCCCTAATTTGACACTACCGTTAAATCCGTTAGCTAACGGTGTTAACTGGCTGTTAAAAAGATATTTTTGTCCCTAGAAAAAAGGGGCGAAGCAAATTTGAGAGGAAAAAAAACATGCGCCTTTTTTTGCAGCTGGGCGCATGCATCAGAGGCGGGCATAGGTTTTTTTCCTCTCAAATTTGCTTCGCCGCTTTTTTCTAGGGGCAAAAATGTCTTTTTAACAGGCAGTTGACACCGTTAGCTAACGGATTTGACGGTAGTGTCAAATTAGGGATGAAAGTTGAAGTGAGTGTCAAATAGGGAACGAAGAAAATTTCAGGGCCAAGAAAGGAACGACTCATTTTTCCAGTGTCAAATAAGGAATTCTCTCAAATTTGAATTACCTTTAAGGACTTTACCTAGATTATTTTTTGTACTACATATTCTTGTTACCTATGGTTTGGGAGGCATTTTGGATAGATGCTATAGCGCTCAACATAAATAATTGTTAAACATGATTAAAGGTATTATGCAATATATTAAAATGGAGCTTTTTAGCAACAATTAGGGGCCTAGAGTACGGGGTTGAGTGCTCTAGTGCCTCTCCATAAGGTCTTAATCCTGAAGCGGCCACCCAGGAGGTTTCGTACAACCCTGAGTGTCATATGGCTCTGACTTTAACCTGTTAACTAGATTGTACTAGCTCGTCTGTAGCTTTCCGTAAGGGCAAGAGGGGGGCACTAGTTGATATGTTTCTTTTCCTGCTAGGGTGTGTACCATGCCACGACCACGCGTGCTGCTCCTAGAGGAGGGCCACAAACGGCTAGACGGCTAAAACCTTAGTAGTTATGACTTGTTAGTGCGACTAGCGATGGGTTACGTAGTGAAACCCTGTCACACTTCCTAGGTAGAGGTGTTGTGGGCTTTGCAAACCCCGGCATTGGGAATCATGGCTCGGTGGGTAAAGTTGTACAATTTCTGTAGAAATATTTAACCTGTTATAACAGCCGTGCTCACGGATACGAGCAATCTGGATCCTTCATGATTAGTGGTTACTGTGGATGGTTGGGAATTGATATAATCTTGATTACTCATTATTATCACTTGGGATTGGGATTAGTTACTAAAGTAGTGATTCAGGATGCTAAAACTTGAACAACGAAAATTGCTAACCATAGTCAAACCGTGTCTGTCCTTTGATCCTCATAGATCCCTTTGATATACTTGTTAAGCATGGTGAGCTTACACTTGCTTTATATTCAATGAATATCCCGAATGGATAATAGATAATACATATGAAGAGTTTTCGGAGGATGTCTAGTTCTACTAAGATGATGTTCACCAGTTGAAGTCCTTGTGGCAGTTTGGGTTTAGTTTTCCGCTTTGTGTAATAATGTTGCCAATGAGCAAGACTATGTATTAACAGTATGATGAGATATGTGATGTAATAAAGTACTTTACTTTGATACTATTACAATTTGATGGTATATGTGTGTTTGGGCATCCTGGGCGCACATATATGAGTACTTTATTTTGCTATGCAAAATTGGGTGCGACAAATTGGTATCAAAGCTATAACTGACTGTAGGACGATCAACCTAGTTAGAAATAGACGTTTTTAGGATCACATTATCTTTATTTTGCTACCTTTAATTTACAATAAATTTTTTCCTTATATTCTATCCTTTATCTGTTGCAAAAATTATCTTATTCTAATACTCAACCTTTTCAATCTTATAGATGGCCCGCACTAAGCTGACAGCCCGCAAGTGCACCATTGTGATGCCAACAAGGAGGACGAGGTTCACGTTTGGCAAGCGCATTCCTGCACACCTGGTGGAGGCTCTGAGGAGCATGAGGTGGAACCGCCTGTGGAGGTGCCCATGGAGGAACCTCTGGAGGACTTGATGGAGGATGAACTCATGGATGAAGAGACTGAAGAGGGGCCCATGTTTGAGGAGCCCAGAGATAGAAGAATCTAGGGAGGAGCCCATGGAAGAAAATGGACAGGGTGGTCAAGATGGAGCTAGTGACCCTGATGATGGTGATGATTCTAATAATTCTGATTCTGATGATGGGGGCAATGATGGTGGTGATGGAGATGGTGGAGATGTTGGTGGTGATGGTGACGAAGATAGAGGAGACAGTGGAAATGATGGTGATGATGACCATGATGCACCGCTGGCTCAAGGGTGGACCGTAGAGATCCACTATGATCTACATGGAGATGCCTACTACCACCCCAAGCTTCTCTCACTCGTACACCGCTACCACACCAGGTGCACTGTGCAGTGCAGGACGGAGCATCGGACCCACCCTGACTACACCGGCTTCTAGGAGATAGAAATGTACATTAGCGAAGGGAGTCGGGTGCGCTACATCCACCGTGCCATCACTACACTACTGACACGTGTAGCCACCATCCGGGATGCCGCCCGACAGGTGTTGGTGGTCAACCGTGACCGCCACTTCGATGACATTGCATGGGAGGAGGATCGTTATCTTTCCCGCCATCGGAGCGGCCAGTCCACCTGCAACATTGCCGCACCACTTGGAGAGGCAAACCCTAGGCTTAGGCCTACCTTGATGAGCTTGGCCCAGACCAACACCGACTTGGATCAAGCCTTGGATGAGCTAGATGTCATGGGGAAGGCATACCTGCAGCTTGCCCGTGAGAATGCTACATTGAAGCAACATCAAGGAGGTCCCGATGTGGAAGCGCCAGATGTTCCTGCTCAATCTCCCACGAGGAATAGAGGAGGATTTGGAGACCCCAACACCAGCACCAACATCGACCCATAGGAGGATTTCCCAAAAATATGTAATAAACACGCATAGATGTGCGAGAGAGTGTTTAGTTTCTTTTCTTTTAATGGTTGAACAATTGATACTCAAGTGGTTGGATGATTGTCATGATGAACAATGTTTGATTTGTGTTTTTGTCATGATTGTTATGACTTGTGGGCATGTCCAATGCCATTTAGTTTAAGATTAAGGCCTAAGGATGATATGAATAAATAGTTGGGTTTCTTTTTATCTTGCTGTCCATTTTGTATCATTCTGAGCAGTCCACCTTTATCAGTTCATATCTCATGTTCTAGATGTCCAATGGTCATGAAAATTTTATGGAGATAAGTATACTTCTACATCTTTCTTTTGGCTTTGGAATCACCTCAATACCTATTATGAATTGTGAGATACAGCTGTTGTAATTTGATGTTCCTGTGCTGTCAGAATTCTGGAGCAGTACTGTTTGTTGTCTGTTTTTTCCTGATTAAACATCAAAATTTGAGAATGTATTCTAAATGAAAGTTGTAGAGAATTTCATAAGCTTTCTATAAAGGTAAAATTTTCAATCAGATGATAAACATAGAGTTAGATATGCTCGTTTTACTGCACTGCTGTTTGTCCAACTCGCCAGAAAGTTCAGAATAATTATCTTCTTGTATACCCTATATATATCTCTTGTCTTTATCTTGTGATATCTACTCTTATTAGACCATTATCTCTTAAAGGTTATATATTATGGACATATGAGACTTATATGATGTATCTACAGATGGTGAACACCAGGAGGAACAACCAAGGAGGCGAGGACTTGCCGCCACCACCCCCTGTCACCATGGAGCAACTGATGATGATGCAAACCCAATTGCTTCAGCAGATGGCTCAGAGCATGCAGAATATGGGGTATGGGAATGGGAATGCACCCCCTCAAGTCAGAGACAAAAGAGGAGAGTTTCTGAAGGGACATCCATCTGTCTTTAAGCATTCCACTGACCCACTCCAGGCTGACGATTGGCTACGTGCAATCGAGAGGCAACTTGAGATTACACAGTGTGATGACAAGGAGAAGGTTTTGTATGCTTCTGGACAGCTACAGGGAGCTATACTTGACTGGTGGGACTCTTTTCGCTTTGGCCGTACCGAAGCTAATCCCATCGCTTAGCCAGAGTTTCGTAACGCCTTCCGCTCTCATCATGTGTGTGCTGGATTGATGAAGCTGAAGAAGAAGGAATTCTTGGCTCTCAAGGAGGGGAGCATGACTGTTGCAAAGTATTGTGACAAGTTCATACAATTGTCACGATACACACCTACTGAAGTAGAAGACGATGAGAAGAGGCAGGAGCTGTTCATGGAAGGTTTGAATGATGGTCTCCAGTACCAATTGTTGTCTCATACCTTTGCCAGTTTCCAGCAGCTAGTGGACAAGGACATGGTTATAGAGAACAAGCGCCGCCAAATGGAGGACAAGAAGAGAAAATTCTAGGGGCAACAGCAAGGGAGTAACTCTCATGTCCACACTACTCCTCAGCAAGTTTACCCGTAGCAACGCTATCAAGGTCAGTCCAGTCTGGTCAATCACAACCAGCAACCATAGTGTGCACATCAGTAGCAATAGTATAAGGCACTAGCCCAACAGCAGCAACAAACCAACAATGTTCCTATGAAGAATAATGTCCCCAATGCTCCATAGAAGAATGGCACACCAAAGGCCCCAAATGCAGTCAATGATAACAGATGCTTCAATTGTGGAGAACCAGGACATTACTCCAACAGATGCCCCAAGAGGATGGCCAACATGCAGCAGAACTATGTCCAGGGAAAAGTCAACCATGTGACCGCTGAAATAGCTCAGGGGTCAACTCAAACTCAGCTACAGTTCTTTTCAATTCTAGTGCTTCGCATTCTGTCGGGTTCATAAACCCGGGATCCCTCATGGACCGGCTTTCCAACAAAAGCTCAGCCCGACATATGACATTGCGAACGATGCGCAACTCCTGGGCTAGCCCAAAAAACCTAACGATAGGCCAGAAGGACGATCCAATCTCTGACCGGAAGGCTTGGCCAAGGAGGAACGGTGTCCGCTTCCGACTCTAGCCCGCCTCTCCGACTGGAAGGACTCGCTTCCGACTCTGACCCGCCTCTCTGACCAGAAGGCCTGGCCAACAACTCTTTCGACTCCGACCCGTGTCTCCAATCGGGGATACACCGAACCTCTACTTACAGCTCTTCTCCGACTGGCGCAGTCAGAGCCGACTGGGACCAACCGACCGGGGACGCCCGCTCGGTGAGGACTAGGTAACGGGCAGAGCAGGTAAAACAGGACACTCAAATCAACCACAAATACCGAGGACCATACCCTATACACCTATAGGACAGTACCGACAAGACATGTCAGAACGGCGCCCTACAACCTTCCAGGCATGCCAGAACCCAAGCAGTGTTGTGGGCGCCGACATTTGCCCTACAGTATTGTGGGCGCCATCAACTCCCTTACCAGACAAACACGGTAAGGCTCCACCCGCGTGCCTCTAGGCATCAACAGTGTTGTAGGTGCCATCATTTGTCCTACATGGAGAACACGGTAAAAACCTCCCACATGTGTCAGACATCAACAGTGTTATGGGCGCCTACAATCATCTTGTACTCGACGGCATGGGCAACAAGACTTAGTAGCATATGTACTCTCTCTCTCTCTTGTAAGGCCGTCCCCTTCATCTATAAAAGGGGACACGCTCTCTCCCAACAAAGGTGGATCAGTTCACTCACATCGATTCACCCTCTGCTATCTTTAGACACTTTAAAGCTACACAGAGTGCACACACGATCCGAACGACCAAGGATCCCAACGAACAACAGACATTCAAACATGTAGCGCACAGCGGAGCTCCCATCACTCTCGGCCCTTTAGACCGGAGTCCAACTGGATCTCTTGCACCCCCCATCTTTCTCCCTTCCGTTTGTAACCCTACAGGAAACTTCGAGCACCTAGGTTCAGGAATAAAGTCACCGACCGACTCAAACTGAACGTAGGGCACGTTGCCTAAACCAGTATAAACCCTGTGTCATTGAGTGCTAGGCCACATCCGATCACATCGTACGGCAAAACTACAAATATTTACGTGTTGGTCACTTTCTGCACCGATAGTTGGCGCCATCCGTGGGGAAGACGCTGTATGTTCACACTTTTTGGTCATAGGATGGCCCATTTTTCTGCCACCCCCGCCATGGTGGGCTCAAGCAATATGACTCGCTTCGGCTCGTTGGAGTTTCCCGCACTCCCACCTATTGGGATGTGGGTTCCATCCGTCTTCGAGCCATCCCAGGCCTTCGTCTTTGAAAGCCTAGACTTCGTCACCGACCGGCTCTGTGTACTACACCTCCGTGAGGAGGCACTTGTTCTGACACCCATCGGGGGAGGCGCGTCCTCCATCGGTTCCGAGACACCTGACGACTTCAACGGCGAGGCGCTTGCACTTCGTTCCAAGCATACGCTCTGCTCAAACCCTACTATGAGTAATGTACGCTTTGTTATTTACTCGTTATTTACTATCTTTCGCCGATTCTCCAGAGGGACCCCGTTGTCCCTGCTGTGACCGCCATGCAACCGGTTCCCCTATGGCTTCGCGTCCCCCATGGATGTGTACGCCCGGGGGCTCCGAAGGATGCTGGTGTCGCCCCCTCTCACATCTAAATTCATGGGGATGGCAAGCTACACTCCCGCCTCTTTTCATGACCTCCTGGATGATGATGTTGAGAGCGATAGCTCTAGCATCGGCGACGTCGTGGCACCTAGCCACCGTCTGTCCAGGGAGTGTGCTATGGCGGATGCCCTAGGACAGCCGCCTGTGGTAGTGGAGTCTCTTCAGACCCACACCCCTCCAGACCCTCGTGCGGATGCCCTTGCGTGTTCCCAGGTGCACGGCGAGGAGCTACGACAAAGGCGGCAGAACCAGCCGCCACCTGCGCCAGCGCACTCGGCGCACCATGATGTGCTCCGTGCGTGTAACTCGGTGTCGACACAGAAATTTTGTCCTGTGCCGAGGACACACGAGCAAGCCAGAAGGGTCTGCTCGATAGAGCTGTAGATCCGCCTAGCTTCAGCGTAGGGGTGGTCGATCCTGCGCACTCCTCCCAAGACATGCCAATCAATTTGACCCTGTAATTGACAAGGAGAGAAAGTTTATCAGTAATTAAGGGTGGAACGTGTCGGTGTTGCCAGACAGTTCCGAATGTGCGGCTCTGAGAGTCGATATGAAAGGAGATCGACTAAATAGTCGATTCCAGTATATTCATAAGAATAAATCAGTTAAAGCTCGTGGGGTCGTGTAAGAAGAATCGGTTATCATTCAGGATGAATATCATTATTTAGACAAACATTAGTCAATGGCAAGAGGATGTCAACAATCATTAGTTTATGTTAAGCCAATGATCACAAGTAACCGAATCCCTTTTTGTATAAATAAAACAGCTCATCACCATTTAACCATTTAATAAAGATAAATCTAATGAACATATTAGATCTCATCTATCGCTATGAACAGTGGGGCATGAGGCAGAATCATGCAGGTCGTAGAAACAACAATAGACTCGATGTCCCTAACTCATTACTAATATCAGTGGGGCATGACGCAGAATCATGCAAGCCATAATACAATAATAAGATCATGGGGCTAACACATCTTTCAACCTATCTTTACTTCAACAATCTCGTGATGTGAACTATTCGTGAAAGCACTCGATATCGGCTAAAACAACCGATTCAGGCATAGCGCACAGTTAAGGTCAGGCCCTATTAGGAACAGATCTACCAAATAACGATCCCCACTCCACGGTGCTAATAGTGAGGTGTGAGGCAGAATCACACAGGCCGTGATAATGGGCCATGGAACGGTTTTCACTAGCCAATAGATCTACTCAAGGTCAGACATGCCTTAACCGCACACTATGCGTGATAAGGATTGACATAAAACAGTCGATAAAACTTAACTCATCGTTTAAAGTGCAGATTAGATTAGTTTAGATTAACAAACGATGGGTTAAAAAGGATATAAGGCCGATCTAGATCAATCCCAATCGAGCGAAGTGATATTGCTATAATTAGATAAATAGTGGAAGCAATAAGTAATATCGGTAACTTAATGAATCTATCCGAAGGAACGCCACCCTTAGATAGAGCCGATAACTTGACCTTAATCTAGTTCGAGCAGAGGAGGTCGACTGGATCGATGCAGCCTTACTTGAACTAGACAAGAGTCGATAACTAGCTTATACTAGAGTCGTAGTGGAGGTCGACCGGATCGATGCAACCATATGAACAGAAGTATAAGCCATGATAGTACTTACAGACAAGCAGTGGAGGTCAACCGGATCGATGTAGCCGTACTTACTGAAGAACTCACTGAGATCTACTCTACTACTACTCCTAAGGGGTGGCTGGAGCCAAAAAAAGTAACCTGTATTTGATTGATTGTGTCCTTTTATAATAGCTGGGGTTTGATATTTATACCCGGGACCTACGCATAACTCCAATCTAAGCATGATTCATCACAATATTTGGCCCTAGAGAAAACATTCCTAATTTAAGATTACTTGGACTCTAATCTTTCCCTTTTTGTAGAGTCCAACATGCCTTGTCCCCGCACCAATCGTAGCCTTTGTCGGTATCTGCTGGCACTATTTGAGGAAAGCCGATTCTAGTGTTGCATCCAAATCAGCTGATACCGACCTGCTCACAATTGATTCCTTGATGACATGATCTTGGGGGCCTTTGAGTCCCTGCGATTCTTCTTCCAAATTTTGGTGTAAACACATGCCCCCCAATTTTGGGATAAAAGTAATTTTATTCCAAAATTGTCATGTCTGCACCCCAATAGGTCCGCAGTCATGGGTAGAGAATCTTGATCTGGGATCTACTATTTGCCATCGTCTATGTCAGCTCATGAGCCCATGCTTCAAAACTTTTACGAGAGCATCATTGCTTCACGGGCACTTGGATTTATCTTTCCAGGCCGGCTATAAAATGTCTATCCAACCCCAGCGAGAGTAATTCATCAATTCAGCTATGTTTCTCTTCCATATGCCCCTTCGAGTGCTTCTGACTCCGTCGGACCCTCCATGGTCTATCTTTTTGCTATGAAGATCTTGAGCGGTTAGAAGAATTCTTGTGTATAGGGTGATTGTGTCGCTCATCTTAGCACCTTGTCAAGCAAGAGAATCAGCTACTGCGGTTAGAAGAATCCTTGTGATATCGCCTGGGTCTTCTCTCCATGCTCGCAGAGCTGTTCTAGTGTTTGCAAGGGCTAAAATGTGTGGACACCTTCTCCTGGTTTGCTCAATCAAATGCCCATCGAAAAAGCCACAAGCTACTTTCCCACAGTTTCCTAGTCACCGGGAAATCAGCTGGGCACCTGTTAGGTAGGCGGCTTTTTACCCTTCTCTAACATAATTTTATTAACGGGCCGATGTGACTCAGTTCATGATGACCTTCGGTCCTGTGGGAATTCGAACTCCCTTCAATCCAAAGAAACCTTGGTGGGCTGATTGCTGGTCAATGTAAATCTTTTGTATCCATCCCACGATATTTTGTAACTTGGGGAAGTAATAAGTCCAAATCTGTTATCTCTTCGTTATCTGTCCCCTGAATTTTTGGAGCGTCGATCAATTTCCATATCTAATTTCAATTTCACACCCCCGGCGAAATCTATCTCCTCGCCTTCCTAGGCTATATATATGGGCCATGGCTGGGGATAAAAAAACAACTCATTTCATCTCAATCTTCCTATGTCCTTAGTATAGTTCCTGCTTTTCCATAGGTTTGAGATCATGGAGAACAGCAAGAGGTCTACTAAGGAGGCCCTCAACGGATCTGCATCATCGCATCAGCGCCTTCATTGTCAGGAGGGTACAACTCGTGATGCCCCCACTGCCTCAGGGGATAGGGCCAACTCTGTTTGGCCTTTAGGGTTCTTTTCATTAATAGCTCGTCGCTAGCTCCCTTGTTATCAAAGGAGGCGGATTGACAATGACGATCTGCTTGCCTCCATTGATCGGCATGGCCAGGGTCTCGCTGAATGTCTCTCCCTCGCAGAATTAGCTCTGGCCATGGTTCGATGCCAATCGCCTACCGAGGCCGATTTGGTGGAGGATAGGTTGGCCAAGGCCGAGGCTAGAATCGCGGGTGAGATATCTATCATAACCTTTACTTCCTTTCGATTTCATCTTCAAGATTCTGATCATCTTCCTTTTGAATCTTTTTAGATTTGTCTGCTCAACTAGAAAGCCTCTGATTGGCTACAGAGTATGCGGTGGGATTCATCAACGCTAGGGGTGCGTCTCGGTGGTTCGCCTGCATGACATCCTGAACCGTGTTAGGGAGGTCGCTTTGCATGGTGTTCGCCATGGTGCCGCCATGGCATTGGCTTCTGCGCATGCCCATTCTGGCCACGAACTTTGGTTCCTTCCCCATGGTTTTCCAGCCACGGTGCACCCTAGGAATTATGAACACCTGGTTGAGGATTTCTTCAGCGCTACTAACTCCGTAGTCTTTTATTCCTAGGCCGATGATATAATAGCCAAAGTGTTTTTTGGCCCATAGTTTGTAATAGGTGATACTAGCAAACAATTGCTCCGTCTTGAGTGATTTTTATTTTGTTTCATACTTCATACATTATGTATCACTTTGTCCGTATTTGCTTTGCTCCTATAGGTGATACACATCGTAACGGCTTTTACCCCTTCAGGTTTATTTTTTGCACTAGAGGCGATACCTTTCTGTTATTGGCTATTAGAGCACACGGCCGAACAAATTATTAAGTATTAATCCAAACGCTAGGGTAATATTTCTTTAGATATTTCCCATTGATTGCTCGGCCAAATTCTTCCTCTCCTCTTAGTGTTTCCAAAATATAAGCATTACCAGACACACAACGTTTGATCCGATAAGATCCTTCCCAATTAGGTGACCATTTGCCGAACTTGCTGTCCTTTGACCCGATCGGCAATTTTACTTTCCAGACCAAATCTCCTTTAGAAAATTGCTTATTCTTGACTCTTTTAGTGTAATATTTTGCAACTCTTAGTTTATTGGCTTCAATATTTTCAAGAGCACGCAGCCAAAGGCAACTCAAATCCTCTAATTCATCTATCACAAGATCCTTGTAGACTTAGGCTGACAAATAATTCTGCAACATAACACGCCTCAATCCAATTTGAACTTCCCAAGGAAGGACTGCATTATGGCTATACACAAGTTCATAAGGCGACCATATCAGCTCTTTTGCTCTTGGCCATCAAGGGTAATCCATCCCAACCCTCTTCAGAGTCTTGTCTCTCTTTTCCATTTTTGAAGATCAGGTCCTGAAGGTGAAACAGGCTCAGAGGAGTCTCTTTGATCATGAAACTCTTTTGGCCAAGGGGAACTCGAACAGACAAGAGGCTAAAGAACTGTCACAGTTGATTGATCACATTTGTTCCTGCTAAAGAGCCGATTTTGAAAATAACCGATTCCAGACTCCCGGTCCTAGTCCTATTTAGGTCTGAAAACACGGCCTTTATTAAGAGAGCCCTTCGATCTTCTATCCTTAGTCATCCGACGCCGTACACTCTTCGGTATTAGCGAGGTGACGCTTTGCCTCTTATTAATTGCGGTTGCCTTTTGCACGACCCGAGGCGTCCACCCCTTCGTCCCATGGCTTCAAATATCGGCCGAGGGCTCTGGCCTTGAACACATCCGCACTTGCAACCGTTCCTGTTTCTTTGCTTTTCTTCGCCCTCACAGAACTCTGTAGCGGCCTTTATCTCTTCCTGTAGATTCAATCAACTTCATGGTCGGCAAGGAGAATCGTGGCAAGCGCGCGGCGGAGGAGGTCCCGGAGGCAAACATGCCGATGAACCAGCGCCTCCGACGCATGAGGTAAGATTGACATCCTCTGTTCATGATGATGATCTTTTCTGACTCGTCTATAGGTTCATCATGAATGATAGCCTTCGTTCCCTCCTCGGGCCGACAAGCCCTCTGACACTGCATCTTCCACATTAGCTTCGTTGTCGGATTCTTCCAAGTCGTATATCGGCGACGATGCCCAGCGCTTCTTTCGAGAATGGAGGGCGGCCGAGGACCGCTATTCCGAGGCGATTCAGAAAAATAGCCAGCTTGAGATCCGTCTAAGGGTCTTCCAAGCGGCCCTTAATGTGGCTAAGGAGGAGGCCAGTGCCGTTCGAGCATGGTTGGCTGAGTTTGACATCGTGGTGGTAGGTAAGATGAGTTCCATGAATGCTTCTATTCTGACTTCCATCGTCCTTATCTTGATAGTCTTCTGTGATCGCTAGCCCTGATGGTGTAGTCGGAGTCTCTCCAACTAGCGACGAACGCGGCCACGGATGCCGTCAATGCTCGGAGTTCCCTCATCAACGCTCGCCTCCAAGACATCCCGGCCCGCGCTCAGGAGATCGCCCTCTACAGCGTTCATCACGACGCGTCGGTGGCGCTAACCGCAGCGCAAGTCCAGACCGGGTATGACCTCCACGCCATGGAAGCCGGCTTCCCGATGGGTGACGGCCCTGAGGGACATGAGGACCTGCTCGAAGAATTCATCGTTGCCACGAAGGACGTCGTGGACATTACATCTGCTCAGGATGTAGTGAACAAGATCTTCGATTAGTTTGTACTTAGGGTAAACCGATGAACAAAGACTCATGTTCTTTCATCAATGTGTCTCAGTGTAATGCCCTTGTGCATGACTATTTTTGTTTTTATTTCTTGCTCTAGAGGCGATATGTATCATATCAGCTTTTATGTCTTTTAAGTTTCTTTATTTTTTGAACTAGAGGCGATACCTTTTACGGTACCGGCTATTAAAGCCGATGACTAAACGAATCGACTATCAAGTACTGATCAAATGCTAGGATAACATCTCTTTGAATATTTTTGCCGTATAACTTTTCATACCAAAGGTTAAACGATCGATCAACCCAGGTCAAGCATCTTATTAAGCGAAACAGAACTTCCTTTAATAGATCTATTTTTTTCTTAATCCAATGGCCGGCGCGAAGCCGTGACTTTTACTAAAACAAACTCTCAGAGCCGATTGCTTGCATCGATTGTTGGCTTTCATTGCTGATTTTTATGAAGCCTCCTTCCCATAACTTGCCAGAAAAGCATTCAAAATCTCCTAGTTCCCAAAAGACTGGATCGGCTGTCGCAATGCTCACAGATTCATCAGCGCGAACCAGCTCGACATCATCTCCATGCCATTGAATCAAACACTGATGCATGGTCGATGGTACACAACAATTCGCATGAATCCAATCATGACCAAGGAGCAAACTGTACGACCCTTTTCCATCGACGACGAAGAATGTGGAGAGCAGAGTCTTACTCGCAATTGTCAATTCAACATTTATTGCCCCCCGGGTCTTGGATGCATTACCTCCAAAATCCTTAAGCATCATGTCAGTCTCAATCAGATCTCCTGGTCCCTTGTCAAGTTTACAAAAAGTGGTGTAAGGCATGAGATTAACAAAAGCACCTCCGTCCACCAACATCTTGTTCATCGGCTTCCCATCAACAAAATCTTTCATATATAAAGCCTTTAAGTGTCAATGATTGACTGGTTTATCAAATATTGCTTGTTGTACAACCATCAACTTGGCAACTATCTCCTCATACTCCGATTCATCGAAATCCGAATAAACTTCTTGATCTGCCAGAGCTTTGAATTCTGATGGCAACAGAAAAGCCATTTGGATATTAGCCGATGGTTGCTTTCTATCGGCTGTTTGCTTAGTACGCCATACTTGAGGTTTACCAGATGCCTGAGCTTGTTCCATCTCTTTATTCCTTAGGTGTTGCACCCTTCTCTTCTGGCAAATTGTCAAACCTCTTGGACACCATTGGTCTTCCTGCCAAACATATCCTTTCTCGTTGCCTTCTTCTTCATAATCATCCCAGTCTTGGTCAACAACTCGCTTCCCAAGCCAATTATGAACACTTTTATTTTTTAAGCGCCGATCCATGTTATTATGATGATATGTATCTTGAGCATGGATAGACCGGCGGTTGGTTTGAGATTGCCTAAACTCCCTATATTGATTCCTGCATTCTGGACAGTCATGTCTGGTAGGCAACTTCAAACCTTTATTACAACAATGTCTGACAAAAGGACAATTCCAATGTGATTCGGCTTGCATCCTTTCATACCTCTCTTTTTCCAGTTGACGCTGGTATTCTTGATCCTCTAACCAACGTAGATAATCCTTTTCCTTCTGCCGCTACCACCTATTCAATAGGATCCGAGATGTAACTCATGGCTTTGTCGCCCACCTTTTGATGTTTCCCCCTGCTCATATCGACTCTTTTGCTTATCGCAACGTCTTCTAATCTCTCTATACTCGTCAGCCAATATTTGTATCTTGGAATCGACTGTTCTAGCTTCCCTTGATTTGGTTGATGTTAGGACCTTAGTCTTTCCTTTGAGCAGCCTAGCATCAACCATGTTTTGATCTCCTGGGAAAGGATTATCATCAACTTTCATTTTCTGAGGCGTATCAAATTTGAGCCTTCCTTGCTGAATAGCCCTCTGTATATGCTGCTGGAAAATTCTGCATTCATTTGTGGAATGAGAAGTAGCGTTATGGAACTTGCAGAACTTCTTATTCTTCAACTGATCAGGGGGCAACATAACAAGACCATCAGGCAACTTGATCTGCCCCTTCTCAAGCAAGAAATTGAAGAGTTTGTCTGATTTGGTGACATCAAAGTCATAGCTCTCCTCGACTCCACTTTCCCAAGGATTTGGCACCATTACTATTTTTTTGCCCCAATTCCATTCAGCCGTAGCAACCTCTTCTTCTTCATCTTCATAGCCATCATCGACAGAGTATGGATTATAAGCTTCGGCCACTATGGTACTCTTCTGAAATTGGGTATCTCTGCGCATACTCTAGAATTGGCTATTAAGTGCTGCCACTATTGAGCCAATTGACCCAAGTTGTCAAATTCTTGTCCCAATAGTTTTTCTTTCCACATTGGCAGCATTCCTTGAACGGCTAAAGCAGCTAGCTGATCATCAGCCAAGTTTAATGAGAAGCACAAGTTCCTAGTCTCTCGGAACCTCTGAAGAAACTTAGTGCCCGATTTATTAGTCTTCTGTCTTATAGTTGTTAGATCGGTAATCTTCTTTTCTCCAGTCCCAGTATAAAAATATGTATAAAATTTCTTTTCTAGATCAGCCCAATTGGTAATGGAGTTGACCGGCAGTGATGAAAACCAAGTGAAGGCTAGCCCTGATAGGGACAAGGAGAAGAAACAAACTCGATGGGCCTCCTCAACTAATGCCTCGCCCAATTGTGTAAGATACCGTCTGACATGTTCTATCGTACTTGTACTGTCTTGTCCAGTGAACTTAGCAAACTCTGGAAGCCTGTAATTTATGGGAAGAGCGACCAAATCATACCATTCTGGGTATGGGTGTTTGTACGAAAAGGTCAACCATTTTGGCTTTAGACCGAACTGATTCTTCATCATCTCGGTCACCTTTAGCAACAACTCGTCAGCATGTGAATTTGGATTCATCTGCACCTGCTGACCTATCTGTGGATTGAAATCCCATGTGTCTTGATACCCTGGGTTCGAAATCATGTGAAGGGTGTTATAATCTATGCCATAATGATACCCTTGTGGAGTCTCTATATGCTGGGTCCTTTGCTGGTTTGCTGTTTGAAGTCTCTGATTATAGACATGAGGATCTATATCTCTATGGATCCTTTGAATTGATGGTGCTATTTTTTGAGCCGACGACGGTATGTGGCCTGATGTGCCAAAATTAATCACCTAGTTCTGACCTTGCTCCACCGGCTGTTGCACATGTTGTACTGACGATCCAGGATTATACTGTATCTAATTCGTAGTAGTTCATTGAGCTTGTTCAGATGAACCCTGAATTGTCTGGACATCACCATTACCAGCTGGTGTTGCTTCTTGATGGCTGGTACCGACTTGATTAGTCCCTTGGGTCGATGAATGTGGAATGTTGTAATAAGTCAGCCCAACTTGACCAATTGGAAACCCATGAATCGCCTCTTTCATGGCGTTGTGGAATGTGTCCAAGAAAGCTTCATTATGGCTTGATATGGCGTCACGAACCGATTTGTCTACGATTTCCGTGAAGAAATGCCTGTCTCCAGCTTCAACTGTATCTGTCTGCCCATGTAATAGAACTCTTGGTAGTGGAAATTTCTGAACAATTGTGTTGTCACATATTTTGGTGTAGGACAACAAACATTTGTTCTGAAATTCTTATGTAGCTTTGCCGATGACATCATTATCTCCATCAGGTAGATCTTCATAATGTACCATAAGGATGTCATTGTTGTTGTGAACCGCCATGATGATTGTGGTGTCCCACCAGGCGTGCCAGAAATGTGTGTCGACATAGAAATTTCGTCCCGTGCCGAGGACACACGAGCAAATAGACTCGACATGACCAGTGGGGCATGAGGCAGAATCATGCAGGCCGTAATGCAATAATAAGATCATGGGGCTAACACATCTTTCAACCTATCTTTACTTCAACGATCTCGTGACGTGAACTATTTGTGAAAGCACTCAATATCGGCTAAAACAACCGATTCAGGCATAGCGCACAGTTAAGGTTTAGCCCTATCAGGAACAGATCTACCAAATAATGATCCCCACTCCACTGTGCTAACAGTGGGGTGTGAGGTAGAATCACATAGACCATGATAACGGGCCATGGAACGGTTTTCGCTAGCCAACAGATCTACTCAAGGTCAAACATGCCTTAACCGCACACTATGCGCGATCAGGATTGACATAAAACAGCCGATAAAACATAACTCATCGTTTAAATTGCAGATTAGATCAGTTTAGATTAACAAATGATGGGTTAAAAAGGATATAAGGCCGATCTAGATCAATCCCAATTGGGCAAAGTGATATTACTGTAATTAGATAAATAGTGGAAGCAATAAGTAATAATGGTAACTTAATGAATCTATCCGAAGGAACGCCACCCTTAGATAGAGCCAATAACTTGACCTTAATCTAGTTTGAGTAGTGGAGATCGACCGGATCGATGCAGCCTTACTTGGACAAGAGTCGATAACTAGCTTATACCAGAGTCGCAGTGGAGGTTGATTGGATCGATGTAGCCGTACGAATAGAAGTATAAGCCATGATGGTACTTACAGACAAGCAGTGAAGGTCGACCGGATCGATGCAGCCGTACTTGCTAAAGAACTCACCGAGATCTACTCTACTCCTAATCCTAAGGAGTGGCCGGAGCCGAAAAAAGTAAGTAACTTGTATTTGATTGATTGTGTCTTTTTACAATAGCCGGGGTTGGATATTTATACCCGGGCCCAACGCATGACTCCTATCTAAGCACGATTCATCACAATCTTTGGCCCTAGAGAAAACATTCCTAATTTAAGATAACTTGGACTCTAATCTTTCCCTTTTTGTAGAGTCCAACATGCCTTGTCCCGGCGCCAATCGTAGCCTTTGTCATTATCTGCTGGCGCTATATGAGGAAAGCCGATTCCAGTGTTGCATCCGAATCAGCTGATACCGACCTGCTCACAATTGATTCCTTGATGACATGATCTTGGCGGCCTTCGAGTCCCTGCGATTCTTCTTCCAAATTTTGGTGTAAACACCCGGTGAGTGGCGCCCGGGGTCACACCCGCCAAGTCCAGCGCAACATCATGGACGGGGGGAACGATCCCCCATAGTTCACTCATGCTGGCCAAAACATCGCCGCAACGGCGATGCTTCTGCGTGGCCTTTTTGAGCTAGACAACCCCCAGGAACAGGCGATCCACCGGAACCTCTGGACACTGGTGGAAACCGCTGCTGTTCAACAAGCGGAGAGCTCCACATCACGACACCGACTCACGGCCTCTCTCCGCACCAGGGGAGCGGGGATGCACCAGACGAATCGCTCCATCACCTCATCGCTATAGCCGCCGAGCATGGCATAGGAGGGCATAGCTGCATCACCGCCTGACCCGGCACCCGCTCCACACCCACCGCCTGTGCGCGAACGCCTCGGGCCGAACCAAGATGCTCGCAGCATCATCAGCAACCGACGTCAGGCCCGGCATGATGATGATGTCCATCGGGTGGCAGTGAGAGCAGATGACATGGGCTCCGACCAGAACATCAATGAGACTGGGGAGATGCACCCTAGGCGTGGTCGCCGACCGGACGACCGGAGTCCCAGCCTTGATGGCCCGGGACCACGGCCCTTTGTCCAGCGCATCTAGAGAGCGTCGTTCCCACAGCACTTCTGACCACCTACCAACATCGCCAAGTATACCGGGAGACAAACCTCGGAATATGGTTCGAAGACTTTTAGCTTGGCTGACCGAGCTAGAGGAGTGGATGATGATCACTTCATCATTCAGTACCTCCCCATCTGCGTGGGGGAACATGTTCGAGCATGGCTCGATTTCCTCCCACACGACAGCATCCGCTACTGGGTGGATCTCAAGAGGATCTTCATTGAGAACTTCCAAGGGACGTATGTCCACCCTAGGAACTCCTGGGACATCAAGAGCTGCCAGCAGGAGCCCAACAAGTCCCTATGGGATTACATCCACAGGTTCTCAAAGTGGTGCAACTCCCTTCCTGATGTCGTCGACGCGGACGTCATCAGCGCATTCCTCTTCGGGACGACCTGTGAGTCCCTGATCCACAAGCTTGGCTGCCCGAAGCCCCAAACCACCCACGACATGCTCAATGTCGCCATGAACCACACCTCTAGCGAGGAGGTGGTTGGAGCGGTCTTCAACAGAGGTCGGGGCAAGGGCAAGGCCAAGGCCAAGCGCGAGGACCAAGACGAGGGCCCCTCCATGTAGAGGGGCAAGAAGGACAAGAAGGATCGGCGCCGACCGGCCAACTCCGCGTTGGTCGCCACAGCTGATCGTGTGGGCAAGCAGCCCCAGCAGCCCCTACACCAACCATGCTTACCCCGTCAAACACCTCTACAAGGACAGTGAGCTCCTGAAGCGCTTCCTACAATAGGGCGGCGGGCTGAAAGAAGGAAAGGGCAAGGAGGCAGCAGCCAAGAAAGGAGGCGCGATGGGCAAGGATGGGGACGGCTTCCCAACCTCGATGAATGCATCATGATCTTTAGGGGATCCGATGCTGTCTTCTCCAAGCGCCAGCACAAAGTGCGCTACAAAGAGGCGTGCGTCACCGAAATGGCCATCCCCTCCTTCCTCCGCTGGTTAGATTCTCCTATCACTTTTCATCGATGGGACCATCCGTACCATGTCGCCAGACTAGGGCGCTACCCACTCGTCGTCGACCCCATCGTCCGCAAGAAGCGCCTCACCAAGGTGCTGATGGACGGAGGTAGCGGCCTCAACATCCTCTACATCAGCACCCTCGACACCATGGGCATCCCCTGGTAGGAGCTCCATCCGGCGAGCTCTCCCTTCCATGGCATGATCCCGGGAGCGCAGGCATACCCGTTCGGGCAGATCGACCTGCCCGTGACGTTTGGCGACCGATCCAACTTCCACTCGGAGGTGCTTACCTTCGAGGTGGTGGGCTTTCTGGGGTCTTACCATGCCATCTTGGGGCAGCCATGCTATACCAAGTTCATGGCGGTCCCCAACTACACCTCCCTAAAGCTGAAGATGCCGGGACCGAACGGCGTCATTGTAACACCTCGGGTGTTATAAATATTAAAACTGCCATGTCATCATATGCATTGCAAAGCATTTGGTCATATTGAGAACTTTGATATGCATTCACTAAAACAAGTTTATATTTGTGTTATAAGTGTTGCCTTGTAGTGTTTGAATCATGTTCCAAGTTTTGTTTGGATTGGGATTTTCAAAAACCCTAATTTCGGCCTTTAAGTTTTGACCTGGAAAACCCATTTCAAAATCGAAGCACATTTTGGGGTTGAGCCTTAAAGCAAAAATGTAGAGATTGTTGAGTTGTACAAAGTTTGTTTTTGGAGTTTTCAAAGTTGTTTAGAAAAATTTGGAGTAATTTGAAAAGGCGTAATTCTTTAAATGTTCCCTTTTTGAATTCAAATTTGCATTTCAAAATGTAGACCAAATTTGGGTACGGTTATAAAAGTAAAGTTGTAGAACTTTTGATTTTAAACAACTTTTATTTTTGGAGATTTTTGAGTTGTTACACAAATTTGGGAGTAATTTAGCTTTGAAAACGAATGGCAATTTTGTAATTTAGTGGAACAGTGTTCACCGCTCTTGCTACACCGCCGACGATCTTTGGCTTGCTTCCAGTCGCGCGCGTGGTCGTCTTTGGCGTCCGCGTTGGCGCGGTAAAGGCCGCAGTGTGGCTTCCTTGAGTTTTTGAGCCGCGTTATATAGATCGAGACGCCGTCGTCGCCGGTTTTTCCTCCTCTGTTTTCTCCGACGCCATCGCCGTTGCTCCGTTGAGCCCTCGCCGTCGAACCAGCGCCTATGTCGTCGTAGCAAAGCGCTCAACAGCTTCGCCTCTTCCTTCCACGCTCAGCCGAACCATCCTTGATGCTTGATTTCACCGAGGAACACCGCTTGCCGCCCTTCTTTCTCGCGGCCGACAGCACCACCGTGGTGTGCGTGTCGCCGTGGCCAGCGCGCTACGGTGAGCCTCTGCTCTTTCTGACTCTTGCCTCAGCTTCGCCTTGATGCCATGGTGCTTTGTGCTCGGTTGATTGACCATTTCCTCCACCGTAGCCACCGGAGCATCGCCGTCGTCGAAGTTTGCTCCGCCACGATCGCTGTGACCGTCGAACCGCGCCTCCGTAGCTTCCCCGACCTCGTTCTTTGCTCCATCATGTTCGGGGTGAGCTACTGATCCTTCCTGTGCCGTTTATTTAACTGCTACTGGCCTTGTTTTGCCGACGTAGCACGGCCGAGCCGCCGTGTCCGCCATGGCCGGTGCCGTGCTCATTTCATGCCGTAATCGATGCAACTAAGGACGTCTGTAGGTGCGCTTAGTCGTGGGGAGTATGTTGGTGCAGTTGCCTTCGCCGTTGGTCTCACCGGCGGCGAGGAATCGCCGGTCAGTGTGTGTGTCGCCGCGGTCAAAGCCAGAGGTAGAAGATGACATGTGGGGTCACCTTGTCAGTGACTCAGCGTTCAAAATGAATTTTCTGTTTTTCAGATTTGAATGAATAGTGATAGTTATTGTTATTTTTGTGTAGATTTATTTAGAGCTCCAAAAATTATGAAAATTTTTGTGTGACCTCTCTGTGATGTATATTATTTAAGAAAAATATGAAATGTTGTTTTTCAGTACTTTTTGAATGTGATAAAAATTGCTCAATTAATTATTAAATGAGTTTCCATGATTTTTCTAGGCTTATTTATGTATCTAAAAATTATGAAAATTGTTTTGCCACTTAGTTATCATGTGATGAACATTCACAAAAATTTTGAGCTCGATTGGAACAAGTTGATTTATTTCATAATTCTTAATTAATTAATTAATTCATAAAAGCAAATAGTAACCTTTAGTGATTTAGGTTTTGTTTGAAATTTTGAGTAATGTCCTTAGGTCATTAGTTGATAATGATCCTTGGCAATTGAATTAGGTGTTACGAAAAGGTTTAGTTAGTTTGACTTGTAACTGTACCGCGAAGGAAAGTTGTATTCAAGTTGTTAACTTTTGCATCCATCATCGAGCATCATATTTTGTATCTTGCATCATGTTAAACATGGCATTGTTACTACGTGTAGTGAACGAAGGTGAGCACGTGGTTGTTAATCAAGTAGTTGAGGAGGTTGATCCGTTTGTGGAGGTTGGTGTTGATATCGGTGGAACGACTCCAGACCCCGATTTTTCCGTCAACAAAGGCAAGCCTCGGATGCATACAACCCTACCTTGTATTTTACAAATTGATTTCGCTTTTGCTTCTATTTACTGTATTAAGTGATTAGGGGTCAAGTGAAAACCGAATTGGTACATTACCAACCTTGTTATTCCATATTTACCCTGTTACCAGTTTTAATTCGTATATGCCTAGTTATGCTTAGCTATGCTTAGAACGATGAAAGTCGGGTGATTACCTATCACCTGTAAGTTTTAAATGGAATTTTGGTTACTTATGTTATGATGTGATATGGGGATGTGGAGTAATAAATCTAGATCGGGCGGACTCGGTGTGTGAGAGCCACAAGACGTGGAGGTCTTGTGAGCGGGTTCTTTCCGCCTGTGTCGATTAAAGTCCGTACCGTTGTTGAACTGTGTGCGGTGAGACTTTGTAATACTAACCACATACTCCGATAAGCCTTAACTTGGTTATTCTATTACGAGAATGGCTACTCACGCACTAGGAGTTGAGAGATGGTGGGAATAGCGTGTACCCACGTGGCAATGGGCTGAATTGGTGGAGTACTGTATTCTCGGGTGGCGCGGACCCGTTCTTGTTTTAGAGGATTCGAGGGTAGGTTGATATATGTAAGTCGGGGACCTACATATGTCGTGTGGTCTGGAATCCCCAGCTGGGTTTATAATCGGTTCGAATCGTCGTTGCTCCTCGGTTATGGAGACTCACTTATCTGTTCATCATCGTAGATAAATAATTGGAACTTGAGGATGGTTTGTAAAGGTGTTGGTTATGAAGTTTCATGATCTCAATGCGGATCGTGTCAGCTTTGTATATGATCTTAAGAAGTTTTAAATGTTGATATAAGGATTTTGTTAAAAAAAGCTTTTACGCAAAAGAACCTTGATTGTTGCTAAAGCCATACCTTGAATCCCTGAGCCTGCATTCCTACGTTTTATTAATTCTTATTTCGGTTAAGTCTTGTTGAATACTTTTGTACTCAGGGTTCGTTGACCCTTGTTGCAGGTGAGGCTCATGAGCAGATCTATTTTGGATCATGCTGCATGACTATTGTTCCTTGTGATGATGATAAGTAAATGTGTGGCTCTTAGGCAGGGCAGCTTATTTGTGTGTTCTATAATATGTTATAATGCCACTCCACTACTTTGGTTTGTATTATTTATCGAACTTAGTTGTATGGTTTGAAACAAATGGTTTGTAAACTATGTTATTGTAAGACTTCCGCTGATTTACTCTGGTGTAGATATTTGAATAAATGTTGTAATACTGCAATTCATGTGCAACCATGAGCATTATGAGCTCGCCACTACCGTCATCAACTCTTACGAGCTCCTGTGGCTCAGGGAGTTGTCGACCTCAACAGTCTCGAACTGCAACAAACCAACCTCCATGACGACCTTCTGCCCGCTCGTGGAAACTAAGGCGGAGGGGATCGACCCCACTGACCTAACCAAGACGATGCGGATCGGGACCTAGCTCCCTGCAAAATCGGAATGCGAGCTCATCGACTTCCTATGTGCCAACCATGATGTCTTCGCATGGAAACCATCTGACAAGCTAGGCATATCACGGGACATCGCCGAGCACGCACTATGCCTTATCCCGGGCTCAAAGCTCGCCAAGCAGCGCCTGCGTCGCTTCGACGACGAGAGACGTAGCGTAACACCCTAGGTGTTAAGCATACATCTAACCTTGATATTGCATGATCACAATCATCATTGAGCATCCATGATCCTAAGCATATCATGTATTCTATCTAAGTTTGGCTTATATTGCATGTGATATTACTTAATTGCATTACTTATGCTAGGGTTTCCATGTAGCCAATGTATGAAATGTGTGTGTAACCTTAGGAGTACCTTAAACATGTTTAGAATAGCATAAGTAACAACTTTGGTATTCATGACCAAGGCTAGTTTGGTCTCTAAGTCATTGATATTGTGTAAGTCATCAAATTTAAGTTGTATGTTTGACCTAGTTTGAACTATATCATAGAGTCTTTGCATGGCAGTGCACCTTTAAGCAAAGTTGTGGTATTTGAGTAGAGCAACAACTTTTATTTTTGGGTCATGAGCTAATTCAGTGCATAGGTTAGTCATTTTGAGCTCACAAAAATCAACAATTCACTGTTTTGCAACACTTAGAAATTTTTCTAAGTATTTCTGATTTCCAGTTTCGCTGGCTCGACTTTGAAATGATTTTACTCCTCATTCTTTGGGAATTAGACCTTGATCCTTTAAGATATATTGTAGATGGTATATAGGGTTGCAACTTTGGTTTAGATTGTTTGCTCTAATGCTTCACTGTTTAGGAGTTTGAACGTCGGTAATTTGCGGTGTCAGGCCGGATCACTCGCGCTGATGGCCGAACTGAATCGCGCCAACAGTGGTCAACCGGCTTCAGAGCTTGAACGCCACGTGGAGGCCACGCGTCGCCGTCGGTGCGCTCAGTCAGGCCACGTCGGGCCACAGCTCGCCAACTCAAGCCCCAGCGCTCGCCCGTGACTCCCCAGCACTCGCATTTCCTTTCCCTGCCTTCTCCTTCGCCTTTGCGCTCACCCAGCAGTCGCAGCAGCTCACCGCAGCGCCGCCGTCTCCATTGCTAGCCCCTGCTTGCACCGCGTCGCTCATTCGCCACCACAACAGCGTCGTCGTACTCCCACCACACCACTGCACCCACATTTGCTTGCTAGCCGCGCCCGGTAAGCCGTTGTGCCACGCACGACCTCGCTATTGTTCTGTCGCCATGCTCCGTCACCGTGGCCGCACCGTCTCCGACCACCATTAGTCATGCTTGGGTGTGCGTTAGAGTCGCCTTAGGGTGTAGAGTCTCGGCGTAACCCTAGATTGCTCTATCGTGGTCACCTCCGGTGCCTCGCCGTCGAGCCGCACCGCCGCACTGCAATGGATGCCGCCGTCGTCGTTAGCTCCGGCAATAGGTCTAGCTAGGTAGCTCAATCGGTGCGAGATGAAGTGGGGATTCACATAGTCCCGGTGCCATCGCCGGAGAGGCTCACCGTCGGCGAACTCCGGCCGATCCATGTCGAGCAGCGCCGCTCCTCTGTTTTTCTTTCGCTGACACACGGGCCCGTCTGTTTCGTGGACCACTGCTGTCAACGACTGTGGAATAGAAAGATAATCCATTTACTGCCAGATTTGCATGCAACTTTGGAAAATCATAAGTGGAGTTATAGAGGTCCAATTTTGGTGAACCAAATTTTGTTGTGTTCCTCATGAAGTGTAGTTTTTTTATAAAAATATGAAATGTACATTTTCTGGTATTTTTCTTGGTGATTAAAATGTATTTAAATAAGTACTTTTTGAATGTTAGTAATCTTGTAAAATAGATATCTTGAGCTAGAAAAATGATAAAATTGTGATTCCAATTTTGTTGGTTTTGTATTGACATGCTCTAGCTAGGAAAATAATGAACTTGCTGTAAATTTAATTGAAGTAGTGTCTTTCTATTTATCTAGTAATAAATGGTATTTTCTGAGGAAAATTGTAGGGATAAAAATATGTAACATATTGATATGCAAATTTTTGTACAGTAGTATGGCACTAATATGAAGCTAGGAAAAATATATAATCTGTTGTTTGACACTTTTCTATAGGGTTTACTATTTTCACTAAAATAGGCCTTGCTAGCTTGTCATTTTAGTAAAGGATGTTATACATGATCAAATGGCATGAAACTTTTACATTAGTCTATTAGTAGCACTTGGAGGCTACTGTAATTTTCTATGAATTTATTGTGCATATTTGGTATATGTTTGTTATTTTCCCTAATTATCTAATTAAATTAATAAAGGCATTTAAATGAATAGTTTGGGCTTTACCATTATATTTTCTTGAGTGTATTTGGTATGATTGAACTGTTGGTATACTTGGTGATGTCAAATTTTGAATGCTTGTATGTAGTAAAAATATTGTTGCTTTATAATTCAAATTAAAGTTGTTTTCGGACAGATTCTGTGGTTTGGTATGTTGGATAACCAAAATGATGTTTGCTGTAGAAATGGTTAATAACAAAGTTGTAGGTAACTTCTTCATCTATCTTGTGTTAAAATTGCAGGTCAATAGGCCAAAGGGTTTAGGAGTTATACCTGTTTAAAGTTAGTTTTCCGAAATGCTTGTTCTCTGGAATTTCTGGACAGCACTGGATAGATTACCTGTTTTGGTTAGGATAGAGTGTGAATTAGCTTTTGGTGATTAAATAAGAGTTTTAGGAAATTTTATAAGCTTTCCAGAAAGTTCAAGATCACAGCATTTGGATAAGTATAACTTCAGTTATGATGTAATCTTTTAACTGCCATGTGTAGCTTAGACATTGACTTATGTGAAATTTACAAGTAGATAGAGAAGAGATATGCACCTACTCAGTTAATATGGAATTGCATTGTTATCATTGTGCTACTTAACATCATTATCGCAGCATGTACCTTTCCATATCACATCATCTATGATCCGTCGTATGCATTCATGAGACTCACGTATGCATATGCATGCAATAGGTGCCACCGAGGAGGTCACGTTGGTGGAGCTAGACGTCGATCTACAGGAGGAGGATCAGGAAGTGCAGCACCAGGAGGTTCCCGGTGAAGGCGAGCCTAAGGTTGATCATCACGCGGAGTGTCCTGATCTTCAGCCGTCAACGTTCGTGAAAGGCAAGCCCCGGAGCATTATAAGCCTCCCTACTTTATTAATGTCACCTAAAGTTATTCGTATTGATGCATTACGTCACAGGAGTTGTTTGGAAACACTTGCTGCATATTACCTTCCTTGACCAGAAATATCTACCATGAATCCTATTTAAGTACGGGAACGCTTATCATGCTTAGCTATACTTAGACCGGTAGAAGTCGGGTGATTTCCTGTCACCTGCGAGCTATAGGTGATAACTTGATCACGGTTGGCTATATTGTGCTATCATGGAACATAACCTGGTATTGTTGAATAAATGTAGACTGGGCAGAGTCTTATGTTGTGGTATCGTAGTGATTCCGTCTGTGTCGTTTAAGGACCTGCCGTTGAAGGTTCATCTTGTCATGTTGAACGCATGCCTCTCACATAGTTGGCCGGATAAGTCGTTGCGACCGCGAAACCGAGTAGCTCAACTTAGGCCGGGACCACGAGCGGTAAAAGTGCGCACCCTGGAGGCAGTAAGGATGTGCGGAGAGCCAATGGCGTAAGCCCAAGGGCGGGTTAGAGTCCCGATCCCCCTTGGCAGATTGGTTGTATCTCTGAGGGCGCGGCGCTGGTCGTACCCATGAGTTTACTTGAGTTGTACCAAAGGTGACCTAATGCGACCCTGATGGGGGAAGTATGGGTGTGTGTTAGGAATAATTCCCCAACTGGGTAGAAATCGATTCGAATCGCCGTCTCTCCCGGATAGTGAGAACTGAGAGGAATACACTTCATCGTAGTAAATGATGGAAATGTTGGTTATGCGATTATGCAAGAACTCAACTGGATATGGTTATTATTGTGATGACTTAATGGTACCAACATGTTTGGCATAGGATAGTGCTAATCTAGTATGAGATAGGATTAATAACTGGTGATTCACAATTAAAGATATGTTGGATAACTTATGCTTTTTCTGCAAATAATGTCTACCAGCTCTACTTATAAAGTCTTGCATACTCCTTGGTGTCTTAGTATAATAGTTGGACGGGTAAGTCTAGCTGAGTACCTTCTTGTACTCAGGGTTTTATTCCCATTGTTGCAGATAATGTTATGTATCACGGCTACTGCAAGAACTACTTTGCTCCTGCAGTGGATGAGGACTAGGACCATGGGCAATGGTCATTCTGTATATCATCTCACCCGTGTGCTTTTGGTTGGAGATGACTATGAAACTGGATTTGTATTAAACTATGTGTGATGTCGATGTTAAACTACTTTGCTTCTGCTACTTTCAAGTTTGTAATAATTATTCAAACTCTAATGTATGAGAAATATTTGTGAACTATGATGTAACATGTGACGGGTTGTGTTGAATCTCTATGATCTTGGTTTGTATGTTGGTTGTTTGAGATCCTTCACGATTTCGTTGGACTACCGGGTTTATATGGGCTCAAGTATGACGGGTTGATCGCTTCGGTGATTGCTATTGTACTTGTGCTCTTATAAATTGGACGGTTCTGTGATAGCTGACATCAGAGCAAGGATTTAACATTAAACTTGTCATATGTGTATTTAAAAATAAAGGTTTTGTGTTACAAAAATCTAAAGTGTGCCAATTGTCATCTCCTTTATGCCCAGTTAAGGACTTTTAGGTGGCTATTTAAGTACTAACATGGGGATTTTTACTTTTGTCGTCCATACGGCGTGCTATTGTATGGATACCACTCACTTGAATGGTAATGTATGGATCAAATGCCCAACGCCAAGGTAAGAAGGTAAGTTGACGAGTGGCATGACCGAAAGACGTGAGCGTGCGGTCGGGGAGAGCTAGTTTTGATACGGCTCTATATGCATGCTTGCATGTGTGTATGGTACATATTTAATTGTGGGTATAAATTGTCATTGGGTAGCTTTGATATGGAAGTATATGTATGGGTATACATATATGGAAGTATTTAGTTGTAACCTAGAGCCCAGATTTACATTTTTCTACTTATATCTGTTGGGTTGGGCTAAAATGAATTTTCTGTAGGTACACTAACAACGAAACATGTAGCTCGTTTAGGTACGATTATATTGAGAGAACGTATGTATGCCACCGCGTATGTCGTTAGAAAATATTTTTTCTAAGTTTGTGAGGACGTACGGAACGAGCATACATCATGGTGCATTATTCATTCATGTTCCTACATTGTTTCCCGTTATATGATCTTATGGTTAAGTAACTCATTTCTATAACGTGTGTCTCACTTAAGTGTAACCTTTTGTTACAGATGACAGCCCTTGGAGCCCCAGATTTCACCCGAACATGCCCGTTAGCGAGCTCACTGAGCGCGTCACTCGAGCCATCGAAGCAAGCGACGTTAGCTCAGCCCCTCTAGTTGCGAGAAACCACGGACGGGGTAACGCATGAAAACTCAACCTAACCCCTACCGAGCCCAACGGGCCTTAGGGGCTCAAGACACCCAACGCCTCGGCTGAGCCTGGGTCCACGACTTTGACTCGCCCGACGTCTGGATCCGCGACTTCGACTCGCCCAATCCCGCGGCGCACTCGACGCCTGGATCCATGACTCCGACTCGCTAGGTCTGCTAGTCCATCTCGCCTAATCCCTCGACTATCCATCAGCTATGACCAACGCCTCGGCTACGCCTAGGTCCATGACTCTGACTCACCCGATCCCACAGCTACGCCCGATGCCTCGGTCCATGATTCTGACTCACCCGATCCCTTGGCTGCGCCCAATGCCTAGATCCATGACTCTGACTCGTCCGATCTCTTGGCACGCCCGATGCCTTGGTTAGCCACTCCGACTCGCTCGAGCCCTCGGCGCACCCGATGCCTCGGTTGACGAAACTCTGTCTCACCTAGTCCCTCGGCCGTGACCAAACACCTAGGACCGTGCTCCCAAAAACTGATGGGTCAGAAACTAGAAAAGATGAGGCTACGCCCACTAAGGTGCACACACACGCGTCCGTTGACAAAAACCCACACAGGCGATTCTGCCCGAATCGCCCGGGGGCTCAGGGGATACACCCGCGGGTGAGCTCATGCGCACCCGCTGTCAAAACAAAAACTCCCCTGCTAGCAACACAAAAAAACCCAGACGATTCTACCCGAATCACCTAGGGGCTCAGGGGCTACACACGTGGGTGCGCTTGCGCGCACGCGCCATTATGACAAAAATCCCCTAGACGATTCTATCCAAATCGCCCGGGGGCTCGGGGGCTCCTGTCGGGTTCATAAACCCGGGGTCCCTCATGGACTGGCTTCCCAACAAAAGCTCGGGCTGGCAGACGACATTGTGAACGACGCGCAACTCCTGGGCTGGCCCAAAAAACCTAACAACAGGCCGGAAGGATGATCTAATCTCTAACCAAAAGGCCTGGCCAAGGAGGAACGGCGCCCGCTTCCGACTTTGGCCCACCTCTCCGACCGGAAGGCCTCGCTTCCAACTCCAACCCGCCTCTCCGACCGGAAGGCCTAGCCAACAATGCTTCTGACTCCGACCCATGTCTCCGACCGGGCATACACCGAACCTCTGCTTACAACTCTTCTCTGACTGGCACAGTCAGAGCTGACTGGGACCAATTGACCGGGGACGCCCACTCGGTGAGGACCAGGTAACGGGCAGAGCAGGTAAAACAGGACACTCAAGTCAACCCCAAATACCGAGGCCCATACCCTGTACACCTATAGGATAGTACCGATAGGACTTGTCAGAAGGGTGCCCTGCAACCTTCCAGGCGTGCCAGAACCCAAACAGTGTTGTGGGCGCCGACATTTGCCCTACAGTATTGTGGGCGCCATCAACTCCCTTACCAGACAAACACGGTAAGGCTCCCCCCACGTGCCTCTAGGCATCAACAGTGTTGTAGGTGCCATCATTTGCCCTACATGTAGAACACGGTAAAAACCTCCCACATGCGTCAGACATCAACAGTGTTATGGGTGCCTACAATCATCTTGTACCCGATGGCATGGGCAACAAGACTTAGTAGCACACGTACTCTCTCTCTCTTGTAAGGCCGTCCCCTTCATCTATAAAAGGGGACGCGCCCTCCTGCAACAAAGGAGGATCAGTTCACTCACATTGATTCACCATCTGCTAGCTTTAGACACTTTAAAGCCACATAAAGCACACACACGATCCGAACGACCAAGGATCCCAACGAACAACAGACGTTCGAACACGTAGCGCACAGCGGAGCTCCCGTCACTCTCGTTTTCCTAGGCTACGTGCGAAGGAGGCTGGGCCGGTTCTAGGGCTAGGCTAAAAAGGAAGAAAGGAAGGTTTTTTTTCAAAATCAAATTCTTTTTTAATTCAAGATTTCAAATCCAAGCCAAATTCAAATGGAATTTGAATTCAACATCCAACAATCTAGCCCTAAATTCAACCAAAAACAATATGCTTCGGCATGAATGCAACAAACATGTTTCTAAACCTTATAGTTAATTTTATTTAACCAAAATTTATTATTTAGCCTAGGTTAAAAATACATAGAAAATTAAATAAATGCTCAAAATTAATTACTAATTTACAGTTGAATATGTTGGGTGTTATACGTCGTTGGGACAGCGAGCTCTCGGCCTGTTGCACCACCGCACGCTCAAGTAGCGTGCGAATCTTATGATGGGCCCAATGATCCTTGGGCATCGCAGGCCTCAAAAGCCCTTGGAGCAAGACCGCCACGGCAGCGATGTTCTGGCTCGCCTGGGTGAAGTGTGGGAGGGCTTCATCGTCCTCGATGATCCTTTGGTTCACGTCGCGGGCCACGGCGCACGCACGCCCGCCGTCTCCGTGGCGCTCGATCTCTCGCTCGAGCTCCACACGTTCCTGCACGAGCTGGAGTCATGGCTCCTCAAGCTCTTGGTGCCGGGCCTTCAGCTACTCCACCCGTAGGCAAGGTGGGGCCCTGCATTCCTCTCGACCTCATCGTCGAAGTCAATCGTTCAGGTAGCCTCTCCCTCATGGATGCTTTCAATGTCTCCCTCGGGGGTACCTGCCATGAAACATTCACGAGAGGCGTGATGGCTCCCCCTGCTAGAGTCAGAGCAAGAGGGCGACTCTGATTCTCCTGCGACGAGGTCATGGAAAGATTCGGCGACATATTCGGTCATCCCCATGAACTCATCGGTCATAGGGGATGGGAGAGTGTGTTGCGCCACAAGGTGGCCAACGGTCTCTACGGCGTCGCGCAGACCAGGCGGGAGCGTCGTCTGGCGCTCCTGACGAGGTATTTCGGGGAGAGCGGCTCTCCTGCAATAAGCTATGTCATGATGTTGGCGAACGAGAAGGTGAGGTGGCGTAAGTCCTCCTAGGATGGTCAGGGTCCTAGGAAGGCACCGAGCTGGCGCTCTAACCTCCCATAGTTGAAGCCGAGGAGCTGGTCGCTCCCAAGGGCATGGGCCTCCGGTGCATGTAGCTATAGCTCCTCAAGTGCCTCGGCGATCGTGTCAAGGCCAATGGAGTGGAGAGGTTAGACGGTGGCGGGAGCCTACGCCAACTCTCCCTCCATCGTGACGATGAAGTCCGGATTCCCAAAGCGCACGTGCGTGCCCGGGACCCAGCTGATGCCGTGGGTAGCCATCCAAGACCTAGTGTGGATGTCGAGACATGTAAAATGCCCCTACCTGGTGTGCCAACTGTTAGTGTTTTGAGTTACCACCGATGAGTATATTTCTAATATTGCGCGTCTGGCTCGGATGGTGTGCTTAGAGGACACGAGGTTTATACTGGTTTGGGCAGAAAGTCCCTAGGTCCAGTTCATCGCTACTACTCATGGTACTAGCACTGAAAGTTTGCACTAGGGGTTACAAATAGGCGAGAGAGGGAAAGGATCCCAAGTCTGGTAAAACAATGAATGGGTGCTGAGAGCTCGACTGCTGCTTAGCCGAGTGTTCGTGTAGTGCTCTTGTGTTGATCTAGATCGAATCTCGATGGGTCGATCGATCCTGGTCCCCATCATGGGACGCCCTGCTTTCCCTTTTATAGGCCAAGGGAAAGCATGGGTTACAGCAGAGGAAAAGAGAAGAACAAGAGAGAGATAGGAAGGCCTTTAGGATCATCGGGTCCTTCTTCTCCTTCACGCGGGTCCTGCCGACCCTGTAGATGTCAATAGGGATAGCTCCATGTCGTGGCCCTATCCATCACTGGTGCCATGCGCAGGCATCGTTTGCCGGTCATGGCATTTCATCCTATCCTAGCGGACGTCGCGGTGAACTGACGCGCCTGTCATCGCTTGTATGAGGGTTAGGCAGAACAGCACTGGCACACCCAACGTTGTTCTTGATGTGAACCCTCAGGTATAGCCCATCATGGCCACGGTTTACATCGAGGTGTGCTAGTCTCTTCCTTGGTGTCAAAGCTTTGACCCAGGCCATACGCTTACCTAGAGTGGTTGGCGGCGGTATCGGTCCCCGCCAAGCGAGGCGGGGCCTGCACCCAAGGGGTCGGGCGAGGCGGAGCCCATGGCCTCAGGGTTAGGC
The DNA here is from genome assembly GCA_904845875.1 of Miscanthus lutarioriparius. Lineage (NCBI taxonomy): Eukaryota > Viridiplantae > Streptophyta > Magnoliopsida > Poales > Poaceae > Miscanthus > Miscanthus lutarioriparius. The sequence continues at coordinate 14,613,524 of CAJGYO010000008.1, forward strand.
GAGGCAGAGCCCACGGCCTTGAGGTTGGGCGAGGCAGAGCCTGCGGCCTTATGATCGGGTGAGGTGGAGCCCGTGGCCTCTGGGTCGAGCGAGGCGAAGCCCGTGGCCTCAGGGTCGAGCAAGGCAGAGCCCGTGGCCTTGAGGTCGGGCGAGGCGGAGCCCGTGGCCTTATAGTCGGACAAGGCAGAGCCCGTGGCCTCTGGGTTGGGCGAGGCGGAGCCCGCGGCCTTGAGGCTGGGCGAGCCAAAGCCCATGGCCTTATGGTTGGGCGAGGTGGAGCCCGTGGCCTCGGGGATGGGCGAGGCAGAGCCCGTGGTCTCAGGGTCGGGAGAGGCGGAGCCCATGGCCAGAGGTCGGGTGAGACGAAGCCCGCAGTCTCGAGGTAAGGTGAGACAGAGCCCGTGACCATGGGGCCAAGCGAGGCAGAGCCCGCGGCCTCGAGGTCGGGCGAGGCGGAGCCCTTCCCTAGGGGTCGGCCAAGGCGGAGCCCACGCACCTGGGGGTCGGTTGGAGCTGTAGTCGCGCTCTTGACTACTCGGATGAACCAATGTTGATGACCATTAGCTCCTCCTCTTCGGGTACCCTAGTATTGGTCCCCGACACCTTTTTACACATAAAAAGAGAGAAATAACAAATTTGTTCAACCAAAATAAAAGAACAAGCTTGTTTAAACGAAACAGGAGGGTTGGAACTTGTCCACTTATTACAAATGTGCCACCTGACCTATCTAGCTAAACTAACCCCTTGGGGGATGATTTCATCTTCTATCTTGGTAGAAAGGTCATGCGCCAGGGGGCCACCTCCTTCTCCATGTCATCTAGCTCAGCGTCAGTATAGACAGGCGCGAAGCCTTGGCTCATCGTTGCCAGATCGATGTTCTCATAATGAGAACGGGCGATCGTGAATGATCAGTGAATGCCAAAGCGAAGCATGCCTCTTGTCATATCACGTGCCTGGTCCGTGATCCAAGTGGCGTGAACCGTGAGCGAGCTTGTCTCCTGCTCCGAGGCCAACTCGAGCTCATCGCAAACCAGCTAGACGGCGATGCGCAGGTTGTCATGATCATCGCTCTCCTTCTGGAGGGTGTCCTTCACCTCACTAAGCTCCTTCTCTAGGCCACGGCTCTTCACCACCTCCTCCCCGAGCTTGTCGTCGAGACCTGCCCAAGTCACGTACCGATCGTGTCAAAAGGCTTACCATGGATTCTAGGGAGAAAGACAACAAGGGAAACTGGAGACTTACCATCCATGTCCGCTCAAAGCTTGCGCCCCTCATCACACAACCGGGTCACCTCGACCTCCAGCCATCAGACCTCTTCTTAGCACTGACCGACCTCTGCAGTGAGCCCGGTGGACACGCCCTCTGCTGCAACCTTCAGGTCCCCGTCCCTCTGAAGCTCATCCTCGAGGTGGTCAATCCGCTGCTGAGCGTTGCCATGCTCCTAGCAAGCCATGTCAATCCCCGTGCAGAGCTCCTCTACGGCCCGAAGCAAATCATCACGCTCCTTCCGTAGCCGCTCAACCTCCACGGTGTCCATGCACGCCTTCTTGATCAGGGCCACGAGCTTCTCCTCAGCTTCGTGGGCATTGTCATGAGCGTCCTTCTCCCTAACTCTAAGCCACCTCCTGATGGGCGGTAGTGAGCTATGCGGTCAGCCCCTCACTCCGCCGTGTCTCCTCAACAAGGAACTGGGACTTCTCCTGGCTACAGGCCATAAGGATCTATGAAGAAGAAAAGACTTAGAGGCATGGAAAGAGAACATGGGGCTCAAAAGCACGGTCATATCATACCTAGCCAGCCAGAGAGACAATGTCATGCATCGAGCTCAGCATGGTGGTCAGGGCGCGAACCGCATCCCCAACCTCCATGTGGACGCTCCCCCATTCCTGCTCCTCTGCTGCTTCATCGAGGGCAGCCACCTAGACCAGAGACCAGGACGTCCCGCGCCGACCTCAAGCGGCGCCGACCTCTCTTGCGGCGGCAGCTCCTCCAAAGCATCTCCTTTAGCGATAGAGGGGGCGGGTGATGCGGACACAGAGGCATGTCCTATTGCCACATCCACGAAGGATGCCTCGGGTGCACCCCCTTTCGTCTTCCCCACCGTGGACATAGCCACCCACACGGAGGATGGCTCCGGCCGTGCCTCCTCTACCTACGACGTCGAGGAAACGATCGGCCATGCCGCGCCTGCCACAGGCGCCCCGGATGTGCCCTCCTCCGCCTGCTCTCCCATGGACATAGCCATCGACTGTGCCTCCCCAGTCGATGTCATGGCCACCCGAACGCCACTCACGCTCACCACTAGCGCGGTGCCAACCGACTCCTGGAGCGTTTGTCGGAGGAGGATCTTTTTTGGAGCAAGCCACAGGAGAGTCCTACGTTCTTCGACGCTGCAAGGGACATGGCTGTCAGTTCACAGCAAAAATTCATTAAGACAAAAGGACGAAAAAACTCTTGACTCACCCTAACACCATCATCCGATGACGTTTTTGGGCTGGCTTGCCCAAGCCCGACTGCTCCTCGTCTGGACATTGCCTCTTCGAGCCCTCCCTCGGCTCAGAGGGCTCGGACGAATCAGAACGGCCGCCTCCCACCGACTCCAGAGGCACCACCGAGGGCTCGGACGGAGCAGGGCGACCAGTTTCTACCGGCTCTAGGGCCACCATCAAAGGCCCAGACGAGGCAAGGCAGCCTGATTCCGCCGGTTCCAAGGCCATCGTCGAAGGACCGGATGGGGCGGGGCGTTTTGATTCCGCCGGCTCCGAGGGCGCATCCTCCCCCTCCTGCCCGTGGCATGCCACAGGAAGGGCCCCGCCTAGGCAAAGATGGGTACTTGTCCCTGGCGGCTAGATCGTCCCATGGGATGGGCGACATGGAGCCGTCATCCTCCTCCTCCACGTCTTCTTCGTCCTCTTCTTTCGACGAACCTTGACGCCACTTCCCTCACTATAGCTTCGCTCGCTGCTTTGACCGTCGTTTCCTCTCCTTGTCATCCTTCTTCTTCTTCCTTTGTTCATCCATAGCATGGTTCATCGCCCTCACGGTCACATACTCTAGCAACAGGGCGACAGAGTCTCGGAAGACTAACCCCGCTGGTAGCTCGATGAAGCCCGTGTCCGATCGCATCATGGGATGCCCTAGGATCGGGAACACGGCGTCGGCCTCCCCCATGGCCTCCTTGATGCGCTACATCACCTCGCTGTCGTGGAGCAGACCCTGGGCGAGCATCGTCCCAATGAGTTATGCACCAGGCATCATCACGTACAGTGGAAGGACGCATGACATCAGCAGCGCCACCCTTCTCGCATGATACCCCTCGATGACGCCGACCTCGTAGAGGTCGTGGGTCTTCAGGAACATGATGGCCTCGAGGAGGTCACGCATCCTCTTCTTCTCCTTGATGGGTGGCCCCCACGGCCATGACAGTGTGAAAGCTCTAGTTTGGTTTTTGCTAATTGATGAAACCCTAAGTGCTAACCTAGTTTATCAAAGTGATTATGAGATAGGTAGCACTACTCCAAGTGATGAAGCAATGGCGAAGATCATGATGATAGTGATGGCATGGTGATGATCAAATGCTTAAACTTGGAAAAGAAGAAAGAGAAAAACAAAAGGCTTAAGGCAAAGGTAAAAATTGTAGGAGCCATTTTGTTTTAGTGATCGAGACACTTAGCGAGTGTGATCACATTTAGGATCGATAGCCGTACTATTAAGAGGGGTGAAACTCGTATCGAAATGCGGTTATCAAAGTGCCACTAGATGCTCTAACTCATTGCATATTCATTTAGGATCTAGTGGAGTGCTAACACCCTTGAAAATGTTTGTGAAAATATGCTAACACATGTGCGCAAGGTGATACACTTGGTGGTTGGCACATTTGAGCAAGGGTTAGAAACTTCATCGGCGGAGTATTTGCCCATAGAGTGCGGATAGTCCGACGGTGCCACCGGCGCTCTTTACAGAAAAGACGAAGGTCACTGAAAGTGACCGAACGCTGGTCTAGGTTGGACCGGCACGTCCGGTCAGTGGCAGCAGAGGGCGCGTGTTTCGGTCTTCGATCGGATGCTGGCACTAAAAGTGACTGGACGCTAGCAGGGTGCGTCCGGTCAGTGCTGACGTACGCTGACATGGGGCGCACAGAGGAGAAATTGAGTAACCGGACGCTGGGTGAGTCCGGTCGGACATGACCGGACATGTCCGGTCGTGAAATCTCGCGTTTGGAACCTTACTGGAAACGACCAGACGCTGGGGTCCAGCGTCCGGTCACTTTCTAACTGACGCGTCCGGTCAACAGACGACCGTTGAAATATGACGAACAATATTTGAAGCAGGGGACACGTGGCGTGTATCACATGACAGGACGCTGAGGGCCAGCGTTCGATCGATCGGACCAGAGCGTCTGGTCAGCCCACGCTGTGCCCAACGAAGGGGTACAATGGCTCTATTTCGTGGGGGCTTCTATTTAAGCCCCATGGTCGGCTCAAGCTCACTCTCTTGGCCATTTGCATTGACATAACAACCTTGTGAGCTTAGCCAAAGTCCTCCCACTCATCTCCATCATTGATTCATCATCATTGTGAGATTGGGAGAGAATCTAAGTGCATTGCTTGAGTGATTGCATCTAGAGGCACTTGGTATTCATGTTTCGCTGCGGGATTCGCTTGTTGCTCTTGGTAGTTGCCACCACCTAGACGGCTTGGTGCAGCGGTGGAGGATTGGCATGAGTCGGTGATTGTTCATGGCCATCTCCGGTGATTGTGAGGGGATTTGTACCTTCCCCGGCAGAGCGTTGAAAGGTAACTATAGTGGATTACTCATGTCATTGAGTTACCTCACTTGTGGGTAGGTTCTTGCGGTGTCCAATCGTGTGGACGAGGTTTGTGCAACATCTCTTAGCCGCCGAACCACCAAGTGTTGGTCGACACAACGGGGACGTAGGTGTTGGCAAGCACGTGAACCTCGGGAGAAAATCGGTTGTCTCTTGCCATTTGGCATTCTCTCAGTGATTGATTTCATCTTCATCTTGTGATTGGTTCATCCCTCTACACGGCGGTATAATCACCCTACTCACTCTTCTATATTCTTGCAAACTAGTTGTGGCAAGCTCTTTAGTATAATTAGAATTGAGAGCTTGTTTTGTTATTTAAGTTCATCTAGTGGAGCTCTTTAGTGTAGCAAGATTGAGAGCTCTTAGTGAGTAGTATCATAGCAAGTTGTGTGTCTAGTAATCATTGCAACTAGAATTGTTAGATAGGTGGCCTACAACCCTCGTAGAGCTAGAGCAAGTTTGCATTTCGCTATTTGTCTTACTAATCAAATTGCTCTAGTCAATTTGTAGAATTTTAAATAGGCTATTCACCCCCCCCCTCTAGCCATATTAGGACCTTTCACAGTGGTACATCTTCGACCAGGCGCCCGGAGAAGAACGGCAAGGGAGCGGCAGGGTCGTCCTTCAGATAGAACCAATGCGAGTGCCACCCCATGTTGGAACTGGAGAGCTGGCAGGGCATGTACTCGGCCGCCCGCTGCCCCTGGAGGTGGATGCCCGCGCATCTTGATAAAGGAGATGAAGAAGAAATATCTCCACAGCTCGAAGTGAGGCTCGATCCTCAGGTACTCCTCGCACATCGCGATGAAGGCCGCGATGTGCTGGATCCCATTGGGGTTCAAGTGTTGCAGCTCAATCTGATAGTGGTTCACAGAACCCGGTAGAATGGGTGGGGAGGAACCACGAGTCCGCGCTTGTGGAAGGGCACGAAGGAGACGATGTCCCCGTCGGGCAGCGCCGGCGCATCCTCACGGCCGGGCACAAGCCACTCCACCGCATTGGTCCTCCCACGGAGAAGACCACGCTTGACAAGGCCCTCAAGCCGTGCATGGGTAACATTGGAGCGGTACCACGAATCCATGGAGGATGGAGACGGCTGTGGAGAAGCAAAGGCAGCGGCGGAGAAGCAGAAGCTATAGATCTAGGGCTCCAACGGCGGATTACCAAGCACCGTAGATCCGAACGGCGTCACGTCACCTCCTTCCAAAGATCATGCGCACGCTATCTCTGGTCGCACCCTCAAAGGACATGTCGGATGATGGTTTTCCCATTCGATGGGACAAGAACCATCGCAGGTAAGGAGGGATACAGAGCTAAAAACGCTCCTACGACCCATTCAGGCCCAGGAGTTCAAAGGCTGGCCCTCCGATGGGACCATAGCCGATCCGGGGCACCCTTAGAGTGAGGGGTGGAAAGGGATGGGCCCACTAGCGGCCAGTACCCGGGCGCACGAGCGCCACAGGCATCTCGGCCCATGTTTGAGTCTTGGTCGGGTCCCAGTCTATGGTTTTTCCTCGAAGAAAGGCAACGAGCCCTTGGGACCGGTCGAACGGACCCGAGAACTATATGGATTGGCCACTGAGAATTTGGAGTCGATCACCAGCTGACTCTTGTCGGACCCCCATGAATGGGAAGCCAGGGCCCTACTCGGACTAGCCCATTAACAGCTCACCGAGCACCATGTTTCGTCCATCGACGAAAAACGTGGCATGGCTCAGCCCCTCCGTTTTATCAAAAAAACGCTTGAGGGATAAGACGAGCTGACCCCTTGATTGGACCCCTGCAACATGCGGGGGCTCGAGGGAAGTTGGACTTGCAAAGAGACCGAACGTGCGGTCGCAGTACGACGGTGGACCGATCGGATCCTAGGGGACCGGAATCAAGAACAATCTTTTCGACCTTCCGAATCCTACGGTTGCATGCCTCCTAGAAGACCGATCACGATAAAAGGCAATCGCCGTCCTACCAGGACACGCCGCTAACTACAAAAAGTAGGCCAAGGCCCTCAGAGTCCTCCCGTCCAAAAAAGCCTCCAAAGGAGTATTCTACTCCTCCGCAAGCTGGGGGCTACTGTCGGGTATCGATATTATGGATACCCAAAGCAAGGGAGTTAGCACCCACGCTGAATCCCCCGAATGGCTCGAGATGTATTAGAAGGTCTCGCCCGACCCTGAGGTCGCAGGTTCCATCTCGCCCGACCTCGAGGCCGTGGGCTCCGCCTCGCCCGACATCAAGGCCGCGGGCTCCGTCTTGCCCGACCCCGAGGTCGTGGGCTCCGTCTCGCCCGACCCCTTTGGATGCGGTCTCCGTGTCGCCCGACCCCAAGGACGTGGTTTCTGTCTTACCCAAGGCCGCGAGCTCCGTCTCGTCCGACCTCGAGGTCACGGGCTCTGTCTCGTTCGACCTCGAGACCGCGGGCTCCGCCTTGCCCGACCTTGAGGCCGTGGGCTCCATCTCGCCCGACCCCTTGGGTGCGGGCTCCGTCTCACCCGACCCTTGGGTGCGAGCTCCGTCTCACCCGACCCTAAGGACGCGGTTTCTGTCTTGCCCAAGGTCGCGGGCTCCGTCTCACCCGACCTCGAGGACGCAGGTTCCATCTCGTCCGACAGGGACCCATACCGCCGCCAACCACTCCAGGTCCAAGCGTATGGGCCTGGGTCAAAACTCTGATACTAGGGAAGATGCTGGCATGCCTCGATGTAACCCGTGGCCATGACGGGCCATACCTGGCAATTCACATCAAGAACAGTGTCGGACGTGCCGGTACTGTTCTGCCTAATCCTCGTACGGACGCTGACAGGCACGTTAGTTCACCACGACGTCCGTCGGGACGGAGTGGGACACCATGACCGGCAGATGACGCCTGCGCATGGCGCCAGTGACAAACAGGGCCGCGACATGGAGCCGTCCCTGTTGACATCTACAGGATCAGTGGGACCCGCATGAAGAAGGACCCGATGACCCTAGAAGCCTTCTTCTCTCCCTCGTTCTTCTTCTTTTCCTCCTCTGTAACCCGCGCTTTCCCTTCACCTATAAAAGGGGAAGCAGGGCGCCCCACACTGGAGAGATCGAAACACAAGAGCACGACGCGAGCATAGGGTTAGGGCCAATCGAGCTCTCAGTATCCGTTCACTCCTTCCACCAGAGACTTAGGATCCTTTTTCTCTCGCCTGTTTATAACCCTTACTACAAAGCCAGCGCCGGTAATATGAGTAGCAGCGAACTAGACGTAGGGATGTGTTTACACCAAAATTTAGTAAGCTTACCCTAAAAAAGAGAAGATCGGCCGATGATGTCAAAAACAAGAACATTGCCTAAATAAGGGATATTTCATGGCCAAGATGTTGATCTGTTGCAGAACGCAGCTTTGGCACATGCACAGGATCGTTTCGAAAATCAGATGTGATTGCCCATGCTCAAAAAGGAAATGAAATATTTTAATTAGATGGCCTCACGTATGCGGAAGGCAACGATGGAAAGATAGCTTACAGAAGAAAGCTTGGTTACGGAAAGCACAAGATATTGGCATGTACCACGGCAGCAAAGAGAAGAAAGATTATTTAATTGATTCCAATTGCCATACGAGCTGAGAACCAAATCGATTTCTATTTACCAGCTAAGTCTACGGAAGTCATCTGACAGGTGCACGAGATGGTGATTAATTAAAGAAAGGAGCACATATCGGGAATTGGAGATTGGTAATAATGTGGCCTGGCCGCATATATTTGCATGGCCACGTTTGCAGAGCGTGCATGGGAGATCCGGACTTTGGCTCAACGGAGATATATTCTTAGATTATATTTCCATCTTTATTTTTGAGTCATGTTTGTACACGGCAAAGAGACCAGCCGACTCGTGTTATATATATATATATATATATATATATATATATATATATATATATATATATATATATATATATATATATATATATATATATATGAGTTTTCGGCCTATTGTAAAAAACAATCAACCGAACCGATCAAATACAAGTCAATTATTTTTTTCGGCTCCGGCCGCTCCTTAGGAGTAGGAGCAGAGTAGATCTCGGCGAGTTCTTCAGCGAGTACGGCTGCATCGATCCAGTTGACCTCCACTGCTTATCTGTAAGTACCATCATGGTTTATACCTATATTCGTATGGCTGCATCGATCTGGTCGACCCCCACTGCGACTCTGGTATAGGCTAGTTATCGACTCTTGTCTAGTTCAAGTATGGCCTATGTGATTCTGCCTCACACCCCACTGCTTGAACTAGTTCAAGGTCAAGTTATCGGCTCTACCTTAGGATGGCAGTGTTTGGTAGATTCATTAAGTTGCCGATATAGCTTATTGCTTTCATCATTTATCTAATTACAGCAATATCACTCTGTCCGATTGAGATTGATCTGGATCGGCCTTATATCTTATTTAACCCATCGTTTGCTAATCTAAAGATGATCTAATCTACACCTTAAACGATGAGTTATGCTTTATCGGCTGTTTTGCGTCAATCTTAATCATGCATAGCGTGCGGTTAATGCATGTTCGATCTTGAGTAGATCTATTGATTAGCGAGAACCGTTTCATGGCCCGTTATCACGGCCTGTGAGATTCTGCCTCTCACCCCACTGTTAGCACCATGGAGTGGGGATCGTTAGTCGGTAGATCCGTTCCTAAGAAGGCATGATCTTAACTGTGCGCTATGCCTGAATCGGCTGTTTAGCCGATATCGAACGTTTTCACGAACAGTTCACATTACGAGATCATTTAAGTAGAGATAAGTTGAAAGATATGTTAGCCCCATGATCTTATTATTGTATTACGGCCTGCATGATTCTGCCTCATGCCCCACTGATATTAGTAATGAGTTAGGGTTGTCGAGTCTATTGTTGTTTTTATAGCCTGCATGATTCTGCCTCATGCCCCACTGGTTATGGCGATAGATGAGATCTAACATGTTCATTAGATTTATCTTTATTAAATGGTCAAATGGTGTTGAATTGTTTCTTTATATAAAAAGGAGTTCGGTTACTTGTAATCATTGGCTCAGTATAAACCGATCATCATTGATATCTTATTGTCATTGATTAATATTTGTTGAAATAATATTTATCATGAATGATAACCCATTCTTTTTATATAACCCCATGAGTTTTAATCGATTTATTCTTATGAATATGCTGGAATCGACTATTTAGTCGATCTCTTCTCGTATCGGCTCTCAGAGCCGCACATTCGGGACTGTCTGGCAACACCGGCACGTTCCGCCCTTAATTACTGATGAGTTTTCTCTCCTTGTCAATTGCAGGGCCAAATTGACTGGCACGTCTCGGGAGGATTGCGCATGATCGACCACCCTTCCGGCTTGCTGCGTGTGTCCTCGGCACGGAGACAAAAATTCTGTGTCGACAGGACGTTCCGCCCAAGCCAGTATAACCCTTGTGTCCTCCGAGCACACCATCCGAGCCAGAAGCGCAAACACAAATTTACTCATCGGTGATCCGAAAACACCGACAAGATGTGTTAACAGGACCTAAGAATGACCTTTAAAAGCTGAATTATTCACAGAGCAAAATTAGAACTCCACAATCATTTTATTATTCATATAATCTTTGGTTTACCAAGGATGCTCTAGGTACCATAGCACATGGCATTTCATCAAGCGGGTACACTACCTGGTTCCTGGTAGCTAGACGTTTTGAGCTTAAAAATGTCATGAGCACTTGTTTTGGCATTTTATCACGCTTGTTTTGGCATTTCATTAAATGGCTACACTACCCGGTAGCTGGACAGTTTAGCCTAAAAATGTCATGAACACGTTTAGCATTTCATCAAACGGCTGCACTACCTTCATGAGCACTTGTTTAGCGTTTCATCAAACGGCTACACTACCTAGTAGCCAAGCGAGACCATTTGAGCCATGCGTAAAAATGTAGAATCTCTACAAAGATGAACTGACGCACACGTGAACCAAATGCAACATTCGCAAGAAATCCAGTGATAACAACAATCATGTATTGCAAAAGGTAAAGAGAAACAGGCAATTAACCGCAGCAACTTGACTCTCATCCGATACTTAATCGATGGCAATGTATGTAAGGAAAATTGCCCGACTGACAAAGCAAGGGCAGACTCGACACACCCTATATGACCATAAATGATTATGGGGACCGATGCCACCACCTAGTAGGATAGTTACGAGTGTTTGGAGATCGAAGTCTCCGCCCAAAACGAATGTTGGAAGAATCCTCCCTCTACATGAATTATTAATTTCTTCGATATGAAAGGCAAAAACTTCACCAGATCCTGATTGGGCAGGAGCGGGAACAAACTGCTCTTGTTCCGTTGTTCGTCATCATTTTTCTCCATTTAAGCACCGCCAGAGCCGTACTTCTTCCCGAAGAAGAGGATCTGGAGCTGGTCGTAACCAGAAAGCACACCAGCACCAGCAATGGCACGAAGAATGTTAGCACCAGCACCCTTGAACAGGGACTTGGGGCCTTCCTTCTTAAGTATCTGCTGGAACGCATCCAAGGAGCTCTTGTACTTGACGGCCTCACCAGAGGTCATCATCATCCTTCTGCGGACGGTGTCAATGGGGTAAGATGCAAGACCAGCACCGTTGGTGATCAGCCAACCCAGAGCGAAACTGGCAAAGAAATTGTCCTGCAAAAGAGAAACACATCTTGTAGCTCATACCACAAGCAAAAGCACCTTATATTGAAAGAGACAGAAATTAGACAAACCTGGAGGCTGCCGGTGAGGAGAACTGGCTTGATAGAATCGTAGAGCCCGAAGTACAGACCACGGTAAACAATAATTCCAACACAAGAGATGTTAAATCCACGGTAAAGCCCAGCAATGCCATCAGATTTGAGTGTCTTGCGGTAGACATCCACAAGACCATTGAATTGCCTTTCACCTCCTCCCTTGGAAGCCTTGGCATCATTGGCCAACCTTGTCCTGGCGTAGTCCAGGGAGTACACAAAAAACAAAGAGGAAGCACCAGCAGCACCACCAGAAGCGAGGTTACCAGCAAACCACTTCCAGTAACCGTCCTTGTCCTTCTTGAAGTTGAACAACCTCTTGAAGTAGTCCTTGAATGCAAAGTTCAAAGCCTAGAACATAGATATGAGGACAATTAATAATATAAGTTAAATTATATTCAGTAACTCGTACAGTCCATCAGGAGCATTCAATCATTTAGGTACTGAAAGATCATGCAGTTTCAACATATTTACAATAGTTACTGAGTAAAAAATATAATGGAAGGTGTGGGCTACCTGAGTAGGGAAGTAACGAATAACATTAGCGGTGTTACCCCTCCACAAGGAAGAGAAACCCTCATCCTTAATGGTACGTTTGAAGCAGTCACCAATACCCTTGTATGGCTCTGACAGCCTACCAGACTTAATCATCTCATCCTGGTTCTGAATAAGCAGCTTCACACGCTCAATGGGAGCAGCAGCAGTCTTTGAAACAGCAGCTGAAACACCACCCATCATGAAATCAATCATGAAGTTTTTGCCTCCTTTCTCAGCTGGAGCATTGGCAAAAAGCGGGTTCTGCATCACTGGGACATTGATGCCACCGCTAACAGACATTGAAGGGCTAAAAAGGCTCTGGGTCATGTAGTTTCTCGTGGTAAATCTCCTTTCATAAGATGAGACAGAAGGGCAGATGTTACGGGCCCGTACACCTTCAGAGAAGCTGGAGCTCAGGTGGAACTGGCCACCGAGCTTATGAAGGACAGTGGGTTGGTTAGCCTGGTCCGCCATTACCACCTCAAAACTATTGGCTGCAACACAATATCAATACACAAAACTTAGGACAGTGCATAAAGAGAAACAGAATGTGTAAAGATAAGCATATGTATAGTAATAATAAAGCTACAGAAACAGACATTATTTTCTGAGTTTCAACATAAGTAGAGAGCCTCCGTATAAACATTAACAGATAAACTATCAAACAGAAATAAACAATTAATTAAATTATACAGACATAGATATTTATAATTTTCATGTTCCATAACTCTAATCTTGACAACAATCATCAGAATAGAACAGAAGCATAAAAATGAATCAACAAAATTTACACCAAGACAGCCTATTGTAGCATGCTCAAACAGTTCAGGAATTTTAACATTCACAGGTTGTGTAACAAATGAAGATTACCATGATCTCCAAATACAATTACATTAAAAACATTGAAGAACATCATAGCATGTCAAAGGTATAGGTGTGCACACAGGTTGTGTAACAAATGAAGATTACCATGATCTCCAAATTCAGTTACAATAAAACCATTGAAGAAACCCATAGCATGTCAAAAGTATAAGTGTGCACTCTAGTACTCGTCCTTTCAAGAACCGAAAAATAAACCCATTGTTTCAAGTACAAATGAGACCATCTTTAACATGTGTTAGCAAGAGAATATTCTTCATTTTTGCCACTTAGACCTTTTAAATCACGACAGTTTACCCGAACTTCAACCGTGCACAAAAAAGTCATGGATTATGACAGCCTGTACGTAGTACAGAGTGAAACAGATCTAGGGCCGGGAGCATGCTAAACAAGACCTTCACATGATATATGTGCATAAAGTATAAAGAATTCAACATTTCAACCAATATCTTTGGGACGGGCGTCTGCCGTCAGATCGCCATCCACGGCTCAGAACACAGACAGATCTAAAGGGCACCGTCACTATCACGAAACAGTGGTCAAAATACGACATATTTTTTCCCTCCCTGTCCCACTTGCCCGATTGACAACCCAATAACCTTGCGATCTAAAAGGATTCCACAAAGATTTAAAGATTCCAAGGCTCCCAAGACAAACGGAGCACAAAATCCACTGCGATGCACACACATACGGATAAACGGAGTAGATCTCAAGTATAGATGAACCGACCACTAGGAGAGTCTCAACAGTCCTTACCCGACGCAGGAAGCACCGATCTGAATGAACCCCAAAGGCCGAGGCTACCACACGAACGATCCAAACCTAAAAACCGGAAATAATGGATCTATACGCGACGAACACAGACGGGCAGAGCAGATCTATATATAACAGCACGCATGCCGGACCGATCGCCACAAATAGGAACGAGAGCACGAGCCTAAATCGGGAACAGAGGACGGGAGAGAAGCCTGGTGGGACGCGAGACTCACCCTTGGGCACCGGAGGCGGAGAGGGAGGCGGAGAGGGCGGCGGCTCCGAACTTTCAGAGGCGCGTCGAGGTGAGAGTGGGGCGATGCCTTCCTGGGGAATGCCATTTTATCTCCGCTGCGCCGCCACCGCGCGTGCCACCACCCCGCGTGCCCCCGCCCAGTGGGTCCTCGCGCGCAGGCTGGCCGTCCGATCGGGCGGGGCCGGTGGATCCGCGTCTCCCCCGCGCGGTGGGCCACATGGGGGGTGGTTCCATGCTGGGTATTTTGATTCGCCGGGTACCCGGATCCGGTGCGAAGCGTCGAACACCGAACGGCGGGGTCGGCGAGCGGAGGATCGTGCGGTGCGGACGTGGTTGGTGGGGAATGGGGCAGCGCGTGTAGAGTGTGGCACGGCGGATCCAGGGCGTTAGGGTTTGTTTGCGCTGGAACGGACGGTGGATGTGCACCGTCATGTGTGGTTGGTTGGTCAGATCGGGTCTCCAGGTCCAAGTCCAGGTCCAGCGATAGCGGAAGAAGGTTGGGGGAAGGCGGAGTGTGAAAGGGCAGGCAGCACGGAACATGGGCTGGGGTGTGCGAAACGTGCAAGCTGGTTGATGATGGGATGGATGGTCAGCACTGAGCAGCTAGGCTGTTTCAGTATTTCTCTTCTTTCTGATCTTTTTTAGGGACTCTTCTAACTGATAGGGACTGAATCACTATTCTTGCTCAATTATATACTGTTGTTTATTGCTGTGTTCTTTTGATTTTCGACCGTCCATTCTTGATCTCAAAGGGCAAGGCCGCAAGGGAAGGGCACCGAGAATTGTAGTTTCTTTCGAATCGGATGGCTGGTGCCTGGTGTTGAAGAATGCACGATTTGGATTTGTGGAGGGGTAGCTGATGGGAAGTAACGGGTTCTTTTATGCACACACAGAAAAGTTCCTAGTATGAAAGTGACTGCCTGCGAAGTAGGAAACATCGAATTGGAGTGGTCCATGAACTGCATTTTCTTGGGGTCAACGGGAAGGCAATGTGTACTACAGTGAGCTGCGGACCTCTACGTATATTGTGACAAAATTAATTTTGAGATGGCATAGGTACGAAGCCGAATCTCTTTACTAAATAAACAAATAAAGAAGATGGAATAATCAAACAAGGTTTGATAGTCGGCTGGTTGAATTTTGGCTGAAACTGGCTAAAAAACACTGTTCTGCCTGAACTGTTGTGAGAGAAAAATATTGTTCCGGCTGAAAAAAGAAGTCGAACGCTTCTGAGTAAACCGAACAGGGCCTAAACGAAGATGAGACAATCTAGGGCATGCTTATGTGTAGTTTTTGTGAGGAGAGGCCTGTAACCTTTTTATACGCTTAGTGGTTTGATAGTATAAGCTAGACTATAAGCTCGGTTGTTTAATAAATCAGCTACAACCTTTTTTTAGCGTCTTTATATGTATATATATAAGCTCTCATGGATCCAAATACGATCTAGCTAAATGGTTTTTGGGATTTTGATGATTGATGAACATAAGTAATTATTACTATGTGTGTTTTGCAGCAACTATATTCACATGAATTAGTCACTTGCAGGTAGGGATGGCAATGGGTTTATACCCAATGGACACCCGAATCTACATCCATAACGAATTTTTGCACCCACAAAGAAATCTATATCCATACCTGTAATGCCCATGCGGGTAGCGGTACCATAGGTTGCACATACCCAAAAATAAATATATCTACTATGACTATATGAGCATATTACAAATATCTAAATATGTAATAAATGTAAAAAACTTGGTATATATGTAGCTCCTTTTTATCTAGCATTAGATGCTTTAGTTGGACCATGTTTTGGAGTACCTTTGAGTTGAGGGATGACTAAACTACAATTGCGTATTGGGTATACACATAACCATGGGTTTATGTTTTGGATAGTGTATGACCATGCCCATACTTACAAACAAGATAGGTAAGCATTTTTTCCTATTAGCATACCCATCCATAAGGAAGTTAACCCACACATACCCTAATAAAAGGGGGCAAAACCCATTGGTTACGGGTTGTGGGTACTCATTGCTATCCCTACTTATCGGCTACATTTTTTTTTTGGCCCTCAGGATGTTTTGGATGGATGGCAAGTATGGAGATAAGGATATTCACGAAAACTAAGAACTATGTAAGACAAAGTGCAACCTTGGTGCTCGAAGGCACTTGACGTATAGTGTATAAGGCTTTGTTTTTCCTTTGCCAACATATAAAGGGGTCCAAGACATGTAACTTGATGGGAGTTTGAGTTGGAGCATTTGGTGCACAGTGCTACACCCTCACCAAGTCAGAGCTTAAGCCGACCATTATGACAACCCTATCCCACCAACCACGACATGGGTGCGGCCATCCATGGCCAGCTAGTCCACAATCTCCTCCGTGTGACCATGATTGTGACGGGATGGCAACAGTGACGAGGACCGAACATGATGACGCCAGTCCAAGGGGCCCTTTGATCTTCTAACATGTAGGACCCTCTCCCTCTATGTAACCCTGCTCCCCTTGGCTATATAAGAGGTGGTAGGGATCACCCTTCCTTCTTCTCCGCGACCCCTAGGTGACCTTCGAGCTCTCCTGAACGCCTTCAGCACCTACAGTGAATCACTTGCTAAAACATGTCATGAGCATCATACTTAAGTGATATTGCATGTGGTGTGATGGATAGGTAAAGCATTATAACTTAAACGAGTCATAAAAACGTAAAACAAAAAGTTAATTCACGATTTATAAAGTTAGCAAGTAGAGATGTTAACTAATTTTTATTGAACAAAAACGCTATAAAACATATATGTGACACCTTAATAAAGTTTGAAGTACACATTTTGTAGAAGATAGTGCAACTTTTGTTTTAACAAGATAATAACGCTAGCTAACATTTCTAATAGCTTAGAAATTGAATCTGAAGCAAATCCAACTCAAGACTTAGTCATTTTCTTAAGTCTGAAAATAGATTGACAAAGCTATGTTTGGTAATTTATTCTGTAAAAATGGAGTTTAGGAGTGGTGTCATTCTTTAGCTCTTGTTGATGGCCTAAGGTGCCCTCTTTAGAGTAGTGAAGGTGGTTTGGGGATTGGATCAACTATGTAGTTGTTTCGAACGCTTTAAAATCCGTGCACAGCGTGTTCTTGGGCTATTTTTTTCTGGTTGGACGCGATCACCATGCCGAGCAGCCTCGACGTCGTGGCGCTCGGTGCGCGCAAGCGTGCGCGTGGCCGCGTGCGGCCGGTCGGAGCTGCCCGCGCTCTGGACGCCTCAGGCTACCACCGCGCGGAGCCGTGGCTGCCCAACTCGCCACGTCGCGCTGCCCCCGCCTGCTGCCATTGCCGTGTGTTGCTGCTGCCCTCCGTGCTGTGCCACGACAACGCCACTGTCGCTGTCGTCGCATCGCTGCGCTACGCCACTGGCTCGCCTTGACGCTGCACGCACGAGGCCGAACCGCAGTCGCCATGCCATTTACGGCACTGCGACACACGGGCCACGCCGACCTCGAGCGCGTGTCATCGGTTAGTGCCAGACATGGTCGATCCGATCGCGTCAATCGTGTCCCACCAAGCAAGCATAGGCCGAGACTTGATGACATCCCCACCGTCTCCCGCCCTCCCCTATCCTCTTCTTTGCTGCCGCCGTTGAGCCACGTCCAGCCTGCCTACATGCGAGAAGCCATCCCCCATCAATTCCACGTGCCTATGCTTGTACTCTCACGCCCTCTCGCTACCCGCCCCTACCCAGACTTGAACCATGCAAGGCCAAGCTCCAATTTGGAGCTTTGCCCGCCACCGCGCTGTTAAGACCCGTCACTGTCCTCACCGTGGCTAGCCCCCTCCTCAATGTCTCGAGCCGAATTAGCTGCACCACTAGCCCCACCTAGAATCCCTCCTCGTCGTGCGCACCTAAGCTGCACCTCTACCATTTCCTCGTCGCTGGCACGATCGTGTCGCTACGGTTCACCATCGAGCTCACCGCGTGCACACGGTCAGGCTGGCTCGGGGCATCTTCGGCCGAACCATCACCTCCGCTAGGTTAGTGGTGAGTCCCTATTGCTCACACGCTATCCCTACTATCTTGTTAACTCTATGGCTCACTGGAACGATGTCACCATTGCCGTAAGGTGCCCACCATCGTGGAGAGGCCCTTCTACTGCGTCTCAGTTCATGCAGCCACCACCCATCGCTTCGCGTCAAACCATAGGTGAGCGTCGACATCGTAGATAGGTCAGCGTGGGTCCTGTGTGGCCGGCACGTGCGGGGATGGTCGAGGACCATATCGTTGTAAAGGAGGGAGATTGCGAGGGTGTTCTTGCAAAGTTGTTGTCTATAGGAATAGTGCGAACAGTGCCGTGCGAATACTAGGTAGTGCAAGGGCATCTCTACAAAAAGCGCCAGCGCGTGGGCTGTCTCCCGCCGTGGGCCGGCCTATGTGCGTGGGCCGTGCCTGCGCGCCGCGCGTGCGCGCAAGTGGGCCGAGTCCGCGTGGTTGTGGGCCAAGCTGGTGAATTCATTTTTCCTTTTCTTAAGGAATTAGAAATAGCTTTATGTTTTAATTTCTGAGCTAAACTTTGAAAATTAATATCAATTCGCATTGGTGTCCAAAAATTGTGAAATAAATTTTGTTGAGTTCCTAAAAATATTGTCTATCTGATGGTATGACTAGATTATGTAGGTCTGAGTTGATGCTAAGGCTTATTAAATCATTTGAGAGTGTTTAACATTATTTAGGTTAATATTTGTAGAAATTTTTGTGGCAAATTGGTAATAATTTTGATCATGAAATTTTTACAGTAGGTTCATTGTATTCTTATGTGCTCACTGTAATTTTTGTGGCCCTATAATAGACCAAGAAATAAGGTAGTTAGGTGCTCCTTGTTTTAGTATACATTAATCGTTAATAAAAGAAGAAATGCATTTTAGTTGCTAAGATGATACTTGAATGTTTCATACCTATTTGTGGAAAGGATGGGTAGCTTAGCATCTTAGTCATTAGAGTTAGCTTAGTAGCTTGATAGATGTTTTGTTATTTTAAGAGTTGTTGTTGTCGTAATACTAAGTGTTGCATCATCATTGCATGCATGTAGAGAACGAGTTGGTGGAGTTCATGACCACGGGCGAGCAGGAGTATGAGGAGGTGATCAAGGAGTACGAGGAGGAGGTTCTCGTACATGAGGGAGCCCCAGAGCCACCATTGACTGACTTTGCTGACACCCTGTCTGCCCAAGGCAAGCCTCGGTGCATAATCCTTATTTTGAATAATCACTGGATATATATATGTGATGTGCATTTACGTTATAGGATTTATATTGAAACTACATGCATAGATAAACCTACCCATGAGTCCTACTAGCATAAGTCGAGTAGCTGCTATGCTTAGGCTATCAGTAGCGTGAGTAACCTACCGTTACTCATAATAGGTGATTATTATTACTCTCAGGATAAAATGGTGAAAGGAAATGGAGACTGGGCAGGGGTATGGTACGGGTGTTGGTGGGTGCAATAGGTTGTGTCCCATGGCCAATGGGGCATAGCTTGGTTACACTATTTTTCCCTATCTATGTCGATTAAGGACCGTCTATTGCTGTGGATTCTAGTCAGGTCATAGACTTATTATCCTGAGCACATACTTGCTTATGGTAGCGGGAAGGCTCGTTACTCTCTTGTCATGGGTTTCGGCTCTTTCCGGTCTGACTGATTGGAGATAGGGATGGTGGAGATCTAAATACCACACTGAGTCTAGAACTCAAGAGTGGGGGCTTGGAGTCCAAGTTTGGATGGGGACCGGGACCCCTTGATAGGAGAGTGGTGGGTTGGTCTTACTTGTGACTGGGGTACAAGCGGGACATGTGTTTCGGGGTACCCAGCTGGGATACATTGGTTCATGAATCGTCATGTGATACGGTATGGCTTGGCTACGATCTAGCACCGTAGTAAGAACTGGAAGATGAAAGGAGATGAATGGATCTGATTGCTCAACTCTTGCTCAAAAGTAGAACAGGTGCTTACATAGAATGGTTAGCTAATGAACTAATCATGACTGCTAATAAAACACCAACATAATGATTCACTACTAGTAATGCTTTTCGTAAAAAGGAAACCTAGCAAACCTTAAAGCTTATCATATCCTTTGGAGTCGAAAAATTATTTCCACTAGTTGGGTAAGTCTTGCGAGTACATTGTGTACTCAGGTTTTATTTACCCTTGTTGCAGGTGCAGCTTGAGGAGTGGCTGTTGTGTGGAGGATTCTTCTGGTGGGCACAGACGGATCCTTGTATCTTATCGTTAGATGTTTATTTCAATCCCGCTGTTTAAAATCTGCACTCTAAACTTGGTATTGTAACAATATATTTTCGAGAACTCTTGTTGTATGAAATGGACTAAGTATTGTAAACTCGTTCTCATTATTGGATTCTAGGTGAAAACGTGGATTATTCGAGTTCTCCCTTGGGGTGTGCTCGACGAAACCATCTGATGTAGCTAACTTTCAGGGTGCTTAGTGTCTAGTGGAAGACGAGCGTCTCCGAAAGCGTGTTATTTCGGGCGGTTCTGCCACAGGTGGTATCGGAGCCAATAATGGGTTACGAGTTTCATAACTCTTTTTAAAACCTAAAATTTGACCAACAAAAGTTTTGCGAAAAGTAGGATGCGATAAAATTATGTAAATAAGTATAAGCCTTAGTAATATGGTTTATATAGGATAGTGGCACTAGTTTTATCTAACCAAGGTTTCTGCAGGTACACTAACTTATGTTGCATAAGAATCGACTAGAATGCGATAATGAGTGTACGATGTGAATTTTTTTTGCGAATGCCGATATATTCTGCTTGAGTGAACATATAGGTCAATGCATGCATCATGATAGGGGAATCTTGTTAATTTAACCTCACCCACACATATAATTTTGGTTAGTGAATTAATCTAATAACTAAAAAGAATGCTTCGTCTAAAAGCCTTATCATTTCTCTAATCTCTTATTCCTAATCTGGAGGTGTTGTCCCTAATGGTGGGTTCCTATCTGTTTATAGATGAACCTAAGGTCCGATCGTGGGAGCACTAGTGCCGGGACGGGCCTTGGCCTTGGCGAAGGCCAAGATGAAAGTGGTCGTGGCAATGAGAATAGCAACGGGCAGAGCCATGATGCCCCACTCCTTGCTCCTCCTCCACCACCACCACCTCCGATGACTCATGCTGAGATGATGGCAAGATGTTGGATGCTCGACGCGAGTCAGCATGTGCCTTGGAGATGCTAGCCTAGGCGATTGGTGGCTTCGCCCGTGGGGGCTACGGAGGCAATGGCGGGAACGGGGGTGGTGCCCGTGGTCCCGAGGGCCCTTGTTCTTACCAGGATTTCTTAAAGACACACCCACCCACGTTCACGTCAACTGCTGAGCCTCTGGATGCGGAGCATTGACTTCGTATTCTAGAGCAGAAGTTTTAGCTGCTCACTGTAACTGAAGAACAGAAGGTGCGCTTTGCAGCGCAACAGCTGTTGGGCTCTGCCAGTGCATGGTGGGACACATTCAATGCCATGTAGCCGGTGGACCACCGTATGACTTGGCAGGAGTTTACCGCTGCTTTCAGAGGGTACTACATTCCTGCTGGTGTGCTGAACAGGAAGTTGATGGAGTTACTGGACCAGAAGCAAGGGAGCATGTCTGTGATGGAGTATGTGAACAAGTTCAACCATCTGGCATAGTATGCTGGGATCCACATTGATACTGATGAGAAGAAGAGGGACCGTTTCTATCGTGGCCTCTCTTGCAATCTGTAGAAGGAGATGCACATAGGGAACTATAAGACTTTTGGTGCTATAATGAATGATGCTATTGTCATGGAAGGACTTTAGCGTGACTCTTAGGCTGAGTGGAAGCGCAAGCGGGTGATCACTAGATCTTCTAGTCACCCACAGGATCAGAAGGTATAGGTTGTCAGGAGGATGTCCTATCACCCTCCGGGTTGACAGCCATCTTGTCAGTCTCAGCAGACTTACCAGGCACCTCCCACCCAGTATTGTGCGCCTACTCAGTAGGTGCAACAGCAGCCTTAGGGATAGTAGATTTCGCCTCGTCAGGGATAGGGGAACAAGTCTGGTGCTTGTTTCAAGTGTGGCAAGGAGGGACACTATGCTTGGGAGTGTCCATAGAACTGGCCTGCGCAGTCTTCCCAGCCTTCAGCCAACTCTCATATGGTCAAGAGGACGTTTATCAAGAAGAAGGTGCCCATAAGCCGCTCTGGACAAGTCAACTTTACTAAGGCTGAGGAGATTTTGTAGAATGAACCTGTGATGGTTGGTATGTTTACCATTGATTTCCACCCAGCATATGTGTTATTTGATTCTGGTGTATCGCATTCATTCATGAGCATGGGGCTTGCACAGAGGCACAATATATCTCTTATGGCTATTCCTATTGCCTATAGAATCAGTACTCCAGGTGTGCAGTTGTGCATTAATACTCGAACGAATACAGTCAGATTAGTGCTAGCCACTCACACTTACCACCTCCAGTTCATGGTGCTGCCTAGGCAAAGCATAGATGTAATTCTGGGCATGAACTGGTTACGAGTTTATGGGGTAGTCTTGAACCTTAAGCAGAGAGTTGTTGCGTTACGGCTTCCTTCTTCTGAGGATAGGATGTCTCTTCTTATGCCCTCAGATCCTGCCTTACCAGTTGTTGCTCATGCTGAAGCTTCTCCTGTTCTTGCCTCTAGTCCTATGGTCTGTGAGTTTTCGGGTGTCTTACCACCAGATAGGGAGGTGGAGTGTGCCATTGAGTTAGAAACTAGCACTGCTCCTATTTCACGGCGTCCTTACCACATGGCTCCTAAAGAACTAGCAGAAATGAAGAAGCGGTTAGAGAAATTATTGGAAAAGGGATTCATCTGACCTAGCTCTTCACCGTGGGGTTGTCCAGCCATTTTTGAGAAAAAGAAGGATGGTACTCTTCGGATGTGTGTGGATTACCGCCCTCTCAATGTGGTAACCATTAAGAATAAGTATCATTTACCTTGTATTGATACTTTATTCGATCAGTTGGCTGGTGCAAAAGTGTTTTCCAAGATTGATCTTCGTTCGGGTTATCATCAAATTAAGATCAGACCACAAGATGTACCAAAGGTAGCTTTCTCTACTAGGTATAGGCTGTATGAATACCTAGTCATGTCTTTTGGTCTCACCAATGCTCCTGTATTCTTCATGTATCTCATGAATTCAGTCTTCATGCTGGAGTTGGACAAGTTTGTAGTGGTGTTTATTGATGATATTTTGATATACTCCAAGAACAAGGAAGAGCATGCCCAACATCTCTGAATAGTACTGACTCAATTGAGAGAACACAAGTTGTATACCAAATTCAGCAAGTGTGAGTTTTGGTTAGATCGAGTGTAGTTTTTTGGGCATGTCCTAACACCTGAAGGCATCTCGGTAGATCCAAGCAAGGTGCAAGATGTTCTAAATTAGAAATCTCCCAAGTCAGTGCATCAGATTCGTCAGTTCCTTGGTCTTGCTGATTATTATCGGTGCTTCATCCCTGACTTCTCCAAAATAGCCCAACCAATGACCAAGTTGCTCTAGAAAGATGTAAAGTTTGTATGGAGTCCGGCTTGTGAAGAAGCTTTTCAAGCTCTGAAGCATTTTCTTACCACTACTCCTGTTCTCGCCCAACTAGATATTGACAGGCCATTTGATGTGTATTGTGATGCCTCAAGAACTGGATTGGGATGCGTGCTTATGCAAGATGGACGTGTGATAGCTTATGCTTCATGCCAGCTGAAAAAGCATGAGGTGAATTATCCCACCCATGATTTAGAGCTGGCTGCTGTGGTGCACACTCTAAAAATTTGGAGGCATTATTTCTTAGGAAATAAAGTGCATATTTATACGGATCACAATAGCCTCAAATATATTTTCACTCAGTCCGAGCTAAACATGAGGCAACGGAGATGACTGGAGCTAATCAAGGATTATAATTTGGAGGTTCATTACCATCCTAGAAAAGCTAATGTGGTAGCTGATGCTTTGAGCCGGAAGTCGCATCAAGTTGAAAAAGAGTCTTTGTCTCTCAACCATACTGAGGTGCTAGCTCACATTGCTCTAGTCTCGGATTTAGTTGAGCAAATTATCAGTGAGCAAAGGCAGGATACTTCAGGAATTCCTCACATTAAGAAGTTAATTGCCAAAGAACGTGGTCCACATTTTAGTATTGATGATCAAGGTGTAGTGAGGTTCAAGAACATATTGGTTGTTCCGTCAAGTGAGGAGCTTAGAAGAAAGATTTTGGATGAAGCTCATCATTCCAACTTGTCCATCCATCCAGGAAGTAACAAGATGTACCATGATTTGCGCCACTGGTATTGGTGGTCAAATATGAAATAGGATATCACCAAGTACATCACGGGATGCGACACTTGTGGAAGAGTTAAGGCAGACCATATGCGTACACCAGGATTTTGTAGCCCTTACCTATCCCTGTTTGGAAATGGGAGGAGAATTCCATGGATTTCATTGTGGGTTTACCCCACACGTCCAAGGGCTATGACTCTATTTGGGTCATTGTGGACCATCTCACTAAGTCCGCTCATTTTGTTTCGGTGGATACTAGATATTCAGCCAAGAAGTATGCCAAGTTGTATTTTGATCGATTGTGACCCTGCATGGAGTTCGTCTCTCTATCATCTCTGATAGAGGGTCCGTCTTTGTCTCCGTTTCTGGGAGCAACTCTAGAAATGCCTTGGTACCCGTCTTCTCCAAAGTTCAGCTTATCATCCACAGACGGATGGGCAAACAGAAAGGCTAAATTAGGTACTTGAAGATATGTTGAGGGATTGTGTCATCTCTTTTCCTGAGAAGTGGGACGAATGCTTGAACTTAGCTGAGTTTTCTTACAACAATAGCTATCAAGAAAGCATTCGTATGGCACCCTTTTAAGCTATGTATGGAAAGAAATGTAGGACACCACTTAACTGGGTTGAAGTAGGTGACCATGGATATTTTGGGCCTGATTTTATCAAAGAAGCTCGAGAGCAAGTCAGTATTATTCAGAACCATTTGAAGGCAGTACATAATGTCTTCCATGTTTCCCAGTTGAAAAAGTGTTTGCGAGTCCCTGATGAAGCGGTGGAAATTGAAGACCTTCCTCTTCAACCGGATCTCTCTTATATTGAGCATCCTATCAAGATCTTAGATGAAAAAGAAAAAGTGACTTGAAACAATGTGGCAAAGTTTTATAAAGTTCAGTGGCAAAATCACTCGAAGGACGAAGCAACGTGGGAGCAAGAAAGCTATATCTTGAAGCATTATCCCCACCTTCTTTCTAGTTCACCGAGGTAATTGTTTAAATCGAAATTTATTTCTTATCTCTTTTTCCCACACTAGGCACATGAAATCTCGGAACGAGATTTTGTTTAAGGGGGGAGAGCTGTAACACCCTCGGTGTTACATAGTGAATCACTTGATAAAACATGTTATGAGCATCATACTTAAGTGATATTTGCATGTGGTGTGATGGATAGGTAAAGCATTATAACTTAAATGAGTCGTGAAAATGTAAAATGAAAAGTTAATTCACGATTTATAAAGTTAGCAAGTAGAGATGTTAACTAATTTTTATTGAACAAAAACGCTATAAAACATATATGTGACACCTTAATAAAGTTTGAAGTACACATTTTGTAGAAGATAGTGCAACTTTTGTTTTAACAAGATAATAACGCTAGCTAACATTTCTAATAGCTTGGAAATCGAATTTGAAGCAAATCCAACTCAAGACTTAGTTATTTTCTTAAGTCTGAAAACAGATTGATAAAGCTATGTTTGGTAATTTATTCTATAAAAATGAAGTTTTGGAGTGGTGTCATTCTTTAGCTCTTGTTGATAGCCTAAGGTGCCCTCTTTAGAATAGTGAAGGTGGTTTGGGGATTGGATCAACTGTGTAGTTGTTTCAAACGCATTAAAATCCATGCACAATGTGTTCTCAAGCTGTTTTTTTCTGGCTGGACACGATCACTATGTCGAGCGGCCTCGACGTCGTGGCACTCGAGTGGCGCCATAAGCGTCTTGCGCGGGTCAACAGCGTCTTTGCGGGCTTGGGAGCTGCTCACAAGATGGCCATCATCATCAGGCGCTTTGCTGCCATGTGGGCCGCCGTGGCTGCCCAACATGCCACGCTATATTTTGCCCCTTTCTTTGCCATTACAGCGTGTTCTTCTTGCCCTCCGTACTCTTTGAAAGGTCCTAATGGCTAGAGGGGGTGAATAGCCTAATAAAAATTTCTACAACAACACTTAGCAAACCGGTTAGACAATTATAAGGCGAAGCAAGTGTTGCGCTAGTCTACTAAAAATACAAGCCACCTACCACAATTCTAGTTTATATAGTTTCTATCCACACAATAGCTATGTCACTACACTAAATTAGTGTGCTCTCAAAAGGCTAATTAAAGAGCCACACTAACCAAACTAACAAGGTCTCACAACTAGCTACACTAAAGAGCTTGACAACTAGTTTGTGGTAATATAAAGAGAGTGAGCAAGAAGATTATACCGCCGTGTCGACGAAGGAGCCAATTAATCCCAAGAATGAATAACAATGAAGACCAATCACCTCGGAATCAAATGATGAACACAATAATTTTTTACCGAGGCTCACTTGCTTGCCGGCAAGCTAGTCCTCGTTGTGGTGATTCACTCACTTAGAGGTTCACGCGCTAATTGGTGTCGTCACACGCCAAACCCTCAATAGGGTGCCACACAACCAACACAAGATGAGGATCACACAAGCCACGAGCAATCCACTAGAGTACCTTTTGGCTCTCCGTCGGGGAAAGGTCAAGAACCCCTCACAATCACCACGGTCGGAGCCGGAGACAATCACCACCCTCTGCTCGATGATCCTCGCTGCTCCAAGCCATCTAGGTGGCGACAACCACCAAGAGTAACAAGCGAATCCTGTAGCGAAACACGAACACCAAGTGCCTCTAGATGCAAACACTCAAGCAATGCACTTGGATTCTCTCCCAATCTCACAAAGATGATGAATCAATGATGGAGATGAGTGGAAGGGCTTTGGCTAAGCTCACAAGGTTGCTATGTCAATGCAAATGGCTAAGAGAGTGAGCTTGAGTCGGCCATGGGGCTTAAATAGAAGCCCCCATGAAATAGAGCCGTTGTACCTCTTCACTGGGCACAACGCGGGGTGACCGGACGCTCCGGTCACGCGATGCACGCCATGTGTCCCTCTTTTCAAAAGTCGATCGCCCGATCTCAATGGTCAAGAAGATGACTAGACGTAGCAGCTAACAGTGACCGAACGCTGAACCCCCAGCGTCCGGTCATTTCTAGTAAGCTTCTAGAAACAATTTTTCTCGACCGGACACAGCCAGCGTCTAGTCACACGGTGTCTTCCTCTGTGTGCTGCCACGTCAGTAGGACCGGACACACCCCTCCAGCATCCAATCACTAAGTGACCCAACGTCCGGTCAGAGACCAACGCCAGCGTCTTCATGCTCCATCTGACCGGACGCGCCGTCCAACCGAGGCCAACGTCCGGTCACTTCCAGTGACCTCTGTCTTTTCTGTCTAGGGCACCGGTGAAGTTTCCTACCCTTGCTCAAATGTGCCAACCACCAAGTGTATCACCTTGTGCACATGTGTTAGCATATTTTCACAAACATTTTCAAGGCTGTTAGCACTCCACTAGATCCTAAATGCATATGCAATGAGTTAGATCATCTAGTGGCACTTTGATAACTACATTTCAATACGAGTTTCACCCCTCTTAATAGTATGGCTATCGATCCTAAATGTGATCACACTCACTAAGTGTCTTGGTCACTAAAACAAAATGGCTCCTATAATTTATACCTTTGCCTTGAGTCTCTTGTTTTTCTCTTTCTTCTTTTCAAGTCCAAGCACTTGATCATCACCATGGCATCACCATCATCATGTCATGATCTTCATTTGCTTCACCACTTGGAATGTGCTACCTATCTCATGATCACTTGATAAACTAGGTTAGCACTTAGGGTTTCATCAATTCACCAAAACCAAACTAGAGCTTTCAGCTACGCCATGACAACGCCGCTGCCGTCGCATCGCTACGCTGTGCTTCGCCACTAGCCCGCGTAGACGCTGCACGCACGAGGCCGAACCACCATTGCCATGCCATTTATGGCACTATGATGTGCGGTCCATGCCGACCTCAAGCGTGTGTCATCGGCTATTGCCGGATGTGGTCGCTCCGGTCGCGTCAACCGTGTCCAACCAAGCAAGCATAGGGCGAGCTTTGACTGTGTCCCCACCGTCTCCCACCCTCCCCTATCCTCTTCTATGGTAGAACCGCCTAATCTTATGCCTTCTAGGAGTACTTGTCTTCCATTAGACGCTAAGTACTCAAGAGAGGACACCAAATTACGGCCCTGTTTGGTTGAGCTGTGGCTGTGGGAAAAAAGCTGCTGTGGGCTGTGAGCTGTGGAAAAGCTGCTGTGGGCTGTGAGCTGTAGAAAAGCTGAAAGCTGTTTGATTAAACAAGTATAAAATAAACCTTTTATCTTTATCTCTCTTGAAACAACTATGGAAGAGCTTTTTATTCCACCAATTTCGAAAAGTAGAAAGCCAAAAGCCAAAAGCAGGGTCAATCCAGCTTTCAAAAATGAACTACGGAAAAGCAGCTGCTTTTGAAAAAGCACCCTCCAAAAGCAGCCCCTTTGGTTGGGCTTTTGGCTTTTGAGGCCAAAAGCCAAAGCCAAAAGCCCAACCAAACAGGGCCTACGTAGTTCCATCGAGCACACCCCAACGGAGAACCCAAAAATTCACGTTTCCATCAGGATAACAAATGAGAGAATAAAGCTTACAACAATTTAGCCATTTCTTACATCACTTTTCATGCCACATCAGAGTATAGTATTTATTGTTTATAATAGCGAAATATGATCATGTTATCAGAGTTATGAATAATTTAATTTAACAGCGGAATATAAACATGTGATCAGAGTTGCAGCGGAAATAACATCTATTCATGACATGATGAAGTATGGATATATAAACTATGACAACAGATTATAAAACTTCCATTTATAAAAATATTTAATGAGAGTTATAAATTAAACTATGATCGCAGCGTAAAGGAATCCTCTCTGAGCCCACCAGGAGGAATCCACACACAAGGGTCAGCTCTAGCATCCACCTGTCACCTGCAACAGGGGGAAGCAAAACCCTAAGTACTCAATTATTCTCAGCAAGACTTACCCGACAGGAGGAAAGAAAAGACTACAAGGATATGCAAGGCTATCTGGCTTGTGGATTTATTGTATCTGCAGAAAGCATTACTAAGCATGCGTCCTTATATTCAATTGTTATTAGTAGTCAGCATTAGTTCATTAACTAACCATTCTATGTAAGTACCTATGCTACTTTTCAAGCAGGTGGTAAGCAATCAGAATCATTTTACCATCTTTCATCTTCCAGTTCTTACTACAGTGCTAGATTGTAGACAAGTCGTACCGGAACACCGGCGATTCATGAATCAATGTGCCTAGCTAGGTACCCTGAAACACACGCTCCACTTGTACCCTAGGCACAAGCAGGACCAACCCACTACCCTCCTGTCATGGGGTCTAGGTCCCCATCTAAACTTGGACTCCAAGCCTCGCCCCTGAGTCCCAGACTCAGTGCGGTGCTTGGACCTCCACCCAAAAACCACCCTGAAAGTCAGTCCAGAAAGAGTCGGAACCTATGACAAGAGAGTAACAAGTTTTTGCTGCGCCCATACACAAGTATGTGTTCAGGATGATAAGTCTGTGACCTGCCTAGAACCCAATGCAACGGCCGGTCCTTAACTGACACAGACAGGAAAAAAAGTGTAACCAAGCTATGCTCCGTTGGCCACAGGACACAACCTCTTGCACCCACCAATATCAAACCATATCCCTACCCGGTCTCTATTTATCATTCGTATATATATTCCAAGTGATAATATTATAGAACAACAATAATATATTTCCTATCTCTCGCGAGTGACAGGCAATCACTTGACTTCTATCGAAGTCCTGTTGCATAGCAATCTACACGATCCTATCATATTAGTAAGACTCATAGGATAAAGATATATATATATATATATATATATATGCAAGTGAGTTTTATTCAACTCCTTAAAAGTTAATGCACAAACATAATATAAAGTGCAAAAAAGCAGGGGTTATGCACCAAGGCTTGCCAGGGTAAAATGTTACCAAAAGTTAGTATTCCATCTTTGTGTCCTGATCGCTGGCACCATTTTTTCAGCTACTCCGTTTGATACCACCGATCCACCGTCGTTCCTATTATGCTATGCAATACGATGCAGAGATGATGCAACAGTTAATTAACAATGCAACAACAACTCTTAAAACAGAGTACATACTACGAATTAACAAGCTAGCTCTAATGACTAACGTACTAATCTACGTATCAACATCGTCGAGAAAGGTGTCATTTTTCAACGAGTGTTTTAGTTATCCACTTCCAAGGTGTTTCTTTATTCCATTCTATCGATTTAATATCTATTCGAAATAGGGCATCATTATCTATCTAGCAAGCTAATTATTCTGGAGTTATAAAAATTACAGTGAGCAGCTAATAATATTAGTAATTTACTGTAAAATTTTTAGAGTTAATACTATCACCGATTTATCACATAAATTTCTACAAATTCACCTTTTAACAATATTAAGCATGTTAAAATAATTAGAGCAACCCTAAAAACATACCGAACCTATGCGAACAAAATACACTATTAGATAGATCATGATTTTAGAAACTTAACAAACTTGGTTTGTCATTTTTGTGATTTTTCTATATTTTATTATCAATTTCCAAGCATTTAGCCACTTACTAAAATTAACAAGACACCGAAAAATGAAAAATGTCCTTGGGCCCGAAGCGGCCTAGATCGGCCTGGTCCAGCGGGCAAGACAGCTTAGGTGGGGGCGGGCGCGTGCGTGGGCATGAGCGGCCCAGGCGCGGCGGTGACAGGCCGGCCCAGACGGGGC
Organism: Miscanthus lutarioriparius; assembly: GCA_904845875.1. Taxonomy (NCBI): domain Eukaryota; kingdom Viridiplantae; phylum Streptophyta; class Magnoliopsida; order Poales; family Poaceae; genus Miscanthus; species Miscanthus lutarioriparius. The sequence goes on from CAJGYO010000008.1 coordinate 14,644,541, forward strand.
GTGCAACCGGCAGCCCAGGCGGAACAGTCAACGGCCCAGCGACCGGGAGCGGCTGGCCCACGGGCGAACGAGCCCAACGCGATGGCAAATTTCACGAGGGCCCCCGAGCTTTCCTCAAATCAACCCGTAGTACAAAAGCACTGTTCATGTGAGTCACGTATTTTGCAATGAGAACCCTAGAAAAATTCTCAACTTCAATTTCTCTCCTCCTCTTCTTCAACGAATAGAGGAGGCACGGGACGGGCGCGACCGGCCAACTCCCGACCACCTGCGCACCCACCGGTGGTGGGAAGATGGCGCTGGGCAGCGGCGAACCCAAACACGCACGGGTGTGGCCAAGGTTGTCCCCGCCATGGCCCGTAGAGACACGGCCACACGCAATGGCGGGCGCGACTGACGGCAGCAGCGGTCGCTGGCGACTCCGACCGGCGAGGTCCCAAGGTGACGACGAAGGGGAGGTGCGGCGCCCAAGGACCCATGCGCACCTGCAAGCGAGGCACAGCTAGGGCGAAGGCGACCGGGCCATGCCGGCCACGCGCACCATTGGCCGAGGCGACGGAAGGCGCTAGGGAGGGCAGTGCCGTGGAGCAGCAGGTCCCGCGCTAGGCCGTGGGGCTTGCACGCGCGCTCGCGAGGGGACAGTGATGGATGATAGGAGGCGCGGCGACGGCGGCCCGGCATAGGAGCGAGCAGAGAAAGAAAGGTAGACAGCGATAGACACCGAGAGAGTGAGAGAGAGAAAAATAGGGCGAAGGCAGGGACAGCACGGCATGAGCTGCGGCTAGGGTAGGTGAAACGAGCGGCAGTTGCAGCTCGGCCTCGGCTTAAAGGCGCACGAGACAACCGACAGGCAATCGTGACAAGACCAGCAAAGGGAGGGAGAGCAAGCATCCGGCAAGGCCAGCAAGCTCGGTCCTATCTCATAACACGCGCGTCGTACCTGTGAGGTAGGTGAGATGAGTGACCAGCGACACTTTTGTTTTTATTTTATTTCATTCATTTTTATTTTTAAACTAACAAGCATCACATTGACACTCGAACAAGCCTACCAACATACTCACAATGTTCATATCTTGCTGATGATATGATTTGTTTCCCTGTTTATATTTTATATTATTTTAACTTCCAAAAATTCATTTTATAAAACAACTTTATGCATGTATAAGCATAACTAAAGCTCTAAGCTTTTATTATTTAGAAAATTTTTACTTTCAGAAATTTTTGTTTATAAAAATTGTTTTTCAAGCTTAATCAAATAAACAAGCCATTCGCTATTTCTTTGCTATCAGGCATTTTTAAGCACCTTCTTCATACTTTTCCAAAATAAGCCCTAAACAACTTTTGTCCACAAGATTATTTAAAAGTTGCTAAGCACCGGGATAAGTTGACTAGCGACACTTATTTATTTGTTTTATTCACGAAAGCAAGTCACATAACATTCGTTTATAATTCTATGCGTGCTTTAAACTTTTAAACCCGAAAACTTATTTTGCTAATTACTCCTAGGCATTAACCTAGGTGCTAAGCAAGCTCGTAACACCAGAGATATTACATCTTCTTTGCTACCGCCGTCGAGCCGCGCTAGCCCGCCTGCTTGCGAGAAGCCACCCTCATCAATTTCATGTGCCTGCACCTACACTCTCACGTCCTCTCGCTGCCTGCCCCTACCTAGACTTGAACCGTGCAAGGCCAAGCTCTAATTTGGAGCTTCGCCGTTAAGACCCGTCACCGCCCTCGCCGTAGCCAGCCCCCTCCTCAACGTCTCGAGCCAAATTAGCTGCACCACTAGTCCCGCCTAGAACCCCTCCTCATCGTGCACACCTAAGCCGTACCTCTATCGTTGCCTCCTCGCCACTGGCACGGCCGTGTCGCTGCGGTTCGCCGTAGAGCTCACCGCGTGCATGCGGTCAGGCTCGCTCGGGACATCTCCAACCGAACCATCACCTCCGCTAGGTTAGTGGTGAGTCCCTGTTGCTCACCCGCTATACCTACTGTCTTCTTAACTCTGTGGCTCACCGGAACGCCGTCGCCATTGTCGTAGGGTGCCCGCCATCGTGGAGAGGCCCTTCTACTATGTCTCAATTCGTGCAGCCGCCACCCATCGCTTCACGTCAAACCCTAGGTGAGTGTCGGCCTCATAGATAGGTCAGTGTGGGTCCCGTGTGGTCGGTGCAAGCGCTAGTGCCACCGCTCGCCGCGCCGGCGTGCGCGGGGATGGTCGAGGATGATATCGTTGTAAAGGAGGGAGATTGTGAGGGTGTTCTTGCAAAGTTGCTGTCTATAGGAATAGTGCGAACAACGCCATGTGAATACTAGGTAGCGTAGGGGCATCTCTACAAAAGCGCCAACACGCGGGCTGTCTCTCGCCACGGGTCGGCCTATGTGCGTGGGCCGCGCCTATGGGCCGCGTGTGCGCGCGTGCTTCACGCAAGTGGGCCGAGACCGCGTGGTTGTGGGCCAAGCTGGTGAATTCATTTTTCCTTTTCTTAAGGAATTAGAAATAGCTTTATGTTTTAATTTCTGAACTTTGAAAATTAATATCAATTCGTATAGGTGTCCAAAAATTATGAAATAAATTTTGTTGAGCTCCTAAAAATGTTGTCTATCTGATGGTTTGACTAGATTATGCTGGTCTGAGTTGACGCTAAGGCTTATTAAATGATTTGAGAGTGTTTAACATTATTTAGGTTAATATTTGTAGGAATTTTTGTGGCAAATTAGTAATAGTTTTGTTTATAAAATTTTTACAGTAGGTTCATTGTTTTATTATGTGCTCACTGTAATTTTTGTGGCCCTAGAATAGACTGAGAAATAAGGTAGTTAGGTGCTCCTTGTTTTAATATACATTAAATCATTAATAAAAGAAGAAATGCATTTTAGTTGCTAAGATAATACTTGAATGTTTTATACCTATTTAGGGGAAAGGATGGGTAGCTTAGCATCTTAGTCATTATTGTTAGTTTAGTAGCTTGGTAGATGTATTATTATTTTAAGAGTTGTTGTCGTAATACTAAGTGTTGTATCATCATTGCATGCATGTAGAGAATAACTTGGTGGAGTTCATGACCGCGGGCGAGCAGGAGTACGAGGAGATGATCGAGGAGTATGAGGAGGAGATTCTCATACAGGAGGGAGCCCCGGAGCCACCAGTGACTGACTTTGCTGACACCCTGCCTGCCCAAGGCAAGCCCCACTGCATAACCCTTATTTTGAATAATCACTGGATATATATATGTGATGTGCATTTACGTTACAGGATTTATATTGAAACTACATAGGCTATCGATAGCGTGAGTAACCTGCCGTTACTCACAATAGGTGATTATTATTACTCTCATGATAAAATGGTGAAAGGAAATAGAGACCGAGTAGGGATATGGTATGGGTATTGGTGGGTGTAATAGGTCGTGTCCCACGACCAACAGGGCATAACTTAGTTACACTGTTTTCTCTGTCCGTGTCGGTTAAGGACCGTCCGTTGCTGTGGATTCTAGTTAGGTCATAGACTTATTATCCTGAGCACATACTTGCTTATTATCCTATGTGATACGGTACGGTTTGGCTACGATCTATTACCGTAGTAAGAACTGAAAGATGAAAGGAGATGAATGGATCTGATTGTTGAACTCTTACTTGAAAGTAGAACATGTGTTTACATAGAATGGTTAGCTAATGAACTAATCATGACTGCTAATAAAACACCTACATAAAGATTCACTACTAGTAATACTTTTCGTAAAAAGGAAACCAAGCAAACCTTAAAGTTTATCATATTCTTTAGAGTCGAGAAATTATTCCCACTTGTCGGATAAGTCTTGCGAATACACTGTGTACTCAGGGTTTATTTACCCATGCTGCAGGAACAGCTTGAGGAGTGGCTGTTGTGTGGAGGATTCTTCTGGTGGGCACAGACGGATCCTTTTATCTTATCGTTAGATGTTTATTTCAATCCCGCTGTTTAAATTTCGCACATTGAACTTGGTATTGTAATAATGTATTTTCCGAGAACTCTTGTCGTATGAAATAGACTAAGTATTGTAAACTCGTTCTCATTATTGGATTCTGGGTGAAAACGTGGATTGTTCGAGTTCTCCCTTGAGGTGTACTCGACGGAACCGTTTGATGTAGCTAACTTTCGGGGTGCTTAGTGTCTAGTGGAAGACGAGCGCCTCCGGAAACGTGTTATTTCGGGACGGTTCTGTCACATTAGGTTTCCTGGAAACTCTCAAACTCTGTCACCCTCGGCTATATAAACATTTCCGCTTGCTCTCCATTGTGCCACTAGGCCTAAATGCACATAGATAGAGTTCAACACCTAGTGGCATTTTATGACCAAATTGTCTAATTAGAACTCCCCTCTTAACAGTACGATCGTCTATCCTAAATTCGATTACGCACTCTATTGCGTCTTGATCGGCAAAACAAAATACCCTAGCTTATAGCTTTGCCTTGAACTCTTGCATTTTATTTTTCTCTTTCTTCTTTTCTAAGAATTAAGCACTTGATCACCATCTGTGGTCAACACCATCACCATGTGTGCCATCCATGCCCATCCTTGGATGTGGACACAATTTATCTCATACACAACATTAGTATAGAGGTTAGTCCACTTGGTTGTCTCAATTATCTAAAGCCACACATAGGGCTTTCATCACTGTTACACAAATTGGTGAGGTTACTGTCACAGCTGTACCAATTTTCCTCTTGTGTATTTCTCTAGTTGCATGATAGAAAAACTCAGTTTGAATAGAAGTTGACAACAATAAATTTTGGACTAGGAGTTACTCACTACGGGATTCACCTAAGAATAGCTATACACTTTAAGGGTCTGTTCGTTTCTCACGGAATGGATGACTAGAATGATTCCAGCCTGGAATGCAGTGGAAATTTATGCTATTTTTTATCATCTGGAATGAATCCACATGGAACAAGGGCTAAACGAACGAGCCTTAACGAAGTTCAACGCCACTAGTTTTAAACCAAGTTTCATCTTAGGGTAGATTTTGTAGCAACAAATTAAAAATAACACACGATAAGATCTTTTTACGATGCAATTGTCGTATTTTCACTTCACACTTGTACACCTAAATATAATTCATTCGCTGAGATAGTTCAACCATTGTACACCAAAAAAATTAAATTCAATAAATCATCTTCGCTAAAATTAAAGACTAAAAAAACATCTATAAAAAACTTCTGACCAATCTGATGGCCAGTGTATGTTATTTGGAGGATCCCAGCCTTCAACGCAGCTGACGCACACCGCGCCAGGCACCACCCCGCACGCCCTCCGCCCCCGGACACCCTCCGCCGCTAGGGATCGAATCCCACACGCACTCAGCGCCTGCGTTTCTATTTTTTTCTAGATCGAGCTGCTCCCGCGGGAGAGGTGACCGAGCCCGCGACGCTCGCCGAGGCGGCGGCGACAGAGAAGAAGCGGAGGATCAGCCTAGGCCGCTGCGGCGCGCGCCAGGCGAAGGCTCCCCGCCCACCTTCATCCCTTCGCTCGCTCCGTAACCCCCCGACGGCCCGACGATCGCTTTGGGTCCCCGATCCGGCCAGTTTGGTTCCCATCGGGGTTTGATCGGCGATTTCATTTGTTCCGGCGGAAGCCAAGCGGCCAGAAACCGAGGTCGTTCCTTGTGCGGCCAAGGCGCCCGAATTCGTCAAGCTATTTGGTCAATTTTGTCAATTTTGTACACATGCAATAGGCTTCATTTTGTCAATTTTGTTGTTTTATATTGCCTTGGTGACCCTCTCTAGCGCATGAATTCTGTGAGCTCTACAAGACTGCAATTCGTTACTACTGGAGTATAGGATGGGATTAGCAATCGGTATTATTAATACGCCTCTGCTTGACCCGCAAGAATATTTGGACAAAATATCATTCAAGATTATTCAACTTGTGTGCTGCGCCGAAATTTCTATCATTCTTTTTATTATTACTGCTCCATTGTACTTTATGCAATCGTGTCCCAAATCCTTCATTGCTATTTACGGTTAGTACTCTGAACTCTGAAGCATGCTCGATTGTGATTAGCTTATTGCTCCGATGTGTGCTCTGCGCCCGAGGCTAGAGCAGGGTGCGGCGCGCATGGCTCTGCGCGCGAGGCGCGTCCTGTGTAGCGGGCAGAGAAGGCGGGGTGTGGCGCGCATGGCTGAGGCGCCACGGAGGTGATAGTGACACCAACGCGCGCGGCGGAGCTGACCCGCAACGGCAACGAAACGCTGACAGCCCCCATGGCAACGATGGTCCGTGTCGTGCCGGCGGCGTACGGCGGCGAGCGGCAGCGGCCATATGACGCAAGGCAACGACGGTGGCAACTATGGCAATAGGGCCGTGAGTTTTTCTGATCCCCGCCGATGTTAGGGTTTCGAAATTTGGGGAAAACTTTGATCTGAGATGAAATTCCTCTTCATAAAGTCATCACGAGTATACTACTATGTTCAAATAGGCTTGTACATAGAAAACATTCAAGTAAGAAAATCGTAATAATGTCACCAATCACTAGTTCACTACTAAAAAAGGTCACTAGCCGGTTCTAAACCCCTATCAGCTATCACTGCCGATTTTGGATCTCAAAGCATGAATTATCTGTGATGATGCTAAATTTGGGCCAAAAAGTAGCAAAAAATTCTTTTAAATCCCGAGATGCTCCCACTAGCCAGCCATCGCAAGCTACAAGTCACGCAAAAATACACGCACTGCGCGATAGCGGGTTTCAAACCTGAGGCTTGTGGTCTTTGCCCCGTAGTTCCTCTGACTGCTCTACCCCAAACTAACTGTGTCTAAAAGGCATATCCATTTTTCTCGTATTCATTTTTCTATATTTTGAAATGAATATTTGGGACCCTAAATGATTTTTCTAATGAGAACATTGTTAACTACAAAGTTATATATTTCATCGAGATCAACTTTGGTTTTGGTTGTTTCACCGTCCGAGGTCATTTAAAATTTTTGAATTTCAAAATGTTAGAACTTTAAATAGAATTTCGAGACCATAAATGATTTCTAATAAAAAAAGTTCATATGGCGAGCCGACGGTGACGAGGAGCCCATCTCTACCACGTGGTGACACAAACCGGTAGTGATGGTCGGCGGTGAGCGCTATCTATTTGATGAAATACTGATATAGATAGATAGGTGGTGAGAGGTAGGCACCGATGCAGCTAAAAGTGACCCTAACAAAGATGACGTGGTTCTACTAAAACTATAGAGAGAATTTCTTATTTGACACTGGAAAAAATGAGTCGTTCCTTTCTTGGCCCTAAAATTTTCTTCGTTCTCTATTTGACACTCACTTCAACTTTCATCCCTAATTTGACACTACCACAAATCAAAGCTAAACTAACGTGTTAATCAAGCGGTTAAAAAGACATTTTGCCCTCGAAAAAAACCGGGAAGCAAATTTGAGAGAAAAAAAACTCACTCGTCCACCTCTCGATGCATGCATGCCTAATCGAAAAAAAGACCACCACCCGAAGATGCATGCATGCAACAATATTCCCCGCATGGGGCAAAAACGTCTTTTTAACAACCAGTTAACACCGTTAGCTAACGGATTTGACGGTAGTGTCAAATTAGGGATGAAAGTTGAAGTGAGTGTCAAATAGAGAACGAAGAAAATTTTAGGGCCAAGAAAGAAACGACTCATTTTTCCAGTGATCAAATAAGGAATTATCTCAAAACTATATTGCCAACCAAACAAGATTTATACAACACATACATGACACATAGACAATAAAAAGCAAACTAAAATACCAAATACCATTTCTTGCATTGCTTTATGCTCTTGGGCTACCAGATTTATTTTGCTAGCAAAGTTTGGCGAAGAAACAAAGCCATACTTAGGGCTCGTTCGTTTAGAGTCGTTACTGGCCGGAACCATTCCCGCTAAAGTCTGCTACGTGCAATTTAAACCAACGTTCCTGGCCGGAACGGTTCCGACACCTCGATCCCCGGGAACCGAACAGGCCCTTAGGCTCCTTCGATTGTCAGGGAACAAATCCCTGGAACCATTCCCACCTGAAATCGTTCATTAATTTATATAATCTTGATCAACCCGGAATAGTCCTGTCCCATTCCAGCAGAACCGAACGAGGCCTTAATGTTCTCCTTCTCCACGTGCTCCGCCAGCGAACTCCTGTTCGCCATTTACGTCCGCAAGGCGGGCGCAAGCAAAGCAGAGGCGGTTGCCCACACAATCCGGCGGGAACATAGTTCCAGGCTCCCCTCCCATCCCCGCGCCCAATTCACGCTTCTGCCCGAAACCTCACCGCTCGCTTCGCCACGTCGCTGGGGGCGGAAAAGTCATTCCGCATCCCTCCCGTTTTTAGGAAAACCGATTCCCCGCTTCGGTGCCCACCACAAAGCTGACCTGCGGAAGCGCGAGGAGGACGAAAGGGACCCCCGGACGAAGCTGCGCGCTGCACCGACCGACCAAACCCTAGGCGTTCGGCGGGCGTCACCACGGCGGCGAAGACGGGTGCCTCGCGTCGCCTTGGTGTCCCCGAAGTCGTCGACGGTGCAGCTCGATCCGCCTCGTCGAGCATGTCGAGGAGGTAATAATACTTTCGGCTGCCCCAGCAGAACTGCAGTTCTAGCGATTTCGAACTGGATGGGATGCTTTTGAGCTTAGAGGTGGATTGCGTTTGTGTTGCTGTGATAATTTCAGTTTGGATTTAGCTTGTATTTCAGCATTTGTATACCATCGCAGTGCGGTCATCCTGCAATGGAGCTGACTGTTAGTGTGGAGGTCTAGATTTGGGCGACATACTGTTTGGTATTTGATATTTTCTGGTAAAAATAAGATATCATTGGCTTTATGAAGGTTGCAATTTCGGATTTAGGACGTATGGTATTGGACCATCGAGGCGACTAAATTGACCTCTCTTTGTCATTCGAATTCGTTTGGTTGCCCTTGTGCAAAAATTAGATCACGTGTGGTGGTCAGTTGGAGGTCATTATGAACTACATCACGGATTCAAATCATCTGGATACGTTGTGAATCACGGGACTATTACGAGTGGCACAGAAATGTCCTCGACAATTGCTGGATGCAATATATCCTCTCTGTGTGGGCCTGTGTGTGTGTGTGGGGGGGGGGTCCATTATTTTTACCCAAAAAAAAGGCCCCAAGCTTATTCCGAAGTGTAGGTTGAGGTGTAGATTTTAGAATAACAGGACTGCTGAGGTAAACTCTGAATAAAAGACTGTATTGGTAGTTTGGTACACCTTTAAGGCTTTAATGAAAAAATAGGATGAGTGGAAATGTTTGCCAATGACATCACAATTTATGGTTTATATGGTGGTGAGATGGCGAGTAGAACACTTTGAAGTGAAATGAAGTACTAGGAAGAGAATGGAACTATGTTTGTCATGTTGTCAGTTCTGTGACACATCAGAAACACATTTCTGGGGATGGAATGTTTATTTCAAGCCCCCAAAAGCTAGGGTAACTAATCCTGGGATCCTTGTATATTTGTACTGACTTTAGCTGTCTCTTATTGAGGATTGTATCCGTTGGCATAGCAAATGAAATGTTAATGGTTGTGTCCATGTAGAACTTATAACAATTTAGAGTGTTCCCTTATGTTGCCTCTTTCTTTTTCTCACCAGGGTCCCTTGCAAATTCTTCTTGCATGGAGCTTGCTTCAAAGGAGATTACTGTGAATTCTCCCATGACTGCAATGATCAACCAGATAATGTAAACCTACGTACTTCTAACTCCAGACCAGTTTCCCTGCACTATCCAATTTACATTGGGCTTTGCTGTGGTACCCTCTAATGACTATGAGCCGTTCATTTAGTTAGATCGGACGGTTAGAATCATCTATTACTTCCTAGGAGGTAATAGATGAAATATATATTTATTTGATTTTAAATTTGGTAAAATAGAATACATAAGGAAAGTTTTAGATACAAATTTTATTTTCTAGATCTAATTGATGCATGTGTGATCTATTAGATATAGTAATTTTTTTATTTTGTAACTTTAGACATGGAATAATTTAATTAGCCATAGCTGCCGTGAGCATTATTTCGTGCATGTAATTTCATTCTCAAATCACGTGTACGTGACCCTAAATGTCTCGTATCCAAATCCATGTGCGTACATGACCATGATCATTTTTTATGCTTGTATAAGTTCTTGTTCCTAAATCTACATACGTGACAGCACATATAAGAGTTTTTTTAATTGATTATATAACATGATCGGTGTACAATTTTAATGTGACTTCACGTAACAGCACATAAAAGTTTTTGATCACTTTTAAAGAAAAAACATGTACGTTAGCATCACACTGTATGTATAATGAACAATTTTTTTTTTAAAAAATTACAGATTCATATGCATCGTACCATCGGAGTAATAGTTGTATTATACATAATTAATAGAGTTGGGAGAATTTGAGAAATCAATGGCTTCTCGTCCACTTGTGCATGCCGTGACGAGGGGGGATTTTGGGCCTGTTTGGTAGAGCTCTGGCTCCTCTAAAAATGGCTCCGGCTCTGGCTTCTCTGAAGGAGCAGCTCCTCTGGAAGAGCTGAAGCCGTTCTGGAAAACGTTTGGCAAAACGGCTCCTTCGCACTAGACGACGTGAACCCACAGCAAGGAGCCGCGCGAAGCTCGTTTTTTAGGCTTCTCCTGCGCAGGCAAAAAATGGCTCCGGCTCTTGACCGGCTCCCCATGCAGAGCCCTTTCCAAAACAGGCGTTTGGCACAGCTCCTGCAGGAGCCGGAGCTGAAGCCCCTGCAGGAGCCCTGCCAAAGAGGCTCTTTATAGCTGCACATCCACTTATGCATGCCGTGATAAGGGGGATTTGAGATTTTTTTTCTTTTCTCATATTAATTAATCAATTAATTAATTCAAACAACAACAACAACAACATAGCTTTTCAGTCCCAAGCAAGTTGGGGTAGTCTAGAGTTGAAACCCACCAAGAGCCCCAAGTCACGGTTCAGGCTCTTTTGGGTTTCATCTCCATTAAAGTGGCTAAGTTTTTACATTGGCTCGCCGCGCCTAACACAACCCTCCTCCTTTACCAGGGCTTGGGACCTGCTATGCTGGGACACCAAAGGCGCCCCACCATAGGCGGAGTTAATTCAAAAAAATTAAGAATTCAATGGCTCAAATTTGTTTGAAATATTACCTCCTAGGAAGTAAAGAATACCGTAGCATCTCCCATTTACATCTGCATGATCCAGTAACAGTATTCCTGTATTTCTTACAGTAATGCTCTCACCTACAGGTTTGCACGTTCTACCAGAAAGGGGCGTGCTCCTTTGGTAGCCGTTGCAGAAATGAACATGTTGAAGTTCATCGTAACTGCCCCCAACCAGCAACCACTGCAGCACGTGCATCCTCCAATTCTTCTCAGCTAGTTGCTTCTTCCAGAGATCCTCATTGCAGCGAATGCCAAACGGATTTGTGTGACCAAACGCAGCAGATATGCAAGTCAACAACAACACTTTCTGCATATCAACCTGCATGGGCAGTTGATTGTCATGACCATGACACTCCAGATGATACCACAAGCTGGCCGTCGTACCAAGCTGTGCAAAATCAAACATCACAGCATCCTGCTCATCTGTCAAATTGCTCTTCTGCTGCTGCTGGCACTTGTCCTTATGGGAAAGACTGTTCTCAGATGCATGGAGATCTATGTGCATTCTGTGAAAGACAGTGCCTGAATCCTAATCAACCTGACGAAAGGGGGGTACATGTCAAGCTATGCAAGAAAAACAACAGACTTCTTGAGGCCATGAGAAAAAGTGAAGACATAGAATGTGGTGTGTGCTTGGACCGTGTGCTTTCAAAACCTACGGCAGCAGAAAGGAGGTTTGGGCTGCTATCTGACTGTGACCATTCCTTCTGCATCTCATGCATTAGGAATTGGCGTAGCACCTCTCCTACGTCTGGCATGGATGTCAACTCTACACTCAGGGCTTGTCCAATATGCCGCAAATTGTCATACTATGTAGTTCCTAGCATTACGTGGTACTCCTCAAAGGAAGAAAAACAAGAAATTGTTGAAGGTTACAAGGCTAAGCTCAGGTAAGATACTTGATTTGAAAATTTGTTTTATCCTTAGGCACATCGTTTATGTGATTTTCAAGCTGCCCAGACTAATAACAGCAATTCATCTGTACTGTTTAATTTGCTTATTAGGGATGCATAGATAAAACTTCTGTTGTATTTTCTGCCAAAGCAGAACTTAATTCACTAGTTGTATATGTTATGCAGGTCTATTGATTGTAAACACTTTGACTTCGGAAAGGGCACTTGTCCCTTTGGAAGCAGCTGTTTTTACAAGGTACATAATACAGTTTTTTTGGTCATTTAAATGCCTATTTGTTTTATTACATGCTTCAAAGCATGTATTGTTTATCTTCATTCTTGAGTGGAACATAATTAGCTTATCATAGGAGATATTTTCAATCTGACAATGCAAGTCTTGTTCCTAGTACATCTTTGTAATTTGAAACTGGAACCTTTATATAGCAGCTTGCAATTTCAAGCTGATTGCTGTCATTGCTCGAATTCAATAGTAGGTTTAAGCTGCACTGTGGTCCTTCAAAAGCGCGTCCCCATTCGCACAGTGATTTTTTTTTATGAAACTGGAGGGGCTTTTGGCCCCTACAGGCTATTTATTAAAAAATAAAACAGAAAAGGGAAGCCAGTCCGATTACAACTTAAGGAACAAAGAAAGAAAGGAGAGAAAAAATTAAACTAGCAGGAGCATTTACGATAAATTTTGGATCCATAGATCAAAGGTTAAAGAGAGTCTAGCCCTTGTCCGGAAATTTGCACAGTGAATTGCTACCATTTGTCCATTTCTTAGTATATACAAGTACCAATTTATCTGTTGAAAACATCTGCCTGTTAGTTATGATATTTGAAGATTTCCTTTTTGAGTAAAATGCAAGTGCAGGACATGGCCATTTAGAACTTGTAAGAGGATTTACAGTGTGTCTCGTTTGATGGTCATCTGGCTTTTCCTCCACGAGGGCTCAAGTCCTCGATTATAATACTTCATATCATAGAGTAATATGCGTTTCCTTTCGTAGTAGCCCGTATTGTCAGTTTCCCGTGGTGTTATGCTCTATTGTTTTCACACCTGTAATTGCATCGTTTTCAGCATGCCTACGATGATGGCCGTTTGGAAGACGCTTTATTGAATCATCGTGACGCCGACGATGCAAGTGCGGCGATTGCCAGACTTATGAGGTGGGTATTCTATATCATACCAAGCTTCCTTTACAAAATTTGAAGCTTTTGCCTCGCTTGCTGATATGAACCTCCTGTTTATTTCCCAGGTTGTCGTACTTACTGACTCGGGTGCATGTCTAGGGAAAACCCAAACGTATGTTTGAGCAAACATGCTGAGTTGATTGGAGTTCGTTGACCAGACAGGCAATCCTGGATTTGGCTTTGTAATGAATATTATAAAAAAAAACATCCTGAAAAGAGGGCAGTCATTTCTGAAATTTATCTTTTTGCTGAATGTTCAAGTCATCCAGAAGGAAGCAGTCCAAATCGTGCCACTTGGAAGCTAGCATTTCCTGTCCGGGTTGGTAGTTGATTGGTCGTTGGCTGCAGCATCTCTAGCATTTCGTTTTTCCAGCCCAGTCGTTAAAAAAATTTGAGCTTGCTTCCGGAAATTTCAAACAAGCTTACCGAAATGCTCTGTAAATGAAGACTGGAGAAATGTTATTTTGTTCTGCAGAGCTGCTGGCCTGCTATAGCGCGTGGAACTAAGTTCAGTTAAACCCGCCTATAGGTATTCTTTACCACGATATAAATATTTCGTCGTCCTCTCTTTTGGTCACCAACGCACCTGTAGAGAACATTAGACCGTTGCCCCGTTTCATCTCCTTCATTGCGATTGAGAGGACAATATACATACACCTTTCATCAGCTTTTTTGGGCCTGCTCGGTAGGACTGAAAAATACTGTTTCGGCTGATTGTTGTGAGAGAAAAATACTGTTCTGGCAGGACGTGAATAGTGATTTTGTGAGGTGGCTGGCCAGCCGGCAATCAGTCAGCCAGCCAGCCGAACACAGCTTTTGTTGATGGAATGTTAGATGTTTCGACGGGACGGTTAAGAGTAGATCCTTTTGGGTCGTATGACTGCAGAACGATCTCTTGCTGGCCGTAGTTACCTATTCTCCAAAATCCAAAACTGTATGCAAGGCGCGTAAACACAAAGTACACGGTGTTTGTCTACAAATGCTAGGAAGTTCTTTCTTTTTTTTTGCGAATAATGCTAGGAAAATTTAGAACGCAAATGGACAGAACATGGAGACCAACAAGCCTAATGACGAACGAGATCGATCCATCGTCTTTATTCATAGAAGAGACGCCTCAACACAAGGTATACATCAAACAATGCAGTATGGTACAAAAGAATAAGCAATAGCACAGATCACAACGCCCACCCGGGGCACAGGGACACAATCACACACCCCATCACTGCTACTTCTAGTACACCTACTAGCTAAGACGAAGACGATCGAACAGGGTCCAACCCCGACCCCGAATCAGCAGCGAACCACCGCGTCCACGGCAAGCGCCTACTGCATGAGGCCACCCGCGACGAGGATGGAGAAGACGGCAGAGCAAGCCACGGCCAGGGCCGACGCCGCGGTCCCCGCTGCCGCGCCCGTGACGGGCGCCGGCGCGGGCGGCACGCCCAGGTCAATCTCCTGCGCCGACGCCGACGCGGCAAACAGCACGGCCGCCACGGCCACGAGCAGCACTGCAGCGCGGGACGCCATCACGAGCAGAGCGAGGCGGGAACGAGGACGGCAAGAGCGCGTAGCAGCGGCGGCTAAGCTAAGCGAGGCAGAGGAGAGGAGGGGGCAGTGTGGTGAGACGGCAGCGGCATGGGCAGGCGGCCCGGGGTATATAACGAGGTGGCGTGATGTTCGCGGGTCACGGTCGCGGCCGCGCGGGCACCGGGCGCTCGCGTGCGACGCGTGGGATGCCGAGGCGCGACACGTCGGGCGCGCGGACGGCGCAGGTGGCGCGGCGCGAGGTGGGGGGGCTGGCCGTCTGGGTCTCGCCGCGCGAACGCGAACGCGATTCCATCGATCCCACCACACCGCACCACACGACCTCGGGTCTGGGTGACGCCCACGGCCCAACCGGCGTTGATTGGCGCGCGCGCAACCGCGACGCGTCCGCCGCACGACGCCACCGCCGACACACCGGCTACGCGACCGATCGACATGGTATGCGACGTCACGAATGCGGTACATGTACGCCGTCGCGTACGTCACGTCACCCTCAGCACACCCGTAACTGGCGACGAGTAAAATTAAAGCAAGATTAGTAAGGTTAAAGGTGATATAAGCTGGCTGCACAAGTTATCACATCAGATTTATGCTGAAACGCATGAGATAAAAGCCCTATTCGCTTGCTTATTCAGAGCTACTTTTCAGCCATGGAATAACGTTCTTCTCTCGTAACATTTCAGCATAAGCATCAGCATAAGCCAAATTTTAGCATCAGCGAAAAGGGTGAAAAGAGAAAACAAAGCAGCTGTAAACTCGTAGCTTAAGCCTTAACGAGACATTGGTTTCAAGAAACTTGGTGAGATAGACTCTCTGTATTTGTAATAATATAACTATTATAATAAGTGATATAACACTAGCGTATAATTAACCAGCTAAACTATTGACCGTGCCCTCTCTAAGCATTATTACTCGCCATGAGCGTTCATTTTTTCCCCTTGATGAATGATAAGCATGGACGCTCGTGTTGATTTTTCCTTCTTGCCGACTAGTATACCGATCACGTAGCGTATTGCCTACGTTGCTCAGGGGTCAATGGTAGCTGCCGTACGCGTACACTCCGGTACGTGCGTGCGTACACCTGCCCAGCACAGGGCCGGCCGGACGCAGTAAAGCCAGCGCACATGCGGTGCAGGGTGACGTACGAGGCCGACTACGGGCAGCAACAGGGCCACGTACCGTAGGCTCCGTTCCAAAGTCTTCACGGTTACTTCACCAACACCAACGCTTCGGTTGCAAGCGCGGTATCCGCCGGGCGTGCCCTGGAAGATGGCAGGTATATACGGAGTATGTGGTATATGTTCATCGACAGGGACCGATCGAGGGATCGGAGATCAACCAAATCAACTCACGTTTCCCTAGTTTGCAGCTTCAACCAAGCTAGCCGGTCGGAGAATTGGCCAAATGGGAACCTTCTAGGCGCACCTGAAGAACAGTTTAAGGTCGATCTGCAGAATTTTCCAGGAAATGTATTATGCATTTTCTGTGCCTACGCCGGCTTCCAGGGATACGTGCGTACTGAGCTTCTCTCCCTACCACCACACGCCGGAGCGGATCACGGTGTTCCAGAACGTAAGGGCGTGCGTGTCCGGCACTCCGGTGTCCTGTATGAACAAAGGCCAGCCGCATCACTGTGGGCTTGTGGCGGCGATCGATCGAGGCGAGAGCGTGTACGTGTGCGTGTCAGTCAGATCGGCGCCGTCTGCGTTGCGCGCGGTAGCGGAGAGGATGGACCGAAAGGGAAGCCTCAGCTGCAGGCAGAGAAGCCGTCCGCCTCAACAGTCGACATGCATGCCAGTGGCGAGCCAGCGAAACACCGGCGGCATTCTTTCCCATTCCTCTACGGCTCCCTTCGGTATAGTCGGTGCGGTGGATGCATGAATCTCCCAGCGCGCGCGGAGGTGTCATGTCCCCGTCGCCGGAGCGCTGAAATGATGGGTTTTTTTTTCTGAACCCGATCGGTTCAGAGCTCAGATTCAGAGTTCGGATCGATGTCACAATGCAAGGGCCTCTGAACATGTTCTGTCGCACCCAGTAGTACTCCGTTCTTCCATCACTATAACCGTGGATTGCTGTCGATCAAACAAGAGCTGAATCGTGCCGTTTGCTGCCTTGCTGGAGTGATATTAGGACCGTAGAACACAGGGACCTTGTCAGTTGCCGCAACAGTTCCTTTGCGGTTGAGCTCGGCGATTAGAGAATTCATCTTCCATAATAACAGGATTCCAGGTTAACAATTGATCGCCCGTAGCGTCGTTAGGTGGCTACCTAATGCTTGGAGTTCATACCAAATATTCTGCTTGAGTGCTTGTGTATTCTCTTTCATGCTGGACAGGTGATGATTTAGGAATCTTATGAGGTAACAGCCCAACCACACGAATGATATGAGCAGTTGATGTGGGATTTTTTTTGGGGTTGAATTTAACTGCACTTGCCTCGTTGTTTTTCAATTAAATCAATAAATTCCAACACACATGTTTCATGCTAGGAGTCATGTGCTTTAATCTGAGCTTTGCTTTGATCGAGGTGATGCACTGCCTCTTCTGTTAGAGCATAGCATATCACATTGGTTAATGCTATATATTTACCATTTTTCTTATGATTAATGTCATGATTTATCTACTATACTTGTGTGGATTAAAATAAACCGAAAAAAATATCCACATATCTACTCACTCCGCTTCAAAAAATAAGTGTTTATTCTTTTGTGGTAAGGTTGACAAAGCTTATAAAAACCAATTGTATGTCAACCTTTTGAAACATATATTAATAATTTACTTTTCTGACGTCATATATATGCTAAGACCTTTTCTTATATAAACTTAGTTAACATTGAAATGACTTTACTAAAAACACTAGACCATAGGAGAAGACTCCCTCCCGTATGTCTTTCAAATAAGAAGATGCCAGGCATCGAACCCAGGTCGGACGGTAGAGTCCGTTTTTACTTAAAAACCCTTTAAGTTTTCTTTGAAATCAACCCGCTCCCAGACGCCTCTCATTTTTACACAAAAACGCCTCTAACGCTTTCACCCGCACCGGATGGGTACTGGTTTGTTTGCAAAAAGACCTCCACTTTAGCGAAAATCAACTCACGCTCCCTAGACACCCGCCGTTTTTTTATAAAACTCCTCGAAAATCTAGTTGACTTGATTATATTTTTTTCCCTAAGGACCGCCGCACATTCAAAAACAAACAGTGATTTCAAATAATCCTGATCGAACCCAGGTCGGACGGGAGAGTCCCGCAGCTCATTGCTCTAATCGGTCACACCAAGAGAGGCTTAACGAAATGACTATATTTATAGGACTAAAAACTAGTTGACTATTTTTTAGTCCCTAAGCATTCAAACAAACAGGAGCTAATCATGAATCGGTTGTTAGTTCGTTAGTCCACACGTAAAAGTTAATGACTAAAAGTCTTTTTGGCATGGCTCATTCAAAACGGCTTTACCGGGTGAAGCCGTTTGAAAAACGCTTTGGCAAAATGGCTTTTCCGGCTTCTAATTCATTTTTTACCCCGCATGGAAAATGGTTTCACGCCAGAAGCCACTTTTTGATTCCATCACACCCCAAATCATTGTGAGAGCGTGTTTTTAGAAGCTTCACCAAAGAGACCCTAATTGTTAGTCCTAGCACATCCAAACAAGGCCGATCCACACTTTTCATTCTAGTGCTGATGGAATAAGTGAATACGGAGCCTGGGCTGCTAGTTAGTAAGATATAAGATATTTACAACGGCAGCCAATCATACGGAGCCTGGTTCTCCAAAATGAATTTGATTGAAGAAGTAGAACAAGTCGACAAAAATCAATCGGGTGCAGAACTTTCAGATGCCTTCTCCTCCTCTGCCACGTGTGTTGGACCTTATACCAAAACCGCGAAATCATTGGCGAGAACGTGGTGCCGGGTCCATCGCCGTGGAACATTTGAACTTTGTCGCTTTTCTTTGAAAAGTCGTAGTTAAAAAACGCTTATTCACCGATTTATCGCGAAAGAAAAAATATTATTTATTTATTAAAATAGTACTACTCATAAGACGAACATGAGCCGGCGCGCCCGCCATGGCCCATGGGTCCCATGACAGAGACAGACGACACCGGTGCCGAGCGGCTCGATGATACGAGCGGCGCCATGAGGGCTCGGATTGAACATTGCCTCAGCTTTATGCGTTGTGTCTCTGCATGCCACAACGAACCAAACTGCTGGTATAAGTTTCCTCCCTGTCATCGTCGCCTTGCTAGTTGAAGTAGGTTGTCGATCGCTTTTCTTGCCAGCTTAACACATGTTGTACCACATAATCTACACGATTACAAATGTAAAGCGGAGCTCACGAAATGGACCAGGGGAATTTTAAACGTCCGGTCGGCAGCCTGCATTTTATTTCTGAAAGTCTGAACAGCGCAGTTTTCTTTTTCATCGAGGAGCTGGCGGACGACTTTGTTGTTGTTGCTTCCATAGACTAATCGCTAAAATTTTGGAGATTATCATTGCTTATTAGTTTTCGCACGATCATTCATCTTCTTGACTTCTTCCCCTCTCGGTGAAGACTGAAAACTAGATGGTCTTCTGAACCTTCTGAACAACCGTGGCGCACTGCAACAGGCCAACAACACAGGAATGCAAGTTACCGCGCTGTTTCGCTGGCGACGGAGACCAAGACGATGAACACACACAGCATTGTTGTTTGGAGGTGAGAGTGACACGTGACAAACAGTTTGACAAAATCAGCCCAAATTGTTTCACGGCTAACACGCAGCAAGAACACGCGAACAAACGTGCGCGCGCGCCTGCCGAGACCGAGGGACTCGTTCAAATGGTGAGACGCAAACCACACACTACACGACCCGTTCGTGTCTTCCCCGCGAGATGACCGCCCGGCCACTCGCTGGACCGCTTCGCACGCACATGCAGGCACGTAGCAGGCGCCGCCACATGGCGGCCACCGACTCGCGATCGCCGAGGATTAGCCCACTAATCCCGCTATAAATCCCCGGCCCCGCCGTGGCCTCCATCCCCAGGCAAAGCGACGGGAGCACAGAGCCAGCCAGCAGCCGAGAAGCAGCCAGCTCGCTCGCCGCGCCCGCCGCCTTCTTCCTCCGTTCCGCCCCGCCGCCGCGCCGTCTCTACGGTTGCTAAGCCGCCGCCGCATCCAGGGATGGAGATGAAGAAGATCGCCTGCGCCGTCCTCGTCGCCGCCTCGGCCACCGTGGCGCTCGCTGCGGAGGCTCCGGCTCCGGCCCCCACCAGCGGCTCCTCCGCCGTCGCACCCGCCGTCGGCGCAGCCCTCGGGGCCGCCGTGGCCTCCTTCTTCGCCTTCTACATTCAGTGAGCCGGCCGGCCGCGCCCGGAGGAGGAGGAGGAAGAGACGAAGGGGAGACATGGCTGCGCCGATCCCAACACGCGCGCGCATTCCGATGCGTGGGCGTGTTCTGATTCGACACGACGACGACACGCCTTTGTCTTCTTTTCTTTGTTCCTCTCTTCTCCTTAAGTTAACGAATTGATTGATGTCGCTGATGCACCAGCTTGATTTGGTGCCTTGTTATTTGTTCTTCCCTTGAGAGAGGGATCGACACTTGTACCATTGCTTGCCATTTGTTTGGATCAATTCAACAATTCTCGATTTAACCATCGCGTGTATATGTGCCTTGGATGAACGTTGCCCGCATGGTGATGAGGTTTTCGGTTCATGGCGCTTTGTTCGTGGTTCAGGATGTGCTGGGGCGGTGGGCATGTGAGGCTGTGACCCGTGTATGATGCTACCAATGCTCTGCTTTTTAACCCCTCTTCTTTTTTCAGTTTTTTTTACTGGTGTTAAGGCAAAAAGAATTACCGCACCGGCAAAGTTCAGAGAAATATAGGAGCAAACGATAAACTAGAACAACATTCTGGTCAAACAAGGAATGGGCAATCATCTTTCTAATTATAATGACTCAACGTGAGACGTCAGTACACACTACAGAGTAATAATGGAAGGGTGCTAGCGCCCGGATGTCCGAACGACCAGCAGCTGCGGTCCATTTTCCCGCATCCATGCATGGGCGCGCACTGGACGGATGTTGCTCATGGTCACGAGGGGCCCGCGCCACGCGCGAGGCGACTGCTCGCGTCCCCTCCAGCTTCCCACGCGTATCCTATATGCAACAGCCGATATATTTTCGAAAACATTTAGATGTAACACTTGTAATATAAAAAAATTTAGAAGAAATATTTGAACCATGCATCTGAAATACTTACAAAAATATTTGAAAACCATTGTAAAACATACACAACATTTAGATAAAACACTTACAACATATATGTGAAAATATATGCAACATCAAAATAAACACGCTTACAACATACGTCCGAAAAACTGATAAAACATTGGAGACAGACTCTTACAACATACATGTACAACCATTGCAATATATGCAACATCCCGATATACTTTTACAACATCCATATAAAATATTTGCAACGTACCTCTAAAACATTTGAAACATATGAATTTTGAGCTTGCAATATGCATCATATCCCGGTGCAACCTTCTCCACCTTCTGCGTCGGGCACCGCAGCCGTAGCACCAAGCGAGGCCGGAGGGCTTCCGCGCCGGGGCCTGACGTTTCTCCTTGCGTTGGTGGCGCCTGTCAGTGTCGTTAGGCCGGGCGGGTGCGGGCGGTGGAGCAATGGCAGGAGCAGCGAGACGGCCGCGCGGAGCAGGTACAGGAGCAGCGGGGCGGGTGGCGGACGAGCAGGCAGCGCGAGATGAGCGGCAGGAGCAACAGAAGGGGGCACGGGCGGTGGAGAAGAAGGAGCAGCGCGAAGCGAGCAACGAAAGGGGATGAACGTGAAGTTTACTGGGCCAGCTGATCCATAGATCGAGGCACCACGGTGTCCAAACGGGACGGCAAGCTGATACTGTCATACTGTTGGTCCCGGAGGTCCAGGGTTAATCGAACTTCTCTCATTTTACTCATCCGAAATCCCGAACAGAACTGCACTGCAATTTCTGATTGCTGTAATCAGCTTGCAGAGTCGCAGTTGGATCCAGTGACTAAAATTTAAAAATATATCGGGAGGATGTTGCATAGGGTGTTTGATACTAATAAAAGAACAAATTACATAATCTGTCAGTATTCTACGAGACGAATTTTTAAACCTAATTAACCCGTCATTAGCATATGTTTACTGTAGCACCACATTGTCAAATCATGGAACTAATTAAGCTTAAAAGATTCGTCTCGTAAATTAGTCGCAAACTATGCAATTAGTTTCGTAATTAGTCTATATTTAATACTCCATGCATATGTCCAAATATTCAATGTGACATCGATTAGAATTTAGGAGAGGCAACAAACATCACCTGAAAACACCTGAAAAATGTAACATGATGGTTGTCTCCAGAATTACAGTATATAGTAAATGTTAGGCGAGGACCCAAATGGCCCCAGCAGGCCCAGCTCTCATGGAGTAGAAAACTGCTTTAACATTCAGAAATCATATGAAAACTTCAAGGAAGTAACTACCTGATAACTCTGTACATATCTTACGCAAATACGAGGAAAAAAATGGAGGAGCAAAGCAACTTAGATCCATCAACTGCAAAAAGAATTGGAAACGAATATAGATCTATCGTCAAAGACAAGCAGATAAGTATCTCACTACAGCATCGACATTCCAGGCCATCTTACTTTGCAACTTGCACGCTCCGAAAGGTCAAAAAAAAAAAAAAACCCTCCAGAAAGGCTGCAAACTTGCATCCCCAAGTGGCCAGCAGCACTGAACTTTGTGTGATGTTTCTGAACATTAGTGGAAGTAGCATGTGCGGGCAATGGCGTAAAGTGATTTCTAAGTTTCACTTCAGAGAAAGATTGACACAGCAACAATGTAGAATAGTAGCACCAACTTCTTTCAGAAGTAAATTACATGTTATTTCAGGCATCCATGCTAGATTTACCAGCTGGAAAGGCACAAAACACATCCACCCAACACCCGAAGGAAAAGATCAATCTATACATGCGAAAGATAATATACTGTAGTCTGCATATTGAACAGACATTAAGCTGAGAAGGGCCGACACTGAACAAAAAAAAGGAGTCACTTTAAGGGACCAGCAGCCACACCTCTCAAGCTTGCAGCAAGTACACCTTGGCCTTGCAAGGTCAAGAATGTTACATCAATAACATAAGGATTTCCCCATCCTGGTGCAGGAAAAAGAACATAAGCAATGTTTGCATAAGCTTTGATCTGATGATCAAGGAGGATAGCAGCACCAAACAAGGGTTGAAGAACCACATGCTGCCATGCAGTGCCGAACTGCTGATGGTTCAGGATTGCATCCTTCCTTGAGTGAAAAGAGACCTGAAACTTAGTGGAATCTGAAGGTGATTGAGAGTGATATGTGTGATCCTTCCATTGCAGGTACCTATTTATAACGGAGAAAAAGAGCACCAATAATTGGCAACTATTATGCAGTTTCTGAGATGAGGGCTAATTTATCTAGCAGCTAATGCCTATCTATTGGTGATGGCAATGCTGCCGGTGAATCTGCACTATCCAAAAGCATCAAGACAAGCTATTAAACAGTGTACTTCAGAAGACACACAAGGGCTACATAGCTACTGAGAATGTCTAGTGCATATCCTGTACAAAACATTTTTCTTTGACCTAAGCTGCAAGCTTATTCTCTCTTGTCCTGAAAAATAGTGGATTTTCAGTTGTCCTAAATCAAACAATTCTAAGTTTGACAAAGTTTATAGTAAAGAACAATCATATTTACAATATCAAATGAGCACTGTTAGATATATAATGAAATGTATTTTCATAATATCCCTCTTTGATATGGTGCATGTTATTACTTTTGTCTACAAACTTGGTTAAACTTAGAATGGTTTGACTTAGGAAAACTGAAAATCCATTATATTTCAAGGCTGAGGGAGTACAAGGTCACAGTGCAATGTACTCTGGTAATCAGGATTGCTTTCTAGAAACCATGGACATCTGTAATGGCCTTTCATAGAGCCACAGGGTTCTTTCTATATCCCACCCTTCTCAGGCAATCAGGCACCAGAGACCAGTAAAAGGGGACATGACAATTGGGGATCTTAAAATGAAATATTGCACTTCGGAGACAACAGGAAGCGACGGATCCCTGTGTTAAAGAATTAATAAAAGATCAAGAGCACAGCTTTTCATGGCCCACTAGTGTTATACTATCATAGTGTCACTTATATATAAAGTATAAACAACATAAAGCATGACCACGATGTATCCATCAGGAAACGGTAAATAGTAAAAAACCAAATTATACAGCTCAGCAATTTTCAAAAGCAATTAGGAAAAATATCCAACTGCTTAGTTCATGGTAATATCATAAGAGACCAGTACAGTAAAAATAATAGACAATCCATTCATGTTGTTATCCCTACAACCGTGTTAACTTAGTTAAAAAAAAACTATCTGAATTTTGTTAGCACACTTGCAGAGGAACAAATTGAACTGTCTACTGTACAGGGTGCAGTTAGACAAGAATTCACCTATAATCACTTCATAAACATATAATATCACAAAGGGATTATTTGGTTAGATTCATCAAATGATTAACAAATCACTAATTGCTATAAGAGAGTCATGCAGTAGATAAGCTAAAACTATAGGATATCTGATCAATAATACATCAATTTGGAGTTAACTTGTCTATCAAATGATTCACAAATCACTAATTGCTATAAGAGAGTCATGCAGTAGGTATAGGATATCTGATCAATAATACATCAATTTGGAGTTAACTTGTCTAAATTTTAAGAAAACTCACTTATATTCAACAGAAGACAAACAAATAACACGTTCAAACAGGATACAAGCAAATCTTATCTGCGAATTTCGGACAAAGAATAACCAAGGCACGATAGAAACATAGTACTTCACTACTTCTGAACATAGATAAATACAAAGGTGAATTCAAACAGAGGATACAGCAAGTGGAAGAATACCGTACTACCAACAAAAGGTCTAGCTTTTGATAGAGATATGAGTCTTCAGATATCCAAATCAATTTCTGGTTTAAAATTGATACTAAATCTGATTGCAGAAGAATTTGTGATAGTCCACATCATCAAAATGTTTTTACAAGATGTTAGATTATCATATCAGGACCATACATGCCCTCTCCTTCTAAATCTTGCAAAAGTAAGTCAGGATTAAAGAGGGAAAAGAGATCCCACAAGGCCACAACAATTTATAATACTGGTTGAGGACAACACGCAACGACCTCGTTGCTAAAAATATAGTAAATTATAGATGTCTAACTAGACAATTAGACAACTGTCTCAAAGGATAGCATGAGTACTGTTTGGTTATACTATTGAAAGATTATTAAAACCATTTTTTCAAATCATTTCAATCAAGGTAAACCTCGCAATAAAGCACAGGTTGTTCTCTAGTTGGCTGCCATTATCGTATTTGGGATACTGTTATTTCCAATTTACTCTATTCGACATATTGTAAGAAACTATTCAGTCCACTTTACATAAGCCAACCCTGAAGAAAACATCTGATCACATTGGAGTTCTGAACTGAGCATATAACTAGACTGCCAAGTGCCAATCACAAAGGTATCAAAACACAGTTCATTCTGATCTCAGTAACAACTGAATCAGCCACGGTATTCTTCTAGTGTAAGGTGATAATACAACCTTGCCAAATCTTGTTTCAAAAAACAACCTTGCCAAATCACAATGAATCCAAAACACAGTTCAGTGGCAAGAGGAAAGCAGCAATAAAGAAATGTGGTTGTAGCCAAGTTATTAACAGACAGGATATTAACATGGAGCTGGTTCATTTAAAAGGAAGATGCTAAATTTTACCAATTGATTCGATAAGCTGAAGTCTGAAGAGTAATATCATTGGAATAGAAATATATCAAGCAATCACATTGTAATCTTCTCTCTCGTGTACAGTCACCAAAACTAAGCCCGATCCAAACATCCCAAAGCACCAAAATGTCATAGTTCCTAGTCAACTTGAATATTACAAGCGCATTTTTATTCCTTAGATACTGAAAACTAACTATCCTTCCCGCAGAGATCTGAATGAACTTAAAATCATCGCATCAACACCGCAGCAACTGATGCGACAGACACCCCAAGAGCGCAAGCGATGGCCATCACCCGCGTCCGGAGCAGCATGAGGTTAACGTTCTTCGTAGCCTGGAGGCACAGAGTGAGCACCTGCAGCCTCGCGTTGGCCTCCATCTTTTGGAAGAAGGCGATGGGCTTGATGGCGCGGCGCAGCACCAGGGCGACCGCGAAGGGGAACGCGAACGCCGCCACGCCCTGCACCGCCGCGGCGGAACCGACACCGACCGGAGGGGCACCGCACGCGATCCACGCGCCGGCGGCGAGGTGCGCCCCTCCGAGGAGCGCGAGCGAGCCGCTGAGGCGCTGCACGGTGCGGCGGAGCGCGTCGAGCTCCCGCCGCGTCTCGTCGGCCAGCGGCGACGTGTCGCGCTCCACCGTGGGGCCCTCGATCTCCTGGTGCCGCATCTCATCCGGCGACACGGGCGCGGATGGGGCGCCCTGGCTGCGCTCTGATGGCGTGGAGGAGGAGGGGTTGGGGTTTGAGGACGCGGAG
The DNA here is from genome assembly GCA_904845875.1 of Miscanthus lutarioriparius. NCBI lineage: Eukaryota > Viridiplantae > Streptophyta > Magnoliopsida > Poales > Poaceae > Miscanthus > Miscanthus lutarioriparius. The sequence continues at coordinate 14,670,956 of CAJGYO010000008.1, forward strand.
AAGAAGCGGCGGCCGGGATTCAGGAGGATGAAGGGGTCGTGGCCATGGGCGAATGTCTTGGGGATGGGGAGGTGCGCGGCGGCGGCGGCAGCCGTTGGGCTCAGGAGGCGGCGGGAGAGGTGCGAGAGCGCCATCGGAGCCTGACGAGGAAAGGTCGCGCTGTCGCGGTGGGCGCTGCCGTCTGCTCGCCTGATTCGGATTTCTGAGAAGTATTTTCTGCCGTTTCCCAAGTCAAGAGTCAAGGCGTAAACCTGGACTACGTTTGCTCCCCTCGTATGCGTAAATGCCTTGAACTCGGAGTATGTTTTGCTAGCACACGCGGCATCACAAGGAAACCGCTACTATGGAAACGGCGGACGGAGTACGTGCCGTCCGCACAACACTCACGCTCGCGAGCTTCTTGGAAATAGACGGAGTTGGGTTTCCGCGATATGTCATTTCACAACGGTTTGCCTGCTTGCCATTATAGAACGTAATCCACCGCTAGAATACCATCCGATGTCTTTGGGATCATTTTATTTCTCTTCTACACTTGTCCCTTATCTTTTTCTTTGACCAAGCAGCCGCTAGGACGGAACGAAGGCACGCAAAACGGATCGAGCGTGGGCGCGCTTGTTCTTCTCCGACGCCGAGCGAGCCGAAGGTCGCACCCACAACGAGCCCCCACTGTAACACCCTCGGTGTTACACCGTAAATCATCTACTAAAACATGTTATGAGCATTATATTTATGTGTTAATGCATGTAATAGAGTATGTAGATCAATTTCTGTAACTCGAAACGATCAACTAAAATGCGAAACGAAAGTTGATTCAATAGTCATGTTATATCACTTAGGGTTTAAAACTAATTTTTATTAAATAAAAATGCTATAGAACTTGTATGTGGTACTTAAATAAAGTTTAAAGTACAAACTTTATAGATGACAATGAAATACTTACGGTCGAGAAATAATATTACTAGCTAATATTTCCACTAGCTTAGAAGTTACAAATGGAAATCAAATTCAGCTCAAAAACTTAGAAATTTTCGAGTCTGCCAACAGTTAGACACTGTTATGTTTAGCAATTTATTGTGAGAGATTGAGTTAAGAAGTGGTATAGTGTTATAGCTCGATTTAGTAGTCTTATGTGCCATCTTGCGCATGGTGAAGACGGTTTAGGTTTAGGAGCAACCGTTTGGTCGTGTTGAGCGCTTTAAAATTCGTGCGTGTCACGGTTTCAGGCTGGTTGGCCACGTGGACGCGATCATCGCGCTCGGGCGCTCGGCGTCGCCGCGTTGGTCGCGTGTGTGCGTGCGCGGCCAGCCGTGGCCGCCTCTGGCCTAGCCAGGTCTCGGCTACCGCTGGCCCCGCCGAGCGGAGCCGCCGCCGCCGCTGCCGACTGCCCCGCACGCGCCGCGACGGAGCCGCTGCTGGCACCATCAACTCACTGTCGCGTCCGCACTACCGACCCGCCTCGTGTCGCGACGCTGCCGCTACCGACGCCACTGCGATGCTGTGCTGCTACCGCTTGCCTTGTCCTTGTTCGCACGTGAGCTGCCCCGCGTCACCGTCTCGCCTGAATGGCGCTGCAGCCGTGCCCCTACCTACCTCCATGCGCGCACGTGGTTTGGCTACAGTGTCGTGTAGCGGGTGCGCAGACGCCGCCTTAAGTCCGGTCGGCCGCGTCCCGCCAAGGCGTGGACGAGCCGAACCCACTGCCGCGAACCGTCTCTCTCTTCCTCTTTTTTCCGTCGCCGTCGGGTCGCATCACGGTGAGCCAGAGAGCGAGCACCTCTCATCAATTTTCATGCTCGCGTCTCAGCCTTCACGTCTCCTCTCCAGCCAACCCCACTCCGCCTTGACCCGCGTCATGCCGAGCTCCAATTTTGGAGCTTTGCCGCCGCCGTGCCGTTAAGGCCCGTCGTCACTCATGTCGTGGCCAGTCTCCACCACTTCACCCCACGTTAATTCTTCTACACCACTAGCTCGCCTTGGCTCCCTCTTCGTCGTGCGCACGCTAGTCGAAGCTCTAGTGCCGCCTCCTCACCGCTGACGCAGCCATGCCTTTGTGGTCCGCCATTCACCTCGCCGCGCGCACGTGGCTAGCCTCGCTCGGGTCGTCTCCGGCTGAGCCGGCTTCTCGGTAGGGTCACTGGTGAGTTGTTGTTGCTCACCTGCTACCCCTACCGCATTGTTGTTGCCACGGCTCACCAGAACATCATCGCCATTGCCGCAGGGTGCCCGTCGATCGTGGAGAGGTCCTTCTACGGTGTCCCGACTCGTGCAACCATCGCCCATCATCTTGCGTCGAACCCGAGGTGAGCGTCGGCCTCATAGATAGGTCAGCGTGGATCCAATGTGGCCGGCGTAAGTGCCAGTGCCACCGCTCACTGCGCCGGCGCACGCAGAAATGGTCGAGGGCCTTGCCGTTGTAAAGAGGAGAAGATCCGAGGGTTATGTTGCAAAGTCGCTGACTATAGAAATAGTAACGTGGACTACGAGTTGTTTTGCTCATAGTCTAGGGTGTCTTTGCTAGTGTGCCCGGTGTGCACGAGCTTCCTCGCTGCTGGTCGCCCAAGCGTGCGTGGACCGATGCCACGTGGGCGCATGGTGCTATCGTCGTCGCTTCATGCATCATCAGACTTGTGCGCGATAATGGGCACGATTGGGCCAAAATCAGTTTAGCTTTTTCGTGGAAAATAGAAATAGTTTTTCATTTGTATTTCTGAGCTGAACTTTGGTAATTAATATAAAATCATGTAGGTATCCAAAAATTATGAAACTAATTTTGTTAGGTTCCTAAAATTGTGCTCTATCTGCTAGTGTATTTAGTTCATATATATACTTGTCGATATCAGGAGCTATTAAATCATTTGAGAGTGCTTAATATTATTAGGTTAATTATTGTAGGAATTTTTGTGGTAGAATGGTGATAGCAAAAACACTAAAATTTTTATAGCAGCATCGTGGTATTATTATGTGTTCACTATAATTTTTGTAGCTTTAGAATAAACTAAACATAAGGGTAGTTAAATGCTCCTTGTTTCAAAATATATATTAAATTATTAGTAGAAATAAAGATATATCCTTCAATTATAAAGCTAGATGTTTGCTAGTTGAACCCAACACTTTACTTGATGAAGGTGATAGTTAGTTTAGTATCTTAGTCATTAGAGCTAGCTTAGTAGTTTACCATGTGTATTCTTATTTTAGGAGCTATTGTTGCTAAAATACTAAGTGTTGCATCATCATCGCATGCATATAGAGAACGAGTTAGCAGAGATCGTTACCATCGGAGATCACGAGTTCGAGGAGGTGATCGAGGAGTATGAGGAGGAGATCCTCATTTAGGAGGAGGTCCTGAAGTCGCCACTGACCGATTGAGCTGACACCCCGTCTGCACAAGGTAAGCCCCGATGCATAACCCTTATTTTCAATAATCACTGCAAATATATATGTGATGTGCATTTATGTTACAGGCTTATTATTGAAACTACATGCATAGATACCTACCTATGAGTCTTACTAGCTTAGGTCGAGTAGCTGCTATGCTTAGATTTTTTTAGCGTGAGTAACCTACTATTATTCACAATAGGTGATTATTATTATCACTCTCATGATAAAATGGTGAAAGGAAATGGAGACCCGGTAGGGATATGGTACGAGTATTGGTGGGTGTAAGAGGTTGTGTCCCGCGGCCAACGGGGCACAGCTTGGTTACACTGTTTTCTCTATCCATGTCGGTTAAGTACCGGTTATTGCATTGGATTCTAGTTAGGTCACAGACTTATTATCCTGAGCACATACTTATTTATGGGAGCAGGGAAGGATCGTTGCTATCTTGTCATGAGTTTTGGCTCTTTTTGGACCGACTGATTAGAGGCGGGGATGGTGAAGGTCTAAGTACCACACTGAGTCTGGGACTCAGATGTGGGGGCTTGGAGTCCAAGTTTGGATGGGGACCTAAACCCCTTGACAGGAGAGTGGTGGGTTGGTCCTGCTTGTGCCTAGGGTACAAGCGGGGCATGTATTTTGGGGTACCCAGCTGGGCTACATTGATTCATGAATCAGCGTGTAATACGGTACGACTTGTCTACGATCTAACACTGTAGTTAGAACTAGAAGATGAAAGATGGAGAAATGGACTTGATTGCCCAATTCTTGCTTGAAAGTAGAGCAGGTGCTTACATAGAATGGTTAGATAATGAACTAATCATGACTGCTAATAAGAAACATACATAATGATGCACTACTAGTAAGGCTTTTCGCAAAAAGGAAATCCAACAAACTATAAAATTTATCATATCCTTGGAGTCAGGAAATTATTTCCACTAGTCGGGTAAGTCTTGCGAATACATTGTGTACTCAGGGTTTATTTACCCCTGTTGCAAGTGCAACTTGAGCAGAGACTATTGTGTGGAGGATTCTTCTGGTGGGCACAAACAAATCCTTGTATCTTATCATTAGATGTTTATTTTAATTCCGTTGTTTAAATTCTGCATTCTGAACTTGGTATTGTAATAATATATTTCTAAGAACTCTTGCTGTGTGAAATGGGCTAAGTATTGTAAACTCGTTCTCATTATTGGATCCTAGAGGAGAAACATGGATTCTTCGAGTTCTCCCTTAGGGTGTGCTCGACGGAACCGTCCGTCGACGTAGCTTACTTTCGGGTTCTTAGTGTCTAGTGGAAGATGAGCGCCTCTGAAAGCGTGCTATTTCGGATGGTTCTACCATACCGACGTCCAGCTCCCCCACGCCCCCCCGCCCCCCATGCCATGGTCACCCACTCCCCCACACCCACCTATCGAGTGTCGCCTGCGTGGCCCGCTCGCCCACCATGGCCGTCCCTAGCTCACCTTGGCACGACAGCAGCGCCTCCACACCGGCCATGGAGCACACCACTGCAGCAATGTCCTCAAGGACAACCATGGAGAACAGCAAGTACTCAATACCACGAAGCCGAAGGATTTCAAACGATGAACTGCCTCTTGTTCATTGCAAGGACTGTAAGTACCGGTTTCTCAAGGTCTTTACAACGAAGACGGAGAAGAACTACGACCGCCAGTTCTATGTTTGTCCAACTCGGTTGGTGAGAACAATTAGCTGCAAATTTCTGTGTGATGTATTTTGTGTGATTTTTTACTTGATTGGTTTCTATTTATTTGGCGACAGAGGGATGGTGCTGGTTGTCCATTTTGGGAGTAGGAAGAAGGATACAAGCAATACTTGGTTGACAATAAATTGGTGCCTTCAGATTATCAACCTATTTTCGAGTCTACTAAGTTGCCACAACAAGTCTCAATTGTCGAAAACAAGCTGAACTGTGGAGAATCAAGCCAGGAAGAACAAGTTAAGCAGCTTAGGGAGATAGTAATGCTGCTGAAATGTTTGTTTCTTGTTTGTGGACTTGTGTTAGTTAGCTTTGTGTTTGCAATTGTCAAGAGTGGGTGAATCTTGTGTACTTGTTATCAAAATGTATCAATTATGCCAATGACTCAATGAAAATAACATGTTACGTTCTCAATTGACAAAAGCTACTTTCTTCTAAAATGGCACAGGGTTCATAAGACCCATTAGTAGACTGGCACAGGTTCAAATGGCACAGGGTTAAAAGCATACATGTTCATGTTCACAAACACATACAAGTCTAGTAGCATACATGTTCAAGTTCACAAACACATACAAGAGCCATCAATAGGCTGACACAGGTTCTTTTTGAAACATGACATAGGTTCTCAGACTCATACAAGACAGGTTCACAAACACACGGGTTCAAATGATGACATAGGTTCTCAGATTTTTTTTCATTTTCCTTGGGACCAACTTCTTCCATGTTGTTCTCTTCTTTCTTGGTGTTCCTTGAGTGGTGCTAGGCGACCCATCAGTAGACTGGTCATCTGATCCTTCTCCCATCAAGAATGCCAAGCGGCTGAAAAAAGAACAAAATTAAGTAATTGAACATTGCAACTTTCAAGAAATATAGATGGCTATCATTCTTGTCTTTACCCTCTTGTTAGCCTAATTGGGCTCTCTTGCAAGATTATTTCCTTGGTCGGTTTGGTGGGGCTGGTTACTATAATTAAGTTTTTGGAACAAATGAGACTATAGCATTATCATTTTTAGCTTGCACATATTGTATAGTTGCATTTTCATCTTGCACAATTGCTTGGTCAGATTGCACAGTAGGATTTTCAGGCTCTTTATATTACTTTTTTGCCCTTTTTGTTGGGATTTTAGCATTTGGCCCATATTTAGTAGTATTTTTCATAGGCTTCCTTTTCCTACAGAGAAAAACATTAAAAAATATTTAAAACAACATGGTACAATCAGTCACTAAATAAAATGAAGAATAAAAGATGCTACCTTTTCTTTGTCCCATTAAACTTGCACTTGTAGCTAGTTTGTCCATGACCTAATTCACCGCACATCTTGCACTTCCTTTTTCTCATAATTAGTTGCCTCTTTCCCTTAGCAGCTTCCTCATCTTTTATTTCTGCATCCTTATCGGCCTAATTGGTAGCATCCTTTGCATCTTTTTGCTCATGCCAACACTTGCCCCCTCCAAACATTCTTTGATTCGTAGTTTTCTGGGCTTTCCAGCAGGTCTTTTACCTAATGGTGCGTTAACTGCAAAGTCAAAGTCAACTTCAGGCCACTGGGTCTTATCTGGAAGTGGCTCTATCAATCTCTTATAAGCATTCTTGAACCTCTCTACTGAGTAATAATCATGAACAAAGTCTTCCATCTTAACATTGATACTTTGTCGTTTTGTTATGAGGACCAAGGCATGCTGACAAGGTTTTCCAGTATGCTGCCACTGAAGACATGTACATTCATGCAAATGTGACTTGACAACATGCCTATTATATGTGATGGTTGTGTCATGTATCTTTGCAGCAAAAGGACCTGCCATCACAACTGTTAGGTTTCCTAAACCCCTAGTCCTTGCTTTCAATTGTCGTAGTACTACAGGTAGGATCCTACAATGAAGCCTCTCTAAAATTGCACGTCTCTTATTCCATAGTGTCATTATCATCTCTCTAATCTTGTCAACAAGCTCAACTATAGGTAGGTCTTTCCAATCTTTGATCCAATTATTGAAGCTCTATGCAAGGTTGTTGGTAACATAATCACATTTGATTTTAGGGTTGAAGCCACTTCTCATCCATAATAATTTGTGATGGTTTTTAAGCCCATCTACCTGCTTTATGTCAATTTCAATAATACTTCTAGGTAATCGCTGTAGTACCTCTACCCTCCAATTGAACAACATTTGGAAGCTCCATTGCCAGCTGCCAAACAACTCCTCCATGGCAATTTGTCTTCCCTTCCATACGGTGTCATAGTGAATCTGACACTTGTGCTTATCTTGTAGCAGTTTCTGCATGCTTATGGCGCCTATGGTGGAATCCTTCCTAAGGTGATGAATGGCCTTTGATGCCACCCATGCAGCTGATGGAGTGGTGGTCTTCCTCCTTGCGCTAGAAGTACAGGTATGCAGAGCAATCAAAGTTGTTACCTACAACAAGCCAATAGCCAAAATATTAGATATTTATAACAAAAAAATGATGACATACGGTTAGCAAATAGTTATACACCTTCACGGTCATCCCATCAGGTTGTGTTCACCCATTAATATGCCATGGGCAATCAACATCAGCACAATCAACAATGTACCTCTTCTTATCTGATTTGACTAAGTGAAATTCAAACACCTCATTTATTGCAAATTGTTTCATAGCCTGTCTAAACTCCTTCATGTTTGGATACACGGTGCCAATATCCATACAAGGCTTGTTAGGATCATAAGCATAGAGTCTTTCCTCTGGTACAAGATCATCAATAGGAATTGCAGCACCAGTTGTGTCAATATCAATGTCAGCAGTTCTATTTTTAGCTGTGTTGTCCCTCTCAGCAGCAGCCTGAGCCTTAGCCTCACTAGGCCTATCATGCTAATTATCATCAGTTCTCAAACCTAGAAGATAGAACAACTGATCCTCATCAATTATATCTAGCACACCCTCACCCTCTTCATTAACTATATCAGTAATTATGGGGGGTACGACCCCGGATACCCACGGCAGACCACATGGGCTGTGGCCCCTGGGGCGGCCCAGCCCGCAAGATGAAGCCTTGCGGGGCACGACGCTGGTCGATGTCTCCCGCAAGACACCGGGAAGATATCCTAAAGATACTACAAGATCTGTTAGGATACGCATGATCTCATGATTCCTGTAATCTGTTATTACTTTTCGGTTATCTCTCAGATCTAACCGACTTGTAACCCTGCCCCCCGGACTATATAAGGCAGGCAGGGACCCCCTCTAAACTCACGCAATATCATACGATAGCCAATACAATCCAACAAACCACAGGAGTAGGGTATTACATCATACTGATGGCCTAAACCTATCTAACTCATGTGTCTCTATTGCCTTCTTGTTCTCGATTACACGCATCTCTGCCGATCAATCTACCTTTGTGGGATACCCCTCGGAGGACTACCGACGATATTCTATCGATAGTTGGTGCACCAGGTAGGGGTGTGCGTGTTGTTTCTATATCAAACAAGATGGTACGTATTGCAGGCTCTTCATCCCTCCCACAGCACGGCCAGATCTTCATGATCGGATCGATCTCATGGATCATCAACGCTAAGGGAGTCAGAGAGCTCATCGAGCCAGCATAGATCGATTCTACGCTAATCACCCCAACACTTGTGACTGCAGATCTGATCTCAAAACCACCTTCGAGGTCTCCTTCATCGACAACTCACCACCCGCTTCCTCGCTACTAGAGGAGGCAAATCAACAATGATGATCTGATCGCATCCATCGATCAGGTTGGTCAGAAGCTTGCCGATTGCCTCTCTATCGCAGAATCAACTCTAGACACTCTGGTTCAGCGCCGACCACCCTCCAATCTAGATCTGTCGGAGGCTGCTCGGGAAACTCTAGGGGTTGCGGCTATACCCTTCGGGCTCACCAATGTCGCCACCACTTATCAAGAGGCCCTGCGGGGCAAATTCGTCGATCAGGTTGGAGATGTCCATCCTCTCACCGACCAGCTCTCATCAGCTATCAACATGCTATACATCGGCTAATGCCCTAGAACATCCCTCCAAACCATCTTGGAGGAGAATCTAGATTTTGAGTCCCAGCGCTCTACGGAGACGGTCGCCGAGACCACCGCCGAACAAGTCCCTCCTTTCCATGGTGGCATAATCTTCAATGTCAGTAGCCCCCCATGGGAAGGAGAAACCGAGGAGGACCGTGCGCCGCCTGTCAACAGGAACATCAATCGTGTGCAGCACCGTGCAAATGAGGCTGCCCTTGCGATGGCCGAGGCTCAGCTTGACTCGCAAGGAAGGCAATGCCAACTCCACCGCAACCTCCACAACAAATTTGTCCATGTTGACGGACATGATGTCTATAGGACCCCAAGCGCTAACCTGGCCGTGGCCGCCAATGAGCTCGCCTGGCTCCCACAGACACCAGAGGTTGCCAAGGTCGCCGCCATGCTTAAAGTGACACATTGACAGGTCAACGAGATCCGCCAGGATTAGAGACCTTCATACTCCAAAAGCTCGATTCACCGATCAGCCGCGCTAAGATCCGATCGCCGCCCAAGTCGCTTCATCGACCAGCATCGCGATGACAGGCAACCCCTCTAGGGGGGAGCTTGGGGCAATCGCATCTAACACCTTCACCAACATGACTAGGAGGTTGACTAGGATGTCCGAGTGCACCTCAATAATCTCCGAGACGCACGACAACATATCGACGAGCGCCTCTTCGTTCGCCATGAAGAAGAAGTACGCCGCCATCAAGAGTACGAGCAAGAGTTCAGTAACCCAGACTTAGCTCTCGAGCCGCTCAACGCCAGCAACGCTGCAGTTCATGGCACCGATAACCCTGAAGGCCCCCCGGCATTCACGAGGGCACTCCGAACACTCCAGTGGCCCCGTGGTTTCAAAATCACTAGGGTCGAGCCCTACGAGAGAAGGATGAACCCCACACAGTGGCTATAGGCTTACGCCACTGCTGCGCGTAGCCGGAGGAGATACCAATGTCATGGCAAACTATCTTCCCATCATGCTCACACCAACCACCATGAACTGGTTCACGAGCCTTGCCCCGGACTCCATCGGATCCCGGAAGAACTAAATAAGGTCTTCATCGACAACTACATGGCTACGTGTACTCGGCCGGGCACCAAGCATGATTTGAACCGCATCTATCAGAAGCCGTCCGAGCTCCCCCATAGCTACATTAGATGCTTTTCCGAGATGAGGAATTCTATTCCCAACATCATGGAAGCTAAGGTCATCACCGCCTTCGTTCGAGGACTCCATCACCGTGATCTCTGCTCCAAGTTCAATCGCTAGCCACCCACGGGGATTGGCGAGATGATCACGACCACCAACCAGTACGCCGACGCCGAGGAAGTCGAGGTGCGCTTCAACGAGGATGCGGGCACTCATCTTCTAACTCACCGTAGCGACGATCGCCTCGATGACCGGCGCCACAGTGACCACCGCTACGACGACCGCAGTCATCATCGAGACAGCGGCCATGATCGGCCAGAAGGATCCAAGTCTAGTCAATATTGCCACCACCGGCCAGACCACATCATCGCCACCGTTGATGAACCTCGTAGCCCGTTATCCTCAAGTTCAGAAACTGCTATATGCTATTCTGATCATGTCATGCAAGCTCCGCCATTACTTCGAGTATTATAAGATTGCCGTGGTCACTGAGTTCCCTCTAGGGACATTCTTCACAACAAAGAGGCCAACGGCCACATCATCAAGTGGGTTGTCGAGCTCAGCACTTACTCCATCGAATTCAGAAGCAGGCCTACCATCAAGTCACAAGCGCTCGCTGATTTCGTCGCTGAGTGTACCGAGATCCAAGAGCCCATTACCACTACCTGCCCTGATCACTGGGTGATGTACTTCGATGGCGCCCTTAACATTAATGGTGCTAGTGCCGGCATTTTGTTCATTACGCCGACCAAGGATAAGCTCCGATATGTTCTCTGAATACATTTTTCGGCATCCAACAACGCCGCCGAATACGAAGCATGTGTCCATGGACTCCGTATAGCCGTTGAGCTCGGCGTCAAACACCTCATGGTATACGGGGACTCCGCGTTGGTCATCAACTAGCTCAACAAAGATTGGTCCTGCTCGAGTGAAAAGATGGATGCATATTGCACCGAAATCAGAAAGCTTGAAGGAAAATTCTACGGTATCAAGTACCAGCACGTGGTACGAGATCAAAATCAGCTCGCTGACCACCTATCCAAGATAGGCTTTTCTCGTGCCATGATTTTGCCTGGGGTCTTCGTTCAAGATCTTTTGGCGCCATCCATTAAGGAAGAGAAGGAAGTTCAAGAAGTTCCCCCTGCCGAGTAGCTGGTACTTACAGTACACTCGCCGGTCGCCGATTGGAGGGAACAGTTCATCAAGTACCTCACCAACGCCGAAGTACCTGCTGACAAGACTGAAACTGAATGCCTAATCCGTCGAAGTAAGCATTATGTGCTGGTGGACGGCAACTTGATGAGGAAAAGTGCCATGGAAGGGATACTGCAGAAATGCATCACCCAAGAAGAGGGAGTGAAATTACTTCTCGAAATTCACTCTGGTTCCTGTGGCAACCATGCGGCTTTGAGAAACCTGGTCGGCAAAGCTTTCCGAGCTAGTTTTTACTGGTCCATGGCCATATCCGATGCAGAAGACCTCGTCCAACATTGTAAAGGAAGCCAATTTTTCGCTAAGCAACTCCACATGCTGGCACAAGAACTACAGACCATTTCAGCTTCCTAGCCTTTTGCTTGCTGGGGACTGGACATGATCAGGCCTTTCAAGCCAGCACCAGATGGTTTTCGGTACGTGTACATTGCCATTGACAAGTTCTCCAAGTGGATCGAATACAAACCACTTGTTTTGGCTACTGCAAAGAAAGCAGTCGAGCTCTTTGAAGATATCATCTATAGATTTGGTCTCCCGAACAGCATTATCACCGACCTCGGAACTACATTTACTGGTCATCATTTTTGGGACTTCTGTGAAGACCGATGCATCTCCATCAAATACGTCTCCGTTGCCCATCCTAGAGCTAACGACCAGGTCGAACGGGCGAACGGCGTGATCCTTGATGCTCTCAAAAAGCGGCTATATCATAAAGAAGAAAAGCATCCGGGCAAATGGCTCAAAGAGCTACCAGCTATGGTATGGGGACTGCGCACTCACGCTAGTCGCAGCACCAACGTGTCTCCATATTTCTTGGTCTATGGCTTAGAAGCCATACTACCAGCGGACATTGCCTTCCGAGCACCTAGGGTGGAACATTATGTTGAAGAGCAAGCTACGTAGCTGTTTAGACAGAGGATGTTGACACGGCCGAGGAAGAACGCCTAATCACCTGCGTCCCAAATACCTTGAAGGCTTACGGAGATACTACAACCACAACATCAAAGGTCGTTAATTTGTTGTCGATGATCTCGTTCTCCACGTAAAACAGAAAACCAAATGGATGCACAAGCTCTCCTCCCCCTAGGAAGGGCCTTACGTCATCAAAGAGGTTACCCGACCAGGGTCTTATCGGCTATGTGACTTGGACAGAATCGATATCCCCAATTCATGGCACATCGAGCACCTTATACGTTTCTATCCTTAAAACGCTCTAGATATGTATTCTCCACTCCATGATGAATAAAGTTTTGGGCACCATAATTTGTCTCCATTATTTCTCCATTACGATTTAATCTCCACTCACGGTCGTCGAGCTCTAAGCTAGTCCTTAACGAACTCCAATACGAGACCGCCATAAATGCTTCCGCCATGTTTCTCCATATCTCCAACATGTGATTGCCATAAACACTCTATCGTGTTTCTCCATATCTCCAAAATGTTTTGCCAGTCGCTGAGCAACACACGTTTTGTTCTATGCTCTATGGAGAAGACCCAGTCTCCGATCTCTCCCTACACGTGCTATGGGCTTCCATGCTCTATGTTATGGGTGGTTGGCTGACGGTTCCTTGGTCAAGCCTATTCCTCCTACACGTGCACGGGCTCCGCGCTCGACGTTATGGACTATGGGCTAGCTAAGGCCAAGAGCATAGTAAAGAACTAATTGCTTGGGCCCACTTATACTACGTATATCTTTAAGTTAATTTGTCAACCGCTGAGCAGCACATGTTCTACTTTGTTCTCTATGGAGAAGACCCAGTCTCTGATCTCTCCCTACACGTGCTATGAGCTCCGCGCTCTGCGTTATGGGTGGTCGGCTGCAGTTCCTTGGTCACGCTTGTTCCTCCTACACGTGCACGGGCTCCGCGCTCGACGTTATGGACTATGGGCTAGCTAAGGCCAAAGAGTTCAGTAACAAACTAATTGCTCAGACGCTACTTATACTATGTATAATCGCGTTAGGGTTAACACTATAACAATTTTTCACCGCAATACTAGCAAACTGCATAAACATGCACATGACATTTTACAACATTTATACTTATACATAAATATCTGTCTACGCCCTTGTGCATTTTAACTACCCTATTTAGTTATTACAGCATGTTCTCCGAGCAGATCATCGGGCTTCGCCATCGCCGTCCATCTCACCGAACAGGTCAACATGGCCTGCCAGCTACTTTGCCGCATCTTCCACCTCATCTTCTAGCTGCTAATGCTCCGTTGCCTCTCGTCCCTCTAGCGAATCTGGCCCCTGTCGCTTGAAGGTCAACGGCTAGGTAGTGGGACCCAATGACCGCAAGGGCGTGAGTAATGATGGTAATGATGGTGTCATGGTTGAAGCTCTTGAAATTCTCCCACGCCGCCTTGCACCTGTCGATGATGGTGTCTGGAAGCGCGCGGGCCTACCATCGGGCTATGGAGCTACCTCCAGGTCGATGCAGTCGAGCACTGGCTTGATTCCGGCAACTACGGCGTCGTGCTTGCTCCGCTAGGTTCTGGCCTCCTGCTCTAGCACATCAAACTGCGCCTTGACCCTCCGATGGTAGTTTGTAGGGATTACAAGGTTCCATCAAACAAGGAAATTACTCTAACAAGTAACTCCGACCATGAGGTACTCACCTTTCAGCTCCTCAGCCAGCTTCTCTGCTCGCCCTGACTCCTTCGCCTTCTCCTCTCGGAGTTGCTCAACGGTTTGGCACAGCTGGCCGAGCTCTGCATCTTGCCCTACAAGCATAATGGTCATCAACAACAATATGATTTCAGCAATGTAAAGTAATTTCGTCGATCTGCCATACCTTTCGTCTGCTCGGAGACTTTTCGCAGCTACTCAGACTTGGTCTTCAACTGCTCGGTAGCACCCGTCAGTTGCTCGGAGACTGTTGCCAGCTGCTCAGACCTGCACCACAACTACTCAGACATAGTCACCAGTTGCTCGGATAGGATGCCCTTCTGGTACTCCAGGTCCCGCGCGTTGGATTCAGCAAGATCACGCTCGTGCTGGGCCCTCTGGACGTTTTTCTCCATAAGTTTCAACGCCTCCTTCAGTTTTTCATTCTCCTCGGTGAGGGGCTCCATCCTCTTGATTAGCTGGCGCCGTTGTTCGGTAGTTCGAGCTATGCCCAACAAAAGCAACAAGATTATGAAGAACTCCAATCTCCGACAACACAGACAGTCATCGCCAATGCAATACTGACCTTGATCTGCTTCACCGCCATTGACAGGGTGTGAAAGCATCTAGGCCCTTAGTTGGGTTTCTGTGATTAATGACAATACATGATTACTATGACTAATGTGTGTTTTGCAGAGGCAATTAAGTTAGGTCATGGTAATGGAGATCGATCGGGCAATCATTGTGGTCATGCTCCTACAATGGAAATCATTTTGGTTTTCAAAGGATAGACAACAAGGTTAAGGATGGACTAGTTCTGAGTGTCGATTGGAGTTGAAGAGACACTTAGAGTAGTGTAGGACTTTGTTTTTCCTTTGGCCGTACTGTTAAGGGGGGCATGGACAGGTAGCTTGACCTAGGTGAGTCTAGTGAGTTAGGTGTGGTGCACACTTGCTAAATCTAGCACTAGGTAGCTCCAAAATAGCTCTTAGATCAATTGGAGCAAACTTCATTCACATATGATCGAGAGTTGGAAGTGAATAGAGGGTCAAATACTGACCGGACGCTGACTCCGGTGTGACTGGACGTTGGCTCAGAGTCCGGTCAGTTCATTTAACCAAGGTGATTTCGTCTGGTGCGACCGGACGCTGAGAGGTGAAGTGACCGGACGCTGAGGGCCAGCGTCCGGTCGACTCCAGTAAGGTTCCAGAGAGGGAAAATCACGATCGGATGTGTCCGGTCACACTTTAAACACTGGAGTTCGGGGTGAACTGACCGGAGCATCCGGTCAACATGACTAGAGCGTCCGGTCACCCCGTAGAGACACATAACGGTTCGTTTTTCAGCCGGTGTTATAAATACTTCCTCCATTCGTGTGTGGGGTACATTTGCTCATTCCAACAGCTGAGAAACATCTTTGAGAGTGCCAAGAAGAGCAAGGTCCTAGTGAGGTGATTGAGATTTGAGAATCCCAAAGAGAGCCCTCATTAGTGAGATCATGAGTAGCAAAGTGTGCATCCACCCTTCTTATTAGGCTTGTCGTGGTCAAGTGAGAGTTCATGCTTGTTACTCTTGGTGATCGCCATCACCTAGATGGCTTGGTGGTGATTGGGAGCTTGGTGATCATCCGGCGGAGCTTGTGGATGACCCAACTCAAGTTGTGAGCGGTTGTTGGTGATTCACCGCGACGGAGAGTCAAAGAATCAACCCGTAGAGAGCACTTGATCCTTGCGCGGATCAAGGGGAGCTACACCCTTGCGCGGGTGCTCCAATGAGGATTAGTGGGGAGTGGCGACTCTCCGATACCTCGGCAAAACATCACCGCGTTCCTCCTTCTCTCTTTACTTTGAGCATTTACTTTGAGCAATTTAATTCTTGTCATTTACATTCGTAGAATTGCCATGATAGAGTAGGATTGGAACATAGGTTGCAATACTCTTTGTGCGTTAGATCAATAGAAATACTTTCTAGGCACAAAGGGTTAATTGGGCTACCCGTAGAATTTAATTATTGCAAAGAAATTTAAAATTAGCCCAATTCACTCCCTTTTGGGCATCTTGATCCTTTCAATTGGTATCGGAGCCTCGTGCTCACGTATTTAGGCTTAACCGCCTAGATAAAGATGTCTCACGGGGATGGACCTCCTCCTATCTTTGAGGGGGATGATTTTCCATATTGAAAAATCCATATGGAGGTGTATCTAGAAGCTCTAGATGTTGGAATACTTAGAGCCGCCTCACAAGGCTTCCCAAAACCTAAGGATGCTACACACCTACAAGGTGATGAGGTGAATTATGATAAATGGAATGCAAAGGCTCAAAACACCATCTTTAGAGGCCTTTGCAAAGATGTGTTCAACTAGGTGAGGAACCACAAATTCGCCCATGCACTATGGTCGGACGTTTGTGCGCTCCATGAGGGAACAAAGAGTGAGCGTGAGGAACGCTATCATCTTGTCATGAAAAAGCTTAACTCTTTTGAGATGCTTCCTAAAGAATGTGCAAATGAAATGTACTCACGCTTGAATGTTCTTGTAGAGGAAGTCAATGGGCTTGGACTCACTCAAATGCAATCATCCGATGTTATAAGAAAGATCTTGAGTGCCCTCCCCATCGACAAATATGGGCATATTGTGGCCATGCTTTATCAAGGTGATCTTTCCACCGCTACACCGAAACAAATCTTGGAGAAGATCAATGCTCATGAGATGTATATGCACATCACACCAAAAGATGGCTCATCCTCTACTAAGAAGAAAGACAAGGACTTAGCATTTAAGGCTAGTCAAGAAAAGGGCAAAGCAAGACTTGAGTATGAGAGCTCAAGTGATGATAAAGTTGATGATGCAAGTCTTGCTCTCATGGTGAGAAAAACCGCCAAGATGCTAAAGAAGCTCAATAAGAGTGTCATCAAGTTTAATGTCAAGAAGAAGAAGTTCTTCACTAGCTCTAGAAGGAAGCCAATCTTCGAGATGGATTGCTACAATTATGGAGAACTTGGTCATCTAGCACACCAATGCACCAAGCCCAAGAAAGACAAGTTCAAGAACAAGTACAAGGGCAAGAAAGATGACTCAAGTAATGAAGAAGAAATTGAGAAGAAGAAAAACAAGCCATACAAGAAGAGAGATGGCAAGAAGAAGGACTTCCACAAGAAGAAGAAGAGTGGAAAGCCATACATCATCGGTGATTGGCTCACGGACATTGATTCATCTAGTGGCTCATCCAATGATGATAGTGACAATGAGAAGGTGGCTGCCATTGTTATTGACTCTTCATCATCTTCACCGCCACCACCGCCATCATCCTCTACACACCTATGCCTTATGGCCAAGGGTGAATGCAAGGTATCAAATGATGATGATAGTAGTGGTGATGAACATGCTAGTAATGATGATAGCGATAGTGATGATGATGAATATGAATCACCTTCTTATGACGATCTTGCTAGATTGCTAAAATAATACACTAAGATCATTATAAAGACTAGAGCTAAGAATAAAAAGCTAGAAGCTAAGAATGATTCACTTTTAGCAAAATGTGATATAGCGGAAAAGGCTAGTGTTGAGCTTATAGAAGCAAATGATGCTATATCATCCAAACTCAAGGAGCTCAAATCTTCTAAGAAAGAGCTTAAAGATAAACATGATAAACTTGAGAGGATACACAATGAGCTCATCACTAGCCATAACAAGCTAAAAGAAGAACACACAACTCTAAAGATCAATCATGATAATCTTGTTATTGCTCAAGAATTCTTATCTAATGAGCCACATGATGCTACTAACAATGTTGTTAAGATTGATATAGCTACATCATGTGATGATTTGATCATTGAGAGCATTGAGCAAAGTTCTAGTAGCAAGGGCAAGCAAGTGGTTGAGGCCGATGATTATAATGAGTTTGTCAAGCTCAAGAATGACAATGAAAAGCTCAAGAAAGATCTTGAAGAGATCAAAAGCCACAACACTGTTGTGTTAGAAACTCTTGATCATGATGGTAATTTGATGCTTGAGAATGAGAAGCTAAAAGAAGAGAACAAGAAGCTCAAATTGGAGAAAGTGCATCTCAAGATTGGTTTGAGCAAGTTCACAAGAGGCAAGCATCTTCAAAGTGAGCTACTAATGAACACCGCCATGAAGATGGATAGAAGTGGCATTGGGTACTTGACAAACCAAGAGAAGAAGGCTTAAGCTCAACAACAACACAAGTCAAAGACAAAGCCAAAGAGATGTTTTGAGTGTGGACAAGAAGGCCACTTTGCCCATGAGTGCCAAACTCCACCACCACAACCCTTGCCCAAGCATGCTAGACCTTTTGCCTTCAATGCTCACTACATGCTTAGAAAGGATTCTAGTGAAAAGATGAAAGTCATGTTCTTAGGACCCTCAAACAAGAATAGGCCTAAGAAAATTTGGGTTGCTAAGTTACTTGTTGAGAAGGTGAAGGGCCCTCAACAAGTTTGGGTTCCTAAAGATTGATCTCTTGTGTGTAGGTAAACTAAAAGACCGGTGGAAGTCATTGGGTTATTGATAGTGGTTGCACATAACATATGACCGGTGATCCTCATATGTTCACCTCACTAGATGAAGAAGTAGATGGACAAAAAAGAATCACATTTGGAGATAATTCAAAGGGCAAGGTTAAAGGATTGGGAAAAGTGACAATATCAAATGATCATTCTATCTCAAATGTGCTATATGTTGCTTCATTGAGTTTCAACTTGCTATCCGTTGGACAATTGTGTGATCTTGGCTTCCAATGCTTGTTTACCGAGAAGGAAGTTGTTGTATCTAAGAAGGATGATGATAAAGTGATATTCAAAGGATTTAGATACAACAACCTATATCTAGTGGACTTCACCTCCGAAGATGCTAACTTGAAGACATGCCTATTCACCAAAACAACACTTGGGTGGCTATGGCATAGAAGACTTGCTCATGTTGGGATGAGCTCACTTAAGAAGCTAATGAAGAATGATTTGATGAGAGGGTTGAAGGATGTGAAGTTTGAGAAGGACAAGCTTTGTAGTGCATGTCAAGCCAACAAGCAAGTTGTAAATACTCATCCAACCAAAGCTTTCATGTCAACCACAAGAGTGCTAGAACTCCTTTATATGGATTTATTTGGACCAACGACATACAAGAGTTTGGGAGGAAATCTTTATTGTCTTGTGATTGTTGATAACTATTCAAGATACACATGGATATTCTTTCTTCATGACAAATCCGAAGTTGCATCTTGCTTCAAGAAGTTTGCCAAGAGACCACAAAATGAATTTGAAGTGAAGCTCAAAAAGATTAGAAGTGACAATGGGAAAGAATTTGACAACACCAACATTGAAGCTTATTGTGATGAAGTTGGGATCAAGCATTAGGTCTCTGCAACATATACTCCTCAACAAAATGGTGTAGTTGAGAGAAAGAACCGGACATTGATCACTCTTGCAAGAACAATGCTAGATGAGTACAACACCCCTGAAGTTCTATGGGCGAAAGCTATCAACACCACATGCTATGCATCCAACCGCCTATTTCTTCAAAAGTTCCTTAGCAAGACACCTTATGAGTTGCTCAATGGGAAGAAGCCAGATGTCTACTTCTTTAGGGTGTTTGGTTGTAAATGTTACATCTACAAGAAGCGGCAACACCTAGGAAAGTTTCAAAGATGTTGTGATATTGGTTTTCTTGTTGGTTACTCATCAAAGTCTAAAGCATATAGAGTATTTAATCATGCCACCGGCTTGGTTGAAGAAACATATGATGTGAAATTTGATGAATCTAACGGCTCCCAAAGAGCACATGAGAATCTTGATGATATAGGTGATGAACCATTGAGGGAGGCTATGAAGAACATTTCGGTTGGAGACATCAAGCCTAAAGATGATGAAGATGATGGACAAGTGATTGATCCACCCTCTTTATCAAATGTGCCACAAGATAGTGATAAAGATGGGAGAGTAGAAAATGAAGATACTCATGTCTCCCATGATCAAATGGTGGTACAAGCACAAGATGTTGATTCTCCACAACCTCCTCCTCAAGTGGTCAATAGAAGAAATACACCTCTACTACAAGATCATCTACAAGATCTCATCATAGGGAGTCCATCAAAGGGTGTAATGACTCGCTCATAAAAACTTGCTTCATTTATTGCACATCACTCTTTTGTCTCTTGTTTTGAGCCTACTAAGGTAGAAGCTCTTCAAGATCTGGATTGGATAAATGCCATGCATGAAGAGTTGAACAACTTCACCCGCAATGAAGTTTGGACTCTTGAAGAGCGACCAAAAGGTGCAAGAGTCATTGGAACAAAGTGGATGTTTCGCAACAAGCAAGATGATCAAGGCGTAGTTGTGAGGAACAAGGCAAGACTAGTTGCAAAGGGGTTCGCTCAAGTTGAAGGTTTGGATTTTGGAGAGACCTTTGCACCGGTTGCAAGACTAGAAGCCATTTGTATCCTCCTTACATATGCATCACATCATGAAATGAAACTTTATCAAATGGATATGAAAAGTGCATTTTTAAATGGCTTTTTTAATGAACTAGTCTATGTAGATCAACCTCCCGGGTTTGAAGACCCTAGATATCTTAATCATGTTTATAGGTTGTCCAAGGCATTATATGGGCTTAAGCAAGCCCCAAGAGCTTGGTATGAGCGCCTTCGGGACTTCCTCATTGAGAAGGCTTCACCATTGGGAAGGTCAACACCATACTATTCACCAAGAAGCTTGATGGACATATCTTCATTTGTCAAGTGTATGTTGATGATATCATCTTTGGATCATCAAATGAAGATTCTTACAAAGAGTTTGGTGAATTGATGTTGAAAGAGCTCGAGATGTCAATGATTGGTGAGCTTACATTCTTTCTTGGTTTTCAAGTCAAGTAAATGAGAGAAGGGATTTTCAACTCTCAAGAGAAATATACAAATGATCTTATCAAAAGATTCAAGATGGATGAATGTAAGCCAATCAAGACACCAATGCCAAATAATGGACATCTCGACCTAGATGAGGGAGGTAACATAGTTGATCAAACTATCTACCGCTCTATGATTGGTAGCATGTTATATTTAACCGCATCTAGGCCCGACATCATGTTTAGTGTGTGTATGTGTGCTAGATTTGAAGCTAATCTTAAGGAAACTCATTTGATTGCCGTTAAAAGAATCCCTAGTTATCTTAAGCACACACCAAGCATTGGCCTTTAGTATCCCAAAGAAGCTAGATTTAAATTAAACGGCTATTCCGATTCGGATTATGCCAGTTGCAAAGTTGATAGAAAAAATATATCCGGAGGGTGCCATTTGCTTGGTAGATCACTTGTGACTTGGTCCTCCAAGAAACAAAATAGTGTGGCTTTGTCCACCGCCAAAGCGGAATACATTGCCGTGGGTGCTTGTTATGCACAAATACTTTACATGAAACAAACTTTGCTAGACTATGGTGTAGTTCTAGAAAAAGTACCTCTTTTGTGCGACAATGAAAGTGCGGAAAAACTTGCAAATAATCCGGTTCAACACTCTCGCACCAAGCACATAGATATTCGCCATCACTTTCTTAGAGATCATGTTGCTAAGAATGATATTTCACTAGAAGGTGTGAGAACCGAGGATCAATTGGCGATATCTTCACAAAACCGCTAGATGAGGCAACATTTTGTAGATTATGGGATGAGCTCAATGTTCTTGATTTTAGCAACTTTACTAAAAGATGAGCTTGTGTTATCTCTTGCATTGCATTGTAATATACAACATGTTTAATGTTTGGTAATGCATATTGGGCTTGTCTAACATGGTTAAGATAACCGTCGAAAAGCGTGTGAAGAAGCTTAATCTTGGATCAAACTTGACAAGCAACTAGATTTACTTTCAAGTATTGCATTGCATATGCATGAATATTGCTTTGTCATTTATCTTCAATTGCCCTCTTATTGCCTATTTTCTTAAAAAGAATTATAGCCCAAGGCAAAATATTTTTGAAAATTTTGAGGGTTTAAGAGAGGTCACTCACATCAGTCCCAATTGGTGTTTATTTGGATCTTATTAAAGTTGGGACTTGATTGGGAACAGGCAGCACGAAGGACTTTGAAGGTTTGCTGGAAAAAGAGTGACCTGACGCTGCACCGGACTCTGAAGTCCAGCGTCCGATCAGTTCACAGGAGGTGAACCTGCTGCTGAGAAGGAGTGACCGGACGCTAAAATAATGTTCTCCCAGCGTCCGGTCAGAAGGCGACCCTGCATTCGGTCAAGCGAAGACGACGAAGCCAGGATCGACTGGACTCTGGCTGCGTCTGGCCAGTGGGGATCGGACGTGTCCGGTCGTGATTCCAGGGGTTTTGGACCTCTCTGGAATCGATCGGACGCTGGGTGGCAGCGTCCGATCGCTGCCACCGGAGCGTCCGGTCAATAGGAAACGTGCGTTTTCAGGACTTCTTCTCTGTTTCCTTTTCTGTCTCACAGGGGACCCCCTTATAACCGGCGCCGCGCTTTGACCTAACCCTCATCTGCCGCACATCAGTCGTTCCTGACCCACCGACTTCGCCGTGCCGCCGTGTTTCCTCACCCGCGCTGCACTGCCCGAGCTGCCATCTCCAGCACTGCGCTCTACGACCCTGCACACCACCGCACCGCCGCTCGCCCTACGCCCTGCTCCTCGATGCACCCACGTGCTCCAGTGCCATAACGCCGCCGCCGTGCCCTGCCCGAGCGCCAGCGCTGTCAAGCCCTTGTTCCAGCGTCGCCCCCGTGCACCAGTGCCACCACATTGCCTCTCCATTGCCCGCACCAGTGCTGCCTCAGAGCTGTTGCTGGAACCCTAATCTCTAGTTGCCGACCCAGTGGTTCCCTGATCAATTCCTCTTCTCATCGTTTCGCCAGTTCGTCAGGTAGCAAGTCCTCGTTTCCAATTTTGTACCTAATTGCTTGCTTCCTAGGGTTTTGTATCTCTAGATGAATAATTAGAATTATTTGTATATCCTATCTAGTCTATCATGCAGCGAGTCGGTGCCGTTGAGGTTCTATTTGTAGTTGTTAGTCAACTCGGGGCCAAGCTCGCGAGTACGAATCGAGGCCAAGCCTCGAAAGTGACAGTTGGCAGTTGATTTTTGTCAGCGGCAGTTGTTCTTTTCAGCTCCATCAGATGGCCCGTGTCAAGAATGCCAGAGGTGATCCAGGTGATGAGGATCCGAGGTGTCCACCTTGCTTGCCTGCAGATCTAAAAGGCAAGGCGACGAAGAAGCTTGCAACAAAGAAGTGGAAGTATCCAGATGTAGATCTGACTAGAGCAAAATGTAGTTGAAGAGGCAAAGCAGATCGTCGTCTTAGAGAGAGGAGGTGCTCAGAGTGGTGTTGTTATTGCGTAGATCAGCTCTCTCCATCTCACGAGGGCTGCACTTGAGCAAGTTGAGCGTCACATGGTGGTCCAAATTGGACCTGTCATGGTTATTGATGAGAGTCGATCTCTGGGGAGGCACAAAGCAAGAGGGCACCACCAAAGAGAGCAAACTCAGGAGGGACAGTAGTTAGAGGAGATAGAGCAGGCACCTAAGCCATAGTTACGCCGCTCTGGTCGTACCCGTGCTCCAGTCACACCGAGGCCAGAGACACAATGGAGGGGTTCACATCCGCCACCTAGACCATAGGGTCTGCCTCCAGTGACTCACTTAGACTTGAGGGCCGCCACGGCTAAATAGGTTCAGCAGCTCAGATTTGTGGACTTTGAGGAGTGGTTTCCGCCGAGGCAGGATGAGCGTGCATCAGAGGGCTTCTACACACCACTATAGGAAGACTTCTATAATGCATAACTTAACAGTGGGGCTCTATTCAGGTCACAGAGGGTGTGCAACATTGAGTCCATAGTTGCAGCAGCTGGAGAGCATATTCGCCCCTATCTAGCATATCTACTAGGGCTGACAGATCTACTCGGACGGACTGGCTTATATGTTCCATCTTTGGTTCCATGAGTTCTATGCTACACTTTGGATTGACACACATCACATATATATTCACTTTGCATTCAGAGGCAGAGATTACATGCTAATGAGCTCTAGGGTCAGGGAGATACTCAGGCTTCAGGAGCAGCCCATCCGACTTCATGAGGTTTGCTATGGACAGACAGCACCTCCCAGATGCCCTCATGGCGATCTTGTGCCCCTACAGATCTAGTCCGCCACTGCTTCAAAGAGCCTTTTGGTGAGGGGTCGAGCAGAACTCTCAGTGATCTCACTCCTATAGCTATAGTGCTAGATACTATTATGAGGAGGACCTTGATTCCGAGGATGGGGTATCGCGAGGGCTTGACTCGCATTCAGTTATGGCTTCTCAACTCTCTGATGCAACAGACTATGTTTGGCATTTGGGATCTCCTTCTATCAGAGATGGAGGATACTATTGCTGAGGGGTTTAGAGGTCATCGACAGTTTCCATATGTCCATTGGATCACATTTCTTATTCATAGGACAGTTACAGTGAGGCCACCTGAGATGCTAGCTGAGTACAGTGGTGCTACTACAGAGTTCCATGCATACAACCTGACTCAGATGATCCACCATAGTACACCGAGTGCACCTAACCAGCCGCGTCGTCGTCTAGAGCTGCCAGAGACTGCAGCCCAGCAGGATGAGACTATTAGGGGCATTACAGCTACTGAGGAGGAGCAGTTAGATGCTCAGCAGGAGGGGATGATCAAGAGCGACCCAGTGACAGCTTAGATGAGGACTATCGGGCATTCCTCAGATGCCTGCACGTCGACATGACCATGAGGCCAGTAGCTCTAGTTCAGCTCCACTTGCACCACAGACTGACCCCACTCTACTTGCTATCCTTGAGTAGATGAGGCAGGATCAGGCTCGCCAGGCTCAGGAGACCGCTGCCACTTTTGCACAGTTCTAGACTCGGCAGGACGAGTTCTAGCGATAGTAGATGGCTATCACAAAGAACAAACGCGTAGGCGCTTCTGATGCAAAGCAAGAAAGCCATGCATCGAGAGCAACTCCTCATGCAGCAGCTACTTGGGGTTTATGTAGCATGTTGTGATAGCTATTGGGGCTCCACCGCCACAGCCTTCGCCCTAGCTTGGTCAGACTACCACCACTTCTATGACTCTAGCTATACAGCCTAGTGGACTTCAGAGTCAGGGACAGCCACCAGCACAGTTTGCTTCTTCTATAGAGCAGGTGTCCCAGTGATTTGCTTTTCCAGTGCTAGCCCCGCAGTTCACACCTCTTCAGACGGGCTTCACACCGGCTTAGACTTCCTCGCTGCTAGTGCCAGAGACTACAGTGTCCAGGAGCCTTGGAGCTTCCTTCAGTGAGTTGACAGGGCAGCCTACTCCGCCATACCTACATGTCCTAGGTCCTTCCACAGTTGTACCTATTACCGGGACTACAGAGACGCTCCCTTCCTTAGTGGCATCATCAGAGCTGGCTGCTACAGTCACACTAGCACAACCTACAGCAGCTCTAGTCCCTGATACGACCCAGACTGCTTCAGCATCGCTTCCAGCTACAGAGGGTCAGACTGCTTATAGCTTAGGGTTAGATGATGATGGCACTCAGTTCCAGCTCGCTCCTCGTACCTCAGCGCCTGGCTCGTCCGCTGCAGCCCCACCAACCGACCCTTAGGTTTTGGTGTTTGACGCCAAAGGGGGAGAGGGTTCAAGTATGTTAGTCTTAGGGGGAGCGACATATCTAGGGGGAGCTTAGTTTATCTATTAGCTTATCTATTACATTTGGAGTTTATGTGTGATACACTATTATGCATTCATGTGTTTACTTTTATGCATAAAACTATATTTATGTGATAGTGATATCTACGTGATCGTGATATATGACATGTGTGCTCTCTATTTTGAATTATTTATATGTCATATCACTTGTGTTATGCTCATTTGCCTTGCTTCCGCGTTTTACTCCGATGCAAATGAGCTTTATTACTTGTACTCATGCTTATTTCATATTTTTTGAGTACATTATGTTGGCTTGGGTCATATAAGCTTGCATAACACTTTTGTTCTTATTGTCAAAAGCTTATATGAACCAAGCATGTTAAAAACCTCATCTCTTTTACATACTCGAGTTGGTATTGTCATCAATCACCAAAAGGGAAGATTGAAAGCATCTAGGCTCTTAGTTGGGTTTCGGTGATTAATGACAATACGTGATTACTATGACTAACGTGTATTTTATAGAGGCAATTAAGTTAGGTCATGGTAATGGAGATAGATTGGGCAATCATTGTGGTCATGCCCCTACGATGGAAATCGTTTCAGTTTTCAAAGGATGGACAACAAGGTTAAGGATGGACTAGTTCTAAGTGTCGATTGGAGTTGAAGAGACACTTAGAGTAGTGTAGAACTTTGTTTTTCCTTTGGCCATACTATTAAGGGGGGCATGGACGGGTAGCTTGACTTAGGTGAGTCTAGTGAGTTAGGTGTGGTGCACACTTGCTAAATCTAGCACTAGGTAGCTCCAAAATAGCCCTTAGATCTATTGGAGCAAACTTCATTCACATATGATCGAGAGTTGGAAGTGAATGGAGGGTCAAATACTGACCGGACGCTGGCTCAGAGTCCGGTCAGTTCATTTGACCAAGGTGATTTCGTCTGGTGCGATCGGACGCTCAGAGGTGAAGTGATCGGACGCTGAGGGCCAGCGTCCGGTCGACTCCAGTAAGGTTCTAGAGAGGGTAAATCATGACCGGACGCGTCCGGTCACACTTTAAACACTGGAGTTTGGGGTGAACTGACCGGAGCGTCTGGTCAACATGACCGGAGCATCCGGTCACCCCGCAGAGGCACATAACGGTTCATTTTTTAGCTAGTGTTATAAATACTTCCTCCATTCATGTGTGGGGGTACTTTTGCTCATTTCAATAGTTGAGAAACATCTTTGAGAGTGCCAAGAAAAGCAAGGTCCTAGTGAGGTGATTGAGATTTGAGAATCCTAAAGAGAGCCCTCATTAGTGAGATCAAGAGTAGCAAAGTGTGCATCCACCCTTCTCATTAGGCTTGTCGTGGTCAAGTGAGAGTTTGTGCTTGTTACTCTTGGTGATCGCCATCACCTAGATGGCTTGGTGGTGATTGGGAGCTTGGTGATCATCCGGTGGAGCTTGTGGATGACCCAACTTAAGTTGTGAGCGGTTGTGGGTGATTCACTGCGACGGAGAGTCAAAGAATCAACCCGTAGAGAGCACTTGATCCTTGCACGGATCAAGGGGGAGCTACACCCTTGCGCGGGTGCTCTAACGAGGACTAGTGGGGAGTGGTGACTCTCCGATACCTCGGCAAAACATCACCGTGTTCCTCCTTCTCTCTTTACTTTGAGCATTTACTTTGAGTAATTCAATTCTTGTCATTTATATTCATAGAATTGCCATGCTAGAGTAGGATTGGAACATAGGTTGCAAGACTCTGTGCGTTAGATCAATAGAAACACTTTCTAGGCACAAGGGGTTAATTGGGCTACCTGTAGGATTTAATTACTGCAAAGAAATTTAGAATTAGCCTAATTCACCCTCCTCTTGGGCATCTTGATCCTTTCAGGGTGGACTCCAGTCTTCTAAGCTCCCTAGTGGTGTCCTCCTCCTCAACGACCACCACTTCGTTGCCTCGCTTGTGGAGGATTCGGACAGCTTAGGGTCGTGATTCATCATGTTCGATCTCTTCCACCTCGTCCTCTTCCTCCACAGCGGGTGGCGCCACCTAGGGGCTTGGTGGCCGCACTACACGTCCGACCATGCCCTCTAACATCTCGGGGAGCGTGGCTAGCTCTTCGATTGCCCCGGCCTTGCCGCCCTAGACTCAGGCGCGGGACCGGCATCTCCAGCATTTGCCACGAGAGACCCAGCGGTTTCCGCCGTTGCCCCAAGCATCACCGACGACCCGTTCACCGTCGGCGCCAACTATTTGCTGCCGCCAAGTCCACCAACAGCGGCGGTTGACTTCTTCATAGGTCGCCGAGCACCCGGGGACTTGGGATGGGGTCTACCGGCATCGCCTCTACCCCTAGGACCAGCCCTCGATTGCTCATCAGTCTAGATGGGCGGGGTCAGATCCTCCATATGCCTCACTCTGCATCAGATCAACTCGTCAATCGCCAAAAAAAGATAAGGATATGACAGCAAAATAACTCCGAAGCAAGGATTCTTACATGTCGCCCTGCCGGTACACTTTCCTGAACTGGCGCTGGCTACCCGAGGCCCCAGGCACGGCCCTAGGGTCGACTCCTATGCCCTGGGGTAGAGGTCTTATGGCCTCCGCTGTCGGCCTCGCCTCCTCCTGTTGCTCCAGGACTCCCGTCGCCTGTTGCTCGGGGACTTCCATCGCTTTGTTGCTCGGGGACTCCCTCCTTTCCCTTCGATTGCTCCTCCACGCGCATGTTGCGTGGAGGTGCCTCAGTGCTCGGTGGAGGAGCCACTGGCACTTCATCGTCATCCGACCACTCGGACATCGCCGCACTCCACGTCCAAGTGGTCTGATCGCCGCCAAGCGAGATGCCGCCTGGCTTGCGGGGGACAGCACCCGCCATCTTCCTCTTCTTTTGGGTGGCTCATCTGCCATTGCCCTCTTCCCTCGGACTTTCTCCGACACCGGGGGGTACTCTCCATCCGACCAGCGTCGGCGCCTTTGGATTTTGATGAGGCACTGACGGCACCTTCCTCAGGCTACGTCGGTGGCCGAGCATCTACTGCCTACGGCCAATTGCCCCTCAACATGCCCGAGAAGTACACCAATTTTTCTTGTGAATGGATCTTTCCATAAGTGCATCAGTTCACTGCTCGGCAACCATAAAGGATAAAAAGCATTAGGAACAAAACAATTGGGATGTTTACCTGAGGAGGCGGATTCTTGTAGTTAAAGGGTCTTGTCTGCCCTGACACGTTGAACGAGGCAAATGGAGCGAATAGCTCTATGGCCCGCTCTTACACATCGTCCCTCGACAGCATCTCCGCCCTCTCTCAGGTGCCGTCGGTGTCCTCCTTAAAGTCAAAGCCCACGTGGGCCCTCTCCTTGCAGGGCTAGACGTGGCGCACTATGAAGCTCACCGCCACTAGTCCACCGTTGGTCTTCACGCCCTTTATTAGGTCGAGGAGCTCCCTCACCTGCTCCATGTCAGCACTGCTCGGCTTCTCCGACCAACTTTTCTGACTCTCCGGGATGTGGTCGGCGTCGCAGTGGATGGTAGGATGGCTCTGCTTCATGTAGAACCACCTGGCGTTCCACCCCTTCAGTGACGTGTTCAGTGGCACAGTAAGCCGCCATTCCATCGCGCAGCTGAAGATAAACTCCGCCAACCACCTTAGAACCACTGTCGCCTTTCTTCTTCAGCCAGAATAGGTGACAGAAGAGGTTGAAGTGGGGAAGGATTCCGAGATACGCCTCACAGAAATGGATGCAGATAGATATGTGCAATATGGTGTTAGGGTGGAGGTTGCACAGACTAACTCTCCATAACTCCAACAAATCCCTCAAGAACGGATGAACAGGAAATCCTAATCCTCGCCAAAAGTAGTCCTCAAATACTACAGCTTCATCGGTATGAGGCATTGGATAGGGCTCACCAAGGGCCAGCCGCCATCCGGTGGTGACATGGTCAGGAAGAACGCCCACCTCCACCAATTTGCCGAGCTCCGCCTCCCCCTGTGCGAACGGCACCCACTCTTTGTCATGACTGACTCTGGCGCTCGCATTCTTTGGGTTAGCAACTCCCTTCTTCGGCGCCATTTCTCAGATCTGGTTTGGGATTGGCGGCGGAAGCGCGTGCGGCTACGAATCTAGAAGCGCGAGGGCTGAGGAGGAAGATGAAATGGCAAAGTGGCAAAGGTGGGAGCGCAGGGTGCGGCGGCGCAGTTATAAAGCACTCCCCCACCTTTTCGCATTCGAGGGTTTTTGGGAAACCACTCCAAGATTTGCATCTCTCCGAATTCTCCGTAACAGCGTGGTGGGACGTTACCTGGGCTTTTGCGCAACTATAGCCCATATCGTCCATTTATCGCCTCAAGTTGTTACTTCTCACCGAATATTCGCCGACTTCTCCGCCATCTGTTACGGCTTAGTAATTACTACTGTACAACCATTACTCTAGTTTTTTCTCCACGATTTGTTTTCTCCAAGTTTTTCTCTTGTGGCTCGGGGACTACGTCAGCAATATGACTTGGTTCCTCACCGCACTGGGGGTTTCCTTCTGTTGACTGCTGTTTCTGACCCTGACACCATGTGACCACGTCACCTACTGTCAGGCTCGAGGACTAAGTGGGCACACTTCACCTTGCGGTGAATGTGCTTTTTTCATTTCGGGGCTACACCCGGGGACTGGCTGCCTGCTCGGCTGGTCTTCTACTTTTATTCTACTTTAGAGCCTGGCACCACGTAACTGCGTCACCAATTGTTAGGCTCGGGGACTAAGTGGGCATACTTCACCTTACGGTGAGTGTGTTTCCTTTAATCTGAAAGACTCCGCGCCTCTTAAGCTGAAGAAGGTTATCTCCCTTTTCTCGTGGTTGGACTCTAAGTGGGCACACTTGGTCCACTGCGAGGAAATTTTCGATTATGAATTTGAGCTTCTTGCACCCTTATGGCAAGCCGTACTTGGGTTACACTGCTCGACGGCGGTTCACACTGCTCGGCGACGGTTCACGCTGCTCGGTAACGATTCACGCTGCTCGGCAACGGCTCACAACTGCTCGGCAACTCATCACGGTGGTCGGACCATGAGTTTGATTGCTCGGCTTTGTTCGCACCTTCTCGGACAAGGTCAAGACGGCGTTGCACAACGAATACAAGGCGCTCGGGGACTAGCTGTGGGAGGTACGACCCCAGATACCCACGGCAGACCACATGGGTTGCATCCTCTGGGGCGGTCTAGCCCGTAAGATGAAGCCTTACGGGGCACGAAGCTAGTCGGCGTCTCCCGCAAGATATCGGGAAGATATCCTGAAGATACTGCGAGATCTGTTAGGATACGTATGATCCCATGATTTCTGCAATCTATTATTACTTTTCGGTTATCTCTTAGATCTAACCGACTTGTAACCCTGTCCCCCGGACTATATAAGGCGGGCAGAGACCTCCTCCAAACTCACGTAATATCATACGATAGCCAATACAATCCAACAGACCACAGGAGTAGGGTATTACGTCATACTGACGGCCTGAACCTGTCTAACTCGTGTGTCTCTGTTGCCTTCTTATTCTCGATTACACGCATCTCTGCCGATTAATCTACCTTCGTGGGATACCCCTCGGATGACTGCCGACGATATTCTGTCGACAGCAATCTACAATCTATCCCAATCAACACCTCCATAACATTCTACAGCCTGTGAACTGCCAAGGACATCACATGCTTCCAGTTCTAGTGGCTTATTATTGCTACCAACATCTCTAATTTCTTCTACTGCATCTACACTAACGTCAGGCTCCTCATCGAGCCTGGAGAAATTGGGAAAAATTATAGTGTTAGAAACCTATTGGGCGAGGTCACTGTATTAGCTTCCTAAACTCAGTTAGAGGAATACAAACACTGAAATAAAAGAGAAATCATATCGAATGAGGTCACTCTATCTGCAGTCCATTGGGGAAGGGCACGACATCGGCGCTTGCAGAAGAAGAAGAAGCAATAGTCTAGAACAAAGAGAGGGAGCACGGAAGGGCGGCAAGTGGTGGGGAGGAGGCGGGGGGGGGGCACTTTTGCTTGGGCGCTTCGCCATTGCGGGGGCTACTCGCGTCGGAGTCGGACAGGAGCACCGTGCCCTGCTCGATCCGTTCTTTGACTACCTCCGTTCCGTCCCAGGCACGAGGCCGGTGAAAGAAAAGTATGTTCGCTTGCTCGTAAACGATCGTAAATTTTCAGCCAGGAATAGTGTTTTTCTCTCACACTAAATCAGCCAGCAGTAAATAATCCACGATACGATACGGCCTTCCGAACAGGCTTATAAGGGGCAGGAGCCAGCGGCGAAGCTAGAGCAAAATGATGGGGGGTGCACCTCTTAATTCATAACTACATTGACCGATATGATGTTCAATCAAAAATAGCATAACTAATGTACAAACTACCAAATTTTAATATCAAATTCGACTTCTAGCAATAGAGATGAGAATTTGGTCGAAACATAACACTCACCGTTTAACAAGAAGAAGTGTATTCATTGATAGAATGCCAAAATCATGAACAAAACAAGCCCCATATAGCAAAATATGTGATCCAGAAGACCATGATGAAGATCCCACTAGCCTAAAAGGAAAGAAAACAAATAGGTCAATTATTTAGCAAATAAATTGTAGAACTATCGATTAAAAGTAGATACATTGCATTACCTATCAGAGATCATATTTACGCCCTTTTCCTTCCATGGCCATGAAACGATGAACCACAGCCTCGTTGCTAACTTTCTTCATTTCTTCTTTCTCTAGATAGCAAATAAGTCTATGACTCAAGTGCTGATCACCCATGCGATTAGACAAGCTTGTTTTGACAATCTTCATTCCAGAAAAGCATCTCTCAACTGTTGCAGTAGCGACAGGCAGTACTAGTACAAGCTTCAAAAGTCGATAGACCAATGGATAACAACGATGTTTCCGTGTCTCAACCATTTTTGAGAGAGCTCACCAATAGTGTTGATGTTGGAGAATCTAGCATCTTCTCTTTTATCGGCAATGTAAAGGCAAAGGTAATGACTAAGGTCTCTCAAATCATCAGTACTAAAATCATCAGGATATAGTTTTGCTAAGCTCATCAAAGTCTCCATATCAAAAGCATGAAATCGATCCCTTGGGTTGAAAGCGGCCGAGCAAACAAGCAATTGAGAGCTTGTCTCACTAAAGCGGCTATCAAGCTCTTGAACTAGCCAATCAATAACATCATTAAAGCAATCCACTTCATAGTGATGCTTGTATGTAATTCTGATTTTTTCTAGGTTGTCGGGGGATCAACATAGGCATCTTCCATTTCCACTCGATCAATTTCATGCATGTCACAAAACTCATTCACTTCATCTAATAATTTGTCCCACCCATCTCTTCTAAGATTATTCAAATGGAGTCTAGTTGATTTCACACATCCAATGGCATTTACAATGTCTTGATCCTTGCGTTGCAATGCTAATGACAAGGCATTTGTGGCAGTTAATGTAGTCAACATGAGATGCAAATAAAAGGCAAAGTCAAATGATTTGAAGTATACTAGAAGATTTGATGCTTGATCTCTATTTTTCCAATCTCTGTCATCCTTTTCAACAACTTTTAGCACTTCAACTATTGTAGGAAACATGTTGACTAAACTTTTGAAAGTTTTGTAATGAGAACTCCAACGAGTATCTCCGGGTCTTTGAAGGCATTGCTCTTGATTTAACCCTGTCCCAGTCTCAAGTTGCCCACAACCTAATGCCTTTGTCACTTGTTCATGATTAATATCTCTAATCATATCCCTTCTCTTAGCTGATCCACCCACCACATTTAATAAGATAGAAATCATGCTTACGAAATTGCTTACGCCCTTATGTTTTCTCATGATCGCCACAATGACTAATTGAAGTTGGTGAGCAAAGCAATGCACATAATAAGTCATCCCTACTTTCTCTCATGATCAATGATTGCAAGCCATTGAACTCACCTCGCATATTGCTGCTAGCACCATCATATCCTTGGCCTCGAACTTGCTTTAAGCTTAGTTTAAACTTTGCAAGTAAAGAATCAATAGATGACTTCAGTGGGAAGAAGTCGTTTTCACCACACATGCAACGCCAACAAACCTCTCTTTCACGATCCCACATTTGTCAACATACCTCAAGACCACGACCATTTGTTCTTTGCAAGAAACATCTCTTGACTCATCAACTAGCAAGCAAAACACATCATTGCCTAGTTCTTCAAGGATAGAGTGTACAATCTCATTTGCAAAACATTCAACAATGTCCCTTTGAATTTCGTGGAGCTAGCAAACAACTATTAGTCATTTTGTACTCACCGCTTATGCGTAACTCTAGATCATGTTGTGCTAAGCAATCATAAAACCCCTTGAAGTTCCCTTTATTGTTGGATTCTAGTGACTCATCATGACCACGAAAAGGCAATCCTTGCTTCAACAATAGCCTAGCAGTATCAATGGATCCATTCAACCGAGTAAAATAAGCCTTCTTTGCGCCTCTCACTTATCGATTGTAAGCAACATCTATGTGTTGCCTTCTTTGTAACAAATCATCACACTTCTTCATTGCATTATAGTGTAAGCCACCAACATCACCAACATGTGACTTTAGCCTTCCTTTCCTATGATAACCATTCCAACCATTAACTATAAATGATTCATATCCTCGCATCCTTCTTTTCTTTGAATAAGAAACAACAAAAGCAATATGCTCGTCCTTTGACTCACTATATTCAAGCCAACTTCCAAACTCATCAAACCATTCCGGATAAATCTTCTCGGCTTGTCTCCAATCTCTCAAACAGAAAATTACATGTGCGAGGTCAAAAGGTCCATTTTCCAAATATTTTCTTCGACCTTTTCTCTATGGTTAGGATGGTAAGCATCAATTTGTTTTCTCAAGCTCGGATCATATTTAATCTCCTCTTCCCAATTGAGATTATCTAGACATGAATTTCATTATTGTTGGCGGTGTCTCGTATCCGGAGCTTTTCGCTTATAAAACCTCTCCATGATTACCTATAATGTGCAAGCATAATCAAATTGCAGATCCATACTATCATAAATGTATATGCATATACTAAAAAGAGAAACCCCAATTAATCACTAACCCTAAACTGCAACCTACTCAATTTCAACATATAACCAGAAGAATCGAAATCGGATGTGAGGCTTAACTTGACTGAAATACAAGATAAATAAATTGAGAATTTGATTCCTTGCCTTTTCTTTTGGAGCAGAAATCCAGAACAGAGAGAGCTAGAGAGGCCGTGAGGGTGAGCGCCCTCACATCAGGCTGTTGCCGTGGCCCGCGGCCATCGGGCGCTTCGGCTCGGCTCGGCGAGAGATGACGACGGGAAGGGGAAGGGGCGCCAAGGCGTCAGCGACCAGCAGGGATCGTCGCCTTGCCGCCCCTGCCCTTCGCTCGCGCTATGTGGTTGTGTCGCTGGCTCGCTGCGTCAGGCGAAACGCCGCGGCCTCCTCGCCCCTTGCGGACTCGCGCGCGGCCACAGCGAAAATTCCCTGGCATCCTTCTCCTGGAAGCAACCTGCGACACAGCGACGTGGGCTTGGGCCAGTGGGGGTGCATGCTTTTGGGCCGGGGGGTGCAAAACGGTGGAAATTTGCTCCTCATAACATAGTTTCGATTTTGGCCTGGATGCCTGGGCATCCAGCGCCAACGACATCGGCAGGATGAACGATAACATTGTGACGGATGGGTCGCGTTCAAGCTGACGAAGCGCCGTTGCGGAACGACGTATCACCGAAGCCCACTTCTATTTTCGAAAAGCTCCACGCTCGCCGGCAGGTTCGGGCTGCCTTCCTCCCCAATCCAGCGGCGGCCGCACGGCTCGGCCTCGGTCCTACAAAAACCACCTCTCCTCCTCCACTTCCCCCTTTCCTACCTTCTTCTCCTCTTCCACCTCAAACCCTCGCCGCAGGAAAGAAAGAAGAGGTCAATCAAATCGAACCAAAACCTCCCGACCCCACAGGGCCAAGCCCATCGCCATGGTGGTGTACACGCAGGAGCATGTGTACAGGCACCCGTGGGACCGGGTGACGGCGGCGGCGTGGCGCAAGTTCACGGACCCGGCCTCCCGCACGGCGCTCTCCCACGTCGCCGACGTCCACACCCTCCACCGCCGCCTCGACTCCGACACGGGCCGCCTCCACGCCGCGCGCTCCATCACCGTGCGGTCCCCGCCGCTCCCTTTCATCCTCCGCCGCCTCCTCCCGTCCGCCGCGGCGTCCCCGAACGGCGCCGCGCTCTGCCACTGCGTCGAGACCTCGCTCGTGGACGCCCAGCGCCGCGCCATGGACGTCGTCGTGCGCAACGTCAGCCTCCGGGGCATCATCGAGGTCGAGGAGCGCGCCTCCTACAGGCCACACCCGGACCGGCCCGACGACTGGACGCAGTTCAGGCAGGAGACCACGATCCGGTGCCGCCCGCTCGCGGCCCTCGCCGCCGTCGCCGAGAAGGTCGAGACCCGGTGCGCCGAGAGGTTCCTGCAGAATAGCGCCAAGGGGAGGGAGGTCGTCGAGCGTATCTGCCGGTACCTCGAGGCCGAGTCCGCCGGCGCCGCGCCCTCCGTAATCTGATCTGGTCTGATCTGGTTTGCGCATCCTTACTTGATCCGAACGGATCCAAGGGTTCCTCGATCTGTGCTGTGTGCGCACGGACAAATCGAACCCCGCCTGCTAGGCGCTTGTTTTACTTTTCTTCATTTCTTGTGTATGATGAAATGATGATCTGAATTCGGAATAGAATAAAGCTTGTGGCCGTAGACTTATTCCTTCTGTTGTCTGTGGAACCGTTTTAAACCCCCCTGATTTTGATCATGCGCCTTGCCAAATTCTAATCTGCTAATAATTTCAAAAAGATTATATTCTGCCATGAAATCACTGGTGTTTATTGTGCTATTTTGGTTGACTGAATGGTTAATGCTCATGCTTTGATTTTGATTAGATTTAATAGGTGTCGCTATTCATAGAAAAGGCGAGGTCATTGATCTGTTGATTTTTGAAGCTGGTACCTAGTTCTGTTGTTCAGACTGTCCCCTTGGTTGATTGGTAAGAATAGTATATGACATCGTGAAATACAATGCTTTTTCTTGACAGTTGAATTGCACCATTTGAGTTCCATATCTTGTACGAAGTATCTATTTAATGGTAGATGCCCCGCTGGTACCTAGTTCTGTTGTTCAGACTGTCCCCTTGGTTGATTGGTAAGAATAGTATATGACATCGTGAAATACAATGCTTTTTCTTGACAGTTGAATTGCACCATTTGAGTTCCATATCTTGTACGAAGTATCTATTTAATGGTAGATACCCCGCGTAGCTTTGTCATCGGCTTTGGTAATTCTTATGTCTGTGGAACCATTTTGGCAACCTCGTCCTCCCCCCTCCAACATTTTGTGCTTGCTCTTGTAAATTTGAGATATTGCATAAGCTATAAATGTCAGGGCTTTGATCTATTCAAGGGGTCTGTAGAAAACAGAAAGTCTAGCACTGTGCCATTCTTGAAGCTGGGTACGTACTGTTTAATGGTAGATACCCCGCATAGCTTTTTGTCATAGACTTCGGTAATTCTTTTATCTGTGGAACCATTTTGACAACCTCCCCCTCCCCCTCCCCCTCCAACTTTATGCTTGCTCTTGTAAATTTGAGATATTGCATAAGCTATATGAATATCGGTGCTTTGATCTATTCAAGGCCATGTCTGGAGAAACCAGAAAGTAAAGCAATGTGTCCTTCTTGAAGCTGCGCACAGTAGTTTTGTCTCCTTTGTGCATTTGGTTTATTGGTAAGAATGGCATGACATATAATCTACAGTTGTAACATTACAAATCTACAGTTGTAACATATCATAAGTTTCTCCATGGTTTTCTAAGTCATGTATCTATTAACTACCATAAGATTAGCCTTCTGTTGCTTCCTGGAGCCGTGGATTCCCGGGGTTATGAACTTAGATATTATAGGCTGCTTGTGCTTGTACTATTGTGGATGAGTAGTGGGGTTCAACTACTTCAGTTAATCTACTCAGTTGGCATAAATTGAGAATTGATTTAAGCCACTATGCCAGTCATAGCTTAAGTAACTATAATAATACCTCTTCCAACTAATCCATTATGTGATGCTCTTAATTTCGAACAAATTTCATTAGGTCTGTGTTTTCAATCATGTAAAGTCTTTAATAAGTATGGAATCTCTCTGCCAGCATGGATATCACTTTGATGCCGTCTTGCAACCACATTTGTACTTCATAGACCAAGCTACTACATCCCCATGTATGATGTAACTTTACCTGAAGCTCCAACTTTCTTCTTGCTGTTTATCTTACTCCATAGATCGTGAAGATACTTTAAATGTTTTTATTCACCATCTTTCAGAGCATAGTTCTTTAATCTTTACTACAAAGTAACAACGTGGTTGTGGGCAACTGCTAGTTCAGAAATCTGGAATGGTTTAGGCTGCCCTTATAATCTTATTCATTTGGCAGGAAATTGTGAAACAACATGCTGGCTTCTTACCACTGTAGTCAACTGGTTTTCACTTGTTTGTTCCCCCTGAACTTTATGGTTGCAACATCTTTCAGGTTATGAAATCTGTGCGGTCTATGCTTGTTTAGAATTTATTATTAGCCATTTTTGACCCTGGCTACAATTTTTCACGAGGCGGTGATCTGAAATTTGGACCACTGCTTTATTATCACAGGGACTGCTGCTTCGTTTTCACAGTGATATGTATCAACTTCTATTACATTACATGATTCTGTTATCAACATTTGTGAACTGGTTTTGTGCGATAAACAGTGGTAAAATAAAGTAATTTCTGCGGTTGTAAATTGTAATCGTCAATGCTTCAATGCTGCCTTTGGCTTGGGCGGAGTGAGGCTCTCTGGTATCTGCAGATATGAATATGTGATTAGGCTATTGCCTGAGGCTCTCTGGTATCTCCGTATGTGCTGATGTGATTAGGGTATTGCCGTTTGCGGTCATGAGCTAATCAATAACCTTTTATTTTCTGATTCTGAAGATCGTGACCTTTTATTTTTTCCCGATTCTGAAGACCGAGACTTGACTTGGCTTCGATGATATTTTATAGTAGTCGTTTCGTCTGTCGAATGTTATCAGTACCTTCCAGGATCACAACACGCTGCGCTTTCTGTTTGGCTTCGGAGGAGTCGCAATTTGGTTAGTCAGTTTGCATAGTTCCCCGTTCCAGATGATTATAATGCACAAAAATCTGATCGTGTTTGTGTTACAGTTATTGTGTTGCTCTTGCTCGTTTTTTTTTGAAAGGCCTCTTGCTCGGTTGATGGCAACTCGGCAGCTATCTGGAACTGAACTGCTTTATCAAAGCCAAACTGAAAATCTGAAAATCACGATCAACCAGCCACCGAAGCCAACGTCTCAAGAAACGAAACAGATGGGACAGCCAACTCTTTACCGATAATAGCTCGCAAGTCGCAAGTAGTCAACATAACAGTAGGAGTCTAGTAGAGACGATTCGAAAAAATAAATGAAAATAGAGATCGGGACCTTACCTAAATGGGCCTAATTCAGTACACATGGGTTGGGCATGTATGTGCGCGGGGAGGCCCGAAACATTAGGTAGCCCTAACTCGCGTCGCTATAAAAGGGCGAC
This sequence comes from Miscanthus lutarioriparius, assembly GCA_904845875.1. NCBI lineage: Eukaryota > Viridiplantae > Streptophyta > Magnoliopsida > Poales > Poaceae > Miscanthus > Miscanthus lutarioriparius. Next base: position 14,710,324 of record CAJGYO010000008.1, read on the forward strand.
TCTGGCGGCCGCAATTAGGGTTTATCTCACGCCGCAACCTCCCTCGAGCCCGAGCAAAGAAGAAAGGCGGACGCGGCGCCGGCGGCAGAGCGGAGATGTCGGAGAGGAAGCGCGGCGCCGGCACCCGCAAGGATGAGGTGGTGACCCGCGAGTACACCATCAACCTCCACAAGCGCCTCCACGGATGGTAATTGCCCCCAAGCTTCTCTTCCATTCCGAAGCTTTGCGGTAGCAGCAGAGTAGATCCGGTAGATCCGCGTGTTGGAGAGCATAGCGTTGTTCTATAGCTGTGCTGGGCTTGTATGTGAGATGCTGGTGCGGAGGGTTGCGGCCTGTGAGCACTATGTGGGCTTGCGAATGGTTGATACACCTGATTGGATCAAGTATCCTTTACCAGCTAGAGTACAGTCGGGATCACCTGACCGAGCGGGAATAGCTTCTAGTTGATCTTGCTCTTGTATCTGATCCCACATTTATCTCGCGTTTGACTTCTTGATTTGCTCTGTGAGTAGTGGCATGTGTCATTTTGTTTTGTGGGTGCCGTTCGATTAGGTGCTACGCGGGTATAGTCAGGTGTCTGCCTTATTTCTTTGGCTGAACACAGTTACATGCCCGGGATATGTAATCTGCTCATCGTTACACATATTGCTTCTCGTAATGCTACTATGTGTTCCATTTGGGCAGTATATTTTTCTCCCATGATAGTTTCATTGGGTCATAGTATTTATTTAAAGATGTATGATACAGTAATATGTTTTGGGTTGTCCGGTCATAGTCAGGTATCTGTCTTATACAATCTTGTGGTTGATACAGTTACATGACTGGTACACAGATGTCACTCATCGTTACTCATGTTGCCTTCACTTGCTGTCATGTGTTACATCTGAGTGCTACATCCATTTAAGAGTGCTCTATATTGCTCTTGTATAATTTTGTCCACTATAGGTTAGAAATACCATGTGACCCAATAATATGGCTGCAATGTATTGTCCGGACATAGTCAGGTATCTGTCAAATGCAATGCTGTGGTTGATACAGTTACATGTCCGGTAGAAAGATGTCATTCATCGTTACACATGTTGCCTTTACATGCTGTCATGTGTTCCATTTGGGTGCTACATGCATATTGCAGAAGTACAATATCTTGATGTTTCATTTCTTATTTATTGAATTTCTTTTGGACACTCAAAATTTTATCATTTTATCATATGCTGTATTGCAAATCAGGCTTAAATTGATCTGTCAGTTTAATGATCACTAATCAATCTACAATTGTATACAGCACCTTCAAGAAGAAGGCCCCAAATGCCATTAAGGAGATCAGGAAGTTCGCTCAGAAGGCCATGGGTACTACTGATGTCAGGATCGATGTGAAGCTCAACAAGCACATCTGGAGCAGTGGTATCCGGAGTGTGCCAAGGAGAGTACGTGTCAGAATTGCCCGCAAGAGGAACGACGAGGAAGACGCGAAGGAGGAACTCTACTCTCTGGTCACAGTTGCTGAGATCCCTCCGGAGGGTCTGAAAGGTTTGGGAACTAAGGTTGTTGAGGATGAGGATTAAGTCCTCGATGGATTCAATCATCGAGCACTTAATGCATTCCGCGAGAGCAAATTTAAGAATGCTGCTTCAGATTATTGTTATCTACTGCCGATGACTTATGTGATAGAAGATTCGAGACTTTGCTCCTTTCAAGTGCTTGAAATTTTGACTACTTTGCCTGGCTGTCTGTCAATCTGTGCTTGTACAACCCCTATCGTGGCCATCTGTGTTTCGAGTTCTTGATGCACGAAAGGGCGGGTTTGTGCAGTCGGTTTCATCTCCATTCGTCCTAATAACTCAACTGTTTGTTTGAGGGGGGGGGTTCGGTTAGCCCGTTCTCGGCCTGGAACGGCCAGGAATAATTCCCACGCAAAGGGGGTGTTTCCCGGCCTGGAACGGCTAGGAATGATTCGCACACCATGTGAATTAATGAAGGAATTGTGTGGCTGAGAATTATTCTTAGGTAACCGAACGAAGCCTTGAAGCGTCACTGTTCATTACAAACAAATAGTAGTGCCATAACAGGTGGCACATGCCACGGCCAGGCATATGAACATGTTGGTCACACGCTACGGCCAGGCATATTAACATCTTATTATCTGATGATCCACGGCCTGTCATATTAACATCTGATCTGATGATCCACGGCCAGGCATAATAAGATGGCTGATGATCCACGGCCTGTCATATTAACATCTGATCTGATGATCCACGGCCAGGCGTAATAAGATGGCTGATGATGCAAACAGGAACAAGGGTGGGAATCATTTTTCATAATGTCTAAGTAAAAATGATAGGAAGACAAGAAAAAAAAAATGAACATTTATTTGTCCTTATAAAGAATTGATACAGCTCTAAGGAACTTCTCAATTGTCAAAAATATCAGCCAAAAATCACGGCACATTTAAATGGGGTAATCACGGCACATTTAGATGGGGTCTTTGAGCAGAACAAGCGCATATGCCCATCACTCCTTGGCAATGAATCTGTGACAGAAGTGAAATGAACCGTAAGATCTAAAAACTAACTGAGGCAACAAAGTAACTGTAGCATAATAGAGCAGAACTTTCCATATCTCATTCTTGATTGTTGAATAATGACATGAGTATGAAGTTTGTTCAAAGAAAAAAAATAATGACATGAAGATAATGTTGTCAATTCCTATTAGCGCAGAATAATGCTGTTTCTGAACCTTGCAACAACTCTAGGAAGCAGAACAGAAACACTCGTGTAACACAGCAATGCTATATATTGACACTTGAGTTTGGCAAAGGATGACAACAACTCAGTTGCTGACTCCATAGCTTGAAATAAAATCTCAAGACATCAGTCGCCATATATGACAGGATGTTGGGATGCATTTCTGGTGGTACATGAGTTACTCCCTACGGTTACAACTCACAACTCCATATATGAAAGGATGTTGGGATAATGGGATGCATGTCTAGTGGTACATGAGTTACTCCCTACGGTCACAAACTCACAACTGATGATATTTTGGACAGCTAGTTAGACCTGCAACCAGCTACAATTTCCTGTTGGAAACGTTAACTATATCTGACTGCCGGTAGTATAATGGTAAACTAGCAAGAAGCTTAGGGCTGGCCATATTTAGATATTGGTCAAAACTGTTTAACAATTATTGCCTGCAAATAAAGAGCATATATAAGAAACTACATGTGACTACTGCACCAAACATCTCAACTGGTTCGATTTGAACCCAAAACACAAGCTTAGTGCCGAAGGTCATCTTCCAACACCAACTAGTGTAGCTCTTCAGACAGAGCTACCTGCAGCAAACCAAGCTGACTACAGATAAGAAATGTTATGCCCTTACTGTTCGGAGTGTTTGTGCTTTTAGTTCAAAAGCATTTGAGTCTTGTAGGATTAAATCTTGATCCACCTAAGACACACTACTAAAAACTATAGATGCCAGTTTATTTGCCAATGAACAACTACAGCATTTCGTTCAGCACTTAATCAGAGGAGTAATACCAATGCATAGTAATATACCTCTGGATCAGTCGATCAGAACTCAGAAGTAGACGGACATCTGAACACCCTTCTCCACGAATCCGCACTTGGCATAGTAGGCACGCAGCTCGGGGGTGCAGTCGAGGATGACCTTGTAGCAGCCGGCGTCCCTGGCGATCTCCACGAGGCGGCGCACGATGCGGAGCCCGAGACCCCTGCCGCGCGCGGCGGCATCGACCACCACGTCCTCCACGTGCCCCACCTTGCCGCCGCCTCGCAGGAACTTACGCTCCACGAAAAGGCACCCTGTCGCGAGGATCCGCCGGTCCGAGGCGGAGGGATCCTCGGCCACGAGGATGACGTGGTCGTCGCCCTGCGCCGCGAGCTCGGCGAAGCGCGTGGCGAACTCGGATGCGGTGAGGTCCGGGCAGGCGGAGAGCTGGGAGAGAAGGGCAACGAAGCCCCTCTCGTGGTCGGAAAGCTCTAGGCGACGGATACGGATGGGATCGTTTGTTTCGCCGGCGGCGGCGGGTTCCGGCGAGGTGGATGCCATTTGGGTCCGCAAGCTTGGGTGGGCCGTGGGGGACAGAGTCGTTTCACTTCAGGTTTGGGAATCTTCTGTTTGTGTGCACCACATCGCAGTACCCGTCCGTTAGATGCCGCATGAGCGCTCAGGATTGAGTATAGCAGAAAGCGGGATGTGGATGTGTTATCTCGAACCACAAAATGGTTAAAAAAACAGTGTTTCAAATAAGCTATAGCGGCAGCCATAACAATATCGTTGTACTAAATCCATCATAAATTACGCGACGTTTTGACTTGTGTATAGCAAATATAAGTATCTAAAAAAGCCAAAATATATTATAATTTAGAACGAAGAAGAAAATACTAAATAGCAGGCTATAGTAATACTATAGCGCCTGAGCAAACTCTTCGCTAGATGATATAACCTGCAATTTAAAACACCGATAAAACAAATGGTCCTAAAATTTTTAATTCCATGCCAATTTAGTTTGGTAGCACTAGGATCACGTATATTAAATAATAAGTTATAGCGGCTCTCGTTAGTTTATCACAACTTTCTACTAAAGGGGCCTACAGCATTTCGTGAGAAGCTCTACAGCCTGCTTGTTTGGCTGTGGATTATCGTAAACGATTATAAATTTTTAGCCGAAATAATATTTTTCTCTCACACAAACCAGCCAACAATACTTCTTCACGAACCAGCAACGATACGAATCAGCAACAACCGAACAGGCTGCTACTCAATCGCTATAGCCTGCAATTCAAAACACTAACTAGAATATGTGTTCCAAACTAAGTAACATTGTGGTGCCTATATTTTTAATAACACTCCCTATGGTTATTTTCATTCCATTATTTCTTGTCATGGTGTTGCTTATTAGCTGATTACTTTATGGCAATCAATCCAAAGCATATCTATATACATCTCCTACAACTAAAAAGAACGATATTTTTTGGTGTGATATTTGTTTTGGTTCGTCCGTCTACCCACGCATGCGATACCCGCCTGCTTTGAAGGAAACAAATTGATCACATGAGGCCACATGCATGAAAGGAAACAATAATCATGCATCGACCTCTGCGATATTTGTTTTGGTTCGTCCGTCTACCCACCCGACCCCTGCGATACCGTGGCTAATAAAAAAAAGAAAAATCCCCCCTCATCTCTCTCGTGACCCGACGCCCGACGGCGCTCCCTCCCCCCGACGGCCGACGACGCTCGTCCCTCCCGGCCACGGCGACGCTCCTCCCTCGCCGGTGGCGGTGGCGCTCCTTCCTCGCCGGCGACGGCGGTGCTCCTCCCTCGCCGATGGCGTTTCGTCTCACGGCGGCCTCCCATCTCCAGTGAAGCTTTGCGAGCTCGGCCTCGGCGCGGCCAGATGCGTGGGCACGGTGGGCCCTGGCTGCATCGCGTGGGGGCTAGGACGGTCGCGTGGCAGGTACCTTCCTCTCATAATCCCCATCTCTTCTTCTTGCGTTGGATGCTGGATGTGTGAAATCTATCTGAATGAGGAGCTAATCTGGATGTGTTGCACATGCTTCTTTGTCTGCACTTGCTGATTATGTGTGAAACCTATCTGAATGAGGAGTGAAATGACACGGTTGAAATTGAAACCAAATTGAAGTTGAATAATTCAGCTCTGTATGCTTCCATGGCAGCTCTGTATGTTTCCCCAATGCACGGTTGAATAATTGGGACCAATCGATTTTGCTGATTATGCATTAGACATATATCTTAGATATGTTTGGTAGATGATATGTATGCTGAAGCTGCTCCCATGGCATTGCTACCGTACGTTAGATTTGTAGCTACTGCATTAAGAACATGTGAACTCTGATCAAACATTGTCGACTTCGGTAGGTATCCGCATGGACGCCGAGTATTTTGGTCCTGACAGAAGCATGCAGCTTCTCATGAGAAGAACAAATTGAAGCAACGTGTGTGCAAGTCATCTGCAGTGTGCGTGCATGACTGCATATACGTATATGCGATTAGAAGAGGTGGAAGGGAAAGAAACTGATCTAGAGTGCTAAGTGCACACGACATATCTAAGATACATATATTATGAAGTAGCTCACTATCCCCTCCTGCCCTCTATTTTTATTTTTTAGATATATATTATGAAGTAATTAGCTTGTTATAAACGTCATATATTTGAAAACGGAAACAGAGGGAGTACTTGTGCATTTTGTGTAGAGCCACACTTGCCTAGGATAACACTGCAGCCTGCATTCTTGTTGTCTTTGCATTCACGTGTATAACTTCATAGGAAGTGTGCAGTGTGCTACATATAGGCTGTTTGGTCATGCTTTGCTTTGCAATGTTCCCTTTTCTCAATTCTCATGGCCTGGTTCGTTAGGTAATTCAGATAGATATGTCCAGTCAGCGGATATGGATTATAGTAAAAGGGCTGAAACTGTATCTGAGGAAGAAGAAGATGATGAAATGATGATGCTTGTTTTTCCGGCGCTATATTTAGCTTCTATCAGAACTAGAACAAGAACTCCATGTTACACTTCAAAGCTTAGTGGTTCAGAATATATACGTGAACTTCTTGAGGGCCATCCACATCGTTCTTATCATAATTTGTGTATGGAGCCATGGATTTTCAAAGCACTTGCAGATTACCTTAGTTTAAGAGGGCTTTTAAAGAGTACAAGAGGGGTTACTGTAGAAGAACAACTAGCAATGTCCATGTACATGCTTGCACGAAATGCAAGTTTTACTGCATTATGTGATAGGTTTTAGCATAGTGGAGAGACAATACATAGACATATCGCAGCAGCCTTTGATGCAATCTCTTCATTGGCTTTTGATTTTGTGAAGCCCCATCATCTGAGACCCATTGGAAAATATCGACCAATCCACATTTTGCACCTTACTTTCAGGTACATATAACAAATATATGTACTATTTCAAAATTCTTACCTTTTTCTTACATATATACTAATTACAAATAGCTCCTCTTCTCTCCCTTGTAGAACTGCTTAGGAGTGATAGATGGGACTCATGTTCCAATCACAATCAGTGCAAGTAAAGCAGCACCGTATCAGAATAGAAAAGGAACTCTTTCTCAAAATGTGATGCTTGCATGTGACTTTGACCTGAACTTCATTTATGTTTCCACTGGCTGGGAAGGTTCAACATTAGACGTCGGGGTTCTACGTTCTGCCATTAGGTCTGGCCTATTGAAAGGTCCCTATGTGGTTTTGGTAATTGAGTGACAACCTAGGTGGACTAATTGTGTTTATGTGAGATACATAGGTAAATAGTCCACAGGTACATGTGTGTGAGCAACATATGCCATGAAGGCGGAAATGGCTTGGAGATGTTGCAAAGCTCATACATGTGATGATGAAGGAGCTCATTGCACATGAGACATGACATTGAGTCATGTGATCAAGGTAGAGAAGATCAAGACAAGACTTAGCTTGATGGACCGGTTACAAGCGTGAAGAGTAAGTCGGAGGCTTTGGAGAGATGGACAGCGTGGCGGTGAAGCTAGAGCAAGACTTGGCGCCGATGGACGAAGGCAACGGTGAAAAGCAAGTGAAGTCAAGATCGATGAACCAATATGATCACGTGATGATATGAAGTGGATCATATCATTGTTGATCATGTTGGTGCATGTGTTGCATCGACATTGGAGGAGATGGAATGGAATGCGCAAGGCAAAGGTATAACCTAGGGCATTTTATTTCACCGATCATAGGTGTGTAGAGAAGTTTATGACCGGGTTTAGGATAGATGGTCGTACTATCAAGAGAGGCAAACTTGTTTGCATATCGGTCATCTAGTGCCACTCGAGTGATCTAACTTTGTATCGTTGCTAGGATTGAGTGGCGTGGCAAGTTGAGTTGCTAATCCTTTGGAAAATGATTGTGAAAATGCTAACACACATACACATGGTGGTGTACACTTGGTGGTGTTGGCACATTTATAAAAGAGATGAAGTTGGAGTTGATGTGGATTAACTCGGTGATGGAACAGAGGCGAGAAAGGTTAGGAACTTCACCGATGGAGTGTCCGCCCGTAGAGTGCGAACAGTTTGACGGTGCCACCGGCGCCCTATACAGAAAAGACAGGGTCTCACAGAGTGGACCAGACGCTGGTCACGTGGTGACCGAACGCTAGGGTCCTGTGTCCGGTCAGTGGCGACAAAGAGCGTGTAGGCATCGGTCTTCGACCGGATGCTGGCGCTGAAAGTGACCGGACACTGGCAGGGTGCATCCGGTCAGGCTGACGTACGGTGACATAGGCGACGCAGAAAAGTTGGAGAAGGACCGGACGCTGATGCTGCATCCGATTGTGATCCACCGGACGCGTCCGGTAGTGACTGGAACCTTACTGGAAATGATCGGACGCTGGGGTCCTGCGTCCGGTCACTTTGAGCAGCTGCGTCCGGTCATCACTTGACCGTTGAGATCAAGCGACTAAGGTTGAATGGAGGTGACACATGGCAAGCATCCATTGATCGGACGCTGAGGTCCTGCGTCCGGTCATTTCGACCGGCGTGTCCGGTCACCCCGAGTTTTGCCCAGTGAAGAGGTAATGGCTAGTTTAGCCAGTGGGGCTATAAATAGAAGGGTGTCTTGGCCATGGCTGTCGCTGAGCACCTCGGGGGACTTTGTGTCCATGCTTGAGAGTGCTTAGGAGCCCTCCATCTCACATATGCTTGATAGTGATCATTCGATTATGTGAGTGAGCGATTCTAGTGCGATTGCATTGTGAGATTGCATCGAGTGGCACTAGGTGATCGAGTTGCAAGCCGGTGGTGCTTGTTACTCTTGGAGGTTGCCACCTCCTAGACGGCTTGGTGGTGGTCTCCGTCAAAGCCCGTAAGAAGCTTGTGCGGTGCTCCGGAGAAGAGCTTTGTGAGGGGCATCGTGCTCGCCCCGTGGGAGCCACGAAGAGCAACTCTAGTTGAGCGTGTCATTGAGCTACCCTCACTTTCGAGGTAGGTTCTTGCGGTGCTCGACCTGCAGGCTTGGTGGGTGATGCCAATTAGCCGCCGAACCACCAAGTGAGCGGTCTGAAAGGTCGAGATGGCGACTAGAGGGGGGGTGAATAGTCCTTTTTAAAATCAATCGCGTTGGCTAACCGAAACAAGTGCGGAATTAAGAACTATCGGTCTAGCCAAGACTACACCCCTCTATCTATATTCTTTAGCACCTTTCAAATATACTAATTTAAGCAATTAAGGTGCTGGGCTAGCTAGAGCTCTCCTAAACACTTCTAAGAGCAAGGTTACACAAACCTATGCCACTAATATTTTAAGCAACAAGGGAGCTCCTACACATACTAGTAAGGAAAAGCACAAAGCTAACTATGCTCACTAGCAATGCTCAATAACAAGGCAACCAATGCCTAATTAGAGAGCGCAAGTGCTTAGCTTCACAAACTAAGCAATGTGACTAACAAGGTTACTAAAACCAAATTAGCCACGCAAGGGAGCTACTTCTATGCTACACAAGCAAGAACGTAATTAGCAAGCTACACAAGCTATCTAATTACAAGAGCAACTACACAAGCTTAATATGTATAAAAGTAATTGCAAGCTTGTGTAATGGGGATGCAAACCAACGGGAAGAACAAGGTTGACACGATAATTTTTCTCCCGAGGTTCACGTGTTTGCCAACACGCTAGTCCCCGTTGTGTCGACCGCTCACTTGGTGGTTCGGCGCCTAATTAGCATCACCCGCTAAGCCCGCACGTCGGGCGTAGCAAGAACCTACCCCTTGAGTGAGGGTAGCTCAATGACACGCTTTACTAAAGTTGCTCTTCGCGACTCCAGCGGGGCGAGCACAAGTACCCCTCAGCGTCCGATCGTCCACAGACGGCCACGCATCCCGATCCCAACGGTCACTTGACCTGACCGGATGCAATAGAAACGACCGGACGGCTGAAGCCCCAGCGTTCGGTCATTTCGAAGAAGCTCCCGAGGCATATTTTCTCGACCGGACGCGTCTGTCCACCTTAACCGGACACGCACCAGCGTCCGGTGCAATACCCTCGATGCAGGCAGACCCCGTCGGTTTGACCGAACGTAGCCTTTTCAGCGTCCGGTCATTTTGCATGACCCAGTCATCCGATCAAGAGACCGACGCCAAAGATCTTCGCGATCAACTCGTTTTCACTTCTAACTTCTTCACCCTTGCTCCAATGTGCCAACCACAAGAATTTACATCCGTCGCAATAGAAAATAGGCATTCTATTTTTCCAAACCCATCTCAACCCTGCAAACACCACCTCCTTTGTAAATGTGCCAACACCACCAAGTGTACACCACCATGTGTATGTGTGTTAGCTTTTCACAATCATTTCCCAAAGGATGTTAGCCACTCAACTTGCCACGCCACTCGATCCTAGCGACGATGCAAAGTTAGATCACTCGAGTGGCACTAGATGACCGATATGCAAACAAGTTTGCCCCTCTTAATAGTACGGCCATCTATCATAAACCCGGTCATATACTTCTCTACACACCTATGACCGGTGAAATGAAATGCCCTAGGTTATACCTTTGCCTTGCGCATTCCATTCCATCTCCTCCAATGTCGATGCATCACATGCACCAACATGATCAACAATGATATGATCCACTTCATATCATCACGTGATCATATTGGTTCATCGATCTTGACTTCACTTGCTCTTCACCGTTGCCATCGTTCATCGGCGCCAAGTCTTGCTCAAGCTTCACCGCCACGCGGTCCATCACTCCAAAGCCTTCGACTTGCCCTTCACGCTTGCAACCAGTCCATCAAGCCAAGTCTTGTCTTGATGTTCTCCACCTTGATCACATGACTCAATGTCATGTCTCATGTGCATTTAAGCTCCTTCATCATCACATGTGTGAGTTTTGCAACATCTCCAAGCCATTGTCACCTTCATGGCATATGTTGCTCACACACATGCACCTGTGGACTAATCACCTGTGTATCTCACGTAAACACAATTAGTCCACCTAGGTTGTCACTCAATTACCAAAACCAAACAAGGACCTTTCACGACACAATGGGGACGTAGCGTGTTGGCAAGCACGTGAACCTCGGGAGAAAATCACCGTGTCAACCTTGTTCTTCCCGTTGGTTTGAAATCCCTTTACACAAGCTTGTGATTACTTTTATATACATTGTGCTTGTGTAGTTGCTCTTGTAATTAGTTAGCTTGTGTAGCTCACTAGTTACCTTCTTACTTGTGTAGCATAGAAGTAGCTCCCTTGCATGGCTAATTTAGTTTGTGTAACCTTGTTAGTCACATAGCTTAGTTTGTGTAGCTAAGTATTTGCGCTCTCTAATTTGGCATTGGTTGCCTTGTTATTGAGCATCGTTAGTGAGCATTAGGTGGCTTTGTGCTTTTGCTTATTAGCATGTGTAGGAGCTCCCTTGTTGCTTGAAGTACTAGTGGCATAGGTTTGCGCGACCTTACTTCTAGAATTGGTTAGGTGAGCTCTAGCTAGCTCGGCACCTTTGTTGCTTAATTAGTATCTTTAGAAGGTGCTAGAGAACATAGATAGAGGGGTGTAGTCTTAGCTAGACCGATAGTTTTAATTCCGCACTTGTTTCGGTTAGCCGATGCAATTAATTTTAGAAATGACTATTCACCCGCCCTCTAGTCCGCCATCTCGACCTTACAAGTGGTATCAGAGCTAGGTCTCTCATTTGTGGTCTTTACCAACCTGAGAGGATGGCGAACTTTGGGCTAGAAGTTGTTTGTGACACACATTTTTTATGGCACACACTATGCACGGTGGAAACGTCATATGCTTGATCATTTCCGTGACTTGGGTCCCAAGGCATGGTGGATCATTGTTGTTGGTTTTTCTCGTGATGCTTTGAATAAGGACAACCTCACCCAAGCACAAGAGGATTGCTTACAACTTGATCATCGTGCTCTTTATTATCTAACGTGTGCTTTACACGACGATGTTTTTAGATGTGTGTGGGACTTGAAGAGTGCTCATGATATGTGGATGGCACTCCAAGCCTCCTACGGTGACTCCTCCACAAGTGATGATGGCAAATTCAAGAAGGAGGATGATCACAAGGTGGAGGCACATGAGTGTGTTGAGCATAACCACAATTTGGTGATTGTGGAAGATTGCTCCACCTTATGGTCAAGTGATATTGATGATGATAGATCCACTACAAGTTCACTTGACAAGGTTGATGATGACGCCATAAGTGTTGCACATGAAGATTCTACCTCAAGCACACTTGGTGGTGATCTTGATGATGATGGTTCATGCTCAAGCCATGATGATGATGCTACTACAAGCTCTCTAACTACATCACATTGCTTCATGTCACAAGGTGACACTAAGGTATCTAATGCTAATGTAGTTGATCATGTTGATTCATATGATGAGCTTGTTAGTAGACTTGCTAGCATAACCATGTCTTTAGAAAATGAGAAAGCTAAAACATTAAAATTGAAAAATGAAAACTCATTTCTAAAGAACGCTTGTGAAGAACATAAGAAATTACTTGATGCTTTTAAATCTTCGCATGATGAGCTAAAATTGAATCATGAGACACTACTTGCATCTCATGATGAATTATTAGAACAACATGCTTCTCTCATTCAAGTGTTAACAAAGAAACTTAAAAATAGTGAGAGCTCATCACATGGGACAATTGATCAATCACATATTGTTGCTAACCCTTGTGATGTAGGCAAGAAGCATGTATCCACCTCTAGTGATGATTTATTAGAAATGCCATATTCTTTACAATTAGATGCTTGTTCTACTTCTATGTCTTGTGAGACTAACCTTTTGAAGGAGAACAATAAGCTCAAAAATGAAGTGAAGAATTTGAGCAACAAGTTAGAGAGGTGCTATAACTCAAAAGTCACCTTTGAGCACATGTTGAAGACTCAAAGAAACTATGGTGACAAGTGTGGCCTTGGCTTCAAGAACAAGATGACAAAGGGTGAAAGAAAGAGAGAAAGAAAGATGAAGAAGCTACAACAAAGAAAGCTGTCTCGTACCATGTGCTATCGGTGTCATGAAGCGGGACACCTTGCAAATGGTTGCCCTAACATTGAGAAGCTCAAGAAGATAAAATAAGAAGAGAGGCTCAAGCATGTGAAGTGCTTCAAGTGCCGCACTTGGGGTCATCTTACCTCAATGTGCCCAACCAAGCAATTGGTGAAGCAACAAGTGAAGCCTCAACCAAAGCCACAAGTTGAGCAAGAGAGGACACCCAAAGAGCAAGTCAAGATCTATCATGAAGATGGTGGCGACTTGATGACAAAGAAGAAGAAAACAAGAAGGGGTGGAAAGGCAAGGCATCCAATGCAAACTCAAGATGCCAAGATGATGAGCAAGAATGAAGATGAAAAGAAAGATTATGCTCACATCAAGTGCTTCAAGTGTGGAAATACGGGAGACTTTGCCTCTAAGTATCCTACCAAGCTTGAGAAGAAGGCTCAAGCAATCCATGAGAGGCAAGGCAATGGGAAGCACCACATGAGCAAGGAAGAGAAGGCTCAATCAAAGAGAAAGTGCTACTCATGCCGGGAAGGAGACACATGGCACATTCATGTCCTCTAGGTAATATTTTAAGCCTATTTCAATTGTTGATAATAATATACTTAGAAAGGATGGCAATGGTACCTCATTGGTTCCAATTGCAAAATATCCCGCTACACATACTAGGGCTTTGCCTAAGTATATTGCTCCTAACTTGAGAGGACCCAAACTTGTTTGGGTACCATCAAAAAGTGGATGATTGTTTGTAGGTACCATTGGCATTGAAGACTTGGTTCAATTGATTTCATATTGATCATCATATGTTGAGTCAAGTTATGAAGCCTAGTGCATATCCAAACCCAATGCCATGATAATTGAGTGAAGTCCAAATGTGTTACATCATACAAGTGCTATAATTCAAGTTGTTGGTCATTCATTGGATATATTTGATGGATTGCAAATAATTGAGTTGAAGCTTGCTAGTTGGATGATCATGAGCTAACCAAGGTATATATCTTGTTGATCATTTCATTTGGGTGCATATGAGTTGATTGAATTGGATAAATATGCAATGTTGCTTGCTATAAGATGATTGAATGGATGAATTGATTAGTAGTCAAGTTTGGATTGATTTATGTTGGATAAATTCATAAGAAGAAATTTAGTAAGTGGATTGAATGGGTTTATGTCTTGTGAAAGTGTTCAAACAAGTTGATCTCAAATTTGATTCATATTTGATGAAGTATAGCTCAATAGTTGAAATCTATCCTATATTAAAAATCTGGGTGAGCTATGATCTTAGCCATGTTTGAGTGATCAAAACTTATTGGATTGGCATAAAAATTTGTGTACATGCTCTAGACTTATGGTATTAGATGCTGTACAAATTTCATAAAATATGGATAAGATATGCTTCGGTTTTAGAGTGGATCTTGTCAGCTATAGTGCAGCAGTTTTCAGCATGTAGCAGTGGTGGAAGAATTGAAATCTGGTAAGAATCTAGAAGTCAAATAAAGCTCAAATTTTTATAGCTGCTAGATAGCTTAGTAAAGCACATCTCCATCAAATTTCCTGATATTTGGATCTGTACTTTGGAAGATATGCATTTTTCTTTAAAGAGTACAGAATCTGCCAGAGAAGTGACAATTATTGGATTTATTTGGAGTCACTTTGATTGAAAGGTCCTCAAGTTGGAAACATGTTTATAAGTAATTGAGGCACCTAAGTTTGGTTTTGAGATGATCTAAAAGTATGACAAGAAAAAGTATAAGGACATTTGATTGTGGAGTGTACTTTGCACATATTTGGTACTTAAATTAGAAGATCAAGATTAAAGTCAAGATGAAGATAAAGTTTAAGTTCTAAATGTTATTGAAGATCATTTGGTAGAAAGAAAAGAACTTAAACAAGTAGAAAGAAAAGGACTTAAAGAAGGAATCAAGGTTACTCATCAAGTCGAGTCCTTCACTTGAATGAATCAATCAAGATATTTCAAGTGAATGTCAAGAATGGTTTTTGGAGAGAGGTCACTTCTCCCTAGTGTAGAGGCTTGCCGCCTATGTGTAGGTAAACCAAGTATGATACTTGGAAGGCTAACATGAAAGTGGTGATCTGAGAGACATTTGAGATGCTTAGTTGAAGCAATCAAAAGGTTTGATCAAGAAAAGCAAGCAACACCCAAAAAGAGAGCTAATCATGATATTTCAAGTAGTATTCTCAAATTGATGCTCTCATGCAAGTAAAGATGAAAAGAAGAAGCAAGCCAACCATAATAAGAAAGTGCACTTGATCATAAGTGGTATTCATTTCATATGGGTGAAGAATAAAATTCAAAATGGTATCCATTGGTCTTCACCAAGCATATAATTGGACTTTACATTGCTATTAGAGTAATGAATTGGAGTCTATGTGACTATCCTCTACTCCAACATAGCAAAGATATCATTGTAATGTGTATGATCATTTCATCCCTTACTAGTATGCGGTTAGTGCATATAGTACATGCTTCGTAGGATCATACATAACAAATGAAATGTTTAAATTCATAGCCTACCACTATTGCTTGAATGATTACTTGATCTAGTGGTTTGTATATGAATTTGTTCATGAGCTAGTAAACCCAAGTACTTGATTTAATTTGGATTGCTAACAAGTGACAAGTACAACATTGGCAAGATAACCCTTGTAAGAGGTGTGAAGAAGCTTGTCATTGGTTCAAACCAGACTTGGAAGCTTAGGCAAATCGATTTAGTTCAAGTTAACATTAGAAGCTCATGATAATGATAAGAGTACAAGCACAAGACAACAATGCAAATAGATATCTAGTTTGTTTGTTTCAAGTAGTATCGAGACTCAAGTATTTCATCAAATTCATAAGTGATGTCTAGATCAACTCACAAGTGATATCCTATAAGTGGTACTCTTGAAGATAGCAAATGTTTAAGAAATGGTTTTTATTGATAAATCCAACAAGTGGTTCCATACTAGAAAATGCTTTCAAGTGGTATCACATCTACACGTGGTATCAATCACGCAAGACAATGGTTCCACAAGTGATCCTCAACTTTAAGTGATCATCAAATGAAGAATGCATCCCTCACCTACAAGAGCTCAAGTGTATCAAATGGATGACCCATGCTATCACACAGGGGGAGGTGTCCCACTAATTGATATCAAGATCAAAGATCCTATGTGTGGTATCTCAAGAAGCCCTACACAAGATACAAGTGTCACAAGTTACAAGTAGTATCTACAAGTGGTGTCATTCCAACAATTAAGTGGTGTCCATAAAAAATGCAAGATTCAAGCCTCAACCATCTACCCCAAATGCATACCTTTGCATCAATGAGAAGCACACCTTTTTTAGAAATTGATGACAAAGGAGGAGAGATTGTACAAAGATATGAAAGCCTTGAGATTGAGATTATACAAGGGGGAGAGATAAGGAGAGATAAGATATGAAAGCTTTGAGAGAGATTAAGACAAAGAAGTAGAGGTTGGACATGGACATGGACATGGACAAAGAGGGAGCAACATTGAAAAAAAGAGATGGATCAAAATTCTTGGACAAGAGATGCACACAAGTAGGGAGAGCAAGCTCATGAACTTTGATTGATTGCATTTGATATGTGTATATTCATGTGCTTGCTTGCATTACATAAGCTTTCAAATTCAATATGCATGCTTGTGTGGTGTATGCTAGTTGTAGAATTTGAACGATGATTTGATAACTAGCATGCATAGGATGATAGCTAGACACTTGGTATGCTTTACAAGTAATGGTAGTACCTTGCTTTTAATGTTGATCTCACGAGGCATCTAGTGATTTTATTTCCAAGTGATATCTAGCTAACCATGGTGCTAAGGATGAACTTAAAGGTGCAACTCCGATTGGTATCACACTTCAAAGGTTTACTCTATACACCTTAGCATCATTGGGTAGTAATTACTCTCCCACAATTATAATCTATGCATATATGTGAACTTTAAACCAAACACTCTAGCACATATGTAGGGGGAGCTAATACTACCATTTTGGGTTTGTGGTACTTGTCCAAAATCATTTACACATGGTAAAATTGCTTGGGCAAGCAACATGAATCCAAAAGAGCTTAATTTCCATATCTTTGTAGAGTTGTCATCAATTACCAAAAAGGGGGAGATTGAAAGGTCCCTATGTGGTTTTGGTAATTGAGTGATAACCTAAGTGGACTAATTATGTTTATGTGAGATACATAGGTGAATAGTCTACAAGTACATGTGTGTGAGCAACATATGCCATGAAGGTGGAAATGGCTTGGAGATGTTGAAAAGCTCATACATGTGATGATGAAGGAGCTCATTTGTAACACCCCGGGTGTTTAAGTATTAAAAACTGGACATATCATCATATGCATTGCAAGGCATTGGTCATATTGCAAACTTTGATATGAATTCACTAAAACAAGTTTACATTTATGTTATAAGTATTGTTTGGTATTGTTTGGATCAAGTTTGAAATCTTTGTATTGATTTGAAATTCCGAAAACCCTGATTTTCAATATTTAAACCCTACCCTAAAAACCCATTTCAAAATTGAAGCACATTTTGGGGTTGAGCTTTAAAGAAAAGTTGTAGGGCTTGTTGAGTTGTACAAAGTTTGTTTTTGGAGTTTTTCAACTTGTTTAGTAAAATTTGAAGTTATTTGAAAAAGCGAAATTCCTTAAATGTCCCATATTTGAATTTAAAAGTTCATTTCAAAATGTAGACCGAATTAGGGGTTGGTTATAAAAGAAAAGTTGTAGAACTTTTGATTTTGAACAACTTTTGTTTTTGGAGATTTTTGAATTGTTATGAAAATTTGAGAGTAATTTGTGAATTTTGGCAAATGGCAATTTTATAATTTCTATGAACAGTGTTCACCGCTTAAGCTACATTGCCGGCGATCCTTCGGCTTGCTTCCAGTCGCGCGCGTGGCCGTCTGGGCGTCGTGCTGGTGAGGGAAATGGCTCCACCGTGGCTTCCTTGCGCTTCCTGGCCATCCTTTATAAGCTGAGCCGCCGTCGTCTTTGTCGTTTCCTCCTTCTCTGTTTTTCCGTCGCCTTGCTCATCTCCAGCGAGCTCCCACCATCGAACCAGCGCCTATGCCGTCGCAGCGTAGCGCTCAATAGTTCCGCCTGCTCCTTGCGCACCCAACTGACCCGCTTTTGTTACTTGACTTCACCGGAAAACTGCTCTGCGCGCTCTTCTTCCTCGTGGCCGGCAACGTCTCCGTCGAGCACGCTTCGCCGTGGCCAGAGCTCTGAGTTTTGCCTCTGCCCCTGCTGAGTCTTGCTTCAGCTTCGCCACGATGCCGAGGTACTCTATGACCCATTGATTTCTCATTTTTACCACCACAGCTACCGGAGCATCGCCACCAACGACGGTCTGCTCCGCCGTGCCTGCTCGGAACGTCGACCAGCCTCTTCGTTGCTCCTCCGACCCTGCTCGTTGCTCAGTCGTGTTCGGGGTGAGGTGCTAAACCCTTCTGTGCTAAGTGTTTAACCTCTACCGCACTTGTGTCGCCGGCGTAGTGCGGCCATGCCGTCGTGCCCGCCATGGTCGTCGTGGTGCTCGGCCCAGTCAGTGTTGGGTCTTGTTTTTGCCACCAGTCGAAGCGTAGTAGTGTAGGGGACGTGGTGGTGCAGTTGCCTTCGCCGTTGGTCTCGCTGTCGGTGAGTTAGCGTCGGTCAGCGCCGTCGCCGTCGCAGTCAAAGCCGGAGGTTGGGGATGACAAGTGGGACCCGGGTGTCAGCGACTGTGTAGTTCAAAATGATTTTTCTGTTTTTTAGATTTGAATGAATAGTGATGCAATTTGTTATTTTTGTGTAGATTTATTTAGAGCTCCAAAAATTATGAATTTTTTTGTGTAACCTCTCTGTGATGAATACTATTTAAGAAAAATATGAAATATTGTTTTTCAGTACTTTTTGAATGTGATAAAAATTGCTCAATTTATTAATAAATGGATTTCCATGATTTTTCTAGGCTTATTTAATTCTCCAAAAATTATGAAATTTGTTTTACCACTTAGTTATCATGTGATAATCATGTACAAAAATTTGGAGGTTGATTGGAACAAGTTGATTTATTTCGTAATTCTTAAGTAAATAATTAATTCATAAAAACAAATAGTAACCTTTAGTGATTTAGGTTTTGTTTGAGTTTTTGATTGAGTGATGTCCTTGGGTCATTAGTTGGTGATGATCCTTGGCAATTGGTACGAGTGTTGCGAAAATGGTTTAGTTAGTTTAACTTGTAACTGTACCGCGAAGGAAAGTTGTATTCAAGTTGTTAATTTTGCATCCATCATCAAGCATCATATTTTGTATCCCGCATCATGTTAAACATGGCATTGTTACTTCGTGTAGTGAACGAAGGTGAACACGTGGTAGTTAATCAAGTAGTTGAGGAGGTTGATCCGTCTGTGGAGGTTAGTGTTGATATCGGTGGAACGACTCCGGACCCGGACTTTTCCGTCAACGAAGGCAAGCCCCGGATGCATACAACCCTACCTTGTATTTTACAAATTAATTTCGCTTTTGCTTCTGTTTACTGCATTAAGTGATTAGGAGTCAAGTGAAAACCAAATTGGTACATTACCAACCTTGTTATTCCATATTTACCATATCACCAGTTTTAAATTCGTATATGCCTAGTTTTGCTTAGCTATGCTTAGAACGATAAAAGTCGGGTGATTACCTGTCACCTACAAGTTTTAAATGGAACTTTGGTTACTTATGTTATCATGAGATATGGGCATGTGGAGTAATAAATCTAGACCGGACGGACTCGGTGTGTGTGAGCCACAAGACATGGAGGTCTTGTGAGCGGGTTCTTTCCGCCTGTGTCAATTAAGGTCCGTCCGTTGTTGAATTGCATGAGGTGAGACTTTGTAGTACTAACCACATACTCCGGTAAGCCTTAACTTGGCTATTCTATTACGAGAATGGCTACTCGCGCACTGGGAGTGGAGAGATGGCGGGAATAGCGTGTACCCACGTGGCAATGGGCTGGATTGGTGGAGTACTGTATTCTCGGGTGGCACGGACCCGTTCTTGTTTAGAGGATCCGAGGGTAGGTTGGTATATGTAGGTCGGGGACCTGCATATGTCGTGTGGTCTGGAATTCCCAGCTGGGTTTTAATCGGTTCGAATCGTCGTTGCTCCTCGGTTATGGAGACTCAACTCGCTGTTCATCATCGTAGTAATAAGTAACTGGAATTTGAGAATGGTTCGGGAAAGTGTTGGATATGAAGTTTCATGATCTCATTATGGATCATGTCAGCTTTGTATATGATCTTCTGAAGTTTTAGATTTTGATATAAAGAATTTTATTAAAGTGCTTTTACGCAAAAGAACTTTGATTATTGTTAAAGCCATACCTTAGATCCCATGAGCCTGCATTCCTGAGTTCTATCAGTTTTATTTCGGTTAAGTCTTGTTGAGTACTTTTGTACTCAGGGTTCGTTGACCCTTGTTGCAGGTGAGGCTCATGAGCAGATCTATTTTGGATCGTGCTGCATGACGGTTGTTCCTTGTGCTGATGGTAAGTAAATGTGTGGCCCTTAGGCAGGGCAACTTTAATTGTGTGTTTTGTAATATATTATAATGCCACTCCACTACTTTGTTTTGTATCATTAATCGAACTTAGTTGTATGGTTTGAAATAAATGGTTTGTAAACTATGTTATTGTAAGTCTTCTGCTATATTTTCTCTGATGTATCTATTTGAATAAACTGTTGTAATACTGCAATGACTCTGTAATGTGATCCTGCTCGGAAATCGTGGATGATTCGGGGTTCCCCGAGGACACCCGACAATCTTCTTAAGTTACCGAGAATGTATGCATAGATGTCAAAGGTCGTTGGACAGTGACAGGTGCATTTGGGCCCTATAATTTAGGAGGTTCTGCCACAGAATGGTATCAGAGCGATCGTTACAAAGTTTTTGTTGAATTGGTTTACGAAAACTTCAAAATGATTTGGGATGACTAAATTTAACTTGTTAATTTGGTCCAAATTGCTTCTGACTTGTCTTATTTCTTTCTCACCAATCCTTTTTTGATTAAATAGGTTTTGTGTGGTGGAGTTGTGATCTTATTATGCCCTATATAAAATAAAAACAAATATTGTTTATGTTCGTTATAAGCTTTGGTGGTTTTGTTCGTAAGAACGATTCATGCATCATAATTAATTCACTTGTTACTTCCTTCATCTCTGAGTCTAGGGTGAGTAGTGTGTATGGGTTGAGTTGTGTAGTCCATCCTTACTGCTCTTGAGATTGTTGTCAGATTGTTTACTTGGATTAATCCTGCTTGTTCAGTATGGCTCGTACCAAGAAGACACCCCGTAAGTCCACCGGACCCAAAGGAGTTTCTCGCCACCAACTTGCCCCTAGGAATGACGGTGCTAGCAGTAGCAGCTCTAGGCCTGATCCTCAGGCAGAGATATAGAGGATTTCTGCAGAGTTAGCCCAAGCTACTAGAGATAGGGCTATGGACGCCATCCAGGTGGGCAGATTACAGGAGCAATTAAGACGTCTCACCACCGCTCATAGGAACTGTGAACGTATGTTAGTTCATATGGTAGAAGGAAGGATTGAAGCTTGGCATAGAGAGAATGTAGCTAGAGCTAGAACTCATGAATTAGAATTTTATGTAGAAGACTTAGAAGAGCATAATACCTATCTGCATGAGGAAGTTCATAGGCTAAGCAATCTCCTGGACCCTAATCATGAACCCCAAGCTGATGCAATGGATCCCGGTGTTATCCTTGCCGATGGTAGTGAATCGGAAGAAGAAGAAGATCCCGAAGAATTAGTAATGATCGATGAAAGTGACAATGAAGGCGGTAATATTTATGGAATGGATACCGAGCCTGAAGTTTGATGTAATCGCGAAAAGGAGTAGAGTTGTATAATAGTTAGTTCTAGTTTAAGTTAAGTAGTCTTGTTTAAATGCGGTCTTGTGTTTAAATAAGTGAAACTAGTATAATGAGTTGTAGTCCGCTCTTTTATCAATCAATAAAGGCTTGTGAGTAAAGTTTGGTTTGTTGTGAATAGATGCGTCGTACGCGGGGTTCATATATTCCTGGTACTTCACAAGATGAGAATGGTATTCTAGATCCGCCACCAGTTCCAACAAATCTAGCGGATGCTATAGCCGCACTTGTCAATGTGATGGTTGAAAATTCTCGTTTGCTTCATGAGATGGCTCAAAGTAATCAGAATCAGATGCATGGAAACCGTGGTCGCCATCATAACAGGTAGGAGGCTACATTTGTGGACTTCACAGATACAAAACCCCCAGTGTTCACTAAGGCAGATGAACCATTGGAGGCTGATGATTGGGTTAGGACCATGGAGCAGAAATTTGATCTTATACCATGCACAGAGTTTCGTAAACCGGTCTTTTTGCTTTCTCAAGAACTTAGAGGTGCAGCCGGTGCTTGGTATGCAAATCTTATGGCCATGCAACCCGCAGGTGTTCCGTTAATTTGGATGGAGTTTCGTATTGCTTTCAGAGCCCATTATATCTCGGAGGGAGTTATGGCTATGAAGCTAGATGAGTTCCTTGCTTTGAAGCAAGGGGATCAAACCATGATGCAGTATGTGGAAGATTCAATCACCGTCACAATATGCACCCCGAACATGTCAATACCGATGCCAAGAAAAGAAATGGTTCATAAGAGGTCCGAATACCAAATTGCGTACTATGATGACAACTTGTACCAATGTCGCTTATCATGAGGCAGTGAATATTGCAATTGCTTCAGAGGCAAAGTATCGGCAGCATAAGGAGCTCAAGAAGAAAAAGAGTATGCCGTCTGGATCTTGTGGGGGAAATCCAAAGAGGCAGAGGGTGATTTATCATCTAGTAAATCATAATCGTCCTCCTTATCGTCCGCCGCAGCCAGCTTCAAGCCGGTGAGCAATCAAATGTCTTCCCTATTACAACTTATCAGAATCCACAACCGACAAATGCTTCGGGGTTTCGCTTCAACACCCTGTGGTCACAAGTATCCTGTTTCAATTGTGGCAAGCCCGGGTCATTTCTCGAGAGAATATCCGTATCCAAGGCGTCTAATCCCAATTATCAGAAGGCCCCTGCAAATCAACAACAGGGTCAGGCATAGAATAAGGGCAACAATCAGAATGCTTAGAAAGACAAAGATGAAAGGAAGATAGGACGAGTGTTCTACATTCAAGCTAGGGAAATTTCAGAAGGGAAGCCAGTGATGGTGGGTATGTTTCTTGTCGCCAACCATCCTGTAGTTATACTTTTTGATTCTGGTGCATCGCATTCATTCATCAATAGAACATTTGGTGAAGTATGAAATTTCAATTGGGGCAACAAAGGAAAATTTCTTTATACAAATGCTTGGGGGGCGATGTGTACTAAGGAAATGGTATACCAGTACCCATAAACCCGGGTGGGAATATTTTTCCCACTACCATGATTATCCTTAAGGATCGTGGATATAGATGTAATCTTAGGAATGAATTGGATGTATCAAAGATAAGGTCATTATAGATGCTTTGAATAGAACTATAAGGGTGAGTTTGCCAGATAGTACTTCTCAACTTCTCATCCAACTTCCAACCTTAAGAAGATCAGTGGGCAAAGTTTGTGCAACTACTATCTAAGAGATTAGAGATATCCCGGTAGTATGTGAATTTCCTGATGTATTTCCTGAAGATTTACCCGGGCTACCACCTGATAGGGATGTCCAGTTTAACATAGAATTGCAACCTGGAACAGCTCCGATTTCTCTGAGAGCTTATAGGATACCACCTAAGGAGTTAGCCGAGTTGAAGACTCAGTTTTAAGAATTGATTGAGAAGGGGTTTATCCAACCTAGTTCATCGCCTTGGGGATGTCCAGCAATTTTTGTGAAAAAGAAAGATGAGACCCTGAGGTTATGTGTTGACTATCGTCCGTTGATGAAGTGACCATCAAGAATAAGTATCCATTACCTCGGATAGATTTGCTTTTTGATCAACTGGCAGAGCCAAAGTTTTCTACAAGATAGATTTGAGGTCAGGATATCACGAAATTAAGATAAAGCCTGAAGATATTTCTAAAACAGCATTTACCACAAGATATGGATTATATGAATACTTGGTAATGTCTTTTGGTTTGACAAATGCTCCAAATCATTTCATGTATTTGATGAATTCAAAGATTCATGCCCGAGCTAAACAAATTTGTAGTGGTGTTTATTGATGACATTCTAGTATATTCCAAGAATAAGGAAGAACATGCTAAACACCTCGTAATTGTTCTCGACTCGCTTGAGAGAACATCAACTTTATGCCAAGTTCAAGAAAATGTGATTTTTGGCTTAAGGAAGTACAATTTCTTGGACATGTCTTGTCACCAAGGAGTTGCTGTTGATCCAAGCAAAGTGAAGGATGTGCTTGATTGGAAACCGCCAACCACAGCTCATCAAGTTCGAGTTTTCGGGATTGGTGGGGTATTACCGTCGATTTATTCTAGATTTCTCTAAAGTATCAAAGTCCATAACTGAGTTACTGAAGAACCAAGTTAAGTTTGTCTGGTCATCTGATTATGAAGAGGCTTTCCGACTTTGAAGAGACTGCTGACTATCGCATCAAGATTAGCCCAACCTGATATCGAGAAGCCGTTTGATGTTTATTGTGATGCTTCAGGTGTTGGTATTGGATGTGTGTTGATGCAAGAAGGCTGAGTCATTACCTATGCATCCAGGCAACTTAAGCAACATGAAGAACACTATCCGACTCATGATTTGGAGTTAGTAGCTGTGGTCCATGCTCTGAAGATTTGGCGGCATTACCTACTTGGTAATACGTGCCATATTTATACAGACCACAAGAGCTTAAAGTATATCTTTACTCAGTCAGAATTGAATATGCGACAAAGAAGATGGTTAGAGCTGATTAAAGATTATGACTTGGAAGTACATTATCACCCGAGTAAAGCAAATGTGGTGGCAGATGCCCTCAGTCGCAAAAGTTATTGCAATTGCCCCGACAAGAAGAACAATGGGTCTGACCTTATGTCAAGAGATGGAGAAATTGAATGTAGAGGCAATTCAACAAGGTAGTTTGACCAACATAATTGTTGAAGCCACTATTGGAGATCAAGTTATTGCCGCTTTCGTAAGGAAAACAAGGGTGTAGCCCATATCAAGGAAAGAGTCGAGAATGGAAAGGCGAATGTTTCAAAGATAGATAATGAAGGTGTGCTATGGTTCAAGGATCGCTTTGGTGGTACCAAAAGTTACTGAGTTGCGGCAGTCAATTCTTGAAGAAGCACATGCTACTAGATTATCTATCCATCCGGGAAGAAACAAGATGTACCATGACTTAAAACAAAGGTTTTGGTGGACCAAAATGAAGATAGAAATTGCGAGATATATAGCAAAGTGTGATACTTGGCAGAAAGTGAAAGCTATACATTTGAGGTCTGCTGGAGAATTACAACCATTGCCTATTCCAGCTTGGAAGTGGGAGGACATAAGTATGGACTTTATTGTTGGTCTACCCACGACATCAAAGGGATTTGACTCAATATGGGTTATTGTAGATTGACTCACTAAGTCAGCACATTTTCTTCCTGTCAAGACTATATACCCCACTGTCCAATATGCCAAGATATATTTAGCAAGAATTATGAGTCTCCATGGAATACCAAAGACCATAGTGTCCAATAGGGGTACACAATTTGTCTCCAGTTTTTGAAAACAATTGCATTTTTCATTGGATACCAAGCCCCTCTATAGTACAGCTTATCATCCGTAGACTGATGGATAGACTGAAAGAGTCAATCAAGTGCTTGAAGATATGTTAAGGTGTTGTGTCCTTAATTATTCCAACAAGTGGGACGAATGCTTACCTTTGGCCGAGTTCTCATATAACAATAGTTATCAAGAAAGCATTAGAATGGCTCCATTCGAAACACTATATGGTCGTAGATGTAGAACATCGCTGAGTTGGTCTGAGCCCAGAGAAAGAAGATTCTTTGGAGTTGACCTTGTGAAAGAAACAGAAGACAAGGTTAGGCAAATATAGAGTAATTTGAAGATAGCTCAGTCCCGCCAAAATAGTTATGCGGATAGACGATGGAGACCATTGGTGTTTAGCAAAGAAGATTTTGTATATCTGAAAGTATCACCAATGAAGGGAGATACCTGTTTTGGTGTTAAAGGCAAGTTGGCACCTCGATATATTAGACCATTTCAAATTCTGGAGAGATATGGAAAAGTGGCCTATCGCTTGAAATTACCAGAACATTTATCAGCTGTACATGATGTGTTCCATGTGTCTCAGTTGAAGAAGTGTCTCCGAGTGCCTGAGCAGAATGTTGAAGTTGAAGGAGTGGAACTTGAACCAGATCTAACTTATTTAGAATATCCTATCCGAGTGTTGGATCAAAAAGATCGTGTTACTCGAAGGAGGACAATAAAGTTCTACAAGATACAATGGAATCAACATTCAGAAGAGGAAGCTACTTGGGAATCAGAAGATCACTTGTTAGAAAAGTTTCCAGAGTTTCTTGCGTCATTATAGAATAGAGTACTGTTAGTTGAGCTCGGTTGTTACAAATTGTGTTTTGTAAAGGAACCTCAGTTGTTTTATGGATAAGAATTGGATGTTTTTGGATTGACACATTTCTTTTTCCATTACTTACCCTATGGCTTTGAATCTCGAGGCGAGATTTCTTTTAGGGGGAAGGATTGTAACACCCCGGGTGTTTAAGTATTAAAAACTGGACATATCATCATATGCATTGTAAGGCATTGGTCATATTGCAAACTTTGATATGCATTCACTAAAACTAGTTTACATTTATGTTATAAGTATTGCTTGGTATTGTTTGGATCAAGTTTGAAATCTTTGTATTGATTTGAAATTCCGAAAACCCTGATTTTCAATATTTAAACCCTACCCTGAAAACTTATTTCAAAATCGAAGCACATTTTAGGGTTGAGCTTTAAAGAAAAGTTGTAGGGCTTGTTGAGTTGTACAAAGTTTGTTTTTGGAGTTTTTCAAGTTGTTTAGTAAAATTTGAAGTTATTTGAAAAGGCGAAATTCCTTAAATGTCCCCTATTTGAATTTAAATGTTCATTTCAAAATGTAGACCGAATTAGGGGTTGGTTATAAAATAAAAGTTGTAGATCTTTTGATTTTGAACAACTTTTGTTTTTGGAGATTTTTGAGTTGTTATGAAAATTTGAGAGTAATTAGTGAATTTTGGCGAATGGCAATTTTGTAATTTCTGTGAACAGTGTTCACCGCCTAAGCTACATTGCCGGCGATCCTTCGGCTTGCTTCCAGTCATGCGCGTGGCCAACTGGGCGTCGCGCTGGCGAGGGAAATGGCTCCGCCATGGCTTCCTTGCGCTTCCTGGCCATCGTTTATAACCTGAGCCGCCGTGGTCTTTGTCGTTTCCTCCTCCTCTGTTTTTCTGTCGCCTTGCTCATCTCCGGCGAGCTCCCACCGTCGAACCAGCGTCTGTGCCGTCGCAGCGTAGCGCTCAATAGTTCCACCTGCTCCTTGCGCACCCAACCGACCCGCTTTTGTTGCTTGACTTCACCGGAAAACTGCTCTGCGCGCTCTTCTTTCTCGTGGCCGGCAACGTCTCCGTCGAGCCCTGCTCCGCTTTACCATGTGCGTGCCCTAGTTCACCCTACTGCGGCCTGCCCAGCGCTACCACCGCAGTCTCACCATAGCCGCCGCTGCAAGGCCTACCGGGTGCGCGTGGCTGGGCCTACTCGAGCCATCTCCGACCAAGCCACCACGACCGATAAGCACGGGGTGAGTCTCTGTTGCCTACCCGCGAGTTGGTTCACGCTGTTGAGGTTGTGGCTCATGGGAACACGTCCGCCGTCATAGGGAAAGGGCCATCACCGGGGAGGGAGCTCGGGACAGCGTCCCCATTCGCCATATCGCCTCCAATCGTTGCGCGTTGAAGTCAAGGTGAGCATCGGCTCCTTAGGTTGGGATTAGAGGGTCGGGTGTGGCCGGCGTAGCCGCCCGGTGCCACGCCGCCGCGCCGGTGCGCGCACGGGTGCCGAGGATGCCGCCGCGGTGATGAAGGGAAAGGAGAGGGTGGTAGTTGAAAAATCTGTGGCTCAGTGTAATAGTGCTCGTGTTAGTTTTGAGAATACGGTAACGAACGGGGGCTTATTCGCTAAATGCGCCAGCCACGCGCGGCTCCGCTGTGGACCGCCTGTGTTGGGCCACGTCGCGCGACGCCGAGCGGGCCACGCCAGTCACTGCGCCTGTGCGCGGGTGGGAAGCCGGGGTGGGCCGAGCCGAACCGAGTGGGCCGCGCAATAGAATGGCGTTTTCCAATTTCTAGTAAAATAGGAAGTGTTTATTCAATAAAGATTTTTAGCTGAACTTTGATAAATTATAGTAAATTGTGTAGTTGTCCTAAAATAGTGAAACCAAGTTTGTTAGGTTTGCAAAATTACCATCTACTTGTTAGTACAATTAGATTGCAGCTAGCTGTGACAAGGATTGTGTCATAAATTCAAAACTAGAGAGCTAATATTATGTAGATTAATATTTGTAGAAATATTTGTGGAAAATTGGTGATAGCTATAGATATAAAAAATTTTATAGTAGGCTCACTAGGTTGATAGGTACTTGCTGTGAATTTTGTAGCCCTAGGGTAGATTGATAAGTAGAGTAGCTATTACCTCTGCTTTATCATATATAGCGTAGATCAGCGTTAGGAGTAAGAATACATGTAGTTGTTATAATGTTGCGTACCCTACATCAAATTTGTTATCAGCAGCGATAGATAGTTTAATACTATGGTCAGTAGCGCTATATTAGTGGTTAAATAGATGTACCTTTATTTTAAGAGTTGCTGTTGCTATATTACTAAGCATTGCATCATCATTTCATGCATGTAGATCCCAAGCTGGTAGATTTCGTGCCCGTCGATGAGCAGGTGTAGGACGAGGTGATTGAGGAGTACGAGGAGGAGATTCTCGTGCAGGAGGGAGCCCCAGAGCCTGTTGGTGCCGACCTTACTGACCCGTCGCCTGCCCAAGGCAAGCCCCGGTGCATAACCCCTATTTTTAATGATAACTAGATATATATATATATATACCCATGAGTCCTACTAGTACATGTCAAGTAGCTGCTATGCTTAGGATATCGGTAGCATGAGTAACCTGCCATTACTCCCAAATAGGTAATAAAATATGACCACTCATGATAAAATGGTGGAAAGGAAAATAGTGATCGGGCAGGGATATGGTTTGGGTATTGGTGGGTGTAAAGGGTTGTGTCCTGCGGCCAACAGGGCATAGCTCGGTTACACTTTTTCCCTGTCTGTGTCGATTAAGGACCGGTCGTTGAATATGACTCTAGGCAAGTCACAGATTTATTGCCCCGAGCGCATACTTGGGTATGGGCACAGTGAAGACTTGTTGCTCTCTTGTCGTGGATCCGGCTCTTTTTGGACCGACTGATTGGAGGTGGAGATGGTGGAGGCCCTTGCACCACACTGAGTCCAGGACTCAGGAGTGGGGGCTTGGGGTCTAAGTTTGGATGGGGACCTAGACAGTCGGGACAGGAGAGTGATGGGTTAGTCCTGCTTGTGCCTAGGGTACAAGCGGGGCATGTGTTTTCGGGGCACCTAGCTAGGCACATTGATTCGTGAATCGCCGAAAAATCCGGTACGTCTTGTCTGCAGTTTAGCACCGTAGTAAGAACTGAAAGTTGAAAGGAGAAGAAATGGAACTGATTGCTCAACTCTTGCTTGAAAGTAAAACAGGTGCTTATATAGACTGGCTAGATGATAACTTAATACGGCTAATAATAATACATAAATAAGGACTCACTATTAGTATTGCTTTCTGCCAAAAGAAACCAGCAAACCATAAAGCTTATCATATTCCTTAGAGTCGGGAAATTATTCCCACTTGTCAGATAAGTCTTGTGAGTACATTGTGTACTCACGGTTTATTTACCCCTGTTGCAGGTGATGCATGAGAAGTACCTTTGTGTGGAGGATTCTTCTGGTGGGCTCAGACGGAATCCTTGCTCAAATCATTAGATGTTTATTTAAATTCCGTTGTTTATCATTCCGCACTCTGACATTTGGTATTGTAATAATAAACTTTTTAAGAACTTCTGATGTATGAAATGGACAAGTATTGTAACTCGTTCTCATTATTGGATCCTTGGGAAAAATGTGGATCTTTCGGGTTCTCCCTTAGGGTGTGCCCGACAGATACTGCTCGCGGTAGCCTGTTTACGGGGTGCTTAGTGTCTGGTGGGAGATGAGAGCCTCCGTAAGCATGCTATTTTGGACGGTTATGCCATAGCTAGGGTCCTGCATCCGGTCAGTGGCGGCAAAGTGCGTGCAGGCGTCGGTCTTCGACCGGACGTTGGCACTGAAAGTGACCGGATGCTGGCAGGGTGCATCCGGTCAGGCTAACATACGGTGACATAGGCGACGTAGAAAAGTTGGAGAAGGACCGGACGCTGATGCTGCGTCCGATTGTGATCGACCGGACACGTCCGGTAGCGACTGGAACCTTACTGGAAATGATCGGACGCTGAGGTCCTACGTCCGGTCACTTTGAGCAGCTGTGTCCGGTCATCACTTGACCGTTGAGATCAAGCGACTGAGGTTGAACGGAGGCGACACGTGGCAAGCATCCATTGACCGAACGCTGAGGTCCTACGTCCGATCATTTCGACCAGCATGTCCGGTCACCCCGAGTTTTGCCTAGTGAAGGGGTAACGGCTAGTTTAGCCCGTGGGGCTATAAATAGAAGGGTGTCTCGGCCATGGCTTTCGCTGAGCACCTCAGGGGACTTTGTGTCCATGCTTGAGAGTGCTTAGGAGCCCTCCATCTCACATATGCTTGATAGTGATCATTCGATTGTGTGAGTGAGCTATTCTAGTGTGATTGCATCGTGAGGTTGCATCGAGTGGCACTAGGTGATCGAGTTGCAAGCCGGTGGTGCTTGTTACTCTTGGAGGTTGCCACCTCCTAGATGGCTGCCGATGGAGCAGCTGAAAGCCTAACACCGAGAGATTAAGGAAGCGTGACTCCAGCTCGAGCAGGAATGCGCGGAGCTCAACCAGGAGATAGAGCACTGTGGAGACGGTGGGCGCGCACGTGCCATGGTCCACGATGTGAACCAGCGGATCATCACAGACGATGAAGCCCTCCCTCGCTTCACCCATGCAAGCCAGAATATCACCGCCGCCGCGGCCTTGCTCCAAGGCCTTCAAGAGGCCGCGACGTCCGAGGATCGTCAGGCCCACCGTGAGATTTGCACGCTGCTCGAGCGCGCAGCGATGCAGCAGGCCAAGAGCTCATTGTCTCAGCGATGCAAGCTTGATGCCAGCCAACGCATGCTCTCAAAACACCCTGGCAGGGACGTGTTGATCCACCAGGAACCACAAGGAAGTAGGCAGCACACCGCAGCCCCAGTGCGTCAGTGTCTCAGCCACAACCGTGACGCACGCAACACCCTCAACACCCATAGACGTGCCTACTATGACCCAAGAGAGGGAGCCAGACGTGGCTATCACCCTCATCGTGGCGGACGCTACGACAGCGGCGAGGACCGAAGCCTAAGCCCTAGCCTACTAGGGCCTTAGGCCTTCGGCCGACACATCCTCAATGCTGCCTTCCCGCCAAGGTACCGGCCATCAACCAACATCCCATAGTACTCTAGGGAGACAAACCCCGGACTATGGCTCGAGGATTATTGGTTTGCCTACCAAGCCGGTGGTGCGGATAATGATGATTTCATTATCTGCAACCTTCCACTATTCTTAGCCGATTCAACACGAACATGGTTGAAACCCCAGCCGTCCAACAGGATCTAGAGTTGGATGGACCTGAAGGAGATCTTCGTGGGGAACTTCTAGGTCACATACAAGCGCCCTAGGAACCCATGGGACCTCAAAAACTGCCGACAGAAATCCGGTGAGACCCTCTATGGGTACATCCGATGTTTCTCCCGGTAGTGCAACGAGCTACCTAACATTGACGATGTCGACGTTATAGGGGCTTTCCTATTCGAGACCACCTACGAGTCTCTAGTTCACAAGCTGAGATGCAAGGGCCCGTGAACCACCAAGGAACTCCTTGACATTGCCACCAGCCACGCCTCGGGCGAAGAAGCTGTCAGAGCAATCTTCGATCGCCTCCATGGCAAGGCGAGGCGAGATGAGGATGCCGGCAAAGGTGCATCCAATCGTTCCGCCAAAAAGAAGAACAAAAAGCAACAGTGCGAGGGCTCGCTCATGGCCGCCGCTGACCATCGAGGTGGTCGGAAGCCCACGGAAGGCACTCCGAACCATTTCGAAAAACTACTCGAGGGGCCATGCCCAAACCATGCCTTCCTGGTCAAGCATCTGTACAAGGACTGTAGCCTAATGAGGTGGTTCTTGTTCAGAGGCTCCAACAAAGGGGGCACGGAAAGGACCCTGACCCCACCGTAGATGACGCCGAGGAGAAAGACAACAGCTTTCCAACACCGGATGGCTACCTCATGATCTTTGGAGGATTGGAAGCCTACAACTCCAAGCGTCGCTAGAAGATCACGCGTCGTGAGGTCTATGCGATCGAACCGGCCACACTTGCCTTCCTCTGGTGGTTAGAATCCGCTATAACCTTTGATCGGACCGACCACCTAGAGAACGTCCCACAGCCAGGGAGGTACCCGCTCATGGTCGACCCAATCATCGGCACAAAGCGGCTCACCAAAGTACTGATGGATGGAGGCAGTGGCCTCAACATCATGTACGCTGAGACGCTCGACGCTATGGGCGTTGACTGAGCGCGTATTCGACCAACTGGAGCGCCCTTTCATGGCATTGTGCCTAGAAAGCAGGCCATGCCACTCGAGCAGATAAATCTGCCCGTCACCTTCGAGGGCCCGTCCAACTACAGGACAGAGACCCTCACTTTCGAAGTGGTTGGGTTCCATGGAACTTACCACGCCATCCTGGGATGACCATACTACGTGAAGTTCATGTCCGCCCCCAACTACACCTACCTTAAGCTGACGATGCTAGGCCCAAGCAGGGTCATCACCGTTGGCACCTCCTTTCAGCGCGCCTACGAATGCAAAATCGAGTGCTGCGATCACGCTGCAGCGATCGTAGCCTCTGGAGAGCTTGCGGACATAAAAAAAGAGGTCATCGGAGAAGCGCCCAACCCCAAAAGATCGACCAGGTCCTTCGAGCTAGCGAAAGGCTCTAAGTAAGTCCTCATAGACCTCAGGAGCACCAAGGGAAAAATGGTGCGCATTGGTATTACGCTCTCCTCCGAATAGGAAAACGTGCTCGTCGGCTTCCTCTGTGCCAACAGAGACATCTTCACGTGGAAACCCTGGGACATGCTAGGCATTCTGAGGGAAGTCACCGAGCACACCTTGAAGATCCACCTAGGCTCCAAGTCGGTGAAACAACACCTGCGTCGCTTCGACAAGGGAAAACATAGGACCATCGACGAGAAGATCACAAAGCTTTTGGTAGCCGGATTCATAAACGAAGTATACCACCAAGAGTGGTTAGCCAATCCCATTCTTGTATGAAAGAAGAGTGGGAAATAGAGGATGTGTGTTGACTATATGGGTCTCAACAAAGCATGCCCAAAGGATCCGTTTCCTTTGCCGCGCATAGACCAAATAGTTGACTCTACCTCGGGGTGCGAAACCCTTTGCTTCCTTGATGCGTACTTAGGGTACCATCAATTCATGATGAAAGAGTCCAACCAGCTCGCGACATCTTTCATCACCCCCTTTAGATCGTTCTGCTATGTCTCAATGTCGTTCGGTCTAAAGAACGATGGGGCTACATACCAGCGTTGTATGCTCAAGTGTTTCGGGGACCTCATCGGACGGACCGTTGAGGCCTACATTGATGACATCGTGGTCAAGTCCAAATGGGCTAACCATCTCATTGTTGATCTTGATCAGACCTTTGTAAAACTCCGAGCGAATGGCATCAAACTCAATCCCAAGAAGTGCGTTTTCGGGGTCCCAAGGGGCATGCTGCTTGGTTTCATCGTCTCTGAGCGTGGCATCGAGGCCAACCCAGAGAAGATCTCAGCTATCATAAGGATTGGTATGATTCAGAATATAAAGGGGGTGCAACGAGTTACAGGGTGCCTCACCGCACTCACCGCTTTCATCTGATGCCTCGACAAACAAGGTCTTCCCCTTTATCAACTTCTGAAGAAGGCCAGTCACTTTGAATGCACATCCGAGGCCTAGGAAGCACTTGACATGGTTAAACAGCTCCTGACGAAGGCCTCGATCCTAGTTCCTCCCATCGAGGGAGAACCCCTTCTGCTCTACATCACGGCCACCACACAAATAGTCAGCGCCGCCCTAGTAGTGGAGCGAGAAGAAGAGGGGCATGCCCTCAAGGTATGGTGCCATGTATACTTCATCAGTGAGGTCCTATCAAACTTGAAGACCCATTACCCCCAAATCCAGAAGCTTCTGTATGCTGTCCTCATCACCAGGAGGAAGCTACACCACTACTTCGAGTCACATCTAGTGACGGTCGTGATGTCCTTCCCCCTTGGTGAGGTCGTCCAAAACCAGGAAACCATGGGGAGAACCATGAAATGGGCCCTCGAGCTGATGGGTCAGGGCATTGTGTATGCCTCCCGGCAGCCATCAAGTCCCAGGTGTTGGCTGACTTCATCGAGGAATGGACCGAGGTCCAAATGCCATCAACGGTCGTCGATCAAGAGTACTAGGCAATGTACTTCGACGGATCGCTTATGAAGAAGGGCACCGCGTGGGGCTGGTCTTCGTGTCAACCCTCGGGATACGCATGAGGTAAATGGTCCATCTCTATTTCCCCTCCTCCAACAATGTAGCTAAGTACAAGGTGCTCATCAACGGCCTACGCGTTGCCATCGAATTGGGCATCCGACGCCTTGATGTTCGAGGGGATTCCCAGCTGGTCATCGACCAAGTCATGAAGGAGTCTAGTTGCTACAACACCAAGATGGCCGCATACTACTAAGAAAGTCCACTGGTTGGAGGACAAGTTCGATGCCCTCGAACTCAATCACATCCCGAGGCGTCTAAACGAGGTAGCTAACGCGCTTGCGAAAGCTGCATCCGGTGAGAGCCGGTGCCGACGGGAGTCTTTGCCATTGACCAGCACAAGCCCTCAATTCGCTATGAGGAGTCAGAACAAGGTAGTGATGGTCCATCCAATCCCGGCCCGGGGCTGAACAACCATCGGCCACATTTGGCTCTGAAGTCATGGAGCTCGAAGAAGATCCAGCGACAGAGCCTGACCCTCTGGTCGATAGGAGAACACTCTACCTCAACTACCTCCTCTGTGACACACTACCGATAGATAGGACGGAGGCCCGATGGCTCACACGTTGTGCCAAGTCCTTTGTTCTTGTGTAGGGCGAACTCTACAAGCGAGGCCACACCAGGATCCTACAGTGCCGCATCCCCTTCAATAGGGGAAGCATTTGCTAAGAGATATCCATGGTGGGGTCTATGGTCACCATGCCATGCCTCGAACCCTGGTCAGAAATGCATTTCGATGGGACTTCTACTGGCCTACCATGGTAGCCGATGCCAAGCAAATCATATGCACCGTGAAGGGTGCTAGTACTACACTCGGCAGACTCACCTATCGACCCAAGCACTCCAGACGATCCCCATCACCTAGTCATTCACAGCCTGGGGACTCGATCTAGTTGGACCACTCAAAAAGGCACCCAGGGGCTACACCCACTTGCTTGTCACCATAGACAAGTTTACAAAGTGGATAGAAGCTCGGCCGATCTCCGCGATCAAATCCGAGCAAGCCATACTATTTTTCCTCGACATCGTCCATCACTTTGGAGTCCCAAACTCCATCATCACGGACAACGGCACGCAATTCACCAAAAAGAAGTTCCTTCGATTCTATGATGAATACCACATCCGGGTCAATTGGGCCACCATCGCGCATCCCCGAACGAACGGGTAGGTCGAGCGCACAAACGGCATGGTCCTATAGGGCCTTAAGCCCAGGATCTTCAACCGATTGAACAAATTTGGTGCACGCTGGGTCGCCGAACTTCCTTCAATACTCTAGAGCCTGAGGATAACCCCAAGTCGAGCCACCGGCTACACACCCTTCTTCATGGTCTATGGTTCCGAGGCCGTCCTCCCAACCGACCTCGACTATGGAGCGCTAAGGATTAGGGCATATGATGAACAGGGAGCCGAGGCATCCCACAAGGATGCCATGGACCAGCTGGACGAAGCGCGCGATGTCGCCCTCCTCTGTTTGGCTAAGTACCAACAGTTGTTTGACGGTACCACAGCCGACGGGTGCGGGGTCGAGCCTTCAATGTTGGGGACCTAGTCCACCACCTCGTACAGAGAAACAAGGGCCACCACAAGCTCTCCCCACCATGGGAGGGACCATACATCATCGCAGAGGTACTCCAGCAAGGCGCCTACAAGCTAAAAACCATCAATGGCGAGGTCTTCACCAATGC
Organism: Miscanthus lutarioriparius; assembly: GCA_904845875.1. Classification (NCBI taxonomy): domain Eukaryota; kingdom Viridiplantae; phylum Streptophyta; class Magnoliopsida; order Poales; family Poaceae; genus Miscanthus; species Miscanthus lutarioriparius. The sequence continues at coordinate 14,746,866 of CAJGYO010000008.1, forward strand.
CTGAAACATCGAGCATCTACATCGCTTTTACCCCTAAACAAACGCATACTTTCTCTTATATGTTTTGTTATCAAAATCCCCTATCCTTTGTGACATCCGACCCCTGCAATGGTGAGGGGTCGGGTCTCACCTAGGGGTTGATATGAGTGTATTTACCTTGCAAACATTCTCTGTGCCAGCCTCCCTTTCTCACGTTAATGCCTAGGAGCTAGGTTTTTAGGAACAAGCTCTGAGTATAACTGGTCGGACTGCGAGAAACCTATGCCCCAGCGGCTACAGCGCCTTTGCTCACCAGCGTGATTAGAACTGGCTCACCCGCACTCCAAGCTTTTATGGCCTTAACAAACGGAAAGGGTCGGAACATGCTAAACCCTTCTGTAGAAAAAAGGGGGAGAAGAGCTAAAAAGCTGTTTGTTCTAACGAAATTTGAGAACTTGTCCATTTTTGCACAAAATTGTCGCTTGGCTTATCTGCCCAACTAAATTCTTATGCGGGATACTCTCGTCCTCTACTTCCACAAGAAAATCTTGTCTCAATAGGAAACACAAGTCGATCGGATGGCTTGGCTACTATCGAGAAATGGGTCGATCGAACGGCTCGAAACCACCGCCAAGAGATAAGCACCCTTACTTACTTACATTACATATTAAATTCGCTGCCGAGCCTCCGACCCCAGCAATAGTAAGGGATCAGACATCGCTCGGGGGCTGGCAAGAGTGTCTACTCGCTAGATATTTCTCTTTGCCCGACCCCTCCTTACGTTTAAAAATTGGAGGCGCGGTGTGCGGGCATAAACTTTGAGTAAAACTGGTCAAACCGCTAGAACCCTACGCCCCGGTGGCTATGGCATTTTTGTTCACCAGCATGATCGAAGTCTTTGTCTCCACACTCCAAGCTTTAGCATCCACCTTCTTGAGAAGGGTTCGAAGGGGCCTACTTGCGGAATTTCCATCAAGGAGAGGCTGTTAGGTCAACCAAATCGATCGAATGGCTCGGGCCGCTGCCTGTAGACCAATATGGAAGAACATGAGGCTCATGCAGGTTACACAAGACATTGGACCCAAACACCGCATGAATATATCTGGTAAGCAGCTCCTAGAACCCATCACTCGTGCCATCGAGGTAACATTACCGACACCCATTTTTTCTTAAACCATGATCATTCATACCTTCGTCAATTCAATCATCCCGTACATCCAAGCATCGCACATGTGATTACCACATCACAACACTTCGCGTCGCATTCAATATGAAAGGTGATCAACCGAGGTTCGAAGGCTGGCCCGCGAAGGGCTCGAGGCCGCCTCGTGTCAAATAGAGCTAGGGGAGAAAAACCAAGATGAGCCCCAGTGGCCATGTCCGACCCCGCCTAAAAGCGATAGGGACATCTTGACCTTTCTCGTTCGATTCTAACCTTGAGACAAGCCCACAGAATATCCATCAAGGAGAGGCCAATGGGCCACCCAAGCCTATCGAACGGCTCGGGCATCTACCGAGGGGCGGGTTAAGAAGTAGTGGAATGCCACATGAGGGCTCTGCCGACCCCATCAACGGATGATGGACCCAGATTCCACTCGAACATTCACGTTAGTGAGCTCATTGAGCGCAACACTTGAGCCATCGAGGCAAGTGTCATTAGCTCAGCCCCTCCGGTTGCGGAAACCGAGGTCAGGGTGACGCATGAAACATGGCCGACCCCTATCAAACCCCAAGGGGTTTGGGGGCTCAAGCAGCACGATCCTAGATCAAGAGAGCGAGGATTGAAGGCTGCCTACGAAGGGCCTAAGGCCGCCTCGTGTCAAATAGAGCCAAGGGAAAAGCATATGAGCCTCAGCGGCCTAGAGCCTATCACGCTTAGAAGCGGACAAGGTCATCTCAAACTTCTAGTTTGATCCTAGCCTCTAGCGGAGCCCATAGAATCAACATTGAGGAGGAATATATTGGAAGGTAGGTTAAGGAACAATGGAATGTCCCCGAGGGCTTTGTCGATATAAGCAATGATCCAAATTCCGTTCGAACGCGCCCGTCAGTGAGCTCATCGAGCGCGTCACCCAAGCCGACATTAACTCAACCCCTCCTATTGCGAAACTACGGATGGGGCACCAGTCATAAAAAATGAGCCGATCCTTGACCAAATCCCACCACACGCGGGGGCTCAAGGAAGGTTGGACTTACAAGGAGACCTAACACACGGTCACAAAATAATAGCTAAGATCCTAGGGAGAGGGTATGTGCGAATATAAGAGATGCATTCTCCTAAGTTTCGCTGTCCTCCTCACAATTTTCAGTGACATCCGACCCCAGTAGTGGCAAAGGGGGATCTCACTCTAGGGCTGATAAAGGTATAAGTATACCTTTTTTGAAATAGTCACCGCGTCAGACCCCTTCTTCACACTGAGCCTAGTGGCAAGGTTTGTGGAAACGAATGATTAATCAGGCCTTGTTGAACTACAAAACACCTACGCCTCGGTGGCTACGGTGTCTTTGCTCACCGGCACGATTGAAGTTTTCCCCTTACACCTCGGACCCTATGGTTTTAATGCACGGAAGGGTCGGAATACGTGAGCCTTCTCTTATCGCATACAAAAAGGGAAGGAAACAAATTCAATCAAACAAAACAAAATAGCAAAGTTATGAATTTGTTCTTCATACATAAGGATTGGCAATTGTCCAGAGTATAATGACGCTTATCCAAGATCACCCAACCTAGTTGACTAACTATCCCCTCTGGGGAGAACTATCTCTTCAACTTTGTCCGCTAGATTCCGCACGATAGGAGCCACCTCCTTCTCTATTTCATCCAGCTCGGAGGCTTCGTAGCCAAGCACGAAGCCAAGGCTCATTGTCTCCAAGTCGATACTATGGGTGTAGTGGGAGCAGGCGATGGCGAAGGCTTGGGTAATCCTAGAGCGAAGAGCTTCCCTCTTGAGCTGACGCACCCGCGCCGTGATATCTATGGCAGCATAGGCCACAAGCGAGCTGGTTCCCTCCAGCTGCGCCACCTCCAGGTCATCGAAGACCACCTTGACGGTAGCGCAGGGAGATTGTGCTCATAGTTCTCTGCCTAAAGGATCATCCATGCCTCGGCAAGCTCCATGACTAGCCCGACAAAGACGCTCTCAGCCTCCAGCCTTTGGGCTATCGTGGTTCCAAGATCGGCTCGAAGGGAGCTAACCCCCTACCATGCCTCGTCACGCTCTCGAACGGCCTGGTCACGCTCCCCCTGGCCATGCCGTGCTCTAAGCAGAGTCTCTCCGTAGTCTGGCACAGCTCATCTTGCTCTTTGCATAGCCGGGCTATCACCTCGGTGTCCGGGCTCGCCCTCTACTACAGGGCTATGGACCTCTCCTTGGCTCCAAGCTTGAGCTCCCGCTCTCTCTCCACCTTGGCTAGGAGGTCAAGGACCCATTGGCGGGCCTCGTCATCCCTCTGGAGTAGCTTGTCCTACTCCTTTCGGACTCTAGCGACCTCCTCCTTGTCCTGCCATGCCCTCGCCGATAGATCCTGGAATGCCTTCTCGGCATCCTCTACATCCCGACATGCCTTGGCCTCCTGCTGCCGAGACCAGCCGCCTCCTCGGCCAAGAGGGTTAGCTCGACCACCCTCTTTTGGGTGATAGCAAGCTGGGCGCTCACATCCCCGTGTAGCCAGGGCCTGTTCGACAAGGCAGTCCCATTTCTCCTTCTACTTGTAGAGGAACAAGGATTTCTCCTGGGCTACAAGCAATAAGGGATTAAAGAAGATCAATGTCAAAACACAAAAATACATGAAGAAAGAAGAAAGTGAGAGGAGAGGTTAAGTGGATACCCGACTAGTAGGGATGACGACATCGGGCAGGATGCCCCTGGCCTAGTTCAAGACTTCTAGCATAGCTAAGATCCCTTCATTGAGACCCTCCCGCTCTATGCTCTCGGTAGCATCATCGAGCGAGAAGAGTATCGACGTTGGGTCTTGCGGATCTATCCACTGGAGCAGCGACTCACCCCTTGCGGGTGAGCGGCTGCCCCTCAATATTAGGGCCAAGGGCGACCCCCCGTTGGTCCTCTCCACCACCAACACGACACCCGGGGACCCTTCGGCCGTGTCCCCCTCTGTCCGGCCCACGTCGGGTGCTGTCACCTAGGCCGGTGGTGGCATGAATCGCGCTGCTTGCTCGGGCACCACCGCGGCTATGTCTAGCTATGCCTGGCCCATCACAGTCGCTTGCCTTCATCTGCGTTGGAGGGGCCTCGACCGGCGGCGTCATGCCCATAGCGGACGGCGCCATGAGTGCGAGCGGCATCTTCGTCTGCTCCGACGTCGACAGCGGAATCGCTTCCGTCATGTTTGCTCGGCGACCTCCGATGGTGTTTCGTCAGCCTCGGTGTCCATTTGTCCCACCGAGGGCACGGGCACCACCACGAGAGGTGCCTGATCGGCCGACGAGGCTATGACGCCGGCTCCGCTCCCGCCCGAAGCAAGAGCGACGTTGGGCGATGATCGACGTCTCGCCTGGATGGCGACACTCTTCTTGGGCGCCAACACCAAAGAGTGGCCCCATCTCAGGACACTACAAGAAACAGAAGGCGTGAGTCACGCTGAAAATAGAGAAAAACATAGAAAATAGAGAAGTCTATGACTTACATCAGCGCCGTTGGGCACAGGATACATTTGGGGATGAACCCCTAGGTCCTTGCTCCGCCTCCTCGAGACGGGGCCGTTTGGAGCCCGCCCCCTACTCCCGGGCCGAGGGGCTCGCCTCCCTTACACTCGGGGGCATGGCGGCGAAACCATCCCCCTCCCTCAGCACCTCGGGCACGGCGGCAAATCCACCAACCCCCGCTACCACCTTGGGCGCGGCGATAGGTCTGCCCGCCCCTGCTAACTCTTGAGGCATAGCGACGAGGGGCTGCTCCCCTCCACTGACACCTCGAGCACGGCGGCTGATCCACCCACCCCTACTAGTTCTGAGGATGGGCCGATGGTTCGGCCCGCTTCCATCATCCTCACAAACTCACTTCCTCCAACATGAAATGGGAAGGGTCCCTGCATGGACGAGGGGATACCTATCAGTGTATCCTCGCTCTCTAGGTCATCCCACTCGGCGTCAACAACTACCTCTTCTTCTTCTTCCTCGTCGTCATCTTCATCACTGTCGGTTTCCTCCCACTCCTGCACACGCAACTTCTGCTGTTTCTTCCTCCTCTCGTCCTCCTTCACCTTCCATTGCCGCTCGGCCGCGGTGCGGTTGGCCATCATAACAGCCGGATCCTTCGGCAGTGGAGCCGAAGATCCATAAGGACGAGCTTCTTTGGCTGGTCCCCCTATCTCAATATCAGCGTCAAGAGATCAGGAGTTCAATTAAAAATTTGGCACGAGGAAAGAGAACTTATGAAAACAATGTATCCTAGTTCCGGCCGAATTGGGGGATGCCCCGACACTGGATATACAAAATCAAGGATAGCGCCGGCGTCGTCCTGTGGAGGCTCCATCTCCTTCTTGATATGCTGCGCCACTTCGGAGAGGGAGAGTGCTCCCTCGGCGAACGTTGTCCCATCGAGTGATGCCCCGGGTGCCATCATGTGTAGGGGAAGCGCGTGCCTCATTAACGTCGCCACCCTCCGCATGTGATAGGCGCCGATGATCCCCGACCCCTTCATGCCCCTCTCCTTTAGAATTTGGACGGCGGCAAAATGGTCCTGGATTTTCTTCTTGTTTTCTCTCGGGACTCCCCACCTCCTCCACGATTTTGGGACCTCTTCGATGAAGCGTCCGGTGAACTCTGGCAAGGGGGTGGCTACGTTGTTCTTGACGTAGAACCAATGTGAATGCCACCCCTTGTTGGAGGTCAACAGACGCATCGGTGAATACTCGTTGACATGATTGTTGTGAAGCTAGATGCCGTCACATCCCATCGACATGTTTAGCTCCTGTTTCTTCTCCCGCTTCTTTAGGAGGGTGACGGCAAAGAAGTACCACAACATGTCGAAGTGGGGACTAATCCCTAGGAACCCCTCACAAAGAGTGACAAAAGGCCACAATGTGCTGGATTTCATTGGGATTAAGGTGTTGCAGCTCCACCTTGTAGTAATGCAGCAACCTCTGAAGGAACTTGTGGGTAGGGGTGGCGAATCCTTGCTCATGGAAGTGAGAGAAGGACACGACGTAGCCTTCGGGCGGTGATGGCCCATCCTCATCGCCGAGCAACCGCCACTCCTCGACGGCAGTCCACGAGCAAAGAAGCCCACGGGGAACGAGGCCCTCCAGGTGCTGGAGGGTGATATCAGATCTGCACCATGGCTCCATTGAATGATTGGGGTGGGTGGATGCGAACTTGATGGCGGCTAAGATATGGATGCAGGGAGATTGGGCGATTGGCGACGGAGGTTGTAGATGCGAAGGCAAGGAGGCAAAGTACGAAACCCTGGGGGCGAACCCCTTGGTTTTATACGGGCGACGGATGCGAGGAAGGCAACTATCCGCCTAGATCTCCATGCCTACCATGATCCATCACCATGTCATGATCACGGGATATGCACCCGCAATCCCTATCCTTTCCCTTCGAAGACGCGCCGGACGTTTCGACTCCCTGGGCAGACCAGGACTCTTTACCAGCAAAAAGATATAGGTCAAAAAGCATTCCTCCAACCCGGCTAGGCCCAGGAGTTCGAGGGCTGGTGAAAGCTCTAGTTTGGTTTTAGTTAATTGATGAAACCCTAAGTGCTAACCTATTTTATCAAAGTGATTATGAGATAGATAGCACTATTCCAAGTGGTAAAGCAAATGAAGATCATGACATGATAATGGTGATTCCATGGTGATGATCAAGTGCTTGGACTTGGAAAAGGAGAAAGGAAAACAAAAGGCTCAAGGCAAAGGTATAAGTGGTAGGAGCCTTTTTGTTTCGGTGATCAAGACACTTAGCGAGTGTGATCACATTTAAGTTCGATAGCCGTACTATTAAGATTGGTGAAACTCGTATCAAAATGCGGTTATCAAAGTGCCACTAGATGCTCTAACTCATTGCATATGCATTTAGGATCTAGTGGAGTGCTAACACCCTTGAAAATGTTTGTGAAAATATGCTAACACTCATGCACGAAGGTGATACACATTGTGTTTAGCACTTGGGAGCAAGGGTTTAAAACTCCATCGGTGGAGTGTCTGCCTGTAGAGTGCGGACAGTCCAACGGTGCCACCGGTGCTCTGTACAGAAAAGATAGGATTTCATAGAGTGCACCAGACGCTGGTCGCGTAGTGACTGGACGCTGGGGTCCTACGTCCGGTTAGTGGAAGCAGTGAAGATGCTGGCGTCGGTCTTCGACCGGACGCTGGGTCACTTAGTGACCGGACGCTGATGGGGTGCGTCCGGTCCTGCTGACGTGGCAGCACACAATGAAGAGGGTGACTGACCGGACGCTAGGTGAGTCCAGTCAAGGGTGATCGGACGCGTCCGATCGTGAAAAATTGTCTCTGGATGCTTACTGGAAATGACCGGACGCTGAGGTCCTACATTCGGTCACTTCAAAGCAGCGTGTCTGGTCACAACTTAAATGTACTGATGACCGTTGAGATCGGCGATCAGCGTTTAAAGTAGGGGCCACGTGGCACGCATCATGCGAACGGACGCTGGGGTCCAGTGTTCGATCGATCTGACCGGCGCGTCCGATCGCCCTGTTTTTCAGTGGACTGAGGAGCCAATGACTTTATTTTGTGGGGGCTTCTATTTAAGCCCCATGGCCAGCTCAAGCTCACTCTCTTGGCTATTTGCATTGACATAGCAACCTTATGAGCTTAGCCAAAGCCCTCCCACTCATCTCCATCATTGATTCATCATCTTTGAGATTGAGAGAGAATCCAAGTCCATTGCTTGAGTGATTGCATCTAGAGGCACTTGGTATTCATGTTTTGTTGCAGGATTCACTTGTTTCTCTTGGTGGTTGCCGCCACCTAGATGGCTTGAAGCAGGGAGGATTGTTGAGCGGAGGTTGGTGATTATCTCCGGCTCCGATCGTGGTGATTGTTAGGGGTCTTGTGCCTTCCCCGGCGGAGCACCAAAAGGTAACTCTAGTGGATTGCTCGTGTCATTGAGTTACGTCACTTGTGGGTAGGTTCTTGCGGTGTCCAATTGTGAGGATGAGGTTCGTGCAACACCTCTTAGCCGTTGAACCACTAAGTGTTGGTCGACACAACGGGGACTAGCGTGCCGACAAGCACGTGAACCTCGGGAGAAAAATTGGTTGTCTCTTACCCTTTGGTATTCTTCCGGTGATTGATTTAATATTCATCTTGTGATTGGTTCACTCCTCTACACGGCGGTATAATCACCCTACTCACTCATTTATATTCTTGCAAACTAGTTGTAGCAAGCTCTTTAGTGTAGCTAGAATTGAGAGCTTGCTTTGTAGTTAAGTTCATCTAGTGGAGCTCTTTAGTGTAGTAAGTGTGAGAGCTCTTAGTGAGTAGTGACATAGCAAATTGTGTGTTTAGTGATCATAGCAACTAAAATTATTGGATAGGTGGCTTGCAACCCTTGTAGAGCTAGAGCAAATTTGCATTTCGCTATTTGTTATACTAATCAAATTGCTCTAGTTGGTTTGTAGATTTTTAAATAGGCTATTCACCCCCTCTAGCCATATTAGGAACTTCCATCTAGCCCATCAACAGTTTCGATGATCGTCCCTAGGCACCCTTACGACAAAGGATGGGCCCGCGATCGGCCAAAATTCAGGCGCACAAGCTTCACGGGAGTCTCGGCCCATGATCGAGTCTCAGCCGGGCTGACCCTAGACAGGTCCCTGCGAATGGGATACTAGGGTCCCATTTAAGCTATCCGGTCAACAAACCATCAAATCTCACAGTCCATACTCGCGAAGGGTCCAATCACACCTAGGCGACCTCTATTCAATCACTCGGGGCTCGACACACACCCGACGGGCTGCATCGCACCCTCTGGCAAGACGAATCACCCCCGAGCAATTATGTCCGAATCACCCGGGGGCTCGGGGGCTACACCCGTCGGGTGCGCTCGCGCGCACTCTCTGGCAAGTCAAATCACCCCCTAGGCGATTCTATCCAAATCACCCGGGGCTCTCGGGGCTACTGTCGAGGGACCGAATACTGGGGTGTACCCAAAGATGAGGGGCTAATAATCATCAAACGTTGATGCTTCCGAACATGCAAGAACACGACTACACCTCTTGTCCAACAACCGAGGGTTAACTCCGTCTTGTCCGACCCCCAAAGGTTGGCTCCGCCTCGCCCGATGTTTGAGGCAGACTCCACCTCGCCCGATGTCCGGGGTGGCTCCGCTCACCCCGTCTCGCGAACTTCGTCTCGCCCGACGTCCGGGGCTCCTCCTCACCCGATGTTTGGGGCGAGACTCCACCTCGCCCGATGTCCGGGGTGGCTCCACCTCGCCCGATGTGTCGGGGACAGACTCGCCTCACCTCACCTCCCCTCGCCTCGACGCGCGAGGAGGGCGACTCCCGCCTCGCCCGATGTCCGGGCTGGCTCCGCCTGCCCGAGCGTCTCTGCGCTGCTTCCTTCATAACTACACGCAGAGAGATAAGCAGGCGGGGCACTCAAGTCAACCATAATGCCGAGGACCATGCCCTGCACGCCTGCAGAAAAGTACCTGCAGGAAAGTACCATCAGGATATGACAAGACGGCCGCTTTAAGGCCCTTCTGGGCATGTTAGAGCCCGAAAAGTGTTGTGGGCGTCGACATTTGTTTTACAGTGTTGTGGGCGCCGTCATTGGCCCTCGGGCGTGGATCCTGATGGAACCATACGACAACCACTACGGTCCAAGAGGAGACTCACGTCCTCTACAGTGACGGACGTGCAGTCACTGCGCCGTCCGCTTCCCGTGGGGTTGCGGATCAACACCCCGGTCCGTCGCGTCGCCCGTCGGGGCGGGATGGGACGTAATCACTTGCTGATCAAGTCAGAGAGTGGCATCATCAATGGCAGACGCCCAGCATGAAGCTATCCATGGCACCGTCTGCCGAGCAGCACGGCTAGCTCAGAGGAAAAGGAAGACCCGACACATTCGAAGGACCTTCTTTGCCTCTTGTTCTTCTTCTTTCTCCTATCTGTAATCCCTGCTCCCTCTTAGTCTTTAAAAGGGAAGGCATGGCACCCACTAAAGAGACCCATCAATAGAACACATCACGCATCACATAACACACAGCTGAGCAACAACAAAGCTCTTAGCTTCCTTTCAATCTTTCCATCAGAGACTTGGGACATGTCCCTCTCTCGCCCGTTTATAACCCCTACTACAAATCTTTCAGTGCTAATAACACGAACAGCAGCCGTAAACTAGACGTAGGGACATTCTGCCCGAACCAGTGTAAACCTTGTGTCTTTTAGTACACCATCCGGGTTAAACACGTAATAATATAAATTTACTTATTAGTATTTACTTGAAACACCGACAATCATATTCTTCCCATGCTATACAACTATTTTTTCCAAATAAAAAGTCTATATAGATTTTTTTTTAGAATTAAGTCTGTCTAGATTTGTCCAACGGGAATTTAGAGTCAGAACCTAAACAATCATATTAGGCCTGGCCCATACTCGGGTCTATTCTCGAAGTATTATGACCATGTCACTGTCGCAACTTGCTTTGAGGTCAACGATGATGGCTAATTTATTTGTTTCTCCGTAATCAATCATTACTTCCGAACCCCTATTTCCATAGAAATGGATTTGTCATGTTCTCTCGTACAGCGCCATTATTGGCCACTGGCACATGGATGTGAAATTTGACCGGGAAATTACGTGTGGGAGCAGGGAAGTAGGGCCTTGTTTAGATTGAAAAAAAATTCAACCTGATAAATAGTAGCACTTTCGTCTTATTTGGTAAATATTGTCTAATCGTGGATCAACTAAGCTCAAAAGATTCATCTCGTGATTTTCAACTAAACTGTGCAAAGTTACGTTTTTTACCTATATTTAATGCAGGGAAGTAGGAGTATGTTTCTTCTAAACGCCTAGGAGTATGTTTCTTGCTTGTTACTTGTATGAATGGTCTCCGAGAGTAGCTAACCATTTAATTTTCTGTCATGACACACCTCTTGTAGTGAATCCATATTAGTATACACTTGGGTTGTCAAGACGATTGGCTATGATTGGTGAATGTTTTTTTTATGGAATATGATTGGTGAATGTATCTATACGACATACGCCATTGAGTGGCAGCGCAAGCTAGTTCCAATACTTTAATTTGGATGGACAAGAGATGATTCACATCCATTTTGAAAATTTCTTCACAAGTGATGCCACGAAGCCGCCATGTTGATTTTATTTTTATGAGATTATAGAATACAGACCAACCGGTATTTCGATGTGACGGAAGCTGCAGCGTAAGGTGCTGATAAAACTCTGTTCGACTTGTTAGAAAAATAACTGATGTTGATATTGATTTGTTATAAAAAAAAACATATTGTTATTTTATTGGAATGGTATGGCTCATGAGTTGAGGCGCACGGCGCCGCCGGAATCCCACGCCTGGGATCTGCCGATCAGACGTTCATAGGCACTTGCGGGCGATGGCGCCGGTCGTGGCGTCACGGTCGACGATATTCAGGCCCAGATTCCACATCGATACCGTCAGCCAGATTTTAACAACTGTCTGGCCAGTGGCAACGGAGAGCGCGGACTCACCAGCCGAGCCGGTGCTGTGGTCCGGTCCGGCCGACGCGTGGCCATCTCGGTCGGTCAATCGCGCTCGAGCGGCTTTCCCTTCCATTTGCACCATCCTGGAAAGCGGCTTCAGGCTTCTCTTTCAACCGGCCGCCGCCGTCTCTAAAAGGGCCGAGGAATCTGCGTGAGCTGAGCTGCTCTTCTAGGTTGCGCTGCGTTGCGTGGTGGTAGGGCGGCGTGACAGGACAGCTCCCTTCACATTCACAAGTCAACAGCGCAAGCTGCCCAGCTACCTAAGCGCTAATCCTCCGCCCTGCTCGTGAGTTGGGAGGAAGAGGCGTAGTAGAGCGAGGGGGCATGCCCATGGAGAGCGGGAGGAGGCAAGCAGGCGTGGTGGCGATCGAGTGCGTCGCGGGCGGGTCGCGGGCCGAGGAGTGGGGGCCCGGGAGCAGCGAGACGGTGCAGACGGGGGACGTCGTGGAGGAGCTCCTCATCGGGGTCGGCAGCCGGGGCGGGCCCGCATCGCACGCCGCGCCCTTCAAGGGCGGCCGCGCCGCGCTGCAGAAGCTCCTGCACGCGGCCTACAAGCGCGGGGAGACCTCCGTCGAGGTGCGCGTGCGCCGCTCCGCCTCCGCGCAGGGGCAGCAGCGGCAGCTCGTCGCCGGCGGCGACAGCAGCGGGGAGCTGGTGGACGCGGCCACCGAGGCCAGGATGCAGGCCTGCATCGTGCCGCAGGAGTCCGTCGGCGGCGGCGGGATCGGCCGCAGCCGCCAGTACGTGCTCCGCTCCATCCGCGACCCCAACTACGCCGTCGGCCTCGTCGACCGCATGGAGAGCGAGTGCACCGCCATCAGAGGTACCATACCAAGCATGCTTATCCTCTTCTTCGTGCAGATTTAAATTCTAAAAATGTTTTGGCACCATTTTTTGATCCGCTTTTAGCCCGTACATCAACTTGATTCGGTTTGCGCTAGCCCTCGGAAGAAAAGTAAAAGTCCGCGACTGAGTTTTCGTTACATGCCGGGTTGGACTTGAGAAAAAGGATAGGTGCATGCCTCATGCCTGTGCCCTCTGCGTGCGGACTTTCGTGCACAAAAAGTTAAGCAAGTAGGCTGGCTTGATAGGTGACATGCGCTTTATCGTTTCCTGAAATTTGGCGTGTTCACGATAGGGATTTGGGTTTGGTTGTAGGCATATGCTTGGATGTTGGATCGGTACAGACTAAGACAGTCAGAAATGGTCATTTCTAGGAGTACTTATATTACATGCATGCTGATCCCATCGTCGTATCTGTGAATATGTTCAGGATATCCTGGGTCTGATGGGATAGGATCCATGGAGGATTGTAGAAGGTGTTTACAGCATTGTTGGTCTTGTTGTGTTGAGGACCGTACCGCTTGGCCGACCAAATTATAATACGGTAGTCTATAATACAGATGGTGCATGCAAGCAATGCTCTGTAGGCAAGCTCAAGCATATTCTTGGGAACACTACAATCAAGAGAACGATGACCGAGCAGCGAGCACTAGATCTTGTATTCTAGATACGTCTTGCAAAAAATTGCAAGCTTTTGTTGACAGTAAGATGCAGATCTTGTTGTGAAATGGTGGCATGATATACCTAGGAAGTCTGCATGCAGTGCTGTTCTCCTGTCAGTAAAAAAAGTATACTAAATTTTTTTGAGGAATCTAAAAAAAAGTATATAATTGCTTAGTCTAGCTCAACTTCAAACTCATTCTACTTAATACAATGATACACAATTCTCTTGTGTATTCGAGAAAAAAAGATGCATACTTCCCAGCAACAGACATGGTGATACACATTGAATCGAATCAGCATTTAGCTTGGTTCATTATTATGCTTGGCGAACCACTTGCTGATTACTGAATATTTACCTGATTATAAAATCTTGTCGCGAATTCTTAATTAACGAAACCAATAGATTTCTCCGTTGACTTTTTTGTTGGTTTGATCATTCACTTTCCTTCTGAATTGGAAAAAAAATAATGCATGATTACAGAACATGGAAAAATTATTGATCTGATTCCTAACTCTTTTGTGTCTTGTATTCTTGTTACGTCTTGCATTTGCAAGCTTTTGTACCAAGTAAGATGCCAATCTTGTTATGAGATAGGAACTCGACAATTAGGTTACTCTAAATCATGTATTCATGTAGACTGTAATAACATGATAAACCTGGAAGTCTGTATAGTGAACGCACTATGCAGTGTGTTGCTCCTGTCAGTCAAAAAAAGTATATAATTGCTTATGCAAGATGGGATCGTCGGGGAAAAAATAGCTCAAGATGCATACTTCCAGGCAACAGACACGGTGATGCACGTTGGGTCGAACTAGTGTTTAGCTAGATTCATTATTATGCTTCACAAACCACTTGCTGATTGGCGATTGCTGAATAGTATTCTATCTGATTATAAAATCCTGCCTCAAATTCTTAACGCGAGTACGCGACTAGGAGATTCCTCGGTTGACTTTTATCGGTCTGATCAGTCACTTTCCTTCTCTATTGGACCAAAAAAGTAGTGCGTGGTACAAGATCATGAAAAAATATTGATCTGAGTTTGCAAACTCTTCTGCATTCCTGATGGTATGGTCGTTGGCACCTACGGTGCTTTTCTTCAGGCTCGAGGAGCTCGAGGGTGGTGTGCGCGCTGAGTAAGGCGCAGCTGCAGGACGGCTACGTGTCCTACCCGTGGGAGAAGAAGATGCGGGAGGTGCTACCAATGCCCAACTCCAGCAGCTTCCTCTCCTTGCTCATTCTGCCCATGGCGCTCGACCGTGCCGGCTCCCGCTACAACTCCGTCGAGGACACCCTGGCCCGCGCCAACGCCTGGATCCTCTCGTCTCAGGCGTCCGGCGTGCCCATTGCATTCTTGAACGTGCAGACAGAGGCCCTTCTCACCAAGGTAGTAATGATCAAGACTGCATTGATGATGTTGCTTCAGTCGTCTGTGTGCGCCTCTCTGACGATCTGACTTTCTCGGTGCAGATCTCCGGCGAGACAGCATCTTCGACGGTCAACTCTGGCTCACTGGCCGACCTCCCGAACCTCGCCAACGCCAGCCTTTATGGCTTCGAGGACTATCACGGCGTGGACATCGGCGTGGTGAAGGCGGTGCGCGTTTGGTACACCGCCGCTGCTGGAGAGATGCCTGTGGAGATCATCCTCGAGGAGGGCGACGCCAGGCTCGGGTTCGCCATTAGCCGCACTGAAGAGGTACGTACGGCGAACACCTCCCACTGGTCGCATTTTCGCGCGCTCACTCTGTAGTGCATGTGTCTGGTGTGGTGAGTCAGAACTCATCAGGTCACTTCACTTGTGACTGTGAGCAGGGCTTCATCTACGTCTCGTCCGTGGTGGAGAACGACGTCGAGCGCCAGGCACCGTCGATGCGTTCGGGGCTCCGCGACCTCTATCGGGAGGCGAAGCGCGCGTCCAAGCTGCTGGTCATCTCGAGGGTGTCAGGCCAAAAGGTGCTGCCGTGGATGGTGTCGACTTCCGGCGCCATCCGGTGCTTCGACACCGTGTCCCTCAGCCAGAAACTGTCCCTGCACCGCCACGCTCTGCGCCCGATCCTTCTTCACGTGCTCATGTGGGACGGCAAGTCCGACGCGCCGGCTCGACCAGGCCACGATCCCTGCCCGCTGCCGCTGCCTTTGCCGTCCCCGGAATTCGCGGAGTTGCCGCGGCAGAACTCGTTTGCGTGCGTCGAACAGCGGCTGCAGACGGAAGTGGACCCCGGGGTCATGCACGAGAGGGATACCGCTGGGGATGCATCCTTCAGGTTCCATAATTTCTCGCTGCCCAACAACTGGGTCTGATAAATGCTCGCACATGCTTGGATGCTGTACATATGTAGATTTTAAGTGAGTTGCTTTGTGCTGAGAAAGGGCAGCTTGTACTGTAACTTGTCGCGTGAGAAGTATAATTTTGGTCGATGAAAATGTTCTCTGTTTCGGAACTACTTTAGACACTACAGATGACTGCATTTGGTGAATAACAGTTTCAGGATTGCACCAGGAGAATAACAGTTTATGTGCAAGCTATACATTTTATTTTCACAAGTGATATGTGGTAGTGGTATACAAAGAATGGTATCCACTATCTTAACAACAGCAATGAACAAGCATGTCTTCAGAACAACTTAACCACCTTCAGTACAACAGCATTTGGAAACCAAGACCCAATTGCCAGTTGGGGTAATTTAGTTTTGCATCCTTGTATCTGTCAATTCATAAGATATCCAGATCCATCTGCTGCATAGAGTCTATACTCCATCCTTTCCTTTCAGGTTAATCACTGAAAGCTCCTGTTCGACATAATCCCCAGCGCAAATAGGTGGATAGGAATGAGCATCAGGTGTTTCAGCAAAGTGGCCGAGTGGCTTAAGAATTGCATCCGAAGCAATGTGCGCAAACAACTGTTTAGAGAAAGAGGAAATGAGTAAGTAAAACGACTATAGAATTTAACCTCTGCCGACTTTTAGACCCTTGTCCAAACTATTGCTTACATAAATTGAGAATCAATAGTACTTACTGTTGATGAAACCCTCCACAAGCTTCTATTTTGCTCTTTCGCGAGTGCTATGGCATCTAGTGTTCTCTTGGTCACCACTACCTCATGCATTCCAGCCAAACACTCGCCACCAGTAAGCCATTCCAGCTGTTCAGAAAGGAACACATCTGATTGGTAAATAGTCATACAATACAGTTTTTTTTTTACTTTACAGCCACACACAATATTTCTAGTACTTCTGTAGTTCTGTTGAAATATTTGATACTCCAGGAAAGAACTCATATATTTGCTCCAAAACTTTAAGAAAAAATCCTATCTAGGTTTGTCCAAACTCAATTTTTTTACCTCTGAATCTATAAAACTAAGAATATATTATCTTGTACAAAAAGAGTTACTTATTATGAAATTATCTTTCATAATGAGTCTAGTAATGTCAATTTTGTGTTGTGACTCCATATAAAACATTAGATATTGATGGTCAAAGTTACAAAAGTTTGATAAATCTGATGTATTTATATTTATGATTGGAGGAAGTATAAAAGTATAGTTCACTTTGATTTTTTTCAATCACATTGATTATAAAAACAAGTACTCCTAAAGACCAAACAAAACAAAATATGATACCATCAAACTAAAAATGTTGATAGAGATTCGCAAGGCTGACCTGTTTTCCAGACTGAATTAGAAGGCAACCAACAGGGACTTTCACCTCCATCTTTTTACCATTCCTTAACCAGATGTTAAGGCCTGGGAATCTACTTCGGCCATGTATTGTCAGGAAATTAAGATCATAGTGGAATCCAGCAAAAACGGTGCCCTCAGAACCATGACGCTGCAGGTCACTTCCAGTTGGCGCTAGGAGATGTGGTCCCTAGTGTTCAAAGAGAAATTGAGCAATCTCAACAAAATTATTATAGAAATTGAATGTGAATACTATATAGAGACTGCTGATCTCTAACTGCATCACTACAGAAGTACAGAATCAAAGAGCTCATGCCAGACTTGAGAACCCACTAAGTAACCCAGTGATAGCTTTTGACACAGAAAAAGGGAAGAATAAGATTTAAAAAACAAATTGAGTAGGAGTACAATAGAACAAGGCAAAGATTTTTCTTTTTTGAATGAGTAGCGCAGAGAATGATAATATTACCTCCTTCATCAAAGAAGTAAATGCATCCTTGGACAAGCCAAAGCCAATTGCAGCGATCTCAGCAACAACCTATGCGAACATAACCATACAGGTATGGGCGTACAGCACAAAAGAGTTATGTACAACACATCAAACACTGTGAATACTGTTCAGAAAAAGGTGCTATCATGATAGATATACCTGAATTGCAGAAATCATTTTAGAACCCCAGGAATCCATCGTCTCTTTCCACTCAGGTAATCCCTCAGGGATAACAGGTTCTGAGTTTAGCTCCTAAACAAGGTTAGTTACCAGCTCAGTACAAAGAAAAAAACTAAACTAGCACCATCAATAGTTAACGCATTTCATATTTTAAAAATCAAAGATCGTAGAGAGACGTCACATGGAAATCATAACCTTAAAGCGGGTATTTGCAGGGCGAGGACCCACTCTCCACATGTACCGCCATTTTGGGTCCGGCCCTTTAGGCGTGGCTGGCTGAAACTCCACGGGCATGCTCCTGATCTTCTCCTGCATGTTCTTGTCAATCAAACTGCGAGGAACCTCCACCCCTTCAGGTGTGACACCAACCTTACCAGGAACAAGCATAAACGAACTGGATCAGTAATTCAGCACAGTGGGGCAAGTTGAGTTTTTTAACACGCATTAAGCAAGACCTGATCGTGACTATTTTACAAAGGGAAAAAGTCTACTTCACCCCCTCAACTATTGATGGTTGTCTACTTCACCCCTCATCTATAAAACCAGGTATTCTACCCCTCAAACTATTGAAAACCATCTAAATAACCCCCTGAGGCGGTTTTGAAGGTGGTTTCACTGACTTGGCATATTAAAAAGTCTACATAACCCCCTAACATATTAATTGTCGACTACATAACCCCCTCAACTATAAAATCTAATATTGCAGCCCTTAAAGTATCCAATAATATTCAAATCACCCTTGGATGGTTTTGTAGGTCCATTTGGACACCGTATCCCGACACATTGGCCTAAGTACCTATGCTTGTGCGCATGCCACATTTTCTACCTCCACCTCCCAACTCTTTCTAGACTAACCCACCACACCCAACGAGAAACACGTGACATCTTGTCTCTTGCTCCACTTCCCGACACTCTGTTGATGACATTGAGCTCAAGCACCATGCCTACACCCTCATCATCTGGCCCCTCCCACATCCTCCATCAGACTATCCTCGAATGACAAGGGTGTGGCATAGTGCATGAACTCAATGCCGTCGAGGAGTGCCATGAGGTGAAGCAGGAGACAGGGTGGTGCTCATCGGGCAGTGCCGTAATCCTAGAAAGAGTAGGGAGAGAGAGGCAACTAATGGGCCTACGTGCAAGTATGGTGCATAGGCCAGTGTGGTGGTATACGATGTCCAAATGGCCCTACAAGACTATCACAGGGTCATTTGAACATTATTAGATATACCAAGAGCTATAATATATGGTTTTATAGTTGAGGGAGTTATTTAGTCAACCCTTGATATGCTAGAGGGTTATATAGAACTTTTAATATGCCACATCAGCGAAACCACTTTTAAAACTGGGGGCTATTTAGACGGTTTTTAATAGTTTAAGGGGTAGAATACCTGGTTTTATTGGTGAAGGGGTGAAGTAGACAACCACCAATAGTTTGTTTGATGTGTTAAGTAGACTTTTTCCTTTTACAATGTGATCGATCACGGCAGTGATCCGGATCCAACCGAGGTGGTATTAATCCCAGCACCGTGAATCCAGTGTCTACAGCCATCCGGTTGACCATACCCACACCCGATCCATCAAACCCGCTGGCCCAATTCGACAAAGCAGACAGAGAAGAAAAGCTGCGGGGCGGGCACCTGCCTACCTGGTAGTGGAGGTGGGGCCGTTCCTGGAGGCGCTTTGCGTCGGCGGATCGGGCGAAGTAGCGCTCGACGACGTCGAGGAAGCGGTCGTTGTCCGCGGCGGAGCAGCGCGGGTCCATCACCAGCAGCGCCCCCGTGTCCCGCAGGCTAGCGCTCACCGTGGCGCACAGCGCGCGCAGCTCCTCCTCACCCGCCGGGGCCGCGTCGCCGGCGGCGGACCGGAGATACGGCGCGAGATCCACCACCGGCAGGTCCATGGGGGCTGGGGCTGCGCGGCGCGGGAGATGCGAGTTGAAATGAAAGGGGAATCGGGGCCAAGTCGAGCGGACTGGTGAAAGACTGGAAGTGGAACAGAGTCGCAGAGAGCGGTGGGATGATGCGTGAAGGTACCGAGAGGTAGAGTTGGGGCCGGAACAGCAGACCGGATGTGCACGGAACCTGTTTTTCTCTTTTGCGTTACTTTTCAGAATAATATTTTTCTCTTATAATATTTTAATATAAACATGAGCGTAAACTAAATATCAGCGTAAGTGAACAGATTCTCCCGTCCCGGCTGCCGGCAGCGGCACACCGAGTCACCGACGCACCGCGCGTGCAATTGGAAACGCGTATTCATATTCAGTGGCACGTGCAATTCAAAGGTGCTCGTATGCTCGTATCAATAATATGAGCTATCTATTTCTATTAGATAACGGTGTGTTGCAACGAACCCAATGAGCCTGTTTGTTTTGTCTAGAGAAGTCTGGGTATTATCAGGCAGGCTAGATTGGTGTAATTTTTTTCGTGAATTTGTGTTTGTTGGGCCTGACTCTGTGCAATTATTATTTATTTATGTCATGTTTGTTTGACTTATAAATCGTACTTTTTCAATTAACGAATAGTATTTTTCTCTCGCAACAAATTAGTTAATAGTACTTTTACCATTACTTATCAGCTAAATAAATATGATATTAATCACGCTGCACTGAGGGTCTACACGTCAGCCACCCCCACCAACCATCTGTGCACGCGCTGGAGCAGCGCTGGAGCCCGAGCCAGCCGTACTCAGGAGAAGTAAACCTCACTTTTGTTTCCTCGCGGCAAAGCTCCACAGTGTTTTTTAGCATCGTGCGGCACAGGCTCCCATGCGATCCAAACAAGTCCAGTTGCACCACGCGGGCCTGTTACTGACCGCGGTCCAGATAATCAAACACGCCCAATACTCACTCCGACCCAAATAACTGTCTCAATGCCGTAAGTTTGACTCGATTCGTAAAAAATATATGCAATATTTATATCTTAAAAAAATATTAAAAAACTAGATTTAAAGGTTTTTCCAATGATATTAATTATATACCATAAATATTAATATTTTTAATATATATTTAGTCAAAGTTGTTTATCAGGAAGCGAAAACGCTAGATATTTGGGACAGAATGAGTACATAGGAATAGGACTTCGTGTCACCGTTAGGTACGAGTTGTTCTACCTGGTATGAATGCGGGTCATGAGTATGATTCACATACGAGATATGTAGGGAGCATCTCAATATGGGTCATGAATCCGATCCACATACGAGATTCGTATTCATCATCATTAGATGCGAGTTGTCGTAACTCGTATATGTATAGATCATGAGTTCGGGTTATATAGAGGAAACTCTTCACTATTTGATTAAAGGGTTTTTTTATCGAAGCCATTATAATTCTTCGAAGTTGGAGAAATGTCATTACAATTCGGGTATTTTGAAATATGCCATTATAATTCTGGGTTTTGTTGGTACTGGTCATTGTCTACGTATGTGAACAGCTTGGGCCCACTGTCAGGTCGAGGAAGGCGTACGTGACTTCCATATGGACATCGATGCCCTTCTTGCGTGTTACAAGCTACTGCGCCCTCTCTCTCCCGTTCAATCCATCCCCCACCCGTGCTCCTCTCCGTCTTCCTCTTCCTTTCCCTAAGAACCCTAACCCTAGACTGTAGCCGCCACCGGAGACCTATGGAGCTACGACGGCGACCTGCGTTCATCCTTCTCCGTTCCCCTCCTCCAAGAACCCTAACCCTAGAATAGCCTTAGCCGACGTCGCAGCCCACGACGGAGCAGTCTGGCACGGCCATCGCCGGTTCGATGGCGGCGCCCAACTTTGAAGCCATGGCCAGGAAGTGGAGTTGCAGCACCATGAAGGCAACTTCTAGTGGCTTGAGCTCGACGGCCAGCGGTAGAAGGGAGTGCCCCTTTTGCCATGTTGCTTTGGTCTGCATCCAGAGCAAGCAACCGGCGACAAAGGGTGAGTGGTACCTCAAGTGCTCGTACAACATCAAGGTTATGATTTTTGATATTGTTGTGCTCACTGTGTGTTGATTCATCTCTGATTTATGCCCTTTGTTTCGATTGCAGGATGATGATAGTACCTGCCCATACATCCGCTCTGTGAAGGAGTATATGGCCTTGGAAATAGAGGAACGGAGGGTGCAGTCAGTGAATGATGCATCTGGTGTTTGTTGCGCCGATTTGAAGGAAGAATTGGAACTGGTGAAGCAAGCTGGATAGTGTTGTAGCAGAGGTTTGGAAAATAAAGATGCTACATGTTGAGGTGATACCTGCAGTGAAGCCTGAAGTCGACAACAAGAACATGCCTGCAGTGAAGCCTAAAGTCGACAACAAGAACATGCAGATTGTGCTCGATTCTTCTTTTGTAGCCATTGTCTTTGTAGGATTTGTCGGTGTTCTGCTTGGTTTGCTTGTGGCTACAATATGAAAGTGAACTGATCATAGCAGTTTCTGTTAGGAAGGAGTGTGTGTATGTTTCTAGTGTGTGTGTGTGGTTGTATGTTTCCAGAATTGTAATGAATGAACATATGGTATGAATTAAAATGGGTACCAAATATCTGATGAAATGAGAATTAGTGATCGCTCAGCTTGCATATCTCCGTGTGCTTGAGCTTGAACCAGGATCTGAGGCTGCGCCTGTGCTTGTGCTTGCGCATGAGCCTGTTGCTGATGTTCGCCTTCGCCATTGCATAGATGTTGTTGCTGTTGTTCGCCTTTGCCATTGCATAGATGCACCATAACATTGTAGAATGGCACCAAAACATATGTACCAGTGCCACAGTTGCAACTCTGCAATGGCAAACTAAATGGTCTTTTATGGCTGTGTTTTATGCCTCACTCTTACATATATGTGGTTAATTGCAATACATGTTTCATATCACTAGCTAATATATGTTTTATGGCTGTAGCTCATGGCTTCCTATATATGTTGAAGAGAAAACCAGAAAATATTAAGACATTCTCTTGGGCTGTAGAAAAAATTGTATGGAGACCCAGTGAGCCTTACCACAGAAATTTGCATGGTAATAGAAGTACAGGCAAAATGAGCAAATACTTCATACTTCAAGCAAGTATATCCTGGAATAGCTCAAACACACAACAGAGGCCCTATACATGCATTTTAGTATATGTTCAGATTGAGCTAACTGAATGCTGGCAACCATCACAGAAAAATGTAGATGTAGATGCAAGCAGCACCAATAGGCAATTTCATTGCACATAAGACAGTTCTATAATGCTGGCAACCATCTCATTACATTTCAAGTGTCCCTGAATATTTCAGAAGCATAACTATATCCATACAAGAGATCTCTCCATACAAATAGCCAACAGAGGCCTGAAATTTTCATATCTTCTTTCTTTCAATCAGATATGATGCTGGCTCTTCTCTGCATTTTCTTTCACCACGGGGAAACCCAGATTTCATTACTTGGAAGCAACGAAATTATAGAGTTTACACCCATTACTCCGATCAACCAGGGGTCAAGAGCAAGGCGACCAAAATAGCCAACATACCATTCAGCTTACATATCACCAGCATTAACAAGGGCACTACAAAAGCAAAGCAGATTACAGCACTCAGGCTATTCTCAGATTACAAAAGCACTTGTTCAGGTCCAAAGGCCATTTACATCACAGACTCCTAAGTCACAAAATACATCCAAGTCACAAAATAAGCTGCAGGTGGATTACTGCCCATTATTTAGCATATCCATCAGACCTCTAACAACCTTAGCAGGTGGAGCTGTAGCTTTTTTCATCAGTTTTTTCTTGACTGGTGTTTTCTTCTTCTTAGTTGTCTTCTTGTTCTTAGCTGAAGCTGACTTCTTCTTCTTCACTTGAGATGGTCCAGCTTCTTCTTCAGCCGGCCTCTTCCTGCACCATTAGTTCAAGCAAATTATTTTTGATACCACTATTTAGTAGACAGATACAAAATGAAAACAGTACAAGTCTTACTTTTTATTCAGTGCGGCAGCAGTCTCACCATCAGGTCCCATCTCAGGTTCCTTGCATGTCTTAGCAAAGTGTCCAAAATCTCCACACCTTTGACATTTCACTTTCTTCTTTGTACTATTTTTTTCCAAGCAACCTCTTATCCTTACCACTTTAGGCCTGCCTGGTCTTCTTCTAAGTAATGGTGGGAAAACTTTAAATCCCAGCTCAAAATGAGGCCACTAGGACCTGTCTGGCATAGGTTCCACTCTCTGTTCATATGCAGCTCTAAACTTTGCAACAGAGTAATACTCATGGACATAGTCAGAGATTTGGACTCCTCTGTTAGAGCAAATCCATGCCAGTGCGTGCTTGCAAGGCTTGCCAGTTATTTGCCATTCCCTGCAGGAACACTTGTAGTTTTCAAGATCCACCATGTGCCTTTTCTAGTTGTTCCAGTCATCTAATATTGTGACCTCTGCAATGCCATCATCACAGGTTGCAACCTTGACTACTTTCAAATTTTTGCTAATGGCATTGAGATCCTTGAGTACACTTGGGAGGATGCCATCCTCCCATTGCCTTGCAATTTTCTTCCTAATGTACCTCTTCTCCATTATGAACTCCCTCAGCCTATCACACAACTCATGGAGGTGAAGTCCCTTCAGCTTTTTAATCTGTGCATTGAAACTCTCTAACACATTGTTAGTTAGGTAATCACACTTGCTAAGCTCTGAGAAGGCACATCTGTACCAAATCCTAGAATGGTGTTCCTCAAGGTACTCAATTGCATCAGGAGCAAACTCAAAAATTTTCTTCATGTGCCACCTGAACATGTCTTTTGTCTAGCTCCTTGCAGCAGGATATAGATGGTCAGTGAACACATCACCTGAGTAGTGCTTCATGAAGTTTTGGTACAAGTGCCTCATGCACTCCCTGTTCTCAGCATGTGGGAAGACAGCTCCCATAGCTTTTTCTAGGCCTTTACAAGCATCTGAACAAATCACCAATCCTAGAGGGTCCCCAATAGCTCTGTGCAAATTCTGCATGAACCACTTCCAGTTATCTTCAGTCTCTGTGTCAAAAACACCATAGGCAATATGGTACAACCAACTATGGCCATCAACCCCAGTAGCTGAAACCAACTGCCCAAGATACCTACCATTTAGACTAGAAGCATCTAAACTAATAAATGGTCTGCAACCAACTAAGAACCCATCAATGCATGGCTTCAGAGCAACAAATATCCTTCTGAACCTTTTTTGATCACCTATTGTCTCTAATTCTATTTCTACAATGCTACCAGGATAACTTATTTCAACCTGTGCAGCCCAATTGAAGAAAAGTTGAAAACTTTCCTCATAAGACCCATGAATCTGGTCTAGAGTAACCTGCAAACCTGACCAAGCTTTAGAGTACTTCAACTTAATTCCATAGTCACCCTCCAATTTGTCTTTGGCATCCGTTGGGCTCTTATTTGGATTCTTTTTCAACCAGTCTGCTAGCCTGTCTGCACACCAGCCCTGACTTGCCATCTTTCCTTCTCTAAGCTTGGTGGTAGGACAATTGTGCTATGCGGGAAGCACTTTTATCTGCACAAACATGTCAAACGGGTCATTAGCATGTCAAAAAAGGTCACAAATAGGTCATAAATAGCAGTAGTTGAACACATTACCTTTATTGTTTTTTATCAAAAATAGTGGATGCATGTATGCGCCACGGACAACCCTTGGCAGCACAGTGAGCTAAGAACCTGGTCTTGTCTGTTTTGAGCCCAGCAAACTTAAAACCAGTCTTCACTGCATGGTGCCTAATTGCTTTCCTGAATGCAATGATATCAGGAAATAATGCCCCCTTCACTATGTTTGGATTCTCAGGATCATAGAGTACATGCACCTCAAGAGGGTCTGCATCATCAACTTCATCATATTCTTCAGGAACTGGCTGTGCATTAGCAGAAGCATTTTCATCAGATGGGTGAGCATCAACAGAATCATAAGCAATGTTAACTGGCTGTGCATTAGCAACTTGTTGTACATTAGGAACTGAAATATAGATTTGTTCATCATCAACTCCAACATATTCTTCAGGATTATCAAAGATATCAGGCTCCCTCTTAGGTTCTACATCAACATCATCACCTTGTTCAGTCTCTAAATCAGTATCTGCTTCTGGATTGTTAGCAGTAGTAGTACTGGGTTCAGGAGCCTCTGGATTGTTAGTAGCAGCACTATTTGGTTCATCGGCAATGCAAAAATCATTGTTGGGTATCTCAAATCTAACCTCAGAAGGAATTGTACATAAAGGCTGTAGGTCATCAAACTCAGCATCATTATCAAATAATCCCACTACAAGCTGACAACCCATCTCTTCCTTGTACATTTCAAAGACATCAACCATCTGAATTTCACTAATTAATCTAACATCCTCATGCAGTCTTTTATCAAAGAACCACACTATGGGTACCTGGTTAGAGGGCACATTCAATTCATTTGCAATACTAGACACCAACAGTTCAAGCGTTAAAGACCCAAACTCCACATCCCACTTAATCACAGTGCCTTTAGCGTATGATTTTGTACCATCTGAGTCTTTCATAGCAAAACTGTGGACTTTAACCTCTACCGCGAACATACCATTCCTACCAACAATCAAAACGAGTCCCAAATCGAAGTGTAAATAGGCAAGCACAAGTCAACTACACTATGTGCTCAAACTGATAACAGGGGACGCGCACACATTACTTGCTATTGTAGTCCTCCATCTCCGCTGCAGCACTACGGTGTAGATGTAGGAAGACCTCGCCCGTCGTCTTCATGGATCCTGCATCTCCTCCGGTGGATGCGCCGGCCATAGACATGAAACCACCAACGTTGCAGCTCTGCAGATCATCGTCGTAGCTCCGTGGGTCTCCGGCGGCGGCTACAGTCTAGGGTTAGGGTTCTTAGGGAAAGGAAGAGGAAGACAGAGAGGAGCACGGGTGGAGGATGGATTGAACGGGAGAGAGGGCGCGGCGGCTTGTAACACGCAAGAAGGGCATTGATGTCCATACGGAAGTCACGTACGCCTTCCTTGACCTCGATGGGCCTGAGCTGTTCACATACGTAGACAATGGCCAGCACTAGCAACATCCAGAATTATAATGGCATGTTTTAGAATACCCAAATTGTAATGATATTTCTCCAACTTCGAAGAATTGTAATGGCTTCGATCCAAAAAAAACCTTGATTAAATGGGGAAGAAATTTTGCCTATTTCATATTAGATATAGTAGATATAGATTTAATTTAGCTTATGAATGGTGAAATGTGAGATATACGCATGCGTATGTGCTATTTGTGTGCACATGTTATGGGTTTATGAATGGTGAGATGCGAGCCATGCGCATGCGTAAAACATGATACAAATGGTTTTGGACGGCTAGAGCATGATAGAAGTGGTGCAAAATCAATGAAAGTTTTGTGACTCTAGACTCAAAGAAAGACGAGTGATAGTGTAGATACGGAAGAGAAGTGATACACGAAAAGATGAGAGTGACCGGCAAAAGAAATAAATTTCATGCATTCTTTGTTAAAGCGTCTAAAGTTTGTAAAATATTTAGATAAAAATATTAATATTAATGACACCAAATAGATATACTAATAATGGACATGCATGTATGTTGTAACAAGACGTATAGCTTATTCTATAATAACCCACATGACTTTTTGCTAGATTTATTCAACAATCGCTCTTATTTATCCTAGTCAACTCCGTAATGTGCTTAGAAACGGACTATTCTAACTCGTATAGCTACAGGGGTTGATTGTGCCATGTGTTCTAATTTATTATAGGCTTAGTTTTTCGACCGTGTCTAGACATGTTGCTCCAACTTGTTTGGACATTTGAGAGAGTAAAGGACCATAAAACACACTTTGATATTAGGTATATACTATCACTTCCAAAAAAATACTTCACACTAGAGACGTATCCAAAGCACTTTCCTTGCATACTTGGAAGTAGAGATCAGACAAACAAAATGCAGATATGCTTCTCTAATCCGCGCGTCTCTTCCACACACATTGTTTGTCCGTCTGTTTGCATCTCTAACTACTTACTGTTGTAGTATAGAAGGTTGGTTGGTTATGTGACACTGATTGTATAATTTGTGTGAGGAGAAATAAAAGATTTTAGTGTCCTAGTCCTCTTCATTGCGTAGCTCTAGAAAATCGACATTAATCAATTATCTATTAGCTATTTATGCATTTTTAGATGAGAAAGAGTTTAACATTAAAATAGAGCTCAGATTCGATCGAAAATGGGGAGGAATTACCAAGGCCCAGATAGTGAGTCACGTAGTAAAGGTACCTAAGCCTCCAGCAAGCCAAGATTGACTTGTTTGGCTGCTTAAGCTACCTAAGCCTAGCTAACAACTAGTTTGTTTGGTTGGCTGGTTTGGCTTGGATAGAGTCACCTCTTCTTTGTGCAGATAACTTCACCACCTTTAAAGCAATTCATCGAACATCTTTGAGGCAAGTAGAGAGAGCAGAGGGAGCAAGCCATGGCTGACCCTTCTCCTTGTTGGCTGGCTGGAGATAGGGCAAAGCTCGGCCATGGAGAAGCAGGGGCATGGCCGGCGCTAACCATTGGTCCCTGAGTACCGGTGCAGCATGGCTCCCTCGGTGCGCTGTCATGTGCCCCTCTCTAAGCTCGTGACGAGCGAATAGCCGGGTGGAGGAGGGGCCGGGGCTAGCTGCTCGGCAAGGCACAAGCCGCCGGTGGCTCGTGCTGGCCTTGCGGATCTGCAGTGAAGGAGAAGGCACTGCTACTGTCCATGCAGATCTGCCACGATAGCCACGGCTATCGGGACTTGGTGCTCTGGGCCATGGCTCCGGCTCCGGCTCCGACAGGGCCTCCACGGTGGTCATGGCTCCACACCGCCAACGGTGGAGGAGAGCATGACCAGCGCTGGTGGAGGGGAGCAGGGCCAGCACGGTAAAGGAGAGCACGGCCGGTGTCGATGGATGGGAGCAGGGTCGGCACGGTGGAGGAGATTAGGGTTGCGGGTGAGGGTGAGCGCGCCAGAGGTGAGGAGAATGGGGACTGGTGCCTGGCCAAGCCAGGCTCTAGAAAAATGATCAATTCGGGCATTCAATCCTGGCCAGGCTAAAGGGGTACAGATGGCCAGCCCTAGCTAGGCCCTAGCCCACTTCCAAGCAACCAAACAGGCCAAAATTGGCTCCAAGGAGCCAGGCTAGGGGTTGGCCACCCAACCAAACACACCCATGGCCGCTTGTCTAGGCACATGTCTGCCTGTGGTCTGCCTAGTGTGCAGAAATGTGTGGTTCCTGCTCAGTGTCATGGCAAGATACGTGCCTGCCAAGCGTCGGCACTGAGTCGCCGCTCGTTCACTGCGGTTGTAGCTAGGCCTATGCAGCATTCACCGTGCCAGGTCACGTCACCACGTGTTAGGTATTTATTAACTTGTCACTAGTTTAAATAGCCATCTAATGTTTGTTGACATTTCTTAACATCACCTTTGCTAAGTTGTTATCCCTAGCTATGATGCCAGAAATGCTTGTTGATACTTTCTAGCCTCACCACTAGAATGACACTAAGAAGTACTTCAAGTATTTTATTGTGACTAGAAAAAATGTGATATATATATGAAGGGATCTGCAAACACACAGATAATTTACCATTGTAGCATTTCACCTGGGAATATTCTAGGTATTGTTATTTATATTTTTACTACAGGGAAGGACATGCAGTTGGAATATATTGATAACTTATACGTATGATGGAGAAGTAAGCTATAACCAAACTTCTATACACTGCAGGGGTAAGTCAAGAGATAAATATATAAGGGATATTACTAAGGAAGATCAATGAGTAAAGATAAATGATAAATGATAAATGATCACTCAGAGTATTCCTTTCTATGGCATCGGCATTGCTAAGTAGAAATTAGAGGAATAATTCCTAATTCATTCTTAATTAAAAGTCAAAGCATACGTTGATTAGTGCAATTACACTTAGTAGTCATAGCTAAGATCAACTTCATATCTATATATAAGGGATATTACTAAGGAAGATCAAGAACAGAGCATGTCTTCCTTTGTAACTAGATCCTACTTGTCCTATTTTCGGGAAGTGGACTACAAAGGACTCAA
Organism: Miscanthus lutarioriparius; assembly: GCA_904845875.1. NCBI lineage: Eukaryota > Viridiplantae > Streptophyta > Magnoliopsida > Poales > Poaceae > Miscanthus > Miscanthus lutarioriparius. The sequence goes on from CAJGYO010000008.1 coordinate 14,776,424, forward strand.
CGGTAGTGTCACATCCATGATCTACCATATGACCCGAAATATGGGGTGCATCCACAAGTAAACAACGTATAAGCACCACGCTTATATAATGTTGACCACTCACCCCATGTACATTAGAGCAAGCGCTATACGAACTTATGTTTGAATATAATGATAATCTAGCTATACTAAGCATATAAACAAAGTAAACGATGAACATGATAACTAGGAACATGAATAATATTAAGAATAATGTCAAATCAATTATAGCAAATATATGAATAATAAAAGATACAAAAAAGGATACAAGGAGCTATACCAAGCCACGCTTCTTGACAAGATCAGAAATCCAAGCGAAGCTTGCCTCCCTCTAGATCTAGCCTAGCTAGCTATGCCCTAAAATAGGATGTAGCTCTGAGGATGATCAGGGTTTGATCTCTTGAATGATTAGGGTTATTGATGCCCTAGGGGTGGCAGGGGCTAGTATATATAGGGGAGAGCGTCAATCCTGAGCCCTCGGATCAAACCAACTTAAAAGAATTCTCCTCCGGATTAGAACAAACTATTCTAACTTTCAAACTTACCTATATTACCTACAACCATGGGGCTTCTTAGCCTTCACTTGGGTCTTGAACAATTGAAAGATAGAATGATCAAGTCAAGCACCATGTCTCAAGTTCTTGTTGCTCAACCATTATTTCGGAGTTTTTATAGGTTTTCAAAATAAAACTTAGAGCTTTCTTTGTATGACACTCTCAAGTCTCTCAATATATGTGTTATTTATGGATCCTCACCGAGGCAATAGTGATGTTATACCTTTCTTCCTGCAACTAAGGCTTATGTGGAGCTCATAGGAGTGAAAATAGCATGAAAGAGCGTACTTACAATACATATATTGTAAAGTCAAACCTCGGATCTAAAGAGAGTTGAGTCATACAATTAAATCAAGATGTTCATGTGTGTGGATATATGGTGGATATATATGGTGGCTAACCTAATTCTACTATACTCCTTGAAAACATATCTCTGTTTTGAAACTTGGAAATACTTTTATAAGAAAACATGGGCTATCTTATTCATCTCTCTTCTTTTTTCAACGGGTATGAGTACCCATTGTTTAAAATATCTCGGACACTTGTTCATTTTTTTCTCAACTCTTTTTTTATAAATAACTTTTGCATAGCCCCATGGTTCTTTTCTGCAACAAAACTTTTGAGAGATAGTAACAAGAACTTGGAGCATTTATTTGGTGAAAAATCTTATCAAGCATATTTTTGTTGTTTACTTCTAGTGTAGGAGTAAAACATTTTTGGATGGATCTAGATGGAATGACATGTTTTTGCGCCTACCCCTAGTGTTGGAGTAGTGCATATATGGGTTGTGTGTACGTGATCTTGATTTTAATTGAATGACAAAGCTCTCATAAGGGTCAACAAAGCTTGACTAAACTTAATGCAAAACAAGCAGCATATATGAGTGGAAGTTTTCCTAGCCTAAGTATCATGTTTGGCTCTGGTAGAAATTCAAGTTTTGTCATATAGAAACTCATCATGTAAAATTTTTATGTTTTTCAAAAGATAAATCTCCAGAACTTTAGTATCGCTAGGAAAAAGATAAGCAATAGATCAGACCTTCTCATATCATATTCATCAATTACCTAGACTTAGATCAAGCATATGCTACCCACGAGTTTTAAGTTCAGAGTAAATTCTTATATCAAAACACTCTTATCCAAAACTCGGGAGAATCCAAGGCTGAAAACTAGATACTTGAAAGGAATTACAATAGAGCAACTATTTATCATTTTCATTCAAGAGATTATCTTTAGAGTCCATATTATTTATTCAGCTCTTAAAAATCAAACTTAAAGAAAATTAGACACACGCTTTTTATTTTGCTTTCATTTCATCATTTAGATCACACATTACTAATATATAAGACAAAGACAAATTTTTATTTTGTTTTTGGTTATGCAATTTTTTAGCAACCATATAGCAAACTTAGAAACAAGAGAGAAAGAAATACTTATCTAGATACACGGGGATGTGCTTCCTCCAAGCTGGTTGTTGGCGTGGTTGTTCAGACTTGTACTTCTCAGAGCGGTTTCACCAACGAATGTCCTTCTCATCCATCAGGAAGTCAGATTCCTCTAGAGGGTGCTCTCCTAGTGGAATGAGATGAAGTCGACCAGGTGAACTTGCTCTTGACCTCATGTATCATCCTGTGAAAATACCAACAAAAACACCAAAAACTCGTGGAACGGATTAGGATAAAAGGGTTAGTGGTCTGCCATCCGGAGATTAGTTGTTCTTGGGATTGGAAATATTTTTAAAGTGATAGAATTCTAACAGGATGTCTATCTCATATATTTATTTTGGATTTTCTGATATAATGCATGCATGGTATTTTTTTTATTTTATGCCACCACGGTGAATATTCTTATGGGGTTTTACACACCGTAGAATTATTCACATGGGGCTTAGGATTTCATAATGCAACATGAAATTTTTATTTTATTTTCTAAGTGCAAAGCAAATGCAAAAAAGTAAATATGCTAAAGCAAAAATAATTTATGGAATGCGAAAAAGTAAATATGGATAACTACCAATTTACCTCCCAGCGAGGGTTCAGATTTTTAAGTCCTCCGGACAAGACTTTTCTCCAGTCTTGCTTATTGTTTGGGTGCATCTATCGGTCCTAGAGATGGAGACCTTGATGGTTGCATGTCTTGTAACAGTGACTCTGATGATGTCACCTTTTCCTTCCACGCCCGCTTGGTCTGTGGACTTGATTTTGACGGAGTAGATTCATCCTTCACAACTTCTTCTTCTTCCTCATTCTTGTGAAGTTGATTCCTCCGGCGTTGGGATGCTCGGCGTCTCCTCTTGGAGCGGGCCTTCTTTGGCTGTTCATAAATGGTATAACTATTGAAATGGCATCGTACCTTTTGTCCCGAGAATTGGAAGTGGACTTGTCCAGATCCGACGTAGATGATCGCGTTGCTAGTGTTGAGGAACGGTCTTCTAAGAATGATAGGTACATCTTCTCCTTCTTCTCCCATGTCAAGAATTATGAAGTTAGCAGGGACATAGTGATCTTGTATTCTTACCATGATATCTTTCGATATTCCCTTTAGAAATTGGATTGATTGGTCTGCCATCTATAATTGTATATATGTAGGGAACAAAGGTTCATCACCGAATAAGTAGTCATATGTTACCTTAGACATTATATTGACACCCGATCCAATGTCGTAGAAGGTATTGTGGAAAATTCTTTGTCTAATGGTACACTCGATCGTAGGTACGCCTGAATCTTCCTTCTTGGTAAGGAAAGGTGAAGTGAGTAGGTGGTCGTACACCGATCGAAGTGTGTTGATCATCTTGACTGATTCTTCTCTTGGTTGCCTGGCCTTGTTCCTCCTTCTTCGGTTGTTCCTCTTCTTGATCACTATTGTCTCTTCGGGCAAATATGCCATCTTTGGATGACTAGAAGAGTGATGTATATGATTCTTGAAAGTGAATATCTCCTTTTTATCCTTGATTGTGAAACAGATCTTGGTAGTGTCCGCATAGATGATGGCTTTTGTGGTGCTTAGGAAAGTTCAACCCAAGACAATGGGTGCCCATACATCTCCTCCTATTTCCAAAACCATAAAGTCTAGGGTACATATGACTGTCCCACTCAAAAAATGGTGTCTTCAAGAATTCCCTTGAGGTAGCAAAGTGACTGATCTGCAAGCTGCAAATGTATGTTTGTGTACAACAAAGTATCTCCATTAATCTTATCGTAAATTACCTTTGGCATAATATTCACACTTGCTCCGAAGTCACAGATAGGTTCTTGGAAGACGTGAGATCCAATAGCTATGGGGATGATAGGTCTTCCTAGATCTCCTTTCTTGACGAATAAGGAATAATCCTCCCATCTTCTAGTCGATTGTTCTATGTAGCATCCTACAACATTGTGAATATCGACAAAATTTGAAGTTTCGAGATCTTCTGGCTACCCTAAAATCTTACCTTTGTCGATCGAAGGAACAACAGCCGCCAACTAAGCTATTTGTGATTATATCATTTTATTGAAGCTATGCTGATTTTTAGTAGCTAAGGAGAAACTATCCATTCTATTATTTATATTTTCTTAGATTTTATCATTGGAAGTTAATTTTCTAGATAAGTCCTTCATAATTTTAGCTTGGCCAGAAATTGAATATCTCAAAGATGGTTGATTATTGAAATTACTGTAATTATTACCTTAATAGTTACCATGGTAATTACCTCGGTAATTCGACCTTTGTTGCTGATTCCATCCTTGATTCTATTGAGGACGATAGTTGTTGATGATGAAGTTCACATCCTCTCGGGTTTTAGGACAGTTGTTTCCTGAATGCCCGGTGTTTCCACATTCTTCACACGTCATGCGAGAATCATGAATGTGCATGACTTCTTGCTTCTCATTGGCTCGGTCTTCAAGCATTTTCATCAGCAGGTCCATCTTGGCAGACAACATGTCTACTTCCTTGAGTTGATGCATACCTCCACCTATCTTGCGGGTATGAAGACGTTCTTCGTTCCAACCTCGGTTGGAGACCATCTTCTCCACAAGAGCTATTGCTTGTGTGATTGTGAGTGACAAAAATGCACCTCCTACAGCGGCATCCACATTCTCACGGGTGTTGTTTGTCAACCCGTAGTAGAAAGTCTACATGAGTAGCCAATCCTCTATCCCATGGTGATGAGATTTTGAAATATAGTCTTGGAAGCATTCCTATGTCTTAGGGGCAGATTCATTATGATGCTGCTGAAAACTTGAAATTCTCCCACGCAGAGCATTGGTCTTGCCCGTTGAAAGCTCTAGTTTGGTTTTAGTAAATTGATGAAACCCTAAGTGCTAATCCTTTGCTCTAAGTGATCATGAGATAGAATGGCACATTCCAAGTGATTGAGCAAGTGGTGAAGATCATGTTGATGGTGGAGGCCGTGGTGATGATCAAGGGCTTGGACTTAGAAAAGAAGAAAGAGAAAAACAAAAAGCTTAAGGCAAAGATAATATCCATAGAAGCTTTTGTGTTTTGGTGATCGAGACACTTAGCGAATGTGGTCACATTTAGGATAGATAGCCGTACTATTAAGAGGGGTGAAACTTGACATGAAATGCGGTTATCAAAGTGCCACTAGATGTTCTAACTTATTGCATATGCATTTAGATTCTAGTGAGTGCTAACACCCTTAAAAATGTTTATAAAATATGCTAACACACATGCACAAGGTGATACACTGGGTAGTTGGCACTTTTGAGCAAGGGTGGTGAAGTTTGGGGTCAAAAGAAGAAGTCTCGTAGTAACCAGACTCAGCCTCAGGCAGTGACCAGACCCTAACCCCGCGTCCGGTCAGTGGCATGGAGTGAAGGCCGCCCTCGTTCCTCTGACCGAACACTGCACAATAAAAGTGACCGAACGCGCTGGGCCTATGTCCGGTCAGGTGGGGATGTACGCTTATGTGATTGACTTTGCGAGGAAGGATCGAGCGGACACAGGGGCGCGTTTGGTCATGCTTGACCTGACGCGTCCGGTGGCATTTTTGCTACTCGGGAACCTTACTGGATGTGACCTGACATTGGGTAATCGTGGGGAGCAGCACGTCCGGTCATGGCATGGCCTTGGCGCGCAGCGTGTGCTCTGACTTAGATCAGCGTGTCCAGTCCTCAGGACGGCATGTTTGGTCTTAACTTAATGCATGGCATGGGGTTAACTAGCCATTGGGATCGAACGGTGCTCATTTGAAGCAGGGATGCGTGGTAGCAATCTAGTGACCGGATGCTAGGCTAGGCTGCGTCCGGTCAAACTAACCGGCGCGTCCGGTCACCTCATGGAGGCAGGCAGCAGGGGAGCCAACGACTCCTTTTGGAGGGGCTCCCTATTTAAGTCGTGTGGCCAGTTCTAGCTTACTCTCTTGACCATTTTCATTGACATAGCAACTATAGAGTCAAGATGGTGGACTAGAGGGGGCTAAATAGTCCTTTCTACAAACAATCATGTCGGCTAACCGATACAAGTGTGGAATTTAAATTATCGGTCTAGCCAAGACTACACCCCTCTAGGGCTAAACTAGCCATTACCCCTTCATTGGGCGTTTTGCGGGCTGACCGGACGCGCTCGTCATAATGACCAGATGTGCTAGCCCAGCGATCCGATCACGCTACGCCATCCATGTGTCGCTCTGCGTTCAACCAAGGCTGCTCGATCTCAACGGTAACTTCACGTGTCAACGGTCAAAGACGACCGGACGCGCTAAACCCACGACCTGACGCACCCGAGCCGTGTCAGATCACTCCCGCACGCGTAGCCAACACTTGACCAGATGCACCTCTGCTCCATGACCTAACGCGCTACCACCTGAGTCTGGTCATTTCTAGAGAGCTCCCCAAGCCTGTGTTGGACCAGATGCGTTAGGTGAGTCACGATCGGACGCAACACCTGAGTCCGGTCCTTCACCACCTACCACATGTCAATGCTAAGCCAGCACCACTGCATCAGCGAACATCAGAGATGCCCGGACCCTGTGTGTCTAGTCACTCTTTGCGCCAGCTTTCGGTCACAAGACCGAGACCACACGCTCTCAGCTGCCACTTGACCGGACACGCAGGTCCTCCAGAGGCCAGCGTCTGGTCACTCACAGTGACACTTTCTCACCTCTATTTCTTCATCGAGTTGATCCACAACAACTCCAACCACTTCTCCATTATAAATGTGCTAACACCACCAAGTGATCACCACCTTGTGCACGTGTGTTAGCACTCTTTTCTTAACGCCACTCGATCCTAACACGTATGCAAAGTTAGATCACTCAAATGGCACTAGATGACCGATATGCAAACAAGTTTGCTCCTCTTAGTAGTACGGTCATCTATCCTAAACCGGTCATCAACTTCTCTACACACCTATGATCGGTGAAATAAAATGCCCTAGGTTATATCTTTGCCTTGCGCATTCTATTTCAACTCCTTTGATGTCGATGCAACACATGCACCAACCAATCACCAAATGATATGATCCACTTCATATCATCACGTGACCATATTGGTTTATCGATCTTGATATCATTTGTTCTTCACCATTGCTTCAGTCTATCGGTGCCAAGTCATCACTCAACTTGCCCTTCACACTTGCAACCAGTCCGTTGAGCCAAGTCTTGTCTTGATCTTCTCCACCTTAGTCACATGACTCAATGTCATGTCTCATTGCAATGAGCTCCTTCATCACATGTGTGAGCCTTGCAACAAATCCAAGCCATCTTTATCGTCATGGCATAAATTGCTCACATAAGTACCTATGGATTAATCACCTGTGTATCTCACATTAAACACAATTAGTTCACCTAAGGTTATCACTCAATTACTAAAACCAAACAAGGACATTTCAATCTCCTCCTTTTTGATAATTGATGACAACTCTACAAAGATATAGAAATTAAGCTCATTTCAAGCTAGCACTTCACACAAGTGTGAATTGCTAACTTGATTTGGATTTTATGCTACCTATCCAACATTTAAGCTCTATGTTAAGATTTGGATAAGCATCATAAAACCCAACTTGGTAGTGATAACTCCCCCTACATGTGAGCTCAAATGGTTTGGTTTCAAGTTTGCACACATGCATAAATATGAAATTTGTGGGAGTGTTACCACTACTAAGTGATGCTAAGGTGTATAGAATAACCTTTGAAGCATGATACCAATTGGAGTTACACTTTTAACACCATCCTTAGCATCATGAGTAGCTATACAACAAAAACACTAGAAACCCCATGAGATCAACATTATAAGCAAGGTTCTAGTACCACTTGTAAAAACACAAGTCTAGCTACCATCCTATGCATGCTAGTTATCAAATCATCATTCAAGTTCTATAACTAGCATACAACACACAACCATGCATATCAAATTTAAAAACTTATGCAATGCAAGCAAGCACATGACTATGCACATATCAAATGTAACCAATCAAAGTTCATGAGCTTGCTCTCCCTACTTATGTGCTTCTCTTATCCAAGAATTTTGATCCTTCTCAATTCCTCAATGTTGCTTCCTCTTTGTCCATATTCATGTCCAAATCCAACTTCTCTCAATATATTTGTACTAATCTTTCCCCCTTTGTCATCAACTTCTATAAAAGGTGTGCTTCTCTTGATACAAAGGGTTGCATTGGGGTAGATGGTTGACACTTGAATCTTGCATTTTGATGGGCAACACCACATATGTTGGAATGACACCATTTGTATAGCTCTTAGGATACCACACATAGGATCTTTGACCTTGATACCAATTGGTGGGACACCTCCTCCTTTGTCATAGCATGGGTCATCCAATTTAATAAGCTTGATGTGGCAGAACCGCCTAATCTAATGTCCTCCCAAGAGTACTTGTCCTCCATTTGACACTAAGTACCCAAGAGAGTGCACTAAATCATGCTGTTCCATCGAACCCACACATAGGGAGAGCTCAAAAATCCACATGTTTCATCAGGATCATAAATAAGAGGATAAAGCTTACAACATTCTTAACAATTTCTTACATCACTTTATTACAACATCAGAGTTGTTAAACAAATTGAATGCAACATCGGAATTAAAATTATTTACATGTAAACGAGTTTACACCCTTCAGGTTCACAAGTTTTATCTTACAGCGAAAAATAAACATATGATCAGAGTAACAATGGAGACAAAGATTAATTTAATGACTTGATGAAGCATTAACATAGTGGATGTTTATATACAAGATATGCTAGCAAATTTTACATATTTTCTTATAAAAACCTTTAGTGAGGGTTATAAATAAACACTACGATTCGCGGCGTGAAAGGAATCCTTTCTGAGCCCACCATAAGGTTTCCACACACAAGAGTCAGCCCTAGCATCCACCTGTCACCTGCAACAGGGGGAATGAAACCCTGAGTACTCAATTGTACTCAACAAGACTTACCCGACAGGAGAAAAGTAAAAGACTCCAAGGATATGCAAGGCTTATTTGGCTTGCTGGTTTATTACGTTTGTAGGGAGCATTACTAATAGTACATCCTTATGTTCTAAGTTTTTAGCAGTTATTTTTAGTTAATTAGCTAATCATTCTAGGTAAGTGCCTATGCTACTTTCAAGCATGCGGTAAGCCATCAGAACTAATTTACCATCTTTTGTATTCCAGTTCTTACTACGGTGCTAGACCATAGCCAAGTCATTACTTTGGCAGAACCGCCCGAAATAATGCCCTTACAGAGGCACTCGTCTACCACTAGACCCTAAGCACCCCGAGAGCGAGCTACATTAGGTGGATTCTGTCGAGCACACCTCAAGGGAGAGCCCGAATAATCCACACTTTTTCCCTCAGGATTAAATAATGAGAATAAGTTTACATTACTTAGTCCATTTCATACATCCAGAGTTCTTAGAAATATATTATTATAGTACCAAATTCAGAGTGCGGAAATTTAACAGCAGAATGAAAAAAATATCTATCGATAATATGCAAGGATCCGTTTGTCCCCACCAGAAGAATCCTTCACACAACGGCTACTCCTCAAGCAGTACCTGCAATAGGGTTAAATAAACCCTGAGTACACAATGTACTCGCAAGACTTATCCGACTAGTGGGAATAATTTCCCGACTCTAGGGAATATGATAAGCTTTATAGTTTGCTGGGTTCCTTTTTGCAGAAATCAATACTAATAGTGAATCCTTATGTATGTTAATCATTAGCATTCATGATTAGTTTAATATCTAACCATTCTATATAAGCATCTGTTCTACTTTCAAGCAAGAGTTGAGCAAATAGTTCCATTTCACCACCTTTCCTCTTTCAGTTCTTACTACGGTGCTAGAGTGTAGACAAGCCATACCGGATCTCCCGGTGATTCACGAATCAATGTGCCTAGCTGGGTACCCTGAAACACACGCCCCTCTTGTACCCTAGGCACAAGCAGGACCAACCCACCACTCTCCTATCATGCGGTCCAGGTCCCCATCCAAACTTGGACTCCAAGACCCCGCTCCTGAATCCTAGACTCAGTGCGGTGCTTAGACCTCCACCATCCCCGCCTCCAATCAGTCGGTCCGAAAAGAGTCGGAACCCATGACAAGAGAGCAACAAGTCTTCCCTGCACCTATACCCAAGTATGTGCTTGGGATAATAAGTCTGTGACTTACCTAGAGTCCATTGCAACGACCGGTCCTTAACCGACGTAGATAGGGAAAAAGTGTAACCAAGCTATGCCCCATTGGCCACAGGACATAACCTCTTACACCCACCAATACCCAAACCATATCCCTGCCCGGTCTCCATTTTTTCTTTCCAGATTTTATCATGAGTGATCATAATAATCACCTATTGTGAGTAACGGTAGGCTACTCACACTACCGAAATCCTGAGCATAGCAGCTACTCGACCTATACTAGTAGGACTCATAGGTAAGTTTATCTATGCATGTAGTTTCCATAAAATACATGTAATATAAATGCACATCATATATATATTCAGTGATCATTCAAAAATAAGGGTTATGCACCGGGGCTTGCCTTGGGCAGGCGAGGCGTCAGCAAAGTCAGCAATTGATGGCTCCGGGGCACCCTCCTGAATGAGAATCTCCTCCTCATACTCTTTAAATGATCTCCTCGTGCTCCTGTTCGCCCGCAGGCACTAACTCTACCAACTTGTTATCTACATGCATGAAATGATGATGCATGAAATGATGATGTAACACTTAGTAATACGGCAACAACAACTCTTAAAATAAAATACAGCTATCCAGCTACTAAGCTAGCTCTACCGACTATGATGCTAAGTTATCTATTATAAAAATTTCATGGCTAAAGCTATCACCAATTTGTCATAAAAATTTGTACAAATATTAAGCTAAATAATACTAAGCATTCCTAAACGAATTAATGATTCTACCTTTATCATAGATAACAGTAAACTAACTACACCAACAGATAGATAACATTTTTGTGAACCTAACAATTTTTGTTTCACCATTTTTGGACACCTATCGAATTTACTATAATTTTACAAAGATCAACTCAAAACTAAATTGAATAAACATTTACTAATTCCCTAGAAAAATGAAAAACTAGAATTCATCCATGCGGCCCCTCGTGGCTCGGCCCACACCCGCGCAATGCGTGCGGGCACACATGACCCGTCGGTGCGGCCCACGTGGGTGTGTGGCTCATCTGTGCGGCAACGGCCCACGACGCAGAGGCCCGCGCACATTGGCTTCTTTGTGAAAACACCCTCGATCTAACTGCTATTCCCCTGACTCTAATGCGCCCTATTCCTATAGTCTAGACTTAAGCGATTTAGCCCTCGGCACAAACCATCTTTACCACGGCCAAGTCCTGGGGCCAAAGTGCACGCACTGGCACGGCGGCGCTGGCACTGAGCGGTCACGCCGGCCAATCGGGACCCGCTCCGACCAAACTAGTGAGCCGAACAGCACCTATGACCCTAGAGCCTACCCTAGCTGAAGCTACAGGGGCGACGGAGCTCACGGCAACGGTGGCCACGACGCATAGCCAAACGCGCGGCGGCACGACCACGCCGGCCACCCAAAACCACCACAGTGAGAGATAGCTAGCCCTAAAGCACCACTAGCATACCCTTGTTGTTGCTGTGGGGGCGATTTGGCCAGGGATTTCTCGAACCGAGCTGGCCACGTGCGACCGTGAGATGCAACTGTGCACTGCCTTGACAACGTCGTGTCAGCGACCACGGTAGGCCGGTAGCGGCTAGGCTGAGGTGCGGGGTGGGGGGTGGGTTGGAGGGGATCAAGGCGAAGACACGGTGCCAAGGAATTGGATGGAGGTGGACAGTGCGAGGGTAATTGAGGTGAGTGTCACCGTTTAGCCTTAAGATGGCCGATGGGGAAGAAGACTCCAAATTGGAGCTCTACGGCGCATGGCTATAGCAGTGGCGATCACGATGCGTAGCTAGGTTCCCACTCAACCATCTGGCGCACTCAATTACTTGGATTAGACCGGACGCTGCGAGCTGGCTCAGGTGCGGCTCGGTGGCGCCGTCGTGACGCCATTAAAGGTAGAGGTGAATGGGGAGTGTAGCATGGCGCTTGCCACTCAATAGAAGAGGACAAGGGCACACACAGGAGGCTACACATGTGCGTATAGGGTTGACATGGCTCGCGCGGTCGCAGCACCTTAATTGACAAACCGATGGCGACACGGCCATGTGCCGGTGTAGCAGGCGCGCGCAGCAGCGGAAGTGGTGACGTGATGCAAGCAACGCAGGTGCACGCAATGTGACGACACGACACAGACGAAACGTGCACGTGCTGTGGCACGATGGTGATGGCGCGAGGCAGCTTGGTGATGGGACGGCAGCGGTCTATGGCGCGGCGGTGACAACGCGAGGCGGGCGCCCAGGCGGCAGCGGACCAGCCAGAGCGACTGGCCCACGACAGCAATAACAAGGACACTGCAGGGCAGAGCGGCCAGGCCAGCACGGTGGCATGCGTGCGGGTAGGCGTGCGCGAGTGCATCGGGCGGCCGGTGCGGCGACGCCCATTGTCGAGGCACGGTGACCGCATCCACGTGAGGAACTCGGCCCAAAACATGCCATGCATGCTTTTTAAAGCATCCCAAAAATCCAATTCGATGCTTCAATTGCTAAACCACCTATTCTATACTCGAGAGGGCATGTTAGGCTACTAAAACAAGCCGTAATACCCCATCACTTCTTAACCCGATTGCACTACCAAAATTGCCAAACTTAGCCTCGTCAAACCCTTTTCCGACTTAAGAAATTTGACCAAGTCTTGATCGGTTTCGCGTCAAATTCAATTCCCCAACCTATTAGACCAGTTAGCTAGTGAGTTCATTATTCGACTGTAGGTATTTCATCGTCATCTACAAGATTTGCACTACAAACTGTATTAAAGTTCCATATATGTGTTCTATAGCATTTTTGCTTAATAAAAATTGATTTAAAACCCTAAGTGGTATGACTTGACTATGAAATGTAACTTTCATTTCATGTTTTTGATGATCGTTTCAAGTTACAGAATTTGATCTACCCCTTTATTTTACATGCCTTAACACATAACCATGATGCTCATGACATGCTTTAACAAAAGATTTATAGTGTAACACCGAGGGTGTTACAAATCTACCCCCCTAAAACCAAATCTCGTCCCAAGATTTCATATGTCTAGTGTGGGAAAATATATAAGAATTACATTTCAGTGCAGACAACTACCTCGGTGAACCAAAAAGAAGATGGGGGTAATGCTTCAAGATATAGTCCTCTTGTTCCCACATGGCTTCATCCTCTGAGTGGTTTTGCCACTAAACTTTGTAGAATCTCACCACATTGTTCCTTGTCACTCTTTCTTTTTCGTCCAAGATCTTGACAGGATGCTCAATATACGTCAAGTCAGGCTAGAAGGGAAGCCCTTCAATTTCCACAGCTTCATCATGTACTCGCAAACACTTCTTCAACTGAGATACGTGGAACACATTATGTACCACTGATAAAATATCTAGGAGCTGGAGATGATAAGCAACCAGGCCACACTACCTCACAATCTTGTAAGGACCCACATATTGAGGAGCTAGCTTGCCGTGGACACCAAACCAATGCACCCCTCTCATAGGAGACACCTTGAGGTACACATAATCCCCAACTGCAAACTGCAAAGGCCTTCTTCGCTTGTCCACATAAGCTTTCTGTCGGCTCTGAGCTACCTTCAAATGACTCTGAATAATACTGACTTACTCTCGAGCTTCTTTGATAAAATCAGGCCCAAAATATCCATGGTCTCACACTTCAACCCAGTTAAGTGGTGTCCTACATTTCTTTCCATACAAAGCTTCAAAGGGTGCCATGCGAATGCTTTCTTGATAGCTATTGTTGTAGGAAAACTCAGCTAATTTCAAGCATTCGTCCCACTTCTCAGGAAAAGAAATGGCACAAGCTCTCAACATATCTTCTAGTACCTAGTTTACCCTTTTGGTTTGGCCTTTAGTCTGTGGATGGTAGGCTAAACTTTGAAGGAGGCTAGTACCAAGACACTCCTGGAGTTGCTCCCAAAAGTGGGAGACAAAGATGGACCCTCTATCGGAGACGATAGTGAGAGGGACTCCATGCAGGATCATAATCTGGTCAAAATACAGCTTGCCATACTGTCTAGCTAAATATCTGGAATCAACTAGGAGAAAATGAGCTGACTTGGTAAGGTGGTCCACAATGACCCAAATAGAGTTATAGCCCTTGGATGTGCGGGGTAAACCCACAATGAAATCCATGGAAATATCTTCCCATTTCCAAACAGGAATGGGCAAGGGCTACAAATATCCCAGGGTATGCATGTGGTCTGCCTTAACTCTCCCACAAGTGTCACACTCCGCGACGTACCAGGTAACATCCTGCTTCATATTGGACCACCAATATAAGTGGCGCAAATCATGGTACATCTTGTTACTGCCAGGATGAATAGACAACTTGGAATAATGAGCTTCATTCAAAATCTTCCTTCTAACCTCCTCATTTGATGGAACCACCAATCTATTCTTGTACCTTACTACCCCTTGCTCATCAATACTAAACTGAGGACCATGCCCTTCGGCAATTAGTTTCTTGATGTGAGGAATTTCTAAAGTGTCTTGCCTTTGCTCCATAATAATCTGCTCAAGTAAATCTGAGACTAAGACAATATGAGCTAGCACCTCAGCATGGTTGAGAGACAAGGGTGTTTCTTCAACCAGATAAGACTTCTGGCTCAAAGCATCAGCTACCACATTAGCTTTTTCGGGGTGGTAATGTACCTCTAAGTTATAATCCTTTATTAATTCCAACTATCTTCTTTGCATCATATTCAGCTTAGACTGAGTGAAAATATATTTGAGGTTCTTGTGATCTGTAAAAATATGTACTTTGTTTCCCAACAAATAATGCCTCCAAATTTTTAGAGCGTGCACCACGGCAGCCAACTCTAAATCATGGGTGGGATAATTCGCCTCATGCTTTTTCAGCTGGCGTGAAGCATAAGCTATCACACGCCCATCTTGCATAAGCACACATCCTAGCCCCATCTTCGAGGCATCACAATATACATCAAAAGGTCTATCAATATCTGGTTAGGCCATGACAGGAGCAGTGGTAAGAAGGTTCTTCAAAGCTTGGAAGGCTTCTTCACAAGCCGGGCTCCAAACAAACTTAGCATCTTTCTGGAGTAGCTTGGTCATTGGCTGGGCTATTTTGGAGAAGTCCGAAATGAAGCATCGATAATATCCAGCAAGACCAAGGAACTGACAAATCTGATGCACTAACTTGGGAGAATTCCAATTTAACCCATCTTGCACCTTGCTTGGATCTACAGAGATACCATCAGGTGTCAGGACATGTCCCAAAAACTACACTCGATCTAACCAAAACTCACACTTGCAGAGTTTGGCATACAACTTGTGTTCCTTTAATCGAGTCAGTACTATCCGAAGGTGTTGGGTAAGCTCTTCCTTGTTCTTGGAATATATCAAGATATCATCAATGAATACCACTACAAACATGTCCAACTCCGGCATAAAGACTGAGTTCATGAGATACATGAAGAATGCAGGAGCGTTGGTGAGACCGAAAGACATGACTAGGTATTCATACAACCCATATCTAGTAGAAAAGCTATCTTTGGTATATCATGTGGTCTAATCTTTATTTGATGATAGCCTGAACAGAGATCAATCTTGGAGAACACCTTGGCACCAGCTAGTTGATCGAACAAAGTATCATTACGAGGTAATAGATACTTGTTCTTAATGGTTACCGCATTGAGAGAGCGGTAATCCACACACATCCGAAGAGTGCCATCCTTCTTCACAAAATGGCTGGACAACCCCATGGTGATGAGCTAGGACAGAAGAATCCCTTTTCCAACAACACTTCTAACTGTTTCTTTATTTCAGCCAATTCCTTTAGGGACCATACAGTACGGGCGTCGAGAGATAGGAGCAGTGCTAAACTCTAACTCAATAAAGAACTCCACATCTCTATTCGGTGGCAACCCAGGTAGATCTTCAGGAAAGACATCCAGAAACTCGTAGACCATAGGAATAGAGGTAAGATCAGGAGAAGCTTCAGCATGAGCAGCAATAGGTAAGGCTGGATCTGAGGGCATAAGAAGAGACATTCTATCCTCAGAAGAAGGAAGTCGTAACTCAACAACTCTCTACTTCAGATCCAAAACTACCCCATATACATGTAACCAGTTCATTCCTAGAATTGCATCAATGCCTTGCCCAGGCAGCACCATGAACTAGAGACGGTAAGTGTGAGTTGCTAATACTAAGCTCACTGTGTCCGTCCGAGTATTAATGCACAACTGTGCACCCGGAGTACTGATTCTATAGGCAAAAGGTATAGCCATAAGAGGTATATTGTGTCTATGTGCAAATCCCATGCTCATGAATGAATGTGATGCACCAGAATCAAACAACACATAAGCTGGATGGAAATCAATGGTGAACATATCAGCCATCACCTGTTCATTTTGCAATATTTCCTCAACCTCTGTGAAATTAACCTGTCCAGATCGGCTCACTGGCACTTTCTTCTTAATAACTGTCCGCTTGATCAGGCGGGAGTTAGTTGAGGGCTGAGCAGACTAGGTAGGCTAGTTTTGCGGACACTCTTTAGCATAGTGGCCTTCCTTGCCACACTTGAAACAAACACTAGGCTTGTTCCACTGTCCTTGACGAGGTGGGACCTGCTATCCCTAGGGCTGCTGAGGTTGCACCTGCTAAGTCGGTGCACGGTACTGAGTGGAAGGAGCCTGAAAGGTCTGCTAAGGTTGTCGAAACGAATGCCCACCCGAAGACTGATAGGGCACCCGCCTGACAACCTATACTTTCTATGCTTGGGGTGACTAGAAGACCCCATAGCCACCTGCTTGCGCTTCCATTCTGCCTAAGAGTCACTCTACAATCCCTCCATGGCAATAGCAGCGTTCATCTTCGCCCCAAAGGTCTAGTAGTTTCCTGTATATAACTCCTTCAAGATGCAAGAGAGCCCGTGATAGAAATAGTACCTCTTCTTCTCATCCGTATCAACATGAGCCCCAGCATACTATGACAAGTGGTTGAACTTGTTGACATAGTCCATCACGGACATGCTCCCTTGCCACAGGTCTAGAAATTCTATCAACTTCCTGTTTAGAACACCAGCAGGAATATAATACTCTCTAAAGGCTGCAGTGAACTCCTACCAGGTCACCCGGTGATCCACCGACTGCATGGCATTAAATGTGTCCCACCATGCACTAGCATATCCCAACAGTTGTTGCGCTGCAAAGCGCACTTTCTACTCCTCAGTTATGGTGAGAAGCATAAACTTTTGCTCTAGGATACAAAGCCAATGCTCCACATCTAGAGGCTCAGCCGTCGGTGTGAACATGAGTGGGTGCATCTTTAAGAAATCCTGATAAGAGCAGGGTACCTCAGGACCACGGGCACCACCCCCATTCCCACCATTGCCTCCGTGGCATCCATGGGTGAAGCCGCCGATAGCCTATGCCAGCAGCTCCATGGCACGGGCTGACTCACGATGAGCAGCCAACATCTCCAACATCATCTCCGCATGAGTCATCGGAGGTGGCGGTGGTGGAGGAGGGGGAGCCAGAAGTGGAGCCTCATGGCTCTCCCCGTTGTCGTTCCCATTGCCCCGACCACTTTCACCTGGCCTTCGCCAAGACCATGGCCCGCTCTGGCACTGGTGCTCCCACGACCGGACCTCAAGTTCATCTGAAAACAGATAGGAACCAACCATTTAGGACCACCCTCCAGATCAAGAATAAGAGATTAGAGAAATGATAAGACATTTATTCAAGCATTCTTTTTGTTATCCTATCAATTTACTAATCCAAATTATACGTGTAGGGGGGATTTAGTTTTAAGTAAGATTCCCTTATCATGATGCATGCATCGGCCTGTACGCTCACTCAAGCCAGAATATAGCGTCATTCGCAAAATTTTTGGCACATCGCACACTCACTTTTCGCTTTGCTAACGATTCTTACGTAGCGTAAGTTAGTGTACCTATAGAAAACTGATTAGATAAAACTAGTGCCGCTATCCTAGATAGGCCATATTGTAAGGGCTTATACTTATTTAGATAATTTTATCACATCCTACTTTCGCAAAACTTTTGTTGGTCAAATTTTACGTTTTGAAAAAGAGTGACGAAACTTGTAAACTCATTATTGGCTCTGGTACCAACTATGGCTGAACCGCCCGAAATAACGCCCTTACGGAGGCGCTCATCTATCACTAGACACTAAGCACCCCGAGAGCGAGCTACATCAGGCGGATTCCATCGAGCACACCCTAAGGGAGAGCCCGAATAATCCACATTTTTTCCCTTAGGATACAATAATAAGAAAGAGTTTACATTACTTAGGCCATTTCATACATCCAGAGTTCTTAGAAATATATTATTACAGTACCAAATTCAGAGTGTGGAAATTTAACAGCGGAATGAAAAGAAATATCTATCGATAATATACAAGGATCCGTTTGTGCCAACCTGAAGAATCCTTCACACAACGGCTACTCCTCAAGCAGTACCTGCAATAGGGGTAAATAAACTCTGAGTACACAATATACTCGCAAGACTTATCCGACTAGTGAGAATAATTTTCTAACTTCAGGGAATATGATAAGCTTTATGGTTTGATGGGTTCCTTTTTCCAGAAAGCAATACTAATAGTGAATCCTTATGTATGTTAATCATTAGCATTCATGATTAGTTCATTATCTAACCATTTTATGTAAGCACATGTTCTACTTTTAAGCAAGAGTTGAGCAAACAGTTCCATTTCACCACTTTTCCTCTTTTAGTTCTTACTATGGTGCTAGAGTGTAGACAAGCCATATCGGATCGCCCGGCAATTCGTGAATCAATGTGCCTAGCTAGATACCCCAAAACACACACCTTGCTTGTACCCTAGGCACAAGCAGGACCAACCCGCCACTCTCCTATCATGGGGTCTAGGTCCCTGTCCAAACTTGGACTCCAAGCCCCCGCTCCCGAATTCCAAACTCAGTGCGGTGCTTAGACCTCCACCATCCCCGCCTCCAATCAGTTGGTCCGAAAAGAGCTAGAACCCACGACAAGAGAGCAATAAGTCTTCCCTACGCCTATACCCAAGTATGTGCTCGGATAATAAGTCTGTGACTTGCCTAGAGTCCATTGCAACGGACGATCCTTAACCGGTATAGACAGGGAAAAAGTGTAACCAAGCTATGCCCCATTGGCCGTAGGACACAACCTCTTATAACCACAAATATCCAAACAATATCGCTGTCCGGTCTCTATTTTTCCTTTTCACCATTTTATCATGAGTGATCATAATAATCACCTATTGTGAGTAACGGCAGGTTACTCACGGTACCGAAATCCTGAGCATAGCAGCTACTCGACCTATACTAGTAGAACTCATAGGTAAGTTTATCTATGCATGTAGTTTTCATAAAATACCTGTAACATAAATGCACATCATATATATATATTCAGTGATCATTCAAAAATAAGGGTTGTACACCGAGGCTTGCCTTGGGCAGGCGAGGCATCAATAAAGTCAGTAACTGATGGCTCCGGGGCTCCCTCTTGAATGAGAATCTCCTCCTCGTACTCTGTAATGATCTCCTCGTACTCCTGTTCGTCCGTAGGCATGAACTCTACCAACTCGTTATCTACATGCATGAAATGATGATGCAACACTTAGTAATACGGCAATAGCAACTCTTAAAATAAAATACAGCTATCAAGCTACTAAGCTAGCTCTACTGACTAAGATGCTAAGTTACCTATTATAAAAATTTTATGGCTAAAGCTATCACCAATTTGCCATAAAAATTCCTACAAATGTAAAGCTAAATAATATTAAGCGTTTCTAAATGAATTAATGATTCTACCATTTTCATAGATAACTGTAAACTAACTACACCAACAGATAGATAACATTTTTGTGAACCTAACAATTTTTGTTTCACCATTTTTGGACACCTACAGAATTTACTATGATTTTACAAAGATCAGCTCAAAACTAAATTGAATAAACATTTACTAATTCCCTAGAAAAGTGAAAAACCAGATTTCATCCGCGCGACCCCTCATGGCTCGGCCCACACACGCGCAGCGCGCGCGCACATGCGACCCACAGGCGCAGCCCAAGCGAGGGTGCGGCCTATCCGCGTGGCAATGGCCCACGACGCAGAGGCCCAGGCGTGTCGGCCTCTTTGCGAAAAAGCCCTCGATCTAACTGCTATTCCCCTGACTCCAATGCGCCCTATTCCTATAGTCTAGACTTAAGTGATTTAGCCCTCGGCACAAACCATCTTTACCACAGCCAAATCCTCGGGCCACCGCGTGCGCACCGGCGCGGCGGCGCTGGCACTAAGCAATCACGTCGGCCAACCAAGACCCGCTGCCACCAAACTAGCGAGCCGAACAGCACCTACGACCCTAGAGCCTACCCTAGCCAAAGCTACAGGGGCAACGGAGCTTGCGGCAACGGTGGCCACGATGCGCGGCCACGCGCGACGGCGACACGACCGTGCCGACCACCCTAAACCACCACAGTGAGAGATAGCTAGCCCTAAAGCACCACTAGAGCACCACTAGCCAAATCGCCCCCATAGCAACAACAAGGGTACGCTAGTGGTGCTTTAGGGCTAGCTATCTCTCACTGTGGTGGTTTAGGGTGGCTGGCACGGTCGTGCCGCCATCGTGCCTGGCCACACGTCGTGGCCACCGTTGCCACGAGCTCCGTCGCCCTTGTAGCTTCGGCTAGGGTAGGCCCTAGGGTCCTAGGTGATGTTTGGCTTGCTAGTTTGGTTGGAGCGGGTCCCGGTTGGCCGGTGTGACCACTCAGTGCCAGCGCCGCTGCGCCGATGCGCGCGTGGTGGCCTGAGGACTTGGCCATGGTAAAGATGGTTTGTGCCAAGGGCTAAATCGCTTAAGTCTAGACTATAGGAATAGGGCGCATTGGAGTCAGGGAAATAGCAGTTAGATCGAGGGCGTTTTCGCAAAGAGGCCGGCGCACGTGGGCATCCTTGTCGGGGGCCATTGCCGCGCGGATAAGCTGCGCACCCGCATGGGCCACGCCGATGGGTCGCGTGTGCGCGCGCGCTGTGCGCGTGTGGGCCGAGCCGTGAGGGGCCGCGTGGATGAATTCTGGTTTTTCATTTTTCTAGGGAATTAGTAAATGTTTATTCAATTTAGTTTTTAGCTGATCTTTGTAAAATTATAGTAAATTTTGTAGGTGTCTAAAAATGGTGAAACAAAAATTGTTAGGTTCACAAAAATGTTATCTATCTGTTGGTGTAGTTAGTTTATAGTTATTTGTGATAATGGTAGAATCATTAATTCATTTAGGAACGCTTAGTATTATTTAGCTTAATATTTGTAGGAATTTTTATGGTAAATTGGTGATAGCTTTAGCCATGAAATTTTTACAATAGGTAACTTAGCATCTTAGTCGGTAGAGCTAGCTTAGTAGCTTGATAGCTGTATTTTATTTTAAGAGTTATTGTTGCCGTATTACCAAGTGTTGCATTATTATTTTATGCATGTAGATAACGAGTTGGTAGAGTTCGTGCCTGCGGGCGAATAGGAGTATGAGATCATTGAAGAGTACGAGGAGGAGATTCTCATTCAGGAGGGAGCCCTAGAGCCATCAGTTGCTGACTTTGTTGATGCCTCGCCTGTCCAAGGCAAGCCCCGGTGCATAACCATTTTTTTGAACGATCACTGAATATATATATATATGATGTGCATTTATGTTACAGACATTTTATGAAAACTACATGCATAAATAAACTTACCTATGAGTGCTACTAGTATAGGTCAAGTGTAACACCCCTGGTGTTATGAGCTTGCTTAGCACCAAGATTTAGACCTAAGAGGATTTACCGAAACGATTTTCTCGGATGTTAAAATTTAACTTATGTTTAAAAGTGTCATTTTGGTGAATTATATTGAACAATGGGTTAATTAGTCCCTAGATGTTTTGTTTCTACGAGTCAGTATGACGTATGGACGTATGTATGAAATGCGTAGCAGTTGGAATTAATTAGGTTTAGGCATATTAAAAATTATGGTAGAAGCGCTAAAGGTTGTTAGTTCTAGCCAAGTTATTATTCTCTAAGTCGGAAACGATGATAGTAGACAATGCCGATTTAACATTCGAATTCTAACAAAAATTGTTAGGCACTAGATTCATGTTTTTGGTACTTATTGGTTGTCCTAAGGTGAGCACTCAAGATGGGTGTAGGTTATAGTAGTGTTGAGTGTCACGTGGAGCTCGGAAAAATTTGCCTAAGTTCATTAGAATGCGCTGCGAGCTTTGTGTCGACGCTCTGTCGTGAACTAGAACTTTGAGGACGAACTCATTTTGGCACGCATGTATCTTCCTCTCGGGTGGTCCTTTTGTTGTGCGGGTTGCCCCATTATGTTGCTGATAACATCAACTTTAGGGTCGTGGAAATTGTTGAACCTCAATCATAATCATTAGCAGTTTTCGTGTTGCTTTAAATTTCGTGCTCATCATCGTTCATCGGTGGCCCGGCCATAGCGGGGATGGGATGTCTCCCTGCCCTGCTCTACCGCTAGTCGACATCGGCGACCCCGCTCGGACCCGCTGCTACGATTTAATGCATCACGCCAAGTCTTTTTTCTATTCACCAACCGGGCCACGTGCTCGTGGTCGCTGCCAGCTTTGTCATATCATCTCTGCTGCACCATGAATGCCTCTGTCTGCCTCTGTGTCTCAGCCCCCTTTTTCCCTCTTCCAGTCGAGCTCTCCTTGACCTCCGAAGCACTGCCGCCCACCCGTCGTCTCTCCCTTCCCCCTTGTGAGCGCGCGCGAAGCTCCCTTGGTCCCGCACTAGAGTCGCAGCCCCAGCTCTTGCTCGTCCTCCCTGCTCTCTCTACTTTCCTCCTACGCGCTGGACCTGCTGCTCCTCGGCGCGCCCTCGTCGCAGCGCCCTGCCGTCGTCCACGTCGGGCTACCCCTGCGCACTGCCTCCATCATCGCCGACCACCCACAGTGCTGAATCAGTCGCTGGTCGGTTTCCTCCACTGCGTGCTCTGTTGTGGAGGAGGTGAGGACGTAGAAATATAAACACGAGATTTTTCGAGGGGCTAGGTGTAAATTACGTGACTCATATAAATAGTGCTTTGGATCTCGGGTTGAATAGAGAAAAGTGCGGGGTCCTTTCTACAAAAATGCGCGCCGTGCCTGGGCCATGCCATGTGGGCCAACCTATTGGGCCGCTCGTCCTACGCCTCCACGGCCGTGGCCTGCTCCGCGCCTTGCCTGGGCCATTCGCGCCGTGATGGGCTGCGCGCCCTGTTTGGGCCAGCCTTGTGAAGTTGGGCCGCGACTGGCCAGTAGGCTGCGCGCGCGCCTGTGGGTCGAGCCGCGCTGCCGGACTACCACCACACCTAGGCCGCGTGTGAGCGGATTCTCGCCTTGGGCCGTTGGGCCGAATAGGTGGCCGCTGGCCCTTTAGTTTTCTAAGCAATTGCTAATTTAGTTTCAAAAATAAATTTGTAAAATCAATATAAATTTATATAGTTATTCAAAAATTATGAAACTAATTTTCTTAGGTTTCTGAAATCAGGACCTATTTGTTAGTATAATTTGTTCACCTAGTTTTAAAATGTTCCAGGGTTGCTCTAATTATTTTAAAATGTTTATTATTGCTAAAATGTGAACTTGTGGGAGTTTTTGTGAGAAAATGGTGATAGTGTTAACTCTAAGAATTTTTCAGTAAATTACTAATATTATTAGCTGCTCACTGTAAATTTTATGGCTTCTGAATAATTAGTTTGCTAGATAGATAATAATGCCCTATTTCGAATAAAGATTAAATCGATAGAATGAAATAAAGAAACACCTTGGAATTTTATAACTAAAACACTTGTTGGGAGATACCACCTTTCTTGACAATGTTGATACGTAGATTAGTACATTAGCCATTAGAGCTAGCCTGTTAGTTCGTAGTATGTACTCTGTTTTAAGAGTTATGGTTGTCTTGTTAATTATCTATTGCATCATTTACATCAATGCATATCATATAGATACGATGATGGATCAACGGATCAATTAAAAGATGATTGGGAATCTAAAGATGGTGTAATGGTATTCTTTACAGGAGATGATGCAATGGGTTTTCTATTCAGATGATGGTGGATGATCTGAAGATGTAGATACTAACATTTTAGTATATATCTTGTCCAGGCAAGCCCCGGTGCATGACCCATACTTTTCTACACTTTAAATTATATTTGTGCATTAAGTTTTAAGGAGTTGAATGAAACCCACTTGCATATATATCCTTATCATATGAGTCTTACTAGTATGATAGGATCGTGTAGATTGCTATGCTACAGGACTCCGATAAAAGTCGAGTGATTGCCTGTCACTCATGAGATATAGGAAATATATTATTGTATTACTATCACTTGGAATATATAAATGGTGAAAGGAAAAATAGAGACCAGGTAGGGATATGGTTTGGGTATTGGTGGGTGTAAGAGGTTGTGTCCTGCGGCCAACGAGGCATAGCTTGGTTACACTGTTTTCTCTGTCAGTGTCGGTTAAGGACCAGCTGTTGGATTAGACTCTAGGCAAGTCACAGACTTATTATCCCGAGCACATACTTGGGTATGGGCGTAGGGAAGACTTGTTACTCTCTTGTCATGGGTTCCGGCTCTTTTCGGATCGACTATCAGGGTGGTTTTTGGGTGAAGGTCCTTGCACCGCACTGAGTCTGGGACTCAGGGGCAGGGGCTTAGAGTCCCAGTTTAGACGGGGACCTAGATCCAGTGATAGGAGGGTAGTGGGTTGGTCCTGCTTGTGCCTAGGGTATAAGCGGGGCGTGTATTTCAGGGTACCCAGCTGGGCTCATTGATTCGTGAATCGCCGCTGTATCGATACGACTTGTCTACACTCTAGCACCGTAGTAAGAACTGAAAGATGAAAGATGGTAAAAGAAAATCTGATTGCTTACCACATACTTGAAAGTAGCACAGGTGCTTACATAGAATGGTTAGTTAATGAACTAATGATGATTGCTAATAAAATCGAATATAAGGTTGCACATTTAGTAATGCTCCTGTAGATGCAATAAACCCACAAGCCAGATAGCCTTGCATATCCTTGGTGTCCTTTCTTTTCTCCTGTCGGGTAAGTCTTGCTGAGTACAATTAAGTACTCGGGATTTTATTTCTCCCTGTTGCAGGTGACAGGTGGATGCTAAAATTGACCTTTGTGTGTGGATTCCTCCTGGTGGGCTCAGAGAGGATTTCCTTTATGCTGTGATCATAGTTTTTATTTATAACTCTCACTAAATGTTTTTTCTAAATAAAAGTTTTATAATCTATTATCGTAGTTTATATATCAATGTTTCATCATGTCATGAATAGATATTTATTTCCGCTGTAATTCTGATCACATGTTTATATTTCGTTGTTAACTTAATTTGTCTATAACTCTGATAACATGATCATATTCCGCTATTATAAACAATAAATAATATACTCTGATGTTACATGAAAAGTGATGTAAGAAATGGTTAATAATATTGTAAGCTTTATTCTCTCATTTGTGATCCTAATGGAAAAATATGGATTTTTGGGTTCTCCCCTAGGGTGTGCCCGACAGGACCACGTAATTTGGTGTGCTCCCTTGAGTACTTAGTGTCTAATGGAAGACGAGTACTCCTAGGAGGCATTAGATTAGACGGTTCTGCCACATCGAGTAGCTACTATACTCAGGATTTCGGTAGCGTGAGTAACCTGCCGTTACTCACAAATAGGTGATTATTATGATCACTCATGATAAAATGGTGGAAAGGAAAAATAGAGACCGGACAGGGATATGGTTTGGGTATTGGTGGGTGTAAGAGGTTGTGTCCTGCGGCCAATGGGGCATAGCTTGGTTACACTTTTTCCCTGTCTATGTCGGTTAAGGACCAGCCGTTGCAATGAACTCTAGGTAAGTCACAGACTTATTATCCCGAGCACATACTTGGGTATGGGCGCAGGGAAGACTTGTTACTCTCTTATCATGGGTTCCGGCTCTTTCCGGACCGACTGATTAGAGGCGGGGATGGTGGAGGTCTAAGCATCACACTGAGTCCGAGATTCAGGAGCGGGGGCTTAGAGTCCAAGTTTGGATGGGGACCTAGACCCCGTGATAGGAGAGTGGCGGGTTGGTCCTGCTTGTGCCTATGGTACAAGCGGGGCGTGTGTTTCAGGGTATCTAGTTGGGCATATTTATTCACGAATCACCGAGTGATCCGGTATGGCTCGTCTACACTCTAGCACTGTAGTAAGAACTAAAAGAGGAAAGGTGGTGAAATGGAACTATTTGTTCAACTCTTGCTTGAAAGTAGAACATGTGCTTCCATAGAATGGTTAGATAATGAACTAATCATAAATGCTAATGATTAACATACATAAGGATTCACTATTAGTATTGCTTTCTGCAAAAAGGAACCCAACAAACCATAAAGCTTATCATATTTCCTGGAGTCAGGAAATAATTCCCAGTAGTCGGATAAGTGTTGCGAGTACATTGTGTACTCATGGTTTATTTACCCTAGTTACAGGTACTGCTTGAGGAGTAGTCATTGTGTGAAGGATTCTTCTGGTGAGTATAAACGGATCCTTGTATATTATCGATAGATATTTCTTTTTATTCCGCTGTTAAATTTCTACACTCTAAATTTGGTACTGTAATAATATATTTCTAAAAACTCTAGATGTATGAAATGGACTAAGTAATGTAAACTCGTTCTCATTATTGGATCCTAAGGAAAAAAATACGGATTATTCGAGCTCTCCCTTGGGGTATGCTCGACAGAATCCGCCTGATGTAGCTCGCTCTTGAGATGCTTAGTGTCTAGTGGTAGACGAGCGCCTCTGTAAGAGTGTTATTTTGGGTAGTTCTGCCACAGCTAGGCTTGAGGAGAACAGGGCGCCTAGCTGACTACCTATGCCA
Source organism: Miscanthus lutarioriparius (assembly GCA_904845875.1). Taxonomy (NCBI): domain Eukaryota; kingdom Viridiplantae; phylum Streptophyta; class Magnoliopsida; order Poales; family Poaceae; genus Miscanthus; species Miscanthus lutarioriparius. Next base: position 14,803,474 of record CAJGYO010000008.1, read on the forward strand.
CCCACTGATGCGAGGAATTACGCTATGAAGCCTGAGCTGGTGATTAGGAAGAGGAAGGAATGGTGGCTTTGCGCACGGTGCGGCTGTGGGGAGGTCACACAAGTGAACCCGAGCGGATTAAGACGACGTGATCCCGATCGATGGCAGCAGTACGAGCACGTGCACATAGACGACGAGACCTAGAGGCTTGGCGCGAAGCGCTCGGAATGGCATGGAAAGACCTGAACGGACACATCAGCATTGGCTAGTGGGGGCAAGCATGGTAGAGATACATCACCATCGCCCCTACGACCGAGGTCATTGGCCTAGACGCGGTGGCATTGGCACCTACCCAGAGGCTCGACACGGTAGGGGAAACAAGGGTGGGGTGAGCGCCATGATGGCAAGGCGATGATAGCCGCAGCCTTGTCTCGTCCCCACGCGTGGCTTGGCAGCCAGAGGGTGGCGCGCGCACACAGTGATAGCAGGGCTAGGCCATAGCTAGCCGGGACGACCAACGCGAGGCCAAGGGTGCTGCGTGGCACTGACCGGGCACATGAGCTAGCCAGCGACAACAGCCTAGCCACGACCTTAGTTCAGCGCCAGTAGCACACACATGCGTGGTGACTGCGCCCACGGGACCAGCGGCTGAAACGGTGCCAAGCATGGTTTTTAAAGCGAGCCCAAAACTACTTAGCGTCTCGATTAAGACAACCAATTCCACTAACCTATAGCTGGTGTCAACGGCTAACTAGCAAAGCAATGCTTACGACCAGAGGATGGCCCAAGAGAAAGACAGAGAGACGCCAAGATAAGATCTTCGCGCTGAACACCGGTTCATGAACCGAGCACCAAATCATGGTTCACAGCGCGTTCTAAGGAGGTTTGGGCAATTTTTACAGCGCCAACGCAAAATCAAACTAGTCCATGAACTACACCATGCTAAGGTACTCACTATGGTCAACCAACAGTACAAAAACATGGATCTAGTGTTTAAGAAATTTAATCAAAATTTAAATGCCAAAACGGCATCGCCATTAGGTTTTTAGACTTAAGTCATTTTCATTATAGAAGCTGAAATTGAATTCCACATTCAATTCTTGAGCTATCAAAAACACTATTGAACAACATCTACTTACCAAAACAAAAGTTGCATTTTCATCTACACCACTTGCTCATCATCTTACATAAGCACTATACACGAGTTATATTTTATTTTTGTTTATAGAAATTATTTTCGTACCAAATAATTAAAACTTGTTATTTTATTCTTCTTGTTAGGATTTTTATTAGCACTTTTACGCACTAAGTAAATTAACTTAGATATTTATTTGATTTCTCTCAACCTTAAAAGTGAGTTACACAGGGTTTGTTTATCATTTCATGTGTGTTTTAAATTTTTAAAACTCGAGAACTTATTTTGCTAATTTCTCTTAGCCCTTAACCTAGGTGCTAAGCAAGCTCGTAACACCAGGAGTGTTACACTTGAGCTCTTGTAGTGTGAGGGAACTTTTCTTTATTTGATGATCACTTAAAGTTGAGGATCACTTGTGGAACCAACGTCTTGTATGATTGATACTTGGTGATTCATTATCTTTGTGAGATTGGTTCATTATCTTTGTGAGATTGGGAGTGAATATAAGTATATTGCTTGAGTGATTGCATCTAGAGGCACTTGGTGATTGTGTTTCATATCATCTTTCAAGTGGTATTTTGACTCTTGCCTCAATTGTGCATGAGTACTACAAGATTCCATGTCTCCATGCACAAATTTAGGGGGAGGATCATCTACAAGATGGATTTTTCATTTGTTTCTCTTTGTGGTTGTCGCCACCTAGACGGCTTGATGCAGCGAGGATCGTCGAGCGGAGGAAGGTGATTGTCTCCGGCTTCGATCACGGTGATTGTAAGGGGTTCTTGACCTTTCCCCAGCGAAGAGCCAAAAGGTACTCTAGTGGATTGTTTGTGGCTTGTGTGATCCTCATCTTGGGTTGGTTGTCTGACACCCGATTATGGGTTAGACGTGTGATACCTATTAGCGCGTTAACCTCCAAGTGAGTGAATCGCCATAACGGGGACTAGCTTGCCGGCAAGCAAGTGAACCTCGGTGAAAAATCTTGTGTCATCTTGTCTCCGAAAAGTTCATTTGGTATTCATTGTGATTGATTGATCATCTCTTATCACGACGGTATCAATATCACTACCTCTCTCGTGTTTACTTTTTTTTTTGTAGCTAAGCTCTTTAGTGTAATTAATTTTGAGAGCTAGTTTATGTCTTGTCTAGTGGTTAGTGGGGCTCTTTAGTTAGCTTTTGAGAGCTCACTAACTTAGTGGTAGTGACTTAGCTTCTTGTGTGATATAGAGATCATAGATAACTATAATTGTGAATAGGAGGCTTGCATTTTTTGGTAGCCTAGTGCAACACTCGCTTCGCCATTTAATTATCTAACATCTTGGTTTAAGTGTTGTTGTAGACATTTTTAATAGGCTATTCACCCTCTCTCTAGCCATTAGGACCTTTCACCCGTGGGAAAGAACTTTGCTAGAAAGACATTGAAGCAGTTCTCTCATGTAGTGTTTCTATCTTTATTGACATAAAACCATTGCTTCGTCTTCCCAAAAAATGAAAATGGGTAGAGGCGAAGTAAAATGACGTCTCTGGTAACTCCCTTGATGGTGAAAGTGTTGCAGATCTCCAGAAAGTGTTGGGGATGAGCACTCGCATCTTCATGTGCCTTTCCACAAAACTAGCTAGCTTACACCATGTTGATGAGAGCTGGCTTGAGCTCAAAAGCATTGTCATGGCTTCAAAAACTGGTATTAAGTTTCGCCTTGTATGGTTGTCTTTCGATTCTAAAGCTGGAACTTTCTTGAGTCTAGCTCTAGTCTTCCTGATTAATGCCTCTGGATCTTCAATGTAGTTTATCGGAAGGTCAAAATCAGTCATACATTACCCTGCATAAGATATAAAGGTAGACAGCATAAGGGTAAACCTGTTTGAGTAGGGGTTAATGGTTTTCTCGGTCACATCAATAAGTACAAGTTTATCAATATTCCATGATTGCCTAGCTACTTTCCTCGGCAACGACGTCAGAAATGCTTGTTGGTATTTATTAACTTGTCACTTGTTTAAATAGCCACCTAATGTTTGTTGACATTTCTTAACATCACATTTGCTAAGTTGTCATCCCTCGCTATAATGCCAGAAACGCTTGCTGATACTTTCTAGCATCACCACTAGAATGACACTAAGAAATACTTCAAGTATTTTATTGTGACTAGAAAAAATGTGTGTGTGTATATATATATATGAAGGGATCTGCAAGCGCACATATAATTTATTATTGTAGCATTTCACCCGGAAATATTTTAGGTATCGTTATTTATATTTTTACCACAAGGAAGGACGTATAGTTGAATATATTGATAACTTATACGTATGATGGAGAAGTAAACCATAACCAAACTTCTATTCACAGTAGGGGTAAGTCAAGAGATAAATATGATAAGTAAAGATAAATGATAAATGATCACTCAGAGTAATCCTTTCTATGACATTAACATTGCTAAGTAGAAATTAGAGGAATAATTCCTAAGTCATTCTTAATTACAAGTCAAAACTGTTGATTAGTGCAATTACACTTAGTAGTTGTGGCTAAGATCAACTTCATATCTACACATAAAGGATATTACTAAGGAAGATTAAAAACATAGTATGTCTTCCTTCGTAACTAGATCCTACTTGTCCTATATTCGGGGAGTGGATTACAAAGGACTCAACGGGAGTGTCACATCCGTGATCTACCACATGACCCGAAATATAGGATGCATCCGTAGGTAAACAACATATAAGCACCACGCTTACACAATGTCAATCACTCACCCCATATACATTAGACCGAGCGCTATACGAACTTATGTTTGAATATAATGATAATTTAGCTATACTAAGCATATAATCAAAGTAAACGATGAACATGATAACTAGGAACATGAATAATATTAAGAACAATGTCGAATCAATTATAGCAAACACATGAATAATAAAAGATATAAAAGAGGATACAAGGGGCTATACCAAGCCACGCTTCTTAACAAGATTAGGAATCCAAACAAAGCTTGCCTCCCTCTAGATCTAGCCTAGCTAGCTATACCCTAGAATATGGTGGAGTTCTAAGGATGATCAGGGTTTGATCCCTTGAATGATTAGGGTTATTGATGCCCTGGGGGTGGCAGGGGTTGGTGTATATAGGGGAGAGCGTCAATCCTGAGCCCTTAGATCAAACCAACTTGAAAGAACGGCGTAGATGCAAACTCTAAGGCTGTGGAGAACCGACATAGCAACAAGAGGTTGACAGGGGCCCCACATGGCCGGCTGGCCTGTAGGTGGGGCCAGCCGACCCCACATGGCGCCCACCCCCTCTCTGTTTCGGTGGTTCGCCCTCTAGAGTCCTCTGAAACCTTCTGGAGTTATTTTCGTCGCGGATAATTGTAATTAAATCTGACATTTGGGTCTACCTTAATAGATTTTTTAATAAACCCTGCTGAAAACATAGATTCACTGGAACTCATGGATTTTGTTAGTTTAAACCCCTAAACCTATATTGGTGATCATATTCATATATTATGTTAACGGTTTATAATGGTTGTTAACTACCGTTAACACCATGTTAGTTGTGGCGCTGGACAGACAGGCATTAGGGCCGCAACTAGTGGTGTGGAGGCCAGCAAAAGGGCGACGACGGCTGGTGGGAGGGCTAAGGATGGACCTTGTGTAGGTTGGTGTCTAGGCGTTATGTTAGTAGTGAATCTTGTCCGAAGAGGAAGCGAAGCGGTGACCGATTCAGGCACCGCGCTCGTGAATCGTGTATCGCCGTATGCACTCTGCCTCCCTCCTCTTTGTTGTGAGCTAATGAGATGATTGGGAATGCACACATTTGGCCCAAAGCCTAGAGCCAGGCAAAAAACTACATATATTATAAGGGGATATAAGACCATGTTTGGATCGGAGAATTTTGAAAGGAAAATTGTAGAATTCATAAAACGGAGGAAAGAAAACTGCAGTCATTGTTTGGATTGGACGAACCAACGAATTCCCTTCCTTTGGAGTTTGGAATATTTTATAATGACGCTCATTTCACAGGAAGTGGAAAATCCATTCCAATCTCTTAGTTTGATGGTTTCTCTTCCTATCATGTAAGTCCGACGCAAAACACGTGATGAAGAGTGAAAAGAAGCAGCCAACACAAAGGAGATTCCTATTCCTGCCTGTGAGGCTAGATGCTTCTAATTTTTTTTGTCATTTCTAGTTTTAAAATTCTTATGTTCCAAATACCTTTTTTTGTTTCTTTCGTCCTCGTTTGGATGTACTCGGATTCGTATCAACTCCACATGTGTTAGGACGAATTGGTGATGAACTTGAACTAAATTTCATTCTAATCTATCCCAACACATGTTAATTGAGGTGAATCTAACAACATACAAATAAGACCACGTGTGTTTTTCGGTCCTCTGTTTTTATATTCTATTCCAATTTCTCTATTCTAAATATGTCCTCAATGGTTTTTTAACCACGCCTAGAACAATGGCCCTAGGCCTAAATCTACCACTGGTCCTGTACCAGGATTATATTACTTTTTGGATACGGTGAGTAAATAAAATAATTAGAAAATCTTAGTTGGCGCCCGTCAGGGTTTTACGCCGCCTAAACCCCTCCTCCCAGAACCCTAGCAGGTTAGCACCCCAAATCCCATGCCGAGCCAGCTCCTTCAGAGACTACCCAAACTGCACCTACGAACCCAGCTCACCAAACGCAGAAATATCACCTCCGTCCATGCGCAGCCACGGAAAAAAAGAGGGAAAAGAACCAAACCAACGCGAGGGCGCCTCACCCAGACTCCCAGAGGCCGCACGAGAGGAGAGATTAGGCTATCGCCAAACAACGTCTTCCCAAAAAAAATATAAGTCCATTTTATGTTTGGGTAATATTACGGTTAAAAAATTTAATATATATTTTTTATCTTTTTCAGTAATAGGATAAAAAAAACATTTTCTGTAAATAAGTCTTAGAAGAGAGAATACTCAACTCATATTTAAGTTGTGTCTTTGCTGTAACCTAAAATAGAAGAGAGAATACTCATATATAAATATTTTGTTGGAGGTTGATACAGTACCTCCACGATCCATTTTAGGTTTGGATCTTCATCCATTATGGATAGTCTTAGACTGTCTTCAACGAGGAACCCATATAAATATCAAACCCAAAATGGATAGTAAAGATTAAAATTAGCCTCCAATAGAGTACCTATACGAGAGACCTATTTTGTGTTGCTGAAGAGGCATAATCCAAATATGAATATCCTCCCTCCTGAAAATCTATTTGTAGAAAATAATTTTTTTAGGTCTCACTGTTGAAAAAAATATCGAATATGTATCGAACCTTTTATCCGTAGTGCTACTTAAAAGTACGAATGAATATTGTATTTGGGTCGTTGGTGATAGCTTTACGAGGGTCTGCCCATCCGTATAAAAGGAGGGGGCGGCCGGCGAGGGCTGCAGCTCCCTCCTCGGTTTTACCAAAACAGCCCCTCGCCCAATCATTCCCTCCGTGCCTCGTCTTCGCGCCGCCTCTCATCTTCCCGGAGCTGAAGCTTCCGCGCCGGCGGCGGCGGCGGCGGTAGGTCACTCTCACTCCCCTACCAAATCTCCTTTCCATGCATGATAATTCGATCAAATCCATCTCGATCAAATCCATCTCGTCCGGGCGTCGCGCTGAGGTGGAGGGGTCTCGATTGGTGAGAGGGTTTAGGGTTTTGATCCTGCAGCAGATCGTGCGCTCGGCTGGTATTTTGTCCCGTTGTGGTTTTGTAGAAGTGGCGATGTTTCTCTGTGGCTTTAGAGAGCCGTGGTGTATGCTGTCCTGTGAATTTTGTATTTTTTGGCCTAATTAGATTTGTTGGTGTCGGTTTCTGGTTTGAACAGGAATATGGCGGGGAAATCCAAGGGTGGAAAGAACAAAGGGAAGGCGCAGGGCGCGGGTCAGTCCGCCTCTGCTGAGCCAGAGGTGCCGGCGACTGACGGAGCCGAAGTGGTTAACCCAGAGAATGGGGAAGTAAACGAACCCCCTGCCACGGAGGATGGTGTGGCAGATGTCGAGAAAGGAGACGGGGATGGCCCTGAGGCTGTGCAGCCTGCAAGAAAGCCAGCTGAAGGTGAGGCTATGGCTTCTTTACTTATTCACTGATACTGACATACTGCAGTTGTATTGTATTGCTTGAATAGTAATACAGTGAACACGATGGGACATAGTGTTTTACCTGGGTACAGGTGGACAATATACTTTTGATCTAGTATGTTATTTGGCTGAAGCTATGCTGAATAAGTGACGTGTTTGCTCCTTCAATGTTTGTATGGCTGTGCTTACACTAATGATTCTGGATTTATGTGTTGATAATACTAGTACTTTGTAGTGATATAATATTTCTGGCCAAGCTCTGTTAGAGTAATCATCTACATCCTTACATGTTTCAGTTGGACTGTTAAAACTTTCATCTATGGAATTTAGCATGTTGTATTGTTGTTGTTTTGCATGAAAAACCTTGCCTGCATGCTTTTAAATGGAGACAATTCCTGTGAATGCACTGCTGCTTTAACAATTAACCATTCAAGCAGGAGAGCTTCATCTGTACCCTGTTCCTGTCAGGACACAATCAGGTGAAAAGCTCGAGCTGCAGGTAACTGTAAAAAATGTTCTTTCTTTGTCTATTTGACTTGAACTAGTTCTGTCGTTTCATGGTATGCTATTATTTACAGCTAAGCCCAGGAGATTCTGTTATTGATGTTAAACAATTCCTCTTGGATGCTCCTGAAACATGCTTCTATACATGCTACGATTTGATATTGCATACTGAAGATGGGTCAGCTCATCAGTTAGAAGACTACAATGAAATATCAGAAATAGCAGATATAACTTCTGGTGGATGTTCACTGGAGATGGTTGCTGGTATGTAACATGTTCCAGTTTCTTCTCTATTGTCCTATGTCAGTTCTTATTTCGTGGAGCTGAAGTAAATGTTCTTTCAGCAATATATGATGAGAGGTCTATTAGGTCACATCTCCGACGTGTGAGGGAGCTACTATCCCTGTCTAGTCTTCATGTTTCCCTATCAACATCCTTAGCTCTGCAGCATGAGTCTGCTCAGGGAAAATCTGCAGGTACATCAGGTCCAATATTTTTTTGATCTGCACTTGTACTTATACCTTCCATATTTGGTGTAAACGCCTCAAGTAATGTTTATAGTACTATATAAATTCATGCAACTTTAAAACCAACCTGCTGTCGATTTTGACCTTACTTGATTCTACCCCTGCTCAACAGGTTCTGAAAAAAGCCCTATCCAGGAGCTTGATGGTTTAAATTTTATGGAGGATAGTGCTGGTGCTCTCACTAATTTATTGGCTTCTGCACCAGCAGAGATAAAAAGTGTTGAAAGCATAGTTTTTTCGTCTTTCAATCCTCCGCCGAGTTATCGGAGGTAATCCTGCCATCTTGCATTGCTACCATTGTCATATTATTCTTGCGTATCTTCAGAACCATTCTTATAAAAATCAGTCTTCTAGGCCTATTAATAAGCGTAACACAAGGAGTACTTAGCATCCTGTTTCCATTATAACCAGTCAATGTGGTCTGATCCTCCCATTTTCCCCATAATCGGGCTGCTATCAAGCCATATACTGAGCCCTCTTTGGCACAGCTTCAGCATTCCAGCTCTGAGCTTCACCTTAGATCTTGAGTTTGTATGCTAAAATCAAGAACCTTAAGACTTCTTTGTCTAGAATAGAAAAAAAACAGTTCAAACAAACAACTTAGGTGTATCCACAGCTAAAGCTCCACAGATTTCTGGAGCTAGAAATACTCAGCTCCAAGAAATCCATAGACTTTTTTGGCTGGAGCTGGAGCTCTCCCAAACAAGGCCAAAGTTCTGAAAGGTAGGCTTTACCTTTTCTATAGAATGCTGGAACAAGTATATTTGATTTTTTTCAAGATTGTTGCATCGCAATAAATAAATAAATATAGGTAGTACTCTAGTGCTCTATCCTTTTGTTGGGATCTGCACAAAACTTGAAGTGCTTGATGGGTTAAGTGCAATATCCTTTGGTTTGTCTGCTTGTGCTTTAAAATGTCATTAGCTCAGAGAGTGCAGCATAGAGGCACCACCCATTATTTTCTCAAGTCTGGTAAGCTCTGGTCATTTTGCCTAGAAAGGTGTTTTTACCTGAAGATATGTTGCTTTGCCTATACTTGGGCTATGTTAATATTTTTTATGTTAGTCATAAGCTGTGATGTTGGAATTCTGGATAACTGTATTATTGTTTTTCTGTGTATTTCTTATTAGGGGCTATTGCGTTCTTGCTCATATTTTGAACCCCAATTGTGATTTTACCCCCATTTTCTTCCACTTTGTGTTTTTACCCCTGCTTTTCCAAAACGAAGGTTCAGTTTACCCCTACTCCGTGAACAGCAGGTAACTCAGTGTTAAAAAAGTTGACAGATGACAAGTTTACCCTTCGAATATTGCGTTTTGCCCTATTTCAAACCCCAATGTGATTTTACCCCACTTTCTTCCACTTTGTGTTTTTTACCCTACTTTTCCAAAGCGAAGGCTCCGTTTATCCCAATTCTTAACTCGATTATCTACATCGGGATCAAAGCAATTAAAATTAACAAAATCCTGTAAAAGACAAACTTACCCTTATCTCTCGTAGTCTCTCTCGCGTCCCTCTCGTCTCTCAGCTAGCAGGCGCGCTCTGGCAGGCTGGCGCGCGTCTTGGCGGATCGCGGGAGGCGGCGTCGGCGAGTGGCTGAAGATGGAAGGCGTCTCTCTCAACTCTACACCCACCATCCGCTTGAGTTGAGAGAGAGAGGCGGGCCTTCGACCCCATGGTCGGCTGCTTCACGAGACGCCGCGCTGCGCCGATAGCGGCCGCGTGGCTCTGCCCGCTGGCTGCCTGCCAAGACCACGTGCTCCACGCTTGAGTCAAGTCATCAGCGGCTCGGCCGCTTCATCGCGGCGTGCCGCCGCTCGTGAAAGCGGCCGACCATGGGCGGCGAGACCCGCCTCTCTCTCACCACCTCTACACCACAGACCATCCGCTAGCCAGTTGAGAGAGCGAGAGAGGGACGACTTCTCCAGAGACGCACCGAGAGATAAGGGGTAAGTTTGTCTTTTCACACGTGGCTTTTTGTTAATTTTTAATTGCTTTGATCCGATGTAGATAACTCGAGTTAAGAATTGGGGTAAACGTGCCTTGTTTTAGAAAAGTAGGGTAAAAATACAAAGTGGAAGAAAGTAGGGTAAAAATCACAATTGGGGTTTGAAATAGGGCAAAACGTAATATTCGAAGGGCAAACTTGTCATCTCGTCAACTTTTTTAACACCGCTGCCTGTTGTTCACGGAGTAGGGTAAACCGAACCTTCGTTTTGGAAAAGCAGGGGTAAAAACACAAAGTGGAAGAAAATGGGGGTAAAATCACAATTGGGGTTCAAAATAGGGGTAAGAACGCAATAGCCCCTTCTTATTAAGTATAGATGTATATATTCCATATACTGGGCTTGATGCCTAATTCTGTAACATTGTTGTGAGCTTGTCAGTTTTGAGTTGGGATTTTGAGGAATTAACACTTGATAGTGGTTTCCTCAGGTTACATGGAGATCTCATCTATATTGATGTTGCCACATTAGAAGGAAACAAATACTGCATTACCGGAAGCTCCAAATCTTTTTATGTTAACAGTAGCAATGGAAGTATATTTGACTCGAAATTTACAAAACAAGGACTGGAGGCCAGCACTCTTGTAGGCCTACTCCAGAAGATCAGTGCCAAATTTAAGAAAGGTCTGCTATTGATCTAAATTTTATCCTTGTTGGTTGTACTGCACTATGTTTAATCTTTGCTGACATTTGGACAAATCTTTTGAAGGTTTTCGTGAAGTCTTGGATCGCAGGGCATCGGCTCATCCATTTGAGAATGTTCAGTCTTTGCTTCCAGTGACTTCTTGGTTAGGAGCTTATCCTGTGCCAGGTAATGTTGTCAGTGATTCACTCCCCGACTATATTACATATTAGAAATCCAAAAAAAGAGCTGTTCTGTGGCTTTTTTGGGGGGTTTCCTTTTGTATTCTCTAATATGTTTTTGAAGTGCTTTGGTGCAAGTATGACTCGACCATGCTATATATTACTGCCTAAATTTAGTTTTGCCACACTTTCATTGGAAGAAAATTGCCATATAGACTTAGGTAATCTCTAGCTAAAACTCTAGTCTATATTAAGTGTGCCATGATGCTAAACAGATTATACCAATATGTTTGTCTTGTTTAAACTTCTCCTATTGGCTTCATAAGCTACGAAGGCATTTCAGCAGTACTGTTTCCTTTTCAGCAGCTTGGAACCTCTTACTCTTCTAATTTTCTTTCTTAATGATATTCGATAATGATATATTGGATCTCTCAATCTTGGTATAAACTTACCATTGGCAATATGTTATGAGAACTGAAAGCACTCCACATTCTTATATGTAACAGCGCATAGAAGGGATGCAGCCAGGGCTGAAGACTCTGTTGTGTTGTCATATGGCACTGAATTAATTGGCATGCAGAGAGACTGGAATGAAGAATTGCAGTCCTGCCGGGAGTTTCCTCATGGCAATCCTCAAGAAAGGTTCTTTAGTTGTTATCCCACTTACTGGATTGACTGCTTTATACCTGTAGTAACTCATTATTTTTGGCTGCGCAGGATATTGCGTGGCAGAGCGCTCTACAAAGTAACATGTGATTTTGTTGATGCTGCTGTAAAAGGTGCAGTTGGTGTCATTAATAGATGCATACCCCCAATAAATCCAACTGACCCAGAATGTTTTCATATGTGAGTAAATATAATGTCTATCTTTCTGCTTTAAAATCAGAGTAAACAATGTCAACAGGTTCTACGTTGTAGGAGTATTTTAGTAAGGTTATATCCGTTGCTGTGGCTATGTATGCTTTTTTCATGATTTTTGAAGCTAATGTTTTTTTGGAGTTTGTTTAAAGTTGAAGGGATGCCATTGAAAAGCTGTGTAGAGCCTATCCTAAACTGATACATGGTTCAACTTTTTACTCTCTGTGAAGAGCCTAAAGACTGACAATAACAAACACTGATCAATTTATATCTGTTATCAACCTGTGGTTTTAGGTACATCATGGAAACTTAATTTGTCTGCAGCTGATTTGAATTCAGCGTGTTATTTTCAAAATGCTCATCCATTTCTTCGTCATGTCCATTTGAATCTAGAACATCCAAATGTCGTCACAATCACATGGACCACTTCAATACTTTAATTATATAACAGTGATGGGTTCTGCACTTACTATTAGACAATATTTACAAATCTATAGTCTAACCTAGTTGCCATGGGACCAACCAGATGACCAATCGTGATTAGTCTTCAACCAGACTGATTAGTAGAGCCTAGTCGGTTCTAGTCGTCCATTTAGTCGGCGTATATATTTCAGGACATATACATACTATATATGTGCCTATATGTACTATATATATAGCGTACACAATAAAGCAAGCATCAAGACTACATTAGTGGTTAATTGGTGACTTGTAAAAGTTGATTTCTGAACTGTACAGAACTCCATATTCCTGTCCCAACAAGTGAGTAGCAGAGGGCAGCACGGCAACAAGCCGACTAGCAGAGAGGCTGCAGAGTAAGGGATGGAGGAGGAAAGGCACACATTGTCAGAGGAGGAGCTCATCACGAAGAGAGTGGTGACTCGAACTGGCAGAGGGCTCTGGCGGCTACTTCATCGGATACGAGGAAGACACACAAGAGACAGGGAATAGAGTGTGGGGGAGGAGTTTCGTGCGGCGGGAGGAATCATGCGCGGGAGAGGAATCACCCTCGTGTGCGGGTGGAGAGGGATCATGCGGGAAGAATAGTAGCATCTTGTGGGAGGAATTTGTGCCCAGCGTCGGGGAGGATTCCAGCGCGCCTCCTACTGTCCGTTTTTGAGCGCTCATATGCGAACCCTAACCGGCCAAATTGCCAGACCAATAGCCCACATGTAAGCCCGGTTAAGCAGGCCCACGAAAAACAGAGCGACCAGCCTAGTTGGATGACTAATCGCGATTAAGCAACGACTAATAGGACGGCGTGTAAACACTGAGTATTAGATCTCTATCACGGTGCTTATTTATAAAGTATCCTGAGTTAGTATGTCTCTGCTCGGACGCTTGAGTGATTGTAAAACTTATGTTGAATTATTGATAGTAAATTAAAAATTAATATCAATGTCTACTAGATTATAAGCATTACCATTCTGTATTCAAAGTACGTCTTTTTTCACCAACTTGTACTTCCGGGAGTTGTTCCATGACACATTCAACTACCCTGCTTCTTTACTATTGTTCCAAGTTTATTTTCATTGTTTCCCAGTTTACCTGTTTATGGGTACTTTAATTGATTTTTTGTTTGTCAACATCCGCATATTCTGATATTTTTACTTTTCTATAAAGGCATGCTGAGGTAATTTGCACACTGTCAATTAAAGTTCAATCTTTACCCTATCTCTTCTACAACACTGAGTGTATTCTTATTTGTGCTCTTGTTCTAGCTTGGTGAGGCCTTTTAATTTAAAAGGTTTTGCTTCGTCATTTTGGTATTAGTGTAATGTTGAGTTATTTCCTTGTAATATGGATTGCTATGGCTACAAAACTGTTAGGAGCTTATCACTTTCTTGCAATGTATACATGCTTGGTCAAGTCTTATTTGAGTTTCTTGACAAGTCTGTTTTAATTTCGCTCCTTCCAAAGCTTACCCCTGCTATTCCTCTATCCCTGCCCCAGGTATGTTCACAACAATATTTTCTTTAGTTTTGCTGTTGACTCCGACTATGAACACATTTCAAAGGACCACAAACCAGATTGCCAAAATGGCTCCAGCAGAAGCACCAAGGTTTCCTCCCCAGATGTGATTGCTAAGCCAGATACAAACCATGCTGAATCTGCTGAGGTAGCTGACTCAAAATCCGAAGAGGCACAACTCGCGGATAGCGAGCAGGCGACATATGCTTCTGCAAACAATGACTTAAAAGGAACTAAGGCTTATCAAGAAGCTGATGTTTCTGGCCTTTACAATCTTGCGATGGCAATAATTGATTACAGAGGTCACAGGGTTGTAGCTCAGGTCTGTATAGAAATTACATGTCCTGGTATATATAGCGCTTTTAGAATCTTTTGCTGTTTCTATTATGTGTTCTGTAATCTGTTTCTATTATGTGTTCTGTAATCTGTTTTTTTCACTCATAACATCTTTTTGTATATTATTATGTCAAAATGTCACAAATGGTAAGCTAAACTCCAACTTACGTTCCAATTATACTGGACTTGTAGAGTATCATACCTGGTATTCTTCAAGGAGACAAGTCAGATTCCCTTCTGTATGGCTCTGTTGATAATGGCAAGAAGATATCTTGGAACGAGGCGTTCCATTCAAAGGTCAGTTGTAATAAAGAGTAAACATTTTTTTTCTGTTGAAAGAAGTCTGAAAATTGTGTTCATGTTTCTTTACAAGTGACTAGTCTAAACCTTGAAATTTAGTCCAGTTCAAATATTTGTTAACTAATTCTGCAATGCCATCTTCAGGACTAAGGTTTCGGTGCAATGTGAAGTATGATGATCGTTTATAGGAATTGTTTTAATCAGGCAACTTGAATTGCATGCTATGTTAAGTATTCCGTACTGAGCAACATTGTTTATAGTGCACACTGACATATGGGTTGAGTGACTTATATTTCCGTCTTACTTTCGGAGTGCTTACATTTCAGGTTTTGCCTAGCTTTTTATGTTTTTTTTTGTTGTTGCTTTGAAGTACACTTGATTCTTGAAGTCTTGGTAGGAAACTTGCATAAGAATATTTCATTTGCATAAGAATATTTCAATTATTACACTCGATTCTTGAAGTCTTGGTAGGAAACTTGCAGTGATCTGTCGCCACTTTAGTATTTTATGCTATGTGCACTCAACTTTTGGCAATAATTATCTGGGCCAGAGTTTTAATAGAACTCAAAAGGTCAAAACTAATGTTAATGTTATTTCATCTTCTTTTGCAATTTAGCTTGTTCTCAGACTTTGGCTTATTCTCCAGTGTAACTAATGTTAGTGCTGTTCTGTATTGCTGTTTTAGGTAGTTGAGGCTGCAAAGCGGCTCCATTTGAAGGAGCATGTGGTTTTGGATGGTTCTGGCAATCCTGTAAAATTAGCTGCTACAGTCGAATGCAAGGGCATTGTTGGGAGTGATGACAGGTAATTTGATTCTTGAAGTTACACGCTGGGGTCTGTTGATGTCTGGTATAAGTAATGAAAGCACTCACTACCATTTCATTTTCTTTTCTTAAAAGCTCATCAGTTTACATTTGTCTGTGCCTGAAAGCAATGAGCATGTTTTGAGAATTATTAGTAAGCATGTGGTTTAACTGTAATTGCTGGGTTCTGGCAATCCTGTAAAGTTTACATGAACTGTAAAAAGCCCTTAGATTTTGTTTTTCTTCCTGAGCTACCCTTTTTCCTTTTATAGCAATAACCGGGGGTTTTGTACTCGTTGGTATATTTAGCACAGTTGTTTTGTTACTTACTATCATGTAGGCATTACATTTTGGATCTGATGAGAGTGACTCCTCGAGATTCTAACTACATTGGACAAGAGCACCGCTTCTGTGTGTTGAGACCTGAACTTATAGCATCATTTGTTGAGGTTAGCTTATCACATTTTTTAATCCTATTCGCCAAATTGTAACATGGTTTATTTTGTGGAACATTTGAATTGCATATTACTGTATTTTATCATCTATATTTGTGCAGGCTGAATCCATGAAACAATCGTTTAAGCAGAAGGTTCCAGATGCTCCAGTTGCAAGTACTTCTGATGCTAAGGTTTGTGTCGATAGCAATCCCTGTGTTCTTTCTGTTTGTTCAGAAGCATTATACATAAATAAGCAACTAACCATTGATTTTTTTATGCCACTTCAATAATGCAAAATTGTTGAACTTGTAATCTTTTTGTGTCATTCACATGTTCCTTAAGATTCAGTGGCATGATCCCTAATTTGATTACCTAGAGTAGAGGTCTTTAATCGAGCGGTATATATCAATTTACTGTTGCCAATTTATCCCTCTTGAATACACTCATAGACCAATGGTACTAATAGAATGAATAGTAAGACTGAATAAAAGAAGGTATGATGTTAAACATTTGTAATCTGGAAAATTATTCCTGTTGTTACAGGCTACCTCTGTTGAAGGAGATGACAAGTCTGAAGAAAGCTCTGTTCATACACACGAGGAAAATGACAACTCAAGCTCTGAGATTCTTTTCAATCCAAATGTGTTTACGGAGTACAAGCTTGCTGGCAGTCCAGAGGTCTTCAAAACTACTCTTTGTATAATTAATATCCATATATACCAATTTGATAACATTGTAGTGTTTGCTATTCCTAGGAAATCGCTGCTGACGAAGAGTTGGTAAAAAGGGCTGGCACATATCTTATGGATATAGTGATCCCGAAGTTTGTTCAGGATCTTTGCTCCCTTGATATCTCCCCTATGGATGGACAGACTTTAACCGATGCATTGCATCTCCATGGGATAAATATTAGGTATCTGGGCAAGGTTAGTCTGAGTCTATAGGTGGACCAGCTGAAATTGACATTTCATTTCATCTGTTCTGTTCATTATATGATTCTTGTTTCAGATTGCAGGCATGGTCAAACATTTACCACACTTACGGGACTTATTTTCTGCTGAGATAATAGTTAGATCTGCAAAGCATGTTATCAAGGTAGTATAACTTTCTTAATTATGCTTGTTACTGAGTCTGTTACTTGATTGTGGGATTTATTGCAAATTTATGAAAACCTACTAATGTGTAAAATTTATAGTAAACTGCAGTTAGGGTTTTCTGACTACCAATCTGGAAATGAGTGGTTTTATTCCTGTTGATTTTAATCCATTCTTTTTCCACAACTGTAAAGCCGAATTTCATTACTGGGCAGCAATGAAATTTCAACGAGTTTAACAAGTTTTGCAACGCGTTTGCGACCATAACAGGTACTTGCCCACACCTCTGAACACAAAGGGTTTAGCGGGTTAGGCAACACTACCCCTTACCGGCGCAAAAGCTTAGTTTTCAGAAACGACTTGAACTAAAGTACTGGCTAAAAGGTTGCTTATTAGAAGCAATTTGAACTAAAGTACTGGCTAAAGAGTTGCTTATTACAAGGCACTCAGAAGGCTGACACAGCACACAGGCTGAAGCAAGGGTCGAGCCACTGATTCCAAATCACTACTTGATAATTGCCTTGGAGATCTCTGGTCCACCATTCTCTTTGATGGAAATGTAGCGCCCTTTCCTGCATAACCCAGTATTTCAGGACAGAGCAGATTAAACAAATAATCACGGGAGGAGATTTGATTCTTTTCCCTTCAAAACATGTAGAGGTTCTTATTCTCCAAATCATCCAGCACACTGCTGCAAGGCCAACCATGTACATTTGTTTTCTGTAAGGCAGGCTCCATTTTATCCAAACCTTGGTGTGGTTTTAATCCATTCAATTCGCATCATCGTATTATTATATAGTTATTCTTGTTTGAAGGGCAGGCCCGGTGCAATGGTGAGAGTTGTCTCACTGAGTCACCAGGTCGTGGGTTCGAAGCAGCCTCTCTGCAGATTTTGTGGGGGGAAGGCTTGCCTCGGTTTTTCCCTTCCCCAGACCATGTGGGAGCCTCCGGCACTGGGTCTGCCCTTTTTATTCTTGTTTGGTTCCTTCTTGTATGTTAACCAAGTTGTTTGTTCTCACTCAAGGATATACTGAGGCAAAGTTTGGATCATGATATTGGGCCAGCTATTGCTCATTTCTTAAGCTGTTTCGTGGGGAAAGTTTTAGGTGCTTCCACAAAGGGTAGTCTTAGCAATGCGCAGTCAAAAACTCTGAAGGTATGCCTTCCCAAGCTTGGTAATCTTGTGGTTTTGATATCTGCAGCAAACACGACTATTGAATTTTGTGATGTCGCAGTTTCATCTTTTTTTATATGATTTTTAGGGTCATGAAAATAGCCAAATTCAAAAGTCTTCTAAAGGCCATAAACTGAGCAATGCTGCTGCTTCAAGAAAAAGCTTATCAACTTATTCCCATCTAACCTCTGATGGAATTTGGTTTAGCATTAAGGAATTCGCAAAATCAAAATATCAGGTACTTATGATTTCTGCTGTGTTTCTTTGAGGTCTTCACTTTTCTATTTGAAGAACATCACTAATGTTTTTTTTTTTTTTTTTTTTTTTTTAGTTTGAAGTGCCAGATGATGCAAGGCTTTCAGCCAAAAGGGTAGCTGTTCTCCGCAATCTTTGCCAAAAGGTTAGTACCATTCTGCCTTGCATGCTACTTGTTTATAGCATGATTGTTGGTTTATTTGCTACCAAAAATATTGGTAGTTTGTGTTTGGTCCAAGCAACTTCTATTGTCCTTTTTTTATCTAATATTGGCCTGCATGTTGTATACATGCTCTCTGTAGTATAATAGGCCCATTGAAACTATCAAATGCCATTGTTTGTGCATCTATTATTTTTTTTAGTCACTGTACCTTGTACATGTAACAGGTAGGGATAACAATTGCTGCACGCAAATATGATCTGGATGCTTCAACTCCATTCGAAGCCTCAGATATGTTAAATCTCCAACCAGTTGTCAAGCATTCTGTTCCAACCTGTACAGACGCAAAGAATCTTATGGAAGCAGGGAAAGTCAGGATGGCTGAGGTATACAACTCTGTTATTTTTATTTCTGATATAGTATTGTCGCTGTGAGGACTTATCCTGTTTTCTACAGACTGACATATATAATACTCCGTAGTGTTGTGTTTTTTGTACAACATGGATGCAAATTTTATTAATGCATTTGAGCATTTCAGGGAACATTGAATGAGGCATATGCATTGTTTTCAGAAGCCTTTTCACTGCTTCAACAGGTATACACAAAAGCTGTTTAGCTTGAAATATCTGCAGAACTTCTATTTACTTGACCTTTGATTTGAAATTACAGATAACTGGTCCCATGCACAAGGATGCTGCAAATTGTTGCCGGTAAAATGCTAACTTCTTTACTTGCCTATTGTGTTGGTCTTACTTTTGTAAGGAACACACACATGAGAAATTGAACAATCTATTGGATATACTACGCCACATTCTTCCATTTAGATCATGGCATATGCTACTCACAATGTGTATATGGTGTTCGGGAAAAAAATACTCATAACGTGTACATGACTTCACTATCTTTCACCTCTGTGAATTACTATGCACGTGTATGTAAGAGTTGCATTACATCAGGGATACGATATTTAGTCAGATGTTCAGCTATGAAATGCAAAATTTGTTTAGGAGTTGAGGATTTTTTGTCATTTACTCCCTCCATTCCAAATTACAAGACGTTTTAGCTTTTCTAGATACATAGGTTTTGCTATGCACTTAGATATACACTATGTCTAGACTCTAGATACATAGTAAAAGCAATGCATCTGAAAAAGCCAACACGTCTTATAATTTAGAATGGAGGGAGTACTTTTGTTGTTCTCTACGTTCAGATTTAAATCCTTGGGGAAAAAAAAACAAAATGCTTGTTCTTATTTGTTATAGGTACCTTGCTATGGTTTTGTACCATGCTGGTGATACAGCCGGAGCAATTGTGCAGCAACATAGGGAACTCATCATAAATGAGAGATGTCTTGGTCTTGATCATCCGGACACAGCCCACAGGCATGCATTTTTGTTTAAAAAAATGTTACTGCTAAATTTTGATATTATCCTTGAATCTGACTTGAAGCCTTATGTTATCATTGGAAAAAACTTATCGCCTATGCTAAATCCCTTTCGTTTATGTTAAAATTGTGAAGCAACAGTGGAAAATTAATCTAAATTTTGCTATAAAGTTCATCTAAAATATGTAGGTTAGCCGCTGAGCTAGCGTTATTGTAGTCATGCAAACATATTTTAGCTTATTAGTGTTATGGCATGTCTTGAATTCTACTAGTTTCAAGTTAGACAGAATCATATTTTCTTTTTTTTTTCTTTGATTTGTCAAATGCATTTTACATTTTTACTCTATTCAGCGAATTTTTACTATCCTTTTACACCCATTTCTTCTTCAGTTATGGTAACATGGCGTTATTCTATCATGGGCTCAATCAAACTGAACTGGCACTGCGGCACATGTCCCGCACACTGCTGCTGCTAAGTTTGGCGTCAGGACCTGATCACCCAGATGTTGCAGCAACTCTCATAAATGTTGCAATGATGTACCAGGATGCCAGCAATATGAATACTGCTCTTAGGTATCTTCAAGAAGCCCTTATGAAGAATGAGCGACTTCTTGGCCCTGACCATGTTCAGACAGCTGTGTGCTATCATGCTCTTGCCATTGCATTCAGCTGTATGAGCTTATATAAGCTTTCAATTCAGGTTAGTTCTGACAACGGATACTGATGGGGTAGTTATTTCAAACTGTTGACTTGACATGTTGGTGTTTCATGACAGCATGAAAAGAAGACTTATGATATACTAGTAAAACAATTAGGGGAAAATGACTCACGGACAAAAGACTCAGAAAATTGGCTGAGTACTTTTAAGCTTCGAGAAGAGCAGGTATATTTTCTATGTTTGTTGATTAGCAATTTACTTTTCAGAATATTGCAAGGGATATTGTGTAATTATCTTGACAGAACAATAGATTGTGATGTTTGCTAAATGGGTTAGTGTAGTTATTTTATTTAGCTTTACAGTCAGCAAGAAATTTTACTGGTTGATTCACTTTTGGCCCTGAGATTCTTGTGTGCGTCCTAATGTGCCGTTATTATGTACTGGTAGAAAGTATGTCCATAACGTATGTTTTTTTCCCTTCTGATCTATTACCTCTGCATATCTTTGTCATTGTTGCATGTTGAACATTATTCTATCGTCAATCTCCACAGGTCAATGCCCAGAAGCAGAAGGGCCAGGGAGCTAATGCATCCGATAACGCTGTTAAATTCTTGAAGGTAAGCTAAATTGCAGACCGACCTTCTATACCAGCTTAAATTCATCTGACTTTAATGGCCGAAGCAATATCCATGCTTCCACAGAGAGCTTACTTTGGACAAAGTACTGTAGATCATAATCCTCTTTATGATGCATTTTATTGTTCTTTTATGCTACTTTTGGTTGAATATTTACTCCTATAACTGTATGGCTATTGATATTTATATCTGCAGATATTGGATTTATGGTTGCATGGAATAACCTCTTGCTTTTGCAGGCAAACCCTGCATTTTTACAAGCAATGAAGGCTGCTGCCTTACAATCAGGTGATGGGTCAGCAAATGTCAACAGGTCGCTCAATGCTGCAGTAGTTGGAGGTGTACCACGACTGAGAGGAGTGGATGAGCGAGCTGCTCGAGCGACTGCAGAAGCTCGGAAGAAAGCTGCTGCAAGAGGCCTTAATGTCCGTAATGGCCCTGCGGCAAACCATGCGTCTGATGAACTAGCTCAGATTCTCAAACTCATCAATGCTGCTTCAGGGTCTTCCACGTCTGCCTCTGCAAAAACTGAGGAATCTGCCTCTGAAGGGCAGGCAACAAATGGATCTGTTCAAAACGGAACTGCAACTGAAGCGATGGCTGCGGATACCAACGGGCCATCTGCATCTGCTAAATCCACTGTCAACACACCAGTTGGATTGGGGACAACATTGGAGTTGAAGAAGCAGAAATCAAAGCAAAAGTCGTAGAAAACCTGTGCCTGGAATTTTTTCTGGGCAACAGTTTTGGATTTTAGGGTGATTTGGGTTTTTACCTTTTGGCCCTATTCGCTTGTCTTATATTCTGTACTTTTCGGCTTATCTTTTCAGCCGGAACAGTATTTTTCTCTCACAACCAATCAACTTTTTTATAGGATTGCCACGTTCACGTGGTGGAAGAGTTCATTTGTTTTTGTTGGAGGTTCTTAGGAGGGTTCAATAATCATTACAAGAAAGAAGACAATTGTTTCGAATCATCATTGATAGACCACTGATGAGATAATGGCTAATCCTTAAGCTAATAAATCTGTAGTCGGTACAGTACCTGTTTAAAAAATTTGTGCAAGATTAGTATGGTAATTTGTTGCCCAACAGTGGTATTTACACTTTGTGTTGACTTTTTAGTGCTTCTGTTGGTGTGTGTGCGTAACTTTTTTTAGTGCTCCTGTTCTTGTGCGTTCAGGGTTTCTGCAGCTCCACAGTGTTCGATTGTATTTTCATTTGATTTGAAGCATCTTACTGCGCATGTGCAATTGTGATGGCTACTGACAAATGGATTTTTTGCGGCGTACCCCGTTAATGCCATAATCGATCACGCCGTGTATACCGTTAATGTAGTTCAAATGGTCGCTATATCTTTTTTCTGATAGTGCTCCTATCAGCCGTCGGTGACTGCATCTGGAGTTTTTTATTTTATTTTTAACACTTTTTTAAAACTATTTTTAATTCTAACACTTTTTTTTCTTCAAAAGTAACACTTTTGGCCGCGTCTATTTCTAGGGCGCGGCGAAACAACGCTGCGGTGCGGCAGGGGTGCGTATGTGGCAACGTCCCGGTCCGCTGGTCGTTGACGTGGCAGGCCTTATCGCGCCACCGATCAGGGCGTGGCTGTGGTGCGCCACCCATCAAGGCGCGGCAGAGCGAAATAGAGGCCCGCGGCCTAGTCCCTTTCCCCACTCCCTGTTTCACTCCACACCGCCCGATCGCATGCCAGACAAGATCCGCCTTGCGCCACCCACCCCATGGCTCTCCTCTCTCCTTGTCTCCGTCTCTCCTGTCCCCACTTGCGCCGCCTCCCTCCCGCCCGGCGCGGCCACCGCATCTCTGTGTCACAGCCTCCTCTCCCCATCCTCTTCCTCCCCTGCCACCCCCTGTCCTTAACCCTCCTCCAACTTTGGGCGCAGAAGAAGCCCGCCGGCTCGTCGCCTTAGGTGGATTGGGGTGATCCTCTTGCCGCCGGTTGGCCATTCCCACTGTGGTTTGTCGAGGTAATCCTCTTGTGCATTTGTTGCTTCAATATAATTGTTGTTAGCTAGGGTTAGGATTCAAAATTAGTCAATAAAATTAGTAAAGTTAGCTAGATAGGTATAGTTAGTGAAGTTAGTTAGTATAGTTGGTTAATACAGTTAGTTAGTATTGTTAGTATAGGTACTAATATTAGTTAGTGTATTTAGTATAGTTAGTTATTATAGTTAGTTAGAATTGTTGTTATAGGTATTAATATTAGATTAGTTAGTTTTCTTGGTTAGTATAGATATGAATACTAGATTAGTTAGTACGCACGACAATTTTGATGACCTGATGAAGTTTCTGAAATGCTTTTGTAGATGGATTGTTGTGTTAGAGTTTTCTACGAAGGAAGTGTTAGAAGAGAAGATGATATGTTTGAGGATATGGAAGAAGAATTGGAATGGTTTGATGAACCTCCTAGCTTCAGCGATCTTTGTGGCCGTTTGAATGGAAAGTTTGGCGGTAATTATACACTGAAGGGGAGGTTTGATAGTGGAAAGACTAGGGCACACTAGGTGCTGATGCCCTTGCGGGACCATGCTCACTGGTCCCGCTACAATAGGGTAATCCAAGGTTCCAATGTGACCATGGCTGAGGTGGTTGTGGAGAATGGGTACAGGATGCATGGTCTCCATGAGGGGTCGTCCTTCGATGATGATACTCAACAAGAATGTGGGGTTCATGTGGAACCAACTATGGGTGCTATGAATTTGGATGGTCAGTTGACGCAGGAGCAGTTTCATTCAAGTCAAGTAGGCTGTATAAGCAATGACTTTGATGTGAACGAGTTCGAACGGGAAGAGGAGGAGAAGGACAGTATCGGTGATGTAGTTAGCAGTGATTCAGACGATTCAGATGATGACCAAGGAGGTAGACATGCTATGCCCACACCGGTTGATGCCATGCCAGTACCTGTTCATGGTATACCATTACCAGTACCAACTGAGGTTTTGCATGCTATGCCGGCTCAGGGTAGACTAGTCATAGATTTGCCAGCAGATGATACCCCTATGATTCATGGGGCAGAATTAGCGAAACACAGCAGTATGTTCCACCACCACCTTACACAGCGATAGAGCTTGAGCAACTAAGGTCGATGAACGTACCTTTCAGGGGCGTTCTGAATTATAGGGATGTCAGCATGACGGATATGGCAATTTGTGACACCGGTCTCCAAATGTGTAGGAAATCATTGTATGACCATGAGAAATAAATCCTTAGTAAGAGCATGATATTCAATACAATGTCAGAGATGAAGCTCTTCCTTCAGGACTATGCTGTGTATCATCATAGGTGAAAGTGCAATCAAGCCTTAATTGTGGGTTTTGGTGATAATGACAACGCAATTAGAGAACTAATGAGATTTATCGAGATGACAAGCTGGAAACTTATATTCGAGGATGCTACACGGAACGGAGGAGTCCCTAATTACAAATGTAGATGGCTTCAAACTTAAAGGAGGTTTAAATTCTTTTATATATTGAATTTGAGTATAGGAAAAGCCATACTATAAAGGGGGGCACAATGCTTAAGTTAATATGTGCTACCAAGTGCTCAAAACAACCACAAGCATCCTCAGATTCACAGCCAAGATAGTCTACACTTCACTATTACCCTTGCTGTCTTGTGTGGTGCGGCACTGCCACACTTGAAGAGAGGCTCACCCGACCCCTTGGTCGCAGGCTCTGGTTCGCTCGACCCCTCGGTCGTGGGCTTCGGTTCACCCGACCCTTTGATCACGGGCTCCGTCTCGCCCGACTCCAAGGTCACGGGCTCCGTATCGTCCGACCCTTTGGTCGCGGGCTCCGTCTCGCCTGACCCCAAGGTCGCGGGCTCTGGCTTGCCCGACCCGTTGGTCGCGTCCTCGTCTCGCCCAACCTCTTGGGTGTAGTGTCCATTGAGGGCTGGGGGGATATATACTTTTCCCTTTCCTTCCCAACAGCTATCTATGATTTTAGTGACCATCGGAGGCTGGGGGTATATATACCTTTTCCTTTCCTTCCCAACGGTAACGAGCCAACTCTCTTCTTCCTCACTTCAGCATGCCCAAAACAGAGCAAGAGCTCTCTCTCTCTCTCCACTCCATTGTTGACCTCAAGCCCTCAAGCAAATCCATTGATTTCTCCATCAATCCTTAAGGAAAAAGGGTCCCAAACTCGATTAGAGAGCAGCTCCATTGATTCCCAAACTCTAAAGAGCACTTAGTTTATGTTTTGGCTGGCGGTTGTGTTTGTTACTCTTGGATCTTGGCTCCTAGCTGACTAAAGCGTCGCCTGTGGAGCTTGCCAACTTGTGTGGCAGCCCCAGGAGGTTTGTAACAATCTCTTGAAGCTAGTAAACTCACCCCTCATCTCAAGAGTTAAGTCTCTTGACTTGAGAACGAGAAAGGGCTAGAAAGCTCTAAGCCTTAGTGGCTAACCCCAACAACGTGGAGGTAGGCAAGCCTTAGTGGCGAGCCAAACCACAGGATAAATCATTGTGTCACTTGCGCTTGATTTACATTACTTGCATGACATATTATTGATTGAGGTGATTTCTAGAGTTTGAGGCTGATCTACTTGTGTGTGGTGTTTCCACTACTTTCAGCTGTCGATCTGTGATCTATTACCCTGCAGGAAGCTAAGAAATATACCCGATCTAAATTTCGTTGGAAAGATTTTGAACTGTAAAATAATCTCTACTACAGGTGTGGTAGTGCCGCGCTCACAGAGCGACAGTGCCGTGGGTGAATTTTACTTTGGTTTGAGTTGAATTTTTATTGGCCTATTCACCCCCTAGGCGTACCAGAGATCCTACAAGTGATATCAGAGCGGGTTACCTCGTGTGCGCTTCACCGCGTGAGGTATGGAGCCCGGGGGAGGATCCGGTGTTGTGAAGCCCATCAACGTCGATCCGGAGGATGTTGGGCTACATGACACCGACAGTAGTGAGCTTAGCGCCTCTACAGCAAGCAACTCCACGCTCCCGCAGCTAGAGGCAACCGATGCCGAAAAAGCTTAAAACAAAGAAGAAAGAAG
Organism: Miscanthus lutarioriparius; assembly: GCA_904845875.1. Lineage (NCBI taxonomy): Eukaryota > Viridiplantae > Streptophyta > Magnoliopsida > Poales > Poaceae > Miscanthus > Miscanthus lutarioriparius. The sequence goes on from CAJGYO010000008.1 coordinate 14,829,619, forward strand.
AAGAAGAAAGGCAGCTAGAAAAGAGAAAAGAGAAGCAAGAGAGAAGAAGAAGGAGCAGCAGCGGTTAGAAGAGAAGAAAGCAAGAAAAGAAGAAAGAAGACTTAAGAGAGAAGCTAGAAGAAAAAGAAGAGAAGCACGAAAGAAGAAGGAACAAGAAGCAAAAGCCTCCAATTCATCTTCAAGTGAGCTATCTAGCAGCTCTAAAGATGGTGATGATGATGAGTCCTACCAAGTGCATAGCAAGAAGGACAAGAAAGGAAAGGGCAAGAAGAATGACAATAACAAATATGTCACCGTATCCTTAAACTATTCTTCTATGTCTATGACTAACCATGATCGCAAGTCTTTCATCAATGTGCCCACGGGCAAGTTACCTCATTTAGATGGGACTAACTTTGCCAAGTGGAAGCACTTGATGAGAGCCTATCTTATAGGTCTTCATCCCGGCAATAGATTTGAGCCACCGGTTGATCCCAAGAATCCAACCATGGAAGAAATGAGAATCACCCACCTCAACGGTCAAGCTACTAGTGTGCTACTTAGTGCCTTGGATGGTGATGAGTACAATAGAGTGATTGGTGTGGATGTTGTCAAGAAAATTTAGGATACTTTGCACCTTGCACATGAAGGGGTTGACAAAGTGAGAAAAGCAAGAATTGATTATTGATGTCCAAGCTCAACCAATTTGTTATCTTGGATGGATAAGGGACACAAGAGATGTTTGATAGGTTTATGACCATGGCGGGCAAGATTATAGGCTATGGTTGTGATGAGCTAGATGATCACAAAGTGGTCAAGATTATGTTGAAAGTTTATTCACCAAGAAATGAGACCATAGTAACTCTAATTAGAGACAAGAAGAAGTTTGAGTACTTCACACCAAATGATGTACTTGGGAGGATCTTGACCTTTGACATGCAAAGAGAAGAAACAAATAAGAGGAAGAAACTTGGAGAATTGCAAGCAAAGCTAGAAGGCATCAGGATCAACAAGGATGTAGCTCTCAAGGCCAACAAATCAAGCAAGCAAGGCTCTACAAGCAAGTCCAAGACCAACAAGCAAGCTTCAATTAGCAAGCCCAAAGCAGTCAAGCAAGTTCAAGAAAGAGTAGAGACCACCTCATCCTCTAGTGAGTGAACATGATGATGAACAATATGAGAAAGTGAAGGATGTTGCTCTCTTTATGAGGAGGTTTCACAAAGGGTTAAAGAAGCAAGGGTACAAGGTAGTAAAGAGAAGGTTTCCAAACAAGAAGAAGAGAACATGCTACAATTGTGGAAGCACTGATCATTTTATTGCTAAGTGCCCACATGAGATCAAGGAGTACAAGTATAAGAAAGAGAAGGAGGACAAGGCCGACCGGAGAAAGAGCAAGAAAAACATGGGAGAAGCTCACATTGGGCATGAATGGGATTCATCTATTGAAAGCTCAAGTGAAGAAGATGAGAAAGTTGCAACCATTGCTATACATGAGCCATCTTCTTCACCAAGACTCTTCACCAATATGTCCGATGATGACTACTACTCCCCTCACATTTGTCTTATGGCAAAGGGTGAGAAGGTAAAATCTAAATCCAAGGCCAAAGCTCCTCCACCTCCACCTCCTAGTGATATCTCTAGTAGTGATATTAGTAATAGCTCTAGTGATGATGAATCTAGTGATGAAGAAATTGATAAACTAACTAAGAATTTAGATGGAAAGACCAAACTATTCATCACTAAAGTAATGGAGAACTTAGAGAGTGTCCAAGCTGAGCTAGAATCTAGAGAGGAAACTCTTTTCCAACAAGAGGATCTCTACATTGCTAGCAAGGAAGCTCTTGCATTAGAGAGAAGTGAGGTGAAATCCTTGCGCAAGGCCTTGGCCAAAGAACAAGGGGACCATGCTATCACAAAGAAAGAAAATATTGCTCTCAAGAAAAAGTATTATGACTTAGATGAAAAGCACAAAGAACTTGAGCTGCAATATAACATTCTTTGGGATAGCAACTCACATCACTCTAAGGCAAAGGATGCCTCTACTACCTCCACTAGTCAAAGTTGTGGAAAATGTTATAATATTGATTTAAATGCTTATTCCACTAACCTTGCAAATATGGAGGCAATGAGAAAAGAAATTGCTAGACTCAATGACATCATTGGCAAGGGCTGCTTGAGTGGTAAGGCTCAAGTAAGTGACAAGAAGGCAAATGATTCAAAAAGTGCCTAAACTCAAGCAAGGGAGACATCCCTCAATCAAGTATGGGCTTGGGCACACTACAGGAGCCAAGACAAATAGAAGAAAGATCATAAATGGTTATGAGTGTGTTAGGTTTAAGAGGAAGAAAAGAGTTTGTACAGATCAGCCTGCATAGATAGCGACAGTGCCGTAGTCTAGAGCGACGGTGCTGCACCACGGCAGTGCCGCAGTGAAGGCCAGCTGTGTCGCTCCCCACAAAAATGGGAAGGTTATCAATTCTGCTCCTGATCAAGTTAAGCCCAAGAAGAAGGTGTCCCAGTAGAAATAGGTTCAGCAGAAGCCAAAGGAATCAGTGTGGGGCACTATGAACAAGTATGCCTACCAACCAAAGTTTCAACCACCTCGACAAAGCTTGACTTCGTGTTTTGTTTAAAGGAACAACAACAGTGAAAATGTGGTTGCCAAATATGTTGGAAAGGATGCCAACATATATAGGAATACTTCTATTTGGGTTCCTAAATTTCTTGTAACTAACATACAAGGCCCCAAGTCAAATTGGGGACCTAAATCAAGCAACTAAATCTATTTTGTAGGCATACTCCTCCGGTGGGTCAAGTTGGGTGCTTGATAGTGAATGTACAAATCATATGACTAGAGAAAGGAGTATGTTCTCATCATATACCCCAAAGATGGACACAAATGAAAATATTATCTTTGGAGACAATTCTAAGGGGGATGTGATTGATCTTAGTAAAGTTGTTATAACCCTTGAGCATTCAATTACAAATGTTTTACATATTAATTCATTAGGTTACAATTTGTTGTCCGTCTCTCAATTATGCGAGATGGGCTTCAATTGTCTCTTTACGGATAAGGGTGTGGAAGTCTTTAGAAGGGAGGATTCATCTATTGTCTTTACGGGTCATTTAAAGAACAAGCTTTACCTAGTTGATTTCAACAAAAGTAAAGTCAATCTTGAGACTTGTTTAGTGGCAAAATCTAGCATAGGGTGGCTTTGGCATCGCCGACTAGCCCATGTTGGGATGAGGAACTTGGCCAAACTTCAAAAGGACGAACATATCCTTGGGCTAACAAATGTTCACTTTGAGAAAGATAGGATATGTAGCGCTTGTCAAGCCAGAAAGCAAGTTGGCGTACCTCACCCACCAAAGAGCATCATTAAAAGGTCCTTATTTGGTTTTAGTAATTGAGTGACAATCTTAGGTGGACTAATGTGTTTAAGTGAGATACACATGTGATTAGTCCACAGATACAAAATGTTGCAAAGCTCACACATGTGATGATGAAGGAGCTTATTGCACATGAGACTTAACATGGAGTCATGTGATCAAGGTGGAGAAGATCAAGACATGACTTGGCTTGATGGACCGGTTGCAAGCGTGAAGGGCAAGTCAAAGGCTTTTGAGTGATGGACCGCGTGGCGGTGAAGCTTGGGCAAGATTTGGCACCGATGGACGAAGGCAGTGGTGAAAAGCAAATGAAGTCAAGATCAATGAACCAATACGGTTACGTGATGATATGAAGTGGATCATATCATTTGGTGATTGGTTGGTGCATGTGTTGCATCAACAATGGAGGAGATGGTATGGAATGTGCAAGGCAAAGGTATAACCTAGGGCATTTCATTTCACCGGTCATAGGTGTGTAGAGAAGTTTATGACCGGGTTTAGGATAGATGGTAGTACTATCAAGAGGGGCAAACTTGTTTATATATCGGTCATCTAGTGCCAGTTGAGCGATCTAACTTTGCAAACGTGCTAGGATCAAGTGGCGTGGCAAGTTGAAGTGGTTAACTCCTTGAAAAATGTTTGTGAAAAGCTAACACACGTGCACAAGGTGTTGTACACTTGTTGGTGTTGGTACATATGCAAAGGAGAAGAAGTTTATGAAGAAAAGGAGTTGAATGCGCTGGTCACGGGGTGACCGGACGTGTCCAACATGAGGACCGGACATGTCCGGTATCTGTCTCAGCGGCAGTGTTCCCGACGTGACCAGACGCGTCCGATATCTATACCGGACACGTTCGGTATTCTAGCCAGGCACGGGCAAAGTTGCTGAGGTGACCGGACTCTTGCTCAGTGGAGTGACCGGACGCTGACGAGTTACTGTTCAGCGTAAGGTCAAAGTGATATAGCTCAAAGCAGGATTGCAGACAGTGACCGGACGCAGCGACCAGACGTGTCCGCTAGCCACACTGGACGCGTCCGATGTGAACCAGTAAGTCTCGGGTTTTCAGCGCTATAATTGATTGGACGCTGGGAGCGTCCGGTTGGCCCAGAGCGGTTTTGGGAGCTCTCTGGACTCGACCGAACGCTGCGTCACCCGCGTCCGGTCGTTTTCTAATAGCGCGTCCGATCACGCATAGATAGCCATTGGGCGCGAATGGCTAAACAATTTGAATGGAACATGTGGCGGTCAGGCTGCGACCGGACGCAGTGACCGAACGCGTCCGATCACCACATCGGACGTGTTCGGTGCACACGACATGCGCGTCCGGTCGTCCTAAAAAATGGCCAGTGAAGGGGTAACGGCTATTTTAGCCCATGGGGCTATAAATAGAAGTATTGGTCGGCCTTTGGCCATAAGCTGAGCACACTAGAGCCTTGGTGGCTTATGTGGTGGTGCTTGAGAGCCCTCTAACTCACTCTAGCTTGATAGTGTCCATCCGATTGAGTGAGTGAGCGATTCTAGTGCGATTGCATTGTGATGTTGCATCGAGTGGCACTAGGTGGTTGTCTTGTAAGCCGGTGGTGCTTGTTACTCTTAGAGGTTGCCACCTTCTATACGGCTTGGTGGTGGTCTCCGTTGAAGCCCGCAAGAAGCTTGTGCGGTGCTCCGGAGAAGAGCTTTGTGAGGGGCATTGTGCTCGCCCCGCGGGAGCCACAAAGAGCAACTCTAGTAGAGCAAGACACGATGGGCGACAAGTGATCCAGCGGGGTTAAGTGCTAGAGCTTGTGGTAAGCACTCCACGTGGGAGAGTGTGACTTATGGGTCACCACTAGCAAGAGGACCGGCGGCAACCTTGGAGCTTGTCTCAACGGGGACGTAGCGTGTTGGCAAACATGTGAACCTCGGGAGAAAAATCACCGTGTCAACATTGTTCTTCACGTTGGTTTGCAATCCCCTTACACAAGCTTGTAATTACTTTCATATATATTGTGCTTGTGTAGTTGCTCTTGTAATTAGTTAGCTTGTGTAGCTCACTAGTTACCTTCTTGCTTGTGTAGCATAGAAGTAGCTTTCTTGCGTGACTAATTTGGTTTGTGTAACCTTGTTAGTCATATTGTTTAGTTTGTGTAGCTAAGTATTTGTGCTCTCTAATTTGGCATTGGTTGCCTTGTTATTGAGCATTGCTAGTGAGCCTAGGAGCTTTGTGCTTTTGCTTACTAGAATTATGGAGGAGCTCCCCGGTGTGTAAAATACTAGTGGCATAGGTTTATGTGACCTTGCTCCTAGAATTGGATAGATGAGCTCTAGCTAGCCTGGAACCTTTGTTGCCTAGTTAGGATCTTTATAAGGTGCTTGTGAACTTTGATAGAGGGGTGTAGTCTTTGCTAGACCGATTGTTTTAATTTTGCATTTGTTTCGATTAGCCGGCGTGATTTAATTTAGAAAGGACTATTCACCCCCCTCTAGTCCGCCATCTCGACCTTACAATCATGACCACGACGCAACCATTGGAGCTCATACACATGGATCTCTTTGGACCGGTCGCCTACCTAAGTATCGGGGGTAACAAATATGGTCTCGTTATTGATGATGATTATTCCTGTTTCACTTGGGTATTTTTCTTGTTTGATAAGTGTCAAGTTAGAGACAAAGTGAAGACTTTTGTTAGAAGAGCTCAAAAGGAGTTCGGTCTCCCCATCAATAAAAGAAGAAGCGACAATGGGACCGAATTCAAAAACACCCAAGTTGAGGAGTTTCTTAATGAAGAAGGCATCAAGCATGAGTTCTCAACTCCATACACCCCTCAACAAAATAGTGTAGTAGAGAGGAAGAATCATACACTAATTGACATGGCAAGGACAATGCTAGATGAGTACAAGACGCCGGGCCTCTTTTGGTGCGAAGCCATCAACACCGCTTGCCATGCCATCAACCGCCTCTACCTACACAAGAAGTTGAAGAAAACTTCATATGAGCTTCTAACCGGTAACAAACCAAAGGTGTCCTACTTTAGAGTGTTTGGGTGCAAGTGTTTCATACTTAATAAGAAACCCAAAACCTCTAAGTTTGCATCTAAAGTTGATGAAGGTTTTCTTCTTGATTATGGATCAAATGAGCATGCCTATCGTGTTTTCAACAAAACCTCCGGGAGAGTTAAAATAGCAGTAGATGTGACATTTGATGAATCTAATGGCTCTCAAGTGAAGCAAGTTGTTCAAGTGTTGTAGAAAAGGAGGATCCACCATGTTAAGCAATCAAGCAATTGGCTATTGGTGATAAGACCATGAGAAGACGAAGTCACTGAGGTGGAGGTTCCTCAAGTTGCTGCTGCACCAATTTTCGCTGACGTACCTGATGCTGAGGGGGAGCCGACCCCTGCTGCAAATCAACAGAGAGGCAGTGTCGCACTCCCTCTGACAGCAGCAGCAAGTCCAACTCTGATTCAAGGACAGAACCTACAACCCATATTCAAGCAAGAAAATAATGAAGATCCAGAAGATGGACAAGAGGCCATTGATCATCCAAGGCTAAGGCAAACAATACAATGAAATCATCCTGTTGACAACATCCTTGGGAGTCTTCGAAAGGGGGTAACAACTCATTCACATTTAGTAAACTTTTGCCAATATTACTCGTTTGTTTCCTCTTTGGAACCTCTTAAGGTTGAGCAAGCACTTGGTGATCCAAATTGGGTGATGGCCATGTAAGATGAGCTCAACAATTTTGAAAGAAATCAAGTGTGGACCTTGGTGGAGAGACCCAACACCAATATCATTGGCACCAAGTGGGTCTTCCACAACAAGCAAGATGAGAATGGCGTGGTGACAAGAAACAAGGCAAGATTGGTTGCTCAAGGTTTCACTCAAGTAGAGGGCTTGGACTTTGAGGAAACATATGCACCAGTGGCAAGACTTGAAGCAATCCGAATGCTTCTAGCCTATGCCGTTCATCACAATTTCAAGCTATATCAAATAGATGTGAAGAGTGCATTCCTCAACGGGCCCATTCAAGAACTTGTCTATGTTGAGCAACCACCGGGTTTTGAATATCCCAAGTTCTCCAACCACGTCTACAAACTCCAAAAGGCGCTCTATGGGCTTAAGCAAGCACCAAGAGCATGGTATGAATACCTTAAGGAATTCTTGCTTAAACAAGGCTTTGAAATAGGTAAAGCCGACCCTACCCTTTTCACTCACAAAGTTGGTAAAGATATATTTGTATGCCAAATATATGTCGATGACATAATATTTGGTAGTACTAATCATACTTTTTGTGAGGAATTTAGTAGGATCATGATAAAGAGATTTGAGATGTCCATGATGGGTGAATTGAAGTTCTTCCTCGGATTTCAAATCAAGCAAGTGAAGGATGCAACTTTTATTAGTCAAATGAATTACACCCATGATATGCTCAACAAGTTTGACATGGTGAATGCCAAGCCTATCAAAACTCCCATGCCAACCAATGGACATCTTGATCTCAACATTAAAGGGAAAGCCATGGATACCAAGGTATATCGTTCTATGATTGGCTTTCTACTTTATTTGTGCGCATCTAGGCTTGATATTATGCTTAGTGTATGCATGTGTGCTAGATTTCAAGCTAACCTGAAAGAGTGTCACTTGGTGGCCGTTAAGAGAATCTTGAGATATTTAGTAGACATTCCTAACCTTGGTTTGTGGTATTCTAAGGGCTCTAAGTTTGATCTGCTTGGGTATTCGGATTCTGATTACACCGGTTGTAAAGTAGATCAAAAAAGCACTTCGGGGACATGTCAATTTCTTTGACGATCCCTAGTGTCTTGGAGTTCTAAAAAGCAAAATTGTGTAGCCCTTTTCACTGCCGAGGCCGAGTACATTTACGGCCGGTGCATGTTGTGCCCAACTACTTTGGATGAGGCAAACTCTTCATGATTTCGGATGTCTTTTTACCAAAATCCCATTATTATGTGACAATGAGAGTGCCATTAAGCTTGCAAACAATCCCATAAGCCACTCTAGAACCAAGCACATAGACATCCGTTATCATTTCTTGAGAGACCACAAAACCAAAGGGGATGTCAAAATTCACCATGTGAGCACCGAAATGCAACTAGCCGATATCTTCGCAAAGCCCTCTCTCAACGTCGCTGACGGCTGCTACTACCCCTGGCCCGAGCAGTTTCTTCCCTCTCCTCTCTCATCCTTGTTTGAGAAGATGGAGCGCGGAGATAATGATCGAAGGGGGAAAAGAAAGATGAATGAGCAAAGAGACAAGGATCCACCTCGCCGTGGTCGAGGGAGGTCAATAGCAGCAGGCAGTAGTGCAGCTCCAAGGGGACTTGGTGACAGGGGGAAGCGCGAGCAATATATTAAAAATGAGGAGAGGCTGGAGATGACAGGTCGTACCACTGATGCCATTTCTAACACCCCACAACATCTCTCTGGTGTTGATAGCAGATACATGAGAGATTTTGAGGGTGAGATCATCATGAGACATTCAGATGACTCCCGCTAGCATGCAGTTGTCAACTATTCCAAGAGTTGGAAGCTGGTGGAAGAGGCAAGGAGGATCAATCCCTATGTAGTGCGTAAGGATTTGGGCATTGATTATAGATTCAATGTCCCTAGATTCATGTGGAATGAGTTGAGATTTGCAGTGGAGGATGGAAGGAGGGGGCTGCCCTATGCCCCTTACCTCATGTTCATGATTGAGAGAGTCACTGGATTTTATTTTCCAAAGGATGGGATGCACACCGTCTACAAAATTGAGAAGACCTAGCCAGCTGACAAATACTCAGGGAGCGAGGAGCTCTCATGCTCATGTAGATATCCCTGAGTCTTCCTGCTCTAGGTCTCACAGAGAAGGAAAGATGAAGAAGTTTGGTAAGTGGTTAAAGGCAATCTTCGGCAAGAGCACCAATGCAGCTGATAGAGCGTATGAGACACAGCTTGAGCAGCGTCAATAGCGTGGACAGGACCTTCCACCACTTTCTCCTATTCCACCTCCTCCACAATATGACCTTCTGAGTCTCTCCAACACAGATTCAGATGATGATGATGATGAGGAGGAGGAGTAGCAAGGACGAGTAGCAGATTGGGATGAGACCCTAGAGGGATACCGTCAAAGACAGGGGCCGAGGCGTTCCACTCGTTCTACTCGCTACACCACCACTACTCACCATCAGGGCCATGCATGTATTGACCCCGATGACAATGATGGTGATGGTGGTGCCGGGACTGCTGTAGGAGGTGCTAGGGCTGTAGGAGGTGATGATATTGATTGGACGGACATTTAGGGAGATGACGAGTAGGTGTTGATCTTTCTTCTTTTCTTCTCTTTTTGGTGCTTTATGCCAAAGGGGGAGAAAACTAGAGGGGTCAATAATTTTTTCGACGCCATGGAGGTTGCTGCAGCTAGAGTCATGTTTGTATCCATTTAGAGTAGTCTTCGTTAGGTGAAAGTTTGAGAGTCGCTTAAAACTCTAAATTGTGAAATAATGCTACTATTTGCCTTTTTGTGGGATATGGACATTTATTAATCTATGCTGTCGCTTGTGATACAATTGTGCTAGAATGTATATCGTTATATGTATCACATGATGTGTGGTGTCTGTTCTGATCTGTGCTATTACAGCAAGTGCGGCAGCGCCGCACCTAGCTGCAAGAGCAAACCATGTTGTGCATAAACTGTCATTTGCATCATGTTTTACATACCTGACACAGTATGCAGCGCCTCACAGGAGCATGGATGTAGGGGGAGCCCCATCACTTTCACCAAAATGTGAATCTTGGCTTCTTATGCCAATTTGAGAATTCAATTCTCTATTCACATACTTAGAGGGAGGCTCTATACCCATGGCTCAAAAGTCTCAGTATTTATTTCATATCTTTTGTAAGCTCTAATTGGGTTGTCATCAATCACCAAAAAGGGGGAGATTGAAAGTGCAATCAAGCCTTAATTGTGGGTTTTGGTGATAATGACAACGCAATTAGAGAACTAATGAGATTTATCGAGATGACAAGCAGGGAACTTATATTCGAGGATGCTACACGAAACGGAGGAGTCCCCAATTACAAATGTAGATGGATTCAAACTCATAGGAGATTTAAATTCTTTTATATATTGAATTTGAGTATAGGAAAAGCCGTACTATAAAGGGGGGCACATAATGCTTAAGCTAATATGTGCTACCAAGTGCTCAAACAACCACAAGCATCCTCAGATTCATAGCCAAGATAGTCTACACTTCACTATTACCCTTGCTGTCTTGCGTGATGTGGCACTGCCGTACTTGAAGAGAGGCTCGCCCGACCCCTTGGTCACGGGCTCCGGTTCGCCCGACCCCTCGGTCACGGGCTTTGGCTCGCCCGACTCCTCGGTCGCAGGCTCCGGTTCGCCCGACCCCTTGGTCGCGGGCTCCGGTTTGCCTGACCCCTTGATCGTGGGCTTTGGATCGCCCAACCCTTTGGTTGCTGGCTCTGTCTCGCCCGACCCCAAGGTCGCAGGCTCCTTCTTGCCCGACCCTTTGGTCGCGTCCTCATCTCGCTCGACCTCTTGGGTGCAGTATCCGTTGAGGGCTGGGGGAATATATACTTTTACCTTTCCTTCCCAATGGCTATCTGTGATTTTAGTGATCGTTGGGGGCTAGGGGTATATATACATTTCCCTTTCCTTCCCAATGGTAATGAACCAGCCTCTTCTTCCTCACTTTAGCATGCCCAAAACAGAGCAAGAGCTCTCTCTCTCTCACTCCATTATTGACCTCAAGCCCTCAAGAAAATCCATTGATTTCCCCATCAATCCTTGAGGAAAAAGGGTCCCAAACTTGATTAGAGAGCAGCTCCATTGATTCCCAAACTCTAAAGAGCACTTGGTTCACATTTTGGCCGGCGGTTGTGTTTGTTACTCTTGGAGCTTGGCTCCTAGCCGGCTAAAGCGTCGCCCGTGGAGCTTGCCAACTTATGTGGCAACCCCAGGAGGTTTGTAACCATCTCTTGAAGCTAGTAAACTCACCTCTCATCTCAAGAGTTAAGTCTCTTGACTTGAGAACAAGGAAGGGCTGGATAGCTCTAAGCCTTAGAGGCTAACCGCAACAACGTGGAGGTAGGCAAGCCTTGGTGACGAGCCGAACCACGGGATAAATCATTGTGTCACTTGTGCTTGATTTACATTACTTGCATGACATATTATTGATTGAGGTGATTTCTAGAGTTTGAAGCTGATCTAGTTGTGTGTGGTGTTCCTACTACTTTTAGCTATCGATCTGTGATCTACTACCCTACAGGAAGCTAAGAAATATACCTGATCTAAATTTTGTTGAGAAGATTTTGAACTATGAACTAATCTCTCCTACAGGTGCGGTAGTGCCGCGCTCACAGAACGGCAGTGCTGTGGGTGAATTTGACTTCGGTTTGAGTTGAATTTTTACAAGCCTATTAACCCCCTAGGCGTACCAGAGATCCTACAATAGGCCGTACAACGTCACTCATTCGGACCAGGAGTTGAGGTACCACATGATATGCAAAAATGGTTGTATGTGGAGGTTAAACGCATGAAAGAGACAGAGTGATGGCAAGTGGAGGATAAGTAAAGTGGTCGAACCCCACACTTACCTATCAAATAGGGGGAAGGAAAATCATCAGCAGCTCACTGCATGTTACCTTGCCCATCGTATATTGGGGCTCGTTGATGACAATAACGAGATTTCGGTGTCTTTGTTACAATAGTCCATATCTAGATTCGTTAAGTATGATGTGAAGTACGGAAAGGCTTGGCGTGCTAAGCAAATTGCCCTAATAATTTGTTGGGGTTGTTGGGAGGAAGCATACAACAGGGTGCCCCGCATCTTATGTGCAATGCATTGCTACAACTCTGGCTTGAAATGGTTTGTGGACACTGGAGGGATGTATTTTTGGGACCCGTTGAGGCATGTCCTGCATCGTGTGTTCTGGTCGTTCGCGCAAACGAAACATGCATTCTAGTTTTGTTGGCCAGTCGTACTTGTTGATGGCACTTTCCTGACCGGAAAGTATAGGGGCACCTTGATGATGGTTGCTGCTGTTCATCTGGAGGACTAGATAGTACCCATAGCTTTTGCTTTGGTAGAGGGAGAGAACAATGAATCATGGTCATGGTTCATGTGGTTTCTACGTGTACAAGTGCTTGGCCCATCTCGCACTATATATTTGATCTCGAACCATCACCCAGAGCTTCTTAATGCTGTAGCTGAGCATATAGATGGGTTCCCACCTCTAGTGCACAGATGGTGCATGAGACACTTTGCCACTAATTTTTGGTGGCGTTAGAGGAAGAAGGAGGTATGTGACAAGGTAAAGGCTCTATGTTGTGTACGTATAGTGCACCAGTTCAAGGAGACAAAGAGAGAACTAGACAAGATGCTAAATGAAGCGGGCAAGGCCTGGTTAGAGGCGTAGATGGAACAGAAGGCTAAGTGGGCGGTAGCATATGACGAGGGGGGTTTTAGGTATGGCATCATGACCACTAACTCCTTGGAGTCATTCAACCGTGTATTCACCGGAGTTTGATCGTTGCCTGTGTTTGAAATTATTGAGTTCTCCTTTCATAAGAGCAACATATATTTTGTCAAGAGGTGGGAACTTGCATAGAGGAATATAGCTGAGCAGGGGCAATTTGGAAAGGCCAAAGCAGAACATTTGAAGGAGGCCGAGGAATTGGCCAAGCAGCACATCGTCGAGCCGTATGGACCTTGCCGCCATATCTTTAGTGTACGGGGCAAGGGTGGCACAAGCTTGGGCGGTGAACGTTATGGTGGATGAAACTACCGAGTTGATCTTGACAAAGTAGAGTGCCGCAACATCCCTCAGATCATGCATGCCCCTTGCTCTCATATGATCACGGCTTGTAGGGTTCGTGGGTATAACTTTGAGGATATGCCATATATGTCACCCTTGTATCTCCATTCGAACACCGTTAGTATTTGGGAGAGGAGCTTCGAGCCATACCTTGACCCGACACAGTGGCCACATTATCGTGGTTATGACTACATGCCGCATTCGGATCTAATGAAGGTAGGCAAGGGTAGGAGGAAGAAGAAGCGTCTCAAGGGGGACATGGACGCTATGAAAGGGTACGACAAAGACATGTACGGAGGGGGAGACTTCAACGAGACCCGTGGCATAAATCTTTGCTCCATTTGCAAACAACCTGGTCACAAGGCTAGCAGGCATAGAAGACAAGGGCAGCAGGTGCATATAGCATATATTTTATTATATTAATGTTAATTGTTTGCTATGCTATTTAAAACTACTATGTTAGTACCAATTATGATATATGTTTATTCTCTCATTTTGCATAATAGTTTATTCCTTTTACATTTCCTTTGTTTTTATACACTAATGTTCCATCATATTATAGTACTCTTAATGTTTGTTCTAACACGTCCATTTGAAATTTGAACCAGGATGGGGGATCATCATCTACAGTACCCCATTCTTGAGGTGCACTACGACAAGGACCACCGAGCCAAGCACCTGTCGGAGCTTCAGGAGGACTTGCTACCTCTTAGACTACGCACGCACCAGCCGCACCGCTGGGATGAGCGATACCGGCCGTACATACAACATGCTGGCTTTCTTGAGATCGTTCGGGTCTTCAACACTAGGCTACCGATCCTCGACCCTGCACTTCTCACTGCTGTTGTCGATAGGTATGATTTGATACATGTTTGGTGAAGTACGAAGCATTGATTTGTCTTATTGTTTGAATTAAAAAACTTCTTGTATTGAATTAGAAACCCACAGGTGGAGGCCAGAGACCCACACCTTCCACCTTCCTTGCGGCAATATACCTTCCTTGTACTCGGAGACCCATATACTGATGGAACATGTAGTATATCGAGTAATGTCGAACTTATGTATTGATGAACTTGTGTCGTAGTTATGACTTGCTGAACTTATGTCGAACAGAGGTATTGTTGAACTTGTGATGAACTTAGGATGTGTACAAGTTAGCATTGCTAAACTTGTGTATTGATTGTCTCGTGCACTTAACCTTCCTGCTGACCTATTCATTAAACCGACACAACAAAATAACTTGGCTCATGTGAGAACATAACAGAAGTGCCTTGTTCCATTTGCTGCCGCTTTGACCGTCGCGCCATGGCTAGGGCGCGTCAGCCTTGTCGTGCCATGGTGGCTTGTGCGTCAACCTTGCCGCACCATGGCAGCTGGCGTGTCAGCCTAGCCACGCCGTGGACGGTGGCGCGGCAAATCCATGCTGGGCGCTGGCCATACTCCCTTCTGAGCGCATCAGCAGCAGCAAGATTTTGATGCATATAATTTAGGGGGTTTCTGATGAGGACATCACTACTTCATCGTATACAAGCCAAAGAGAGGAGGAGGTCCAGCATGGGCATCCAATTCATCTTTTTCATGGTGAAGGCCAGTCCAACTGAAGCTGGAGTCCATCTTGGGTTTTAGGACCAGTCTGTCTTAAACTGGTCACCCAAGACGCATCCGGACTTCATTTTTGACGATCCACATATGGATGGAAAGCTAATTTGATAAGAAAGCCAATGCAAGTTGTCTCACGTCAAAACCTATTCGGAATCAATGGGGATCGTGGTCACAAGTCAGCGTCCAGAATCTACCAGGGTGCTGCGACACCGTCTTTTGGTCCGTTGGACCATGTATCGTGTTTGGGCCTATTAGAGGTGAGTCCAGGGGTCTTACACGACCCTAGAGTCTTCATAAATAGCCGCCACCTCTCCA
The DNA here is from genome assembly GCA_904845875.1 of Miscanthus lutarioriparius. Lineage (NCBI taxonomy): Eukaryota > Viridiplantae > Streptophyta > Magnoliopsida > Poales > Poaceae > Miscanthus > Miscanthus lutarioriparius. The sequence goes on from CAJGYO010000008.1 coordinate 14,844,721, forward strand.
TTAGGGTTTGGGTTTTGTTTAGTTCTTGATTTTCTCGTGAAACAGACATCGTTTGCTGCAACTGTGCCGCCAATGCCGCTTGCTGTGAACCAGGGCCCCAGTTCTTGATCTTGTTCATCTATGGCGATTAGTACTTTCGAATAAAGACTTGAACTCCTTGTTTTCATAAGTCTCATAATTATTTACAATTTTAGATTGTGTTCATCCCATTCTTGCTTGTGTTCTCGATTCGCTTGCAGGAAAGCCTTCTCGGCGAGGTCAATCGCGTTCGTGTGGTTGATAACCAACGGAGCAGTGGTGTAACGGTTGCAGGGTCCGAATTAGTCTTGGTTCGAAGCCTAGATCATGAACGTTGAGTCTCCACCAATCGATGCTATCATACCTTTTGGAAGATCGGGCCTCGTCTACATCAAGTGGTATCAGAGACCTTGTTGCCCATTAGGTATAACTTTATTTTCCCCTTTAGATTGTTACTGTTTTTGCATTACCTATAGTCCACAAAAAGCCAAAAAAAATATATATACACCGCCACATATTCCTTGTCCTATAGCCTCATTGTGCCATGCAATTTCGTCTCTATTTCACGTTGTTGAGTTTGTGTCCTAGGTCAAGTTCTGGTTGCTGGTTTTAGATCGTTTTGAGTCCAGTTTGTGTTTTTTCCTTTGTTTTTCATCATAATCCGTGAACACCTTTAAGTCTTGCTGTGTTTCCTTTGTATCCATTAAACCCTAGTTCACGCCATCTAATTTGTTACCCTTGTCTTCATTGTTTCATTCAAATCATTGCTGCCGTGACCAATTTTGCGCGCATTGTTCCCGTTTTGTCATCTAATTCGGAGTCCATTCGTAAAACTGGTCTACTTTTCGCATACGAACTTGGATTTCGACGTTCCATATTTTAAAATCGATCAGAAAAAAATTTTGGATCCATTCATCCCCGCACTGTCGGGGTTGAAATTTTATTTTGGTCAAAAAGTGGTCACAAGATCCTCTTTTTGTGGTCACAAGGTTTTTGTCGATTTTGAGCACTTCTTCTGAAATTTTCACAGGCCACGCCTTTCACTTATTTAAGCTCATATTTTCTGTGGTTACTTCTTTTGTGCTCCTAAGTGAAGGAAAAATGTCAAAAACATAAAAAGAAAAGGTTGAAATTTCCCCAAAAAACAACGACAGCCCAAAAAAATAGAAAAAATATAGGGGCAAAAGAGGAACAATATCTAGAGGAGCACATAGAGAGCGCCATTTGAGTTGTGTTTGCGTGTGCTGATTTCTCCCTTGTTCCTAATCATATTCCTGCTGTTCACATCACTTGATACATCTGGTACTTGGAACGTGAGTAGGTCAGCAACTAAGACAAGTACTCGGGATACTTATTCAGCTTTGCTATTCAGTTGCAAATATTGTTTTTTCTTGCTATTATATTGTGCCTGTCCAAGCTCTACTTTCTTCTAACCAAGTACAGGTTCGCCTTGCAACTGTTACACTCGAGCTACAACGGTATCACAGTTCACCGACCGATTGCACCGCCTGTTGCTTTGGTAAGAACACTTGTAAGACCATGGTAAGACGCTTGAGAGTTGAGTGCCTTGTTTTTCCTTGTCCACAACCTAAGTAGTTGGTAGGGATAACACTATTTGTGTTGTCTTCTCCTTTCTACTAACCATGTCAGGAAAAGCCGGTGGCAGCGGCCAAGGAAACGAGGACGCACCTATAGATTTCAATGACCGTGTTTCTAAGAATGAGCTTCGTGCCATTCTTGATAACAAGTTCAATGAGATCCTTCAACAAATCACCAATTTGGCCAAGAGGATTGAAAATGTTGAACAACGACATCCTGAACCACGTACTGAAGATGATGAGGATGATCTCTCTGAGGAGGAGGATGGCGACGCGGAGGCTGAAGCTGAAGCTCAACGACATGCTAAGGATGCACGTAACCGTAATTGGTTGAACTTTAACCAACGCGGTATGGGAGGTAATAACCAAGGTAATAATGATATTTTCTCTAAAACCAAGTTTAAGATACCTCCTTTTTCTGGTTCTGCTAATCCTGAAGCATATTTAGATTTGGAGATGGCTGTAGATCAAAAATTTAGCTCCCATCAAATACCGGAAGAATATCGAGTTAGACTTGCTACTAGTGAGTTTACTAGTTTTGCTCTTTTCTGGTGGAATGATATTTGCAATAATGCTAATGCTAATGCTAATGCTAATGCTAATGCTAATGCTAATGCTAATGCTCAAATACCTCAAACCTAGACTGTACTTAAACGACGAATGAAATCAAGATTTGTTCCTCCATACTATCAGCGTGATCTGCGATTAAAACTACAACGTTTAAATCAAGGTAGTAAGACTATTGAGGAATATTATCAGGAGCTTTTAATTGGTCTAGCACGTAGTAACATACAAGAGGATGAAATGGATAAGTGTTCTAGATTTTTTGGAGGTTTGCATCATGAAATACAGGATGTTCTTGACTATAAAGAATGGACTAGATTTTCCCAATTATATCATTATGCTATTAAAGTTGAAAGGGAAGTACAGGGACGACAACCTAGGCGTTCCACGACTCCATCCGCGACTCCATCCATTCCTTCACGTCCAACCGAGGTGAGTAAATTTTCTAATGTGTAGACACCACCAGCGCCTGTAAAGAAGAGTTCTCCTATCACACCTTCTTCCAGTGGATCTGCTACACCTTCCTCTAGCAGCTCTTCTAAAGTTGTGTGCTACCACTGCAAGGGCATGGGACATATTGCTAAAGAATGCCCTAGCAAACATGCATATATTGCTACTGATGATGGTGGGTATGCTAGTGCTAGTGATGAAGAGAATGAATTTGCACTTGCAACTGATCTTTATGCAGATAAATTTGCGGATAGTGCTGAAGATCCTGATGAGGTAATTGATAGTGTGGCATGCACTGCAGACTACAAATCAATCCTTGTTCAGCGTGTTTTGAGTACACAAGTTGAGCCAGTAGACAAGCTACAACGCCATAATTTGTTTCAAATGTTCCTCATTGTCAATAATTTTTGTGTTCGTGCTATAATTGATGGAGGGAGCAGCAATAACTTGATAAGTTCTGAGCTTGTCAAGACTCTTGGTTTATCTACACGTGCTCTTCCACATTCATACCATGTTCAGTGGTTCAACAATAGTGGTAAGGCAAAGGTAACACAATCTGCTCGTGTGTATTTTTCTATCGGATCATACCATGATTATGCTGATTTTGATGTCGTGCCTATGCAAGCTTGTTCACTTTTGTTAGGCCGCCCTTGGCAATATGATAATAATGTTGTATATCATGGTAGGCAAAATAGATATACTTTTATGTTTAAAGGAAAGACCATTGCTTTACTTTCTTTTAACACCTGCTGAAATTGTGCAATATGAAAAGGAACTTGCTGAAAAGAAAAAGAAAGGCCTTGATAAAGACTCTAGCAAACCATTAAATGAACCTTCAAGTAACATGAAAGAAGTTTTATTTGCTCTTAAATCTGTTCATGTTGTTCATGATGAACCATGTTATGCTCTAACTTGTACATCGCCTATATGTCAACTTGGTCCTACTCCTAGTGCTATGCCTCTTGTTGGTACTAACCTTTTGCAAGAGAAGGAGGATGAATTCCCAGTAGGGAAGCCACCATGGTAGCCGTCTATGCGAAGGATGGGGTGCCAAGATGAACGTCTTCTTCTGGAGCCATCGTTGTTGTCATCCAATGGAGGAGACGATCTACTTCAGTCAAGGACGACTTCAATTCAAGAAAGGGAGAATGATGAGGACATCACTACTTCGTCGCATACAAGCCAAGGAGAGGAGGAGGTCTAGCATGGGCGTCTAATTCATCTTTTTCATGGTGGAGGCCCAGTCCAACTGAAGTTGGAGTCCATCTCGGGTTCCAGGACCAGTCTGCCTTAAACTGGTCACCCAGGACGCATCCGAACTCTGTTTTTGACGATCCACATATGGATGGAAAGCTAATTTGATAAGGAAGCCAATCCAAGTGGTCTCACATCAAAAGCTGTTCGGAATCAATGGGAATTGTGGTCACAAGTCAGCTTCCAGAATCTACCAGGGTGTTGCGACACCGTCTTTTGATCCGTTGGACCATGTATCGTGTTTGGGCCCATTAGGGGCGCGTCCAGGGGTCTTGCACGACCCTAGGGTCTTCATAAACAACCACCACCCCTCTATTAGAGTTTGGGTTTTGTTTAGTTCTTGATTTCCTCATAAAACAGACATCGTTTGCTGCAACTGTGCCGCCAAGGCTGCTTGCTGTGAACCAGGGCCCCAGTTCTTGATCTTGTTCGCCTATGGCGATTAGTCCTTTCGAATAAAGACTTGAACTCCTTATTTTCATAAGCCTCATAATTATTTGCAATTTCAGATTGCGTTCATCCCATTCTTGCTTGTGTTCTCGATTCGCTTGCAGGAAAGCCTTCTCGGCGAGGTCAATCGTGTTCGCATGGTTGATAACCAACAGAGCAGTGGTGTAATGGTTGCGGGGGTCCGAATCAGTCTTGGTTCGAAGCCTAGATCGTGAATGTCGAGTCTCCACCAATCGACGCTATCATACCTTTCAAAAGATCGAGCCTAGTCTACATCAGTTTTGAAAGATCAGAATGGTCATTAGTGATTGGTATAGTCTTCTAGATAATATTTGGACGAGATGGGCACCAAACTAAGACCCAAAAGTAATATCCGAATGTGTAACAAATACATGCAAATTGCAGCAATGTAATACCATTTTTTGTGATGAAAGTTTTATGAGATAACACAATGTCCGTTACAAAAATTAAACAGTGTTTGTTACATAGGTACAATACATAAATGGTTCAAATGAAACACAATGCAGCACCGAGAAAGTTCTACTACAATACAAATACCAAATCTAAAGCATTAAACTAGCACAACTGTACCAATCCTCTACCACACCTCTACCAATCTTCAGTCTGAAACATACTGAGTAAGCAACTCGTCGTCCGAGTACCAGTCCTCTACCACTACCTCGTTGTTGTGGCTAGGCTCACCTGCATTGCCCTGATCTGCCTATCGCCTGTAGTAAGCTGCCTCCGCTTCACCTGCGACCTCTGCGGCCTGAGTCAAGAATGTGTCCTCCTCCATCGGGCTCATGTGGCTAGGCTCACCTGCATTGCCCTAATCTGTCTGTCGCCTGTAGTAAGCGGCCTCTGCTTCATTTGCGGCCTCTGCGGCCTGAGAGAAGAATGCATCCTCCTCTGCCTGCAAGCCCGCATCTGCTTGAGCAATAAGCTCGCTAAGTCTACCAGTGTCTTCCTCAGCCTCCTCCACCTGCAAGCCCGTCTCCGCTAGAGCGATGAGATCACTCAATCTAACAGTGTCGTCCTCATCCTCGTCCCCATCATCAGCCAACACAATCGGAGATTTAACGGTGCGACCAACTCGCATTCTGTGCTCATCTAACTTCTTTTCCTCATACCTTGCATGGGCCACCTCTATAGCATGGTCCTCGATGCATCCAATCTCTTCATGTATAAAATGCAACCAGTTAGCAATGTGATTATATTACATTTAAAATTAGGCAGCGAAAATAAAAAGGCTTTCAAGCACTCACTGGCACACAATGCAACAACATGGTCATTCAAGACCTGTAACTATACTCTTGTCTCCTCCCTTGCCTCCTTCCTTGCCCTCTCCTCCTCTAACGCCTTCCATCTCTCCAACCCCCATTTGTCGAGGCTAACATCGATCAGGTTACGAATACCGCGTTGTCTAGCAAATTTACGCATCTTCTTTTTATGATGTTTAACGAATAGGTTGACGTAGTCAGGTCCATATCCCCTCTTCCGTGCAATTACTTGCCTCCCCTTCAGTTCATCCAAGAACTTAGCTTGACCATCATAATATTCTCACCTGCATTTCCTAGTGCTCTGTTCAAACAAAAAATTATATCATATATGTCTTAGCAAAAGAAATAAAATATGATTTCATGTTTACCACAAAAATAACCAACTTCATCATAGTCAACCATATGACCGCAATAATGGCCTATTCCAAGCTCCGAAGGGACTAGACCATAGTTGGATTTAACATCACATTCGCACATGACTGGAGATGCTTTATAAATTAACATTTCTTTCTTCTTTTTCTTTGTCTTTGGTGGCTCTGGCCATTGATTCTTAGGACCGTAGAGCCACTCATTGAAACGACACTTCACAAATCCATAACTCTATAAGAGAATACATTAGTATACGCACACACATAGATAAAAACATTTAAACAGATACACTTTTCACTTACTTCGTGCTTGTTCGGAAACACAAACTCCAACGTATTCTTAGGGTTTATCACAGCTCGATCTCCGCATTTGCACAGAGGAGGTTCCTTGAGTTGTCTAACTGCGGCTAGGTGCTTCTCCTTAGTCGTTTGCATTACAACAAATAAAATATAACCTACACTTTGGTGCAAACTCTATCTTAGATGTAAACATGCAAACTATATAAAAACTATACTTTGGTCACTAAAAAAATAAAATTTGGTACATCAACAGTGTGTCCATATATTTATTCACATATAAAAGTTGAGATGCAAACTCAAACAAGCAAAATTCATATAAAAATTGACCTTAGAATACATGGTAATCATAATTCTAACTAACCAATTAACCTTAACATTGGCAATCCTAATCCTAATTCTTCAATCCAACGTTCTAACGAACTTATATTTTTCTTCATACCCTAACTACTCATTCAAATCCTTCGATCCACCGTGGAGGCCGAGGAGGAGCTTCATTACCATGACAAGGCTGAGGAGGAGCTTCGGGGAAGGAAGGGATGGGGCCGGCAAGGGAGGGAAAGTCGGCGGCTGTCGTGGGGGAGCCGGAGGCAATGGCGCGGCGGTGCGGGCTGGGAGGCGCGGCGGCAGGGGTGGCAGGTGGCACGGCGGGCGGTCATCTGGCGGTGGGCAGGCAAATAGAGAGTGAAATAGAGAGGGAGGAAAGGGACTAGGACGTGGGCCTCTATTTCGCTCTGCCGCTCCTTGACGGGTGGCGCGCCACAGTCGCGCCCTGATCGGTGGCGCGGCAAGGCCTGCTAGTCAGCAACCAGCGGGCCGGGATGTTGCCACATACGCACCCCTGCCACACCGCCATGCATGGCGCGACAGCGTTGTTTCGTCGTGCCCTAGAAATAGGCACGGTCAAAAGTGTTACTTTTGAAAGAAAAACAAACAAATAGTGTTAGAATGAAAAATAGTTTAAAAAAGTGTTAAAAATAAAAAAAATCCATCTAGACGTGGCTCCCAAGGAGTAGGCCCTAAACAAAAACAAATTCTCGTTCGGACGGATGTCTTTCACCACTCACTCCCACACGCGCCGCTTGCCCTCGCTTCTTCCTCCCCATTCTTATCCCTTCCGCGCTTGCACCCTGCCCCACCCCCATGTGCGGCCATGGCCGCCTCCTTGGCTGTCGCCGGTGCCCTCATCCCTCACCTCGGCGGTTTCATCCCGCCACCCCGATGTCCTTATCCATCGGGAGCGTCCAACGCCAGCGGATCCGGTGGTCCTCTCCCCCACCCTAGTGAGATCCATGGAGCACGGCCGAGATCCATGGAGGTAGCGTGGCAGTGTTGCAGGGGAGTCGGTGGCTCTCCCCCTCGGCGCGGTGCCCTCTCTCACCCTGGCAACGGAGCTCCCCCTACCCCGGCAGCCATGGCGCTCCCTGCCCCCCATTCCCCACCGTCGCCTCCGAGTCAAGCCCGGTGTCGTTAGCGCTAGCGGTGGTGGTGCTCGCACGCAGCGGCTCGCCGTCGGCTCCCACCCTTCGACTGGAATTGACCGCCCAGGTCTCTCTCCCCCTATGTTGCAAATATGCGTTTCAATTGTTTCAGAAGTTTCTAAGGCATGTTGCAATAGTTTAATATGGATGTTGCAAAAGTAGATCGGGGATGTTGCACATGTTGCATATGTTACAAGTGTTTCAAAGGCATGTTGCAAGCGTTTGTTCAAACTGTTTCATATGTTTCCAGACGTATGTTGCAAGTGTTGTGATCTAGATGTTGTATATGTTTCAGCGGCTATACACATATGTTGCAAGCATCTATTTAAAATGTTTCATCTGTTTCAAACGTATGTTGAAAGTGTTTTATCTAGATGTTGCATATTTGTGGTTGCTATACATATATGTTGCAAGAGTATGTTGCAAATGTTTCATCTATTTCAGACGCATGTTGCAGAAGTGCTTCATGTTGCAACATTAACCGGCGCAGGAAGCGGGCACATGCGGAGGCGGTCCCCACGGGCGTAGCGGTCCCCACGTGTGTGGCAAGCAAAGCGAGCGTGGGTGGTCCTCACCTGCATGCACATCAGCAGGCACGGGCACGCAGCTCTATGCGCACCAGCATATTGGGGCCGAGCGTACAGGCACAGCAGGTGCATGCGGCGTTGGGGGGAGGGGGGTGCGGGTGCATGTGGGACATCAGTATAGACTGCCTCTCCATTACATTCTTTAGTTAAAAATGATGTAACGAACCATCGAATAACTTTTGAATCGTTGGATAACGAATACGAATATTAAGGAACCTAGAGACATGTCTTCCTAGAGAGTCCTGTACATCAGTACATGTATTCAAGTATTTGAGTATTTGTGTATAGCAGTGTTGAAAATACCAGGCTATAACACGTGTAGTCTGATATAGCTTTTTGGATAGGGTGTCATTAAGATATTACATATATATTACCGGCACGAACGCTATTTTGGACAATTAACGGTGCTACACGCTTTAGCGGTAACTTAATTTAACAGCGCTAAATGTGTAGTCGGACGACCTATAAACAAACAAGACCTAGCAAAATTTTTATTTACCCATGTTTAGCCTATCTATACATGGTGTATTAGCATGCTCACAAAACCCAACATCTCCAATTCTCCTGTCTGTATTCTCCAAGACCACGCTCTGAGTTCAGAACATTTTGCGGCGACATGGTGATGATGTGTATCGAGGCAACAATGGCCGGAACGACGCCTATGAGAGGATGACAGTGATTTCTAGAGGCAGCTACGTGTCATAGCTGCGTGCGGTGACTGCGGAGGTCGCGGCCGTGGCCGTCCCCTTTGCCTATGTGCACCAACTACATTGCCAAACGGTTGCGGTATTGGCACGAAGGGGGAATGTGATAGCTGACAACAGAGACAGATGCAAGTCAGTAAATGCCAAAGCGGTAATATGCATGTTTTTTTAGAAAACGCTAAATGTCTTAGCGTCGCTATAGCGGCCACTACAGCTTGCTTAGATATTTCCTTAGACTTTGCTAAATGTCTTGACCCGCTATTTACAGCTATAAATTACATGTTTCGATGCACAATTAGATGCTAAATGTTATGCTTTATATACCACAAAAAAGGAACTTCAGCATTTCATGTTCTACCAGGGGAAAATAGACAATTACACAGTATATCGCGCCACTGCGTTTATTGTGATCGACGATCACAAGAAAGCAAATCAAAGATTTAGTCTGAGTGTCATTCCCGTCCCTCTCAAGCATCAGCAATAAACAAGTTGCCATGGATTTGCTTAGGAACTAACTGCATCAGCAAAACTGACATAAAACTGCACATCAGCTTCAAATTCACTGAGTTGATGGCTTGCAAGATCGTTTGCTACAAACACAGACTTAAAATCAATTTGCAGGCTTCTTCTCAGTTGTGTAGGCATAGTACTCTTTGCCGTTGTCCACTCTGGTTGTATTGCCACCAATGTCCAGCACAGCAGATGTGAAGGCCAGGCAGGAGCCTCCGATGAGGGCTGACTGAATACTCTTTCCTGCCAAAGTGCATCCAGATTAAGGCAGAAATCAGAGTTGATAGCCAATATACTAGATACAAGCACATATATCAGTCCAGACTAAAAGCTGTTCACAACTGGCAGTTTCTTGCATTCCATCTTAATGAACAACAAAGTTCACATGAAAATTATTATTAACCAGTTATATAAGTTGCACTTCATTTATCTAAACTATCCATCAATCATTGGAATGCAAACTTGTGTTTAAGGATCCGTCATCCAGTTGATCAGAGTTATACTAATCCATGGGACAGCGCAACTGCATTGCTAATTTCTGACCAAATAGATACGTGTATTAGTAATAGTTTGCACAATTGGCAGTCAATAAAACAAACAGGTTACTATGAAACATATACTCCCTCCGGTCAAAAATACTTTACACATTTTACTCTGTATGATCTTTGATGCGTATCTTTGACTGATAATATCTTCTAGATGTATTCTTAAAACCCATCAAAATTTATGAGATTTCGCAAATATTTTCTGATATAAATCTACACATATATCTTGTTTCCAACAACAACAACATAGCCTTTCAGTCCCAAGCAAGTTGGGGTAGGCTTATGTTTCCAAACTAAATAATTTGGAAGTTACTTATGTTTGTAGTTTTAAGGTTTGACCAACATCTTGTCCTAAACACCATGTTTTAATGAGCAGAGGGAGTATGTTCAAAGCAAAATTGCTTATTTGATGCATGAAATGCTGTGCAGATGCTCACCCACACCATTGCTTATTAGCCCTTATTTCTAACTAAACCTAATTGATGTTACAAGCAACACTATGGTGTTACGCTAATTTATCACCACGCACAGTGCTTTATACACCAAGATCATATCTCCACCAATAGAGGCATTTAAGTAAGTTTCCATTGAGAACAAATTGGAGTGAATAAATATCATACAAAATCAGTTTCTAAGTAAATGAGCATGATATATTTTTATTGTATGATAGATATCTGGGGTAATACTCCTATCTCATAATACCAGGATGTTCTACAAATTTAATGGGCTGTTATGCATAGTTTGAACCATAGGTTGCATTGCTTGAAGAACTTGTTGAGCCCAAATGACAGTACTTCTGGCATAATGTTCAGTGCGATCATTTCTAAAGTAGAGAACACAAATTGTGGCACGTGTTTATAAAAATATTTGTTATAAAACAAAAATATTATATGTTTTGAAAAGTTAGAGATGTTTTATATCAACTAAAAGGATAAAATTGGTGTAACAAGCCATACCAGACATTTCAGTTGAATAGTTATGAAGAACATATTTGTTAACTCTAGAATCAAATAGCAGAACTTGCTCTTGTTGCTGCATTTGCTGCTTTAGATACTGCAAGTGAGCAAATATTATATGAAACAGTGAAACAACTGTTTGACCCGTATCTGTCCACACAATAACTCTTACTGTGTAGTCACCAGAAGTCAATAGATATAGGAGCACAAACTATGCCATCATCCAAATTTAGGATGAACCAATCCAAAATGCTCCAGACACCCAAACAGTATTATTCAATAAAGGTAATCATTTTCAAATCACATATTTCTCTTTGCAACTTACAAAAGAAAATCAGATGCTCTGGAAGCGCATAAGATTGTAAGTAACCATTAACACCGTGTAGGCATATAGCACATAGATCTACAGACACAATGTGCCAGCTAACCTCAATTGTTACCTATGGATGTTATGTTCATGGGACTATTGCCAAAGCAATGCATAATGGTACAAGAGTTTTTTTTTAATTGCTACAAGAGTTATGCCTATTCAGTGACATGAATAAACAACATTTCCAGTGTCTCAGAAAAAGATACAACTAAACCACGCATCAATTTGATCCCAAAATCGCAGTACTATTCCTTCTTTCTGATTTGAGCTTAAGCTTCACTAATTAGACCCAACAATCACCCATAACCTAGCTGATGTATACCATCACATTATGTAAAATATATGACAGTAAGTAACAATCCTAATTCCCAGTTAACCTCTACATGTCTGCATACCAGTATCAACAATAAGTAAGAAGTTTAAGGCATCAGAAGTGACCAGAAACTAAAGCCAAGGCTTCCCAGGTGCATTTGTTAAAAACTGCAAGTTTCTAACCTCTGTAGCCGCAGACGGAGGCTCCAGCGACGAACGCGCCGACGGCCCCGTTGACGAAGTCGCGCTTCTTGCGCTGGCTCTGCACGAGCTGCTCGACGCCGATGTAGAGGCCTCCGATGGTGGCGAAGGTGGCCCCGTAGGTGCCGCACATCTTGAGCGTCCGGATGAGGCCCGGGAGCGCAACGTGGCGCTCCACACGGGGCACGTCGTACCAGGTGGCGACGACGGTGCCCCAGATAGTCCCCGCGGCGAGCCCCGTCGCCGCACCCTTCACCGTCTTCGTCAGCGGCGAGTCCTCCTCCATCGCTCGCTACTCCGGTTCCTGCACGACAGGTGCAGCAAATCAAAGCCGCACGTGACTCGGGATCCGGCGAGCCAAACCCTCAGCGCTTGGCAGGACGAGATCGGGATCTAGTGGCAGCGTGCGCTTGGTCTAGGTGGGTGTGGGGGGTGAGGCTGTCCGCCGCGTTGGAAGAGGAGTTGAGCGGAGAGGGGAGTGGGTTACCTGTCTCGAGACTGCGCGGTGCGTGCCGAGGCGGGGGCGGAGAAGGTTGAGGGTTCAGGGGCGGACGGATGGAGGTCTCGGCGTCGAAATGGAATCGCCAATCGCGTCGTCGGCAGCGCCGTAGGAGTGGGGAGCCTGGCCGCGGCGGCGTTGGTGCGGGGTTCCGGGCCTGGTTGGCGCGTGGGCTGCTTCGCTGCTGCTGGAAAGGCTGGTCTGTCTACATGGGCCTCACAAAGGGATCACGTTAAGAAATTCAGATGCATAGCAGCGAGTCCGTAACAGACTAGTACATCCAACTTCCTAAAAAAAACAGTACATCCAAATTCACCTAATCAATTAATTATCAATTTACTAAGCTGCGTAATTAACTCAGAGCATCTTCAATAGTTTCTAAAAAAATCAGCTGGTAAATCAAAGAGTTTCCCAAGTGGCTAAAAAAGTTAGGAGCATACTCCTAAAAGATAGAGGGTGACTTTGCATTAATAATCCTGGATTTTTCCTAAATAACCCCAACCATTTTTATAGTTTTTTTTCTCTCGTACTTTTGCATTGGAGACCCTATCCATACTTTTATTCTTTCCCATGCAATTCCACCATCGGATTGGCGGATTGATGTGCGCGCAAATGGATCAGTTTTCCCAAGTGCAAAAAGTTTGGGAGTTGAGATAGGGAGTTGTTGGAGAGTGTTTTTTTTAATCTTGTAAAAAAATCAAGATTGGAAGTGAGTTTTGGAAACTCTTGGAGATGCCCTCAGTCCAAGTGGAATACAAAGTATTGACTCTTATCTCAAATTAACTATGTTTCTGGACGAGACAGTACTTTGTTACTCGTTAGGGCAGTCTCAATGATAAAAACACATGTAGTTTCTATGTTTATTAATTTATTTACATATAAACTACGTTCCTAATGGATAGTTTCTATATTATAGTTTTAATCCAATCACATGTCTTCTCTTTTCATCATGTCCCTATCACATATCTTCATGTCTTGTTCTCATATAGACATGGGGTTTTTTATCTAAAAAGAACCATTTCCTCATATCTCTTCTTTAATTGTAGTGTCACGTCACTTTTTTTGTTTAGGTGGCACCTTAATTAATGAATATAGAAATCACGTAGTTTCTTGGTTGAGAGTGCCCTTTGATACCTCATACCTCTGTTCATGTAGAAACTGCATGGTGTTCCAACAAAGGTGCAATAAAGGTCTGACTATTTGAGAACTGAGACCCTAAAACTTGGGTCGATTGTCAAGGATGATTGGTTGATGGCGTGGCGGCACTGTTAACCTATTTACACATCATTTAGTACACTATTTTCATTTAATCAATCGTTTACCCCGTTTAAATGGTTGTTTTGCCTGTTTAAATGGTCATGTAATCAAATAATAGCTAAATAACAAGTGACCGACTGTTCAGTGTATAACATTTAGAATAACCCTACAGGGTGGTTCGTGAACTACGAAACCTACCCGGCCAGGTTCGTGTTGTTCATCTTGCTTCTCCTCCCTGCTACCATTCTTTTCTTCCCCTCTGCTGCTAACACACACGCTGGGAGCTCCTCTCGAGCGTGACCGAGCGCGTCCGTCGGGCGAGATCCCATGTGCCAGCAGCGCGGGCCGCAACGGCAGGCCACCATCGGGGGTGGGTGTGGGTCGCCGGTCGCAAAGTGCCGCAGCTTTTGCCAAAAAGCTCTCTGCCGACCTTGTCCCGTGTCGGGTTCGAACAGAGGAGATGGTGGATGCTGTGAACTTGTGACTTGAGCCTGTTCGCTGATTTCTAGGGTGATAAGTCGGTGCTGATTTGAAAATACTGTTAGACGAACAGGCTAAAGGTGATCCCTAAACCCATAGGCATCGAGTCCTGTGGCAGTGCCATGCCATTCCATTCCACTCCGGGTGTCAGGATCACGATATATTTTGTTCTTGTGTTTTAATTCAAATAACGAAAGATCAAATTTAGTTTCCTAAAAAAACGAAAGATCAAATTCCATTAAATATTGATGCCTTCCAGTTTTACGAAGCCTGAAATAAGTCATCAAAATGAACTGACATTTCATTCATGTACTACAAATCTATAAGGGGCATTTAGATCCTTTCATATGAAGGAAAAAATCTACTTAATAAATTTGACTATTTGGCTTCAAATTTGACATTCCACCACTTTCTAAAGTTCATATATAAGTCTATCTCAAATTCATATGGTGATAGATGAAAATTAATTCTACAGTATGTTTCTACTTTGCAACTTATAACACGCTCTTCAACTTACTCCCTTACGATAGAAATGCAACACATAAGTATCTTTCTCGTATAGCCAACAATAATATATAAATATAATCCATATACAACCATATTAGTTTAATTAATATATGTCTAAATTATGATTAATAAATTTAATTCGAAGATCCAAACGGGGCCTAAAGGTTATTTGTCGCATACATGGATAGAAATGATCAAACCTGAGTATAATCCAAGTTGACCTAAATGTACTCAGATATGGTAAATGTAAATCCTTATCCAAACAAGCTATTCCCTGATCAAATAACCAGATTTATCTAGCAAACTATATACAATAGATATTAGTTCAGCGACCTAAGAACAGCAGATAACAGATCCTCAAGACAGCACTTGTGTTCTTTTTCATTTCCAGAACTTAATAAACTACAAATAATTGCAGTAAGAGCAAATGAGAAGACCAGACTAATCAAAATTGCAGGAACACCTTCTGGTATCACCAGTTTTTGTAAACTGAAAGGTAAAATCTCTGCTACAAGCAGCTCAAATAGAATCAGGCCTAGAGCAGCTGAACAAGTAGGTGTACCATTAGTTCATACACTTCGGGTCAAGGAAAAAAACTGAGGCATGCAATCTGAACATGCTAGTTTACATTTTGTTTTTCAGCACTGGGAGCTACTAGACATGAGTTTTGTTTTTCAGCACTGGGAGCTACTAGACATGACAATATAGCAAAAAAATTGGATGCTACCTTGTACTGAAAACCACAGGGATGATTCACTTGCATTCTAGTCCTGCCTCTGCTGCTCGCCGGGGCTTGTTTTTCCGCCGGCTCCCAATCTGCCTGAATCCATTGGTCCTTGTTGATTCATCACTGCTTGATCGAACAATAGAGTTACTATCTTCTATGACAATATTAGAGCCCTCTTTCAACGGCCTGCCCCTCTTGTTACCACCGGCTGCAGCGCTGTTCTTCAGCTTGGCATCATCAACTTCTTGGTCGCCATCGACCTTTTCTACAAAATTTTCAACATCTGCTTGATCGATCTTATTGGCGAAGTGCTTTTGGGGCCTTCCCCTCCTCTTTTTTGCAGGCACAACTTCTTCACCACTGCTACCTTTGTCTTCATGGCTCCTGACAGTGGTTAGCTTCTTCCCTCTCCCTCTTCCTCTACCCATGGATTCAATTTCAGCAGTGCAAATATTGGTCAGTCCAATCACTGGAGCTGCAGGCTCTGTTGAAGCTGCTCCTTTTGTTTTATCTGATTGCTTGTTGGAAATGAAGTACTTCGTCAAGACAACTGGTCCTTTGGCAGTCTAGTAAAAAAAGATATACTAGAAATCTGTATAAACAGAATCAAGGGCATGCTCAGAAATCTGGGTAGTTAAGGACCAAAAATCGTAATGGAGATCGGAGTGTGTATGTAACAATGAACTTCTTTATCCTTCAAAAGAAAAGAAAAGAGAGAGAATGGACTACGAGGTCTATTGAGATCCATGTCAATCGAAAATCGATTCATTCAAATCAAAAGGCACACATATACCCAAATGAAAGCTATACAAAATAGAAAGCAATACGCATCTAATCAAATAAAGTAAAACGAAAAGGAGAGATTTTTTTAAAAAAAATATGAACGAAACTAAGAATAAGAAACAGAAACAAGGATGTCTATCGAGAATCGACGAATTCAAATCAAACAACATGAATATACCCAATTGGAAGTTACATAAATAGGAAGCAATACGCATCTAATAACTAGATAAAGTAAAAAAGAAAGAGAGATTTTTAACTTATATATGAACGAAAAAGAAACAGAAACAGGGGCCGATTCAACAGCCGATCCGCTCCATACATTAATGGATTGATGAAAAACAAGAATCTGACCTTCCATAAAGCTTGCGTCTACTCCAAGGAGCGTCATGCACCCCATTTCTCAAGTCAAGTCCGTTGGCGAAAAGATGGAAGCTTTGCCGGCGCTGGAGGAAAAGGAATGCAAAGGACCTAATGGATCGGTGGCAAACTTCGGCTCGCGATGCCGGAAGTACCGCAGATCGGGAAGTCACGGCAAAGATTGAGATGTGGTGTGCAGGAAGGGAAGCAGGAGGGTTTCTATCAACGAACCGCTAGCGCCCTGGAGTTCTGGATGGTTGAGCTCCAATAGCTGCTGGGGCAGCCGCAGCAGCACACCAGCTGGGGTTAGGGAGGAGAGAGAGGTTTGGTTCTGCTCCAGGATTTTTTAAATATATATAGCTTGTTGAGGGGCCATTAGCTGTCTGTTTATGCTTTTATTTACAGTCTACCAACCGTTGAAAAATGGGGGAGGGGGAGAGTGCTTCGACTGTTTGATTAATTAAAGAAATGGGTGAGCAAGATGGATCCCAGGGACGCGGTTAACTTTTACCATAATGGGATTTTTGTTCCATGTTGGTGGAAGTTATTTTTACCAATACTCCTAGGTTAGTTGCCTTAATACCTGACAACCTGACAACCTAGGCCACGGCTTTGTTACAAGAGAAGATGCCAGCCACAGTTCTCTCCGATGAGCTGGCTCCAGCTCCAGGTGAAGTAGTGAACCATGCTCCTGTATGAGTGTATGGCACCTGGGCTTTGTTTAGATTGCAAATTTTTGTAATTTGATAATGGGATTTTTCGTTTGTGTTGGATAAAGTTTGTCCGATCATTGATTAACTAGGTTAAAAGATTGCCTTAATACCTTACAACCTGACAACCTAGGCCAGTTATTTTTTACAATTTAATGATGCCATACAGTTCTCTCCGATGAGCTGGCTCCAGAGGTGAAGTAAAAAACTTGGCTTTTGAGACAATCTAAACAAGGCCCTGGTTTGGGTGAGCCATTTTTTTTGTTTTTTTTTTAGTAATTTTGCTACCAAGCAGTAATTTTGTTTAGGCATTACCACTGGATGCTTTTCGGTGTTTATTGTTTCAACCATACCTGTAATATGAACTGTTACAATCACAGCATTGCTAGCTGTAACTGACTTTAACAGTATCAACAGGTTATAGGGATTAGACAAAGCAAAGCCGACTTCAGCAATTTGCGGCAAGTGGCCGTATTAAATTGGAGTGAATCCTGACACTATGATTATTTTTCTGCCCTTTACTTTGAATCTGAATTCATCTTCTATCTTTTTTTTTTTGTCCCGTTCGTTTCGCTGAAAAAACAAGTCTAACACTGTTCCGACTGATTTGTTGGGAGAGAAAAACACTGTTCTGGCTAAAAAAGACAGATTATAAGAGAAACGAACAGAGGTTTTGTTTGAACAATTTCGTCTTCTACCTTTCACAGCCGCCAACTCCACGGATTTTTACAGTCATGAAGCCGCCATGAAGGCCTGAATCAGCTCTACTTTTTCAGTCATGGAATAGTGTTTTCTCTCACAATAAATCAACTCTACAAATCAGCCATAGCAGGAATAAGTGTGCCAAAACAGAGCCATTTGATCAAGATCAAATGCCCCAACCGGAACGAGGTCTGTGCATGTAGTCCCGTACACCTGCAATTGCAATGGCACTGTCGTATTCCTGAATGAATATACTGTATCACATATTGTATCGTCCTGTTTGATTGGTTTCGAAATTTGGTTTGGATTGGTGATCTATTTATTGTGAGAGAAAAATAATTAATAATTGATAAACCTAGTTGAAACTAAATAATGCAGACATATATATATATATATATATATATATATATATATATATATATATATATATATATATATATATATATTATAATATATATATATATATATATATCGACAGGCTGTTTAAAGCGCCGCAGAAAATGTACTTGCTGCCCTTGATGTCAGGTCCTTACTGAGCCACGGAGTAGAGTATGTTCCCGTTTCTCAAAGCTTGTTTGTAATATGTTTTTGTTGTTTTGCCCATGCTTGTTTGGACTTTGGACAGCTGTAGATTGACCCAACCAAATTTTTATGAACCAACAGTGCTTTCTGCCCTGTTCTTCCAGAGAATTTTATTTCCAGATGCTTCCCAAAGAAAAGCCTCTCCAGTTGGACAAGTTTTCGTTAGGAATTCACGCGCTCAGGACATGTTCTACAGCTGGACGACTACCGCTGCATCTGGGATTCAGGATACATGGGATGAACGAGGAAAAGCCTGCGTGTCTCATCACTTTCTTTGTGTCTGCATGTGCATTTCATCAGATGGATGCAGATTACGCTCAGCCTGGGCAACAGATTTTTACCCGTTCGCTGCCTGGTTTCTGGCTGGCTGAAGCTGATTTGTTGTGGTTTCTGGCTGGTTGAAGCTGATTTGTTGTGAAAAAAACACTGCTGAATGGCTGGCTGATAAGCGCTGATAAGAACAAGCAACCAAGAATAAGTGCTGATAAGCTTTATGCAAATAAAGAGAAACAGATTTGGACCACACCCTTGAAGGCACTGCACTTTCATCAGCGCGCCATCTGCCGACAGACAGAGGGGGAAAATGATCTAGGCACGGACGTATTATGAAAGCCAGATTTCAGCAAACCAGATTCTGTTTGACAGCCTCTGCTCAATTTAAATTCAGTAGACACCCCTTTAGAATTTGAATCGTGTACTTATGATGGAAGGATGGCATGCTCAACAACAGCAGGATGACAGTAACCTTGAAAGCTTCCCGATATTATTCAGGTGCTCATCATGCATTTTCCCGCACCTGAAGAAGGTATCCTTGAAAACCAACATTGTACCTGAGTGTATAGCTGTCCGCCAAAGACGATACTGAATAATATATTTTTGATTTATTTACAGGGTTATGTACATCTCAGTTATTCAGTCATCATTGGTCATGATCACTTCTCACCAGCTTGACAATAAAGGAACAAATCATGAAAAGACATTAGTACAAACTATAATAAAAAGATCTCAAGTAATTTAAGTTTCAGATTTCAGAGTGACAGATGCCATACCTGAAACACATAACATGCTTGGATCGGTTACCATTACATCGGTAAGTATAGTGACTGCTTACAGGTAGAGCATGAGTTGATAAGCATTTTTGCCTGGGAAATATGAAATATCTGGAAGAAACTTGATGCTAATCATAGTATAGTACAAATAGATACTAGATTACCTGGTCATGATGGAAATGAGATTTTTAATAAAGCCTGAATTTCGAAGTCAACACTACATCGGTTTTAAGTTTTTTTTTTTTTTTTTTGGGGTGGGGTTGGGAGGGAGGAGGGATCAAGAATTCAAAATACATTATACAACACACACAGTTACACTATTCCAAAACAACAGAGGAGCACACATTTGCAGGATGAGAAAATACACACCATGGTGGCAGTATTTAAATACCATGCTTTGTTTGTCACTAGAATTTTTGCAAACTCTCATACAGTGACCATAATGCTAGTTTGGCAAGGAATTAATGAATTTAACAATAATTTCTACCATCTGGGCATCAAAAGCAGGACCCTCCATCTGGAAGTGCCCAGCTCCTTCAATCAAGTGTGTATCAACCCGTCCAGCTGCAGATTTGAGCTTGTTTTGCAATTGTTTCACACTGGTGAAGCCATCTTTGGTCCCCATGATGAAAAGCTTTGGTTTTTCAGACTTGAGTATAGCATCATGATGCCTTCCGAATAGGACTGAGGCCATCAGACCAAATGGGTACCCGATGCTAACGTAACCAATCACCTCGTCCACTTTATCAACTGCAGATCCGGCAATTGGTGCCCCTGCATCAGGGAATTATTGTTAGACACATGCCTAAACACAATACAACAGCTTCATAAATGACAGGAGAAGACTTGTATGCAGAATACCACGTCTTGATTCTTCAATGCAAACTCAACCATCTTGTTCATCTCCATCAACTAGCTCACGGACAATTGCAGTGGATAGGATCAACTTAATCGCAACCACTACATACAGCCATACAGGAAGCAGACATCCAAGCTACTTTACATTTCTAGGAGGATTTGCTGAAATATTGTGTAGATTACTTAACAGGAAACCTTTTGCCACTACTTTCCTTAAGGATATCTGACAGAAATTAGGTCCCTAAATAAAATTAGATGAAATATTAATGCCTATCTGCTAATTACAGATTCAAGTTTGGAGTATACAGACTGAAACGCAGAAATTCCATGAGGACAACGTTTGAGCTTCCAATTTGAATGCAGCAAATTCATCAACAGCTACTATTTGCTTACTAGCCCGAATGAGTACCAAGAGAATTGTCATTTGCACATTCAAATTGACCAAAAACAGCTTCATAAGAGCGAAGCTGTTTGGTCAATTTGACTGATTAACGCTCCCATGAACTGAAAAGAAAAGGTACGGATCGCGACAGGGTTTCGCCACATCAGGGAGAAGCGAAAGAGTGGAACCTACCAGCTGAGGATCCGACGAGGAGGATGCCGCGCGGCTTGATGTTCTCTGCGACCCATCGGCAGACCGCGACGACGTCCCCGACCTCGGTGGAGCCCGTGAGCGACGCCCGCCCCGTGGACCGGCCGGCGCCGCGCATGTCGAAGGTGACAGCGGTGTACCGCCGCCGCGCGACGCCCTCCG
Source organism: Miscanthus lutarioriparius (assembly GCA_904845875.1). Lineage (NCBI taxonomy): Eukaryota > Viridiplantae > Streptophyta > Magnoliopsida > Poales > Poaceae > Miscanthus > Miscanthus lutarioriparius. The sequence goes on from CAJGYO010000008.1 coordinate 14,865,931, forward strand.
CCATCCCCCGCAGCAGGCCCTGCACGCCGCCGAGGATGGTGTAGGGGTGCACCAGCACCACCACCACGTCCTCCCCCGGCTCCGGCTCCGGCTCCTGCCCGGACGCGGGGGGCTTGAACAGCCGCACGCTCAGCTTCGCGCCGTCCCCCGTCTCCACCGTCGTCCACTCCATCTCGCTCGCTCGCTCGCCCAGTCCACCTCGGTTAGTTCAGCAGCTCCCCTGCCTGTGCCTATCTCGATTCGATCTGTCCGCTGCTCTGCTTCGCTCGGGTCTGGTCGGGTGCTCCCGGTGGTCTCGTCTCCCATCACTCCGGTTGATTGATTTCTAGTGGGTGCGGGTAGTTGCCGCAGTTATTGCTGTATGGGCCGCTAGTCCATATTCTCAGTTTAATTGGGCCTCATTATTACTTTTGAGTTCGAGTTTCATCTACACGGGCCTCTTTCATGTATGGATGGGGGTGTTGGGCGCCCGATCTGTCTTGGATGCGCGGAGCCGCGGACCCAAGTTCTGGCTGGCCATGTAGGGCCCGTGCAGTGGCAGGCTTGTTGTGGCTGCGCCCCCCCCCCGCGTCTCATCAAAAAACAAAAAGGGCCTCGGTCCCAGTCTCTCAAGGTGCAGGCTCCTACTATGCTAACACATGGGTTGTCACTTGTCAGTAGTACACAGCTGCAGACTGGCCCTACCAAACATGGGGTGTCAGGCACTACTTAACAGCTGTGGCTCACACCTGAGAACAATGCGCGGAGCCAGAATTTTGGAGACTGGGCAGAGACACAACCGTAATATTAAGGACTCACATAATATTAAGGGCCCGTTTCCTAGGGCTCGGACTCCCATGGCTCCGGCTCCTCACGTGAAGGCTCCGGCTCGAAGTAGCTTCTTTTAATAAAGTTGGAGTTGTTTTGAAAAATGTTTGGCAAAAAAAATTTCAGTAGCAGTTTTGTAATAATTTGCAGGAGGTTTGCGAGGAGAAACCGAAAGAAGATACATTTCTGTGGCTCTGGCTCCTCTATAAAAAAAAATGGATCCAACTCGTCTGGGCTCCTAGCAAGAAGGCATTTTATAGATGTCCGTTTAGCATAACTTCTTGTTAGGAGCCGCGAGAAGTTAGAGCCGGAGCCTTACTAAATAGAACATAACACATAATATAGAGCATTGTACTTGAAAGCAAAACTAGAGAACCACATTAATTGTAAACCGATTATATATTAATCATGGCTGATACTAGATTACTATTTAATAAAGGAGGAATTCATGGCACATACTTTTGGCCGAATAGTAAACAATTTGTTTTGTTTTGTTTATTCTGCTGGCAAGGATCCTAGCATCATCTCCGTGAACATGTAGATTTTAGAAAGAAAAACAGGAACGGCAGTAACCAGCTGGAATACGTGCGCAATTCTTACTGGAGCATGCAGGTGCCAGGTTTTGCTGAGCTCGGGCACCGGCCCAGGGTGGCCGGGCCTTGCCTCCGCCACTGCCTGCGAATCTGTTACATGTTGGGCTATCGCATAGATGTCCTCTTTGGATTCACTTAAGGTCCCGTTTGTTTCTCAAAAAAGATAAAAAACTTTAAATTAGAAAGGACCAAATAAGCCCTAGCACCTAGTACTCCCTTCATCCTAAAATACGAAATACCCAAGCAACTGTAGGATCAAATAAGAGTCCGATAAAAAAAATTTACTCCTCACTAGTTAATTTGGTTGTCAAGTTGTTTAGTTTCCTTTTTTTCTAGATTAATTTCCCCTTAATCTAAAAAAGCTTGTTTAATTTCCTAGTAACACATGCATACTTGCTATTGATTTCAGCTACCAATTGTAGAAGTCATTTTGTTCAAGATAGGTCTAAAATGCATATACATGGATGTGATTAAAAAAAAGCTAACATGCATAGGTAATGTTGAATGATCAGAATACCTTATAATTTAGGATCTTTTTTTGAACATTTGATAGTACTTTGTATTTTGATAGGGAGGGAGTATTTGTTTTCGTCTTTAGTTACCAATAATCATCCTTCAAAAGTTTGTCAACCATAAGACTCCCACGCATGATCCCGCATACACAATCGTGAGACGTGCTCAAAATATCTATTTCATTCCTCCCCTCTAGGTTCTGGTATAGTCTGGTCCATCGTCGCGGCTGTTCTCCGCCTGACGCTAAACCTCAACCATGCATGTACGATGATGGTGCTGTCAACGTCTCATCATCCACTTCAGTCGGTGTCATTTCCGCGGCCAAATTGTTCAACCACCTTTGCCTCCGTTGCATTGCATCCGGGAAAGTTCAAAGCAGGGCAGGGGCAACAAAAGTTAGGCACGGAGAGAAAAAGAAAACACACACGCACACCGTACCGCGAGCGCAGGAGTCCATATGCGGTGCACTACGTTCGTGATCCTCCCAAACACCAACAGGCAACAGCTGCGAACCATACATTCAACTCGTGATCGATCCGTCTGCTAGATCCAGGCATCCAGTGATAGCTTATCACTTTTGGCTGGCTCTACTCCTTCACTTATCCTTTTCCAGCTCGATGTCAGTCTATAGCCGTAAAAGCGCCGCTTTCCACCGGTCTAAAGCGCACGACGACAACAAAAGGCAGTGCTGTCACACGACTCCGAGGGCTGTCCGTAGCGCGTGCGCGCGAGCTCTCCCTCACGCATCGTGCATGCGTGCAGCCACAGCCATGAGCGCAACTATGCAAAGCGTCGCACGGCTCATCCCAAGACGACCGACCGATGGGTCACCTCACCTGCTGCTTGGACTTTGCGCGAGATTCCTTGTACCACCACGATGGCTACAGTACGTTGTAGGGTGGGTACCTCCGCTTACTTGCCCGGAGTTGGCAGTGAAAGGTTTCGCTTTGGGCTCTACGGCGACGACGCTTCTGGTACGTACTCGTACTCGCTCTCACTGTGGTACAACGTGCCCCCACAGCTGCCTACCCTAGCCTAGTCGCCTAGTCTCTGTACCGTGGCAGCGACGTCTATGTATCGACCGGTGTGCAGATATGAGCTGTGCCGCGCAAACAGGCAGGCAAGAATATCTAGCTAGCTAGCGCCGCCGTGTGCCCGTGTATTATAGTGAAATATCATGGAGTAACATGCATGCATGCGTGCCCCTGATGAGTCCGAACTTGCACGTACCTGCGTTGTTCCGTGCCATGAATGAACTTGTGGTGTAATAATAAAACACGACAATTTCTTAATCCGGCAGCACCGTTCTCTTCCAAGTTTGTAGGTACATCCGAGTGTTTCTGGAATAGATGCCGTATGGCTGTCGGTGTACACGTCACAATATTAATTTCGATCGACACAGGAAACCAACTTCGCATGAACAACTCTCCGTCATATATACCGGTTGAGCTAGCGAGCAACGAGGCCATCGATCTACAGTACCAGAGTATATCGACGAGGACAAAACATCTGAATCCTTTTGACGTTCGATTTGCGGATCAATCCAACGACCCAACCAGAAAGTGGTTGTGGCTATCATCGGCGCAATGCTGATAAGGCAAAAACCACCAACTTTTTGTTCGTCACGTCTAAAAGCAGCAACGCTCAGCGTGTTGGGTCATCATGGACGTATTTGCCCTGTTCGCTTCGCTGTCAAAAAAAAAAACAAATCCGATTGATTTAAAAAAAAATATTGTTTCGATTAAAAAAACAAACTGAAAAAGTATGAATTACGAGAGAAACGAACAACGCCATTATCATGGTTCATGGACGTATGTGGTCAGATATACAGATAAAGGCATAAAGCAGCGTGAAAACTGGAAGCAACCGTGCGTGAAACTTCACTTATGCATCAATACCACGCCGATTCGCATATATACGCCTTGGGACCCCACACGTCACACAAGGACCAACCAGTACTTTGACATGTACCTGGATGTCCATTATTACTATTACTGTACCATGTTAGTCTCAAGACGACGTCAAGAGGATGGAGAGCGGCACAAGCGCACAATGCAACGTGGAAAACCTGACGGGACAACTGCGCTCGCGTGCATCGGCGCCGGCCGGTCAATTAGGTAGCCATGACCACTCAGTCGCGGTCGCGTATGCATCGTCACACCAAGAGGACATCCACAGCGACGTACGCCCTTAATTAATTTTCTTGTCTAGAATCATTTGCTACGACTAGGCTAGGGGATGTATCTACATCTTCATCACCTTATTTTCACGTGTGCTCGTGCTTCAGTACTGTTGTTCCAGCTACTCACGAGGTCAAATTTAGGAATGAAAAGTATTTTGTTGACAAATTTACAGCCCTGATAAGCATGCCAGTTATGAGCTTGGATAAAAATGAACGCCCTATATGATTTCCAAAAGGTTTTCTAACCTTACCATACACCATGCTCTGCCCCGGCTCTGGTACAGTATTTCCACACTCCATTGCGGTCTTCCCTAGCCACTCCGATGCCAACCCGCTGAGGCGGGCATCACGGCCGTTGATGCCACCTCATCATCTCGGTCGTCGACAGCCATTGGAGCCGGCCGTCGCCGGCCTGGATATCCCTCTACGGAGTACATCCACAGAAGGCACCATTTTTCTCAAATCCAGAAGAAGATCGCGGGTGACTTAGCAAGCGGATGAAGAGTGCACACCTAAATCCCTAGCTCGCGTGGCAAGGATTTCGCTAAATTAGTAGCACGATTAAAAAGAAGAAGAAAAATAAATCACTCTACCAAGGATTGCAAGGGCTCGATCGGTCGGCAGCGACGAGCCCCCGGGTCACAAGTCACAAGATCTCCGTCTTTCTGGGGGAAATGGGGTCAAGAAAACAGCTGGCACGGCCCATGCACGGTGCCACATGTGTCGGCGTGCTCGCTTTACCCGCAGGCCGTAGGAGAAAACGAACACCGCCACCAACACTTCACTCCGCTGCCCGCTGGCCGCTGCCGCCTGCCGGTCGGGTCGTGTCACTGCCCCTCCCCCTCCGGCTCCCGGCGTCCATAAATACGCGGCCGTGCGCCCCCCGAGGTCCAACCCCCCCGCACCTCTCCTATCCGCTCCCCACTCGCCGTCTGCTGCTGCATTGCCGCCGGTGGTGGAGAGGAACCGAGAGGAAGAGGAGATCGGTCATCGTTGGCCACGCGCGGGCGCCACCACTGCGCTGCACGCACGTAGTCGCTACTTGTTGAGAGACAGAGAGAGTGCTCATCGCCGGCCGCGGCCACTTCTGTTGGGAGTTTGTCCGGTAAATGACTGGAGGCCTTGCCGGCGTCGTCGAGGTACAAGTGCTGGCTCCGGTCTCGTTCTTCCTGACGTGCCTATCGTCCCCGTCGCCGGAGAAGTTGCTGCGTGGTCGCACCGGAGGGTTTATCAAGGAAGGTACGCGTGCACGTACGTATGCTTATATATTAATAATCTATCCGAGTTAGAGTGTTAATCGCATCTCACAGTTGCCATCAAGTTATCTGTCCGTCCTTTGCGATACAACTAGTAGGAACGAAAGGATAGTAAACTGATTTTTGTAAGAGTTCGCTTCTGAAACATGCATGCGCAAGGAACTCATCATCAGTCACAGCCGCCCTGCTAAACTGAAGGGATTCTGTTGGTGTGCATGGTAAAAGAAACAACCCTTACGTTTAATTTGCTGCTGTGTGCACAACGTACGACATCATTGTTATCGAGCCGGCCTATGCCTATTGCCTATATCACTATATGGGCGTGCATGGTTTACACGATGTTTTGGCCGGACGGACAGGTAGCTGCTTCGTTTCTGGAGTAGTGTCTGATATTGATACGTGCAGACCAGATCATGACAAAAAGAGCCAGCTGACGGCGGCACATGATGACCGTCTCTGCTTGTTTCTACGCTAGTGCACTTCGGGAGAAGAAAAAAGGCATCTTCTGCATGCTCAGCTTTGTTATCATTAGGTTAATTAATAGTTGTGGATCTAAATTAGGAAGCGTTATGTTTTTGTAATCTATTGTTACTTCATCCCTAACATGAGATATTATTATATATATCTCAATCACAGGGTAAATCTTGCTGGCTCAAGGCTTCGTTAGGGAAAGGCTGCATAAATTCCTGAAGAAGCCGCAGGGGATAAATTAAGCAACAAAAAGGTATCCTGTTAGTACTGGTATGTACGTATTTCAGAATTCAGTTACTACTAGAACATTTTAATCGGAACAGTTGCTGAGTTTCCACATCATGTATGCAGGACTGCTGTGTAACAGTATCCTAAATGAAATAGTTCATTCAATACAGTACATAGTACAGCAACTAAAAAGACAGACAAGGAGGTTGTGAAGAACCAAAAAAGTAACATTGGAATTTCTGGTGACTAACTGTTGGTTTATTTTCTGAATAATTGATGAAGCAGTCTGCAGAACTGTGTAGGTTCAGAAAACTCACTGAACAAGGTGATGGATGCTACCACTGTTGATTCGAAGTGGACGTCTCCCATCACTGAAGATGGGTCCATGGACAGACGAGGAAACCCAGCTGTCAAGACAACCACCGGAAGATGGAGATCTGCCGTCCTGTTGTTAGGTAAGAGCTGCTCTCTTTTTTTTTAAAAAAAAAAGAAAGAAATGTTGTAAACATCTCACATGATGCCTGATCAGTAACGACTCGCTCTGTACATGATTGCTATAGCTACAAGATTCTGATTTTGTAAAGAACTCCAGAATGGAACAGTTAACTCAACATTTCAACTGTGTAATTGATCACTGCAACCTTTTCCGTTTGCAAGCATTATTCCCATGTATTGCCTGCCTGAGTTGAATGCAGTTCAGAATCCAAACTGGACCTTCAACGAGAACCCCTTCTTCGGCTGAATAGCAACAAACTCCAAAGTGAGGAGGGTTACTCCATCACTAATTCACTGGAAAAGCATCCTAGTACTCTTCAGGTTTTCCACTATGTTTTGCCCCCTCATCGATTCACTCTGGCATGATCCATAAACTCTGTTTAACATACATTTGGAACCTGACTAAGCTCAGACAGATGTCACAGTATTGGTTGCGGGCCCAAAACCGCTGATCAGATGTACTGAGGGCTGAAACTAACTGGATCACGTCTGTTCCTGATGCAGCTAACTATGGACTCGCGACGTGCGCCTTCTTCGGCGTCGGTGTGAACCTGGTGGTGTTCCTGCGCCGGGTGCTCCACCAGGGCAACGCCGAGGCGGCCAACAACATCAGCAAGTGGACAGGGACGGTCTACATCTTCTCGCTCATCGGCGCCTTCCTCAGTGACTCCTACTGGGGCCGATACGTCACATGCGCCATCTTTCAGATCATCTACGTGACGGTGCGATCATCTCCAGACACTGCACTGACCAACCATCAGTCTCCTGTTTCTGTGATCGATCCTTTTTCTGTCGGTGCGCTGTTCTGAACTTGCCTGTGTCTGTTCTTGGTCAGGGCCTGGTGATCCTGTCGCTTGCCTCATGGTTCTTGTTGGTGAAGCCCTCCGGCTGCGGCGGCGTCAAGGCGCACTGCGACGAGCCGTCGGCGCCCGACGTCGCGCTGTTCTACCTGTCCACCTACATGATCGCGTTCGGCAACGGAGGGTACCAGCCTTCCATCGCGACGTTCGGGTCGGACCAGTTCGACGAGACGGACCCCAAGGAGGCGCGCTCCAAGGTCGCCTTCTTCAGCTACTTCTACCTGGCGCTCAACGTCGGGTCCCTGTTCTCCAACACGGTGCTGGTGTACTACGAGGACTCAGGGCGGTGGGTCATGGGGTTCTGGGTCTCGGCGGCCGCCGCCGCGCTGGCGCTCGTGCTCTTCTTGCTCGGCACGCCCAACTACCGGCACTTCAAGCCGAGCGGCAACCCGTTGACCCGCGTCGCGCAGGTGTTCGTCGCCGCGTTCCGCAAGTGGCACGCTGAGGTTCCCCGTGGCGAGCTCCTCCACGAGGTGGAAGGAGAGGACCCTAAGATCTCGGGCATCCGCAAGATCCTTCACAGCGACGAGCTCAGGTTCCTCGACAAGGCGGCGACGATCACCGAGGGGGAGAAGATGGAGAGCCCGTGGCGGCTCTGCACGGTGACGCAGGTGGAGGAGGTGAAGTGCATCCTGAAGATGCTGCCCATCTGGCTGAGCACGATCGTGTATTCGGTGGTGTTCACCCAGATGGCGTCGCTGTTCGTGGAGCAGGGCGCCACCATGAACACTAACATCGGGTCGTTCCACTTCCCCGCCGCGAGCATGTCGCTGTTCGACGTCCTCAGCGTGCTGGTGTTCATCGCCATCTACCGGCGGGTCCTGGTGCCCGTCATGGCGCGGCTGTCGGGCAACCCGCAGGGCCTGACCGAGCTGCAGCGCATGGGCGTCGGGCTCGTGATCGGCATGGCGGCGATGGTGGTGGCGGGCGTGGTGGAGGTGGAGCGGCTGAAGCGCGTGGTAGCCCCGGACCGGCCGAGCTCCCTGAGCGTGCTGTGGCAGGTGCCGCAGTACGCGCTGATCGGGGCGTCGGAGGTGTTCATGTACGTGGGTCAGCTGGAGTTCTTCAACGGGCAGGCGCCCGACGGCGTCAAGAGCTTCGGCAGCGCGCTGTGCATGGCGTCCATCTCGCTGGGGAACTACGTGAGCATCATGCTGGTGAGCGTGGTCACGAGCCTCACCGCCGGGGAGAAGCGTCCGGGGTGGATCCCTGGGAACCTCAACTCCGGCCACCTGGACAGGTTCTACTTCCTCCTCGCCGCGCTCTCGCTCGTCGACCTCGCCGTCTACATCGCCTGTGCCATGTGGTACAAGGGCATCATGCTTGACGGCGGCGACGGCGATAGTAGGAGAAAGGACTCTGCGCATGTCTAGCCACTGGGCCTGGGCCTGGGCCTTTGGTTCTTCTGCTTCAGAGACGACGTGCCGCGCTGGCCGTATATATAGAAAATAAAAAGGAATGTCAAAGAAGCTGCTTAGCTGCGTGTACCCATCCGCTCAGTATTGCCCATCTGTATCTTTGGTCAGAGCAGAGGCTCCAAGTAACTTCATGTGAAGTACTAATGCTAATAAGTATATATATGTATGTATTTATATATTTGGATGTCGGCTGAACTTGCTTGTAACCATCCTCTCAAAAGACGGACTTTGTAATTGTGGTCGATCCAAAACACCAAATGCAAGCAAAGCTGCCTGATCCATGTCAGATTGTCATCTTTGTGTGTAAGTCACTACTGCATCTGCAATGCATTTTTTTTCATGGTTACCCGCACTCGCGACGCGTCATCGTTCTTAGCAGAGCTGAGCATCTTCACGTCTCCCTACAAGTTTTGGACATAAGATAAACTGATGAAGTAGAAGAAAAAGAAAAGAGGAAGTGACTGAGGACAAGAAAGAGGAAAAAGAGCAAGAAGAGAATAAAAGAGGTAGACGAGCCCTTTCTATATTGCTAGGCCGTGTTTGTGTCACTACACTAACTCTATTTTGGATTACTGGAGTTTAACACTTAGAATTCAAGATCTAGATACACACGAGATGAATCTCGCCGAGTTTTTCCGGACATAGCTGGCCGATTCTAACTTCCTAGTTCATCCTTCTTCACTCCCTTTTCCACGCCTTCCTTCTCTTTTTCTACAACGTTCGCTAGCTGTCCGTAGGTTCACACCTGCGCCCATTGTGGGCCGAGGTACTTAGGGCCTCTTTGGCACGGCTTATGCCGACTTCGGCTTCATCTATTTTGCGCAAATCGAGGCACTATAGCGTGAAGTCGTTTTGTAAGCCGGGGTTAAAATGAACTAAAAGCCGGAAAAAGCCAGTTTTTCTGGCTTCACCGGCGAAGCCGTTTTGGACGAGCCGTGCCAAAGGGGGCTTTAGAGTTGTGCTTCATTTTGCGACTGGTCCTTCCATCCTATCCAAAACCAGAAGCCTGGTCCACCTCATCCTACGATGTGCCTTTCTCTTCTTCAGCATTAGTTGCCGGTACAGTGACATTTCCCCAGGCTTGAGTACCGGCTTGCCTCCAAGCCGGTGCGCCTGGGAAACGATCCTTGATGAGCTTTTCATCCTCCCAGGTAAGGATGAAAACGGACGGAATCGAACGGAGAACTCTTCAACCGTTTTCTACTTTTACATTTGAATACGAAAACAAAAACGAAAGCGGACAAACCGAACACGAAAACGAACACGAACTTACGGAATATCGAGAATTTCGAAAACGAAACAATTCGAGCGGAATTATATCGAACATGGTCGGTATACGAGAATTCAATACGAACCGACCCACAAAGCATAACATTAAACAAGTTCATGGCCAAATACATAACAAGTTCGCGACTAACAAGTGCATGATCTAGTTCAAATTAACAAGTGCGTGACCTGTGGTCTTAAGTAGTACGACACACACAATTAATTAGAACATGAACATCTAGAGCTCATCAACATCATCCATGATGTCGGGATCAGAGTTCCCATCACTCTCCATGTCTTTTGCATCCTCATTGTCCTCCTCGAGTCCCCATCGCCTCCTTGTCCTTGTCCTAGAAATTTGCAAAGTGAATATATACAGAGAAGCATTAGGAAGTTCCATAGAATCAGCCGAGTTGCATATGGCAGCTAGCTAGTGCATCCGATCCATCTCTCCTTGCCGTAACATGCATATGCTTTGATAATTAAGGCTTCTCGATAATGCAATGCACTCTCTTTGGGTATTAGTGTGATCAGTGTATGAGAATAAGAAATGTTTTTATTTGTGCTACAATCAACCCGATCCTCCCTCCAAAGAGGGCCACCAAGATTAGACCAAGTACATGCATGCCACGGCACCATATATAGATGGAGTTGAAAGTGTGTGCGTGTGCTACTCCACTCAACAAGATAGCTTTAACAACAGCCAACATCAAATATAGACAGAGGAGAGGATAAACATACCTCAATTTTCAGTTTAGCCACAACATTAGTCAAAGCATCAACTTCAAGATCACTCACAATTGATCCAACCACTTTCGCATCTGAACAAAATATTAGTAAGGGGAAAATATCAATGCATTATTATGCTGCAATTACAAGTGTATAACTAAAAAAAGAGATAAAATGACCACCTTTACTTGCTGCAGCAACCCAGTCCTTTGTGCAAATTAATGCCTGTACCATCTCAGGATCAAGACGACTGCGATAGGGATCAACAACACGACCAGCAGCACTAAATGCAGACTCGGATGCTACCGTTGATACTTGTACAGCCATTATATCCCGAACAATCTGTGAAAGGATAGGATACTCTTCTCTCTTGTTTTTCCAAGCTAAGATGTCAAACTCACCAACAATTTTCAGTAGTGGCTCCCCCATACACCTCTCCAACTCATTTGTCTCAACCATAGCATGTTCACTTTCATCATATAGAAATTCTTCTAGGTCATGGTCTACATTTCCCATTAATACATCAGCTGTGTTACTAGGTCCAGGTGCAGCCACACTACTAGTTTTCTTTGCTGGTGCAGGAGCAGAACTAGCATAAAAGTTGTATAGTTTCTTTACCACACAAATAAACTCATCGAGTGCAAGTTGATAGTGATCACCATGGAACTTCTTCATGTAGTACTCTATTAGCCTTTTCTTATACCTTGGATCAAGAAAACAAGCTACTGACTAGAGCAATGTTGGACTGTTCCCAATATTTTTAAATTTTGCATTCATAGCAACACCATTTCTCTAATTGTATCATCTTCATTAAAGCACCAATCATCTAGCAAGATCTTTATATCACGTAAACCTCTATAAAATAAGTTTGCGAGGGATATGAAGTGGCAGAGAGAATTTCCGTGAGATCATAAAATTTCTTGAGACAACCATAAATTGTCAAAGCCTTTTCCCATTCAATGTAAGATGGAGAAATCTTAGCATACCTACGGCGATTTGAAGACTTCAGCCCTAATAAATGCATCCTTGTAGTACAAGGCATCTCTCAAAGATTAGGTAGGTAGAATTCCACCTTGTTGACACATCAATTTGAATACCCCTCTTTGTATCCAACCCACTTGGTGGCACACTTCATAAGCTCTTCCCAATGCAATGGAGACCCTTTCACAAATTAGCACAAGTGATTTGACCTTGCTAATTGTTTCAAAATGACTTTCAACCCATCTCTAGCAACCAAATTGAGAATATGACATGCACATCCGACATGAAAAACAACCCATCACACACTAGGGAGCCATTACCATTCTCTTTTAGATCTGAAATTATATCATTGATGACCACTTCATTTGAACTAGCATTATCCAAAGTCAATGCAAATGTCTTTTCTCAATGTACCATTTAACCATAACTTCACCGAATGTCTCGTATAACTTAGCACCAGTATGTCTACCTTTTACATTGAAGATATCTGTCCATTATTTCTTTCCTAACAGTGACACGAGACTTTATCGGAAAGCTAGGCCGAAGAGATTTTATGAAATCAACAAGATACTCATGATCAACTATATTGAAAGGATATTCATGCATGGTGATTGCCAAGTTCAATTTCCTCAAGCTAACTTCTTGGTCATATTTGAAAGGCACGATATGAGCAATTTCGAAACCAGAAGTTTCTTACCAACATCAAGTCGTTGTTGTCCCTCCACAATACTGTGCTTTGACCTCAAATGGCTCTTGAATGCAGTCGTCCCACAAGGGCCCTCAGCTCTGTACCTCTTATTGCACCTAGCGAAATTGCAGTACCCCCACAGCTGCTCATACTGCTTTCCATCCACCTCTATAACCTCCTTTTTCTTGGTGAAATACTTCCAGACATGTGATGTGCATTTTTTGTACCTCTTGCTAGAAAGATGAGCCTGCTCTTCATCATCTTGATCATCTTCGCCGATATTAACTGGAGCTGCAGGTGTGTCTGTTACTGGTGCACCACCAGGTTGGGCTGGGCCAGTGCCAGTGCAACTGGTGTCAATGTCAACAATAGAACCTTGGAACCAATCATCAAATCGACAACAAGCTACGGATGCTTGTGTGGCTGGACTATCACAAGTTCCAGAGCTAATACTCTGAGATGCAGACATTTTATTCCTAGATCCTGATGATCAAGCAAAATGACCAAAATAAGTTAGAGTACTGATAAAAATATATCAGATTTTTCCCAATAAAAACTATATCGATTTTGATAAAACTATAGTTTTTCCCAATAAAAATATCAGATTTTGCAGACAAAATATTAATTACAAAGGCAAATCAATGCTACACCAAAATAGAAGACTAGGTTTTATCTAGCCTCATAGCCCGTGCTTATCTAATCTTTGTGTCGGGTTTTGGTTTTGTGTGCGTAAAAAAAAGATGTTCACAATCGCATAGTTGGTGACAATATCTCTTTGGAGTATGACATATATCGCATACAGCTTCGAAGAGATTGATTTAGATGTATCGCTTTGCCTCTAGTTTTATGTTTAATACAAGTGTGTTAACATGTACTGCTTTGGTTGTCATGGCTAGTTAACTAGAAAATTTAACATAGTAAAATCTTTGTTGAAAGGGGTCCTGTGCATCTTATAGAAGTGTGGCTCTGAAATGGACAGACAAATTTGTCTATGTTTTTTTTCTTATCTCCTCGACACGCACTGATTCCTAAAACTAGCAATTGCCTCGGTACCAATGTAATGCTATGGTTTCCAAGTGAACATTATCTCGAACATAAAATTCATTACCCGTAGATAGTCCCAGTTTATTAGTCACTCTTGAGCAATTGATCAAACATCACATCACTTTGAGTCAAAGCTTTGTTGATGGTTACTAAGATATATCCGATATACAACCGCCTAACCAAATAAAAGATAGCATTTCATACACAAGTGTCACCACTGTGCTTTATTACTCAATGTAGAACTGAATAATACTAAGTTGATGTTCCAATCTCAATTTCTAGAGGGGATTAGTGTATGTCCCTAGCCAATGAGACTCATATGTACCGCTCCAAAGATTGACCAACAACACACATATCAAGACTACAAATCTTGAAAAAAAAAACATACCTTTGAACGATGCATCGATATATCATACATGTTCGTAGAGTTGAGACTGAAACTTTCTACTCAAGATGATATCACACGTCCACAACTAAAACTTCATCAATCTAGAAACATATATGTCTTACACGTGCTTGCTAGTAGTAGTGCATGTCCGCAAAGCTTCTAGCACCGGTTCGTATGAGAGCATACGGCAATGTAAAATAGCAGCAGGAGCAGCCAAGCGGAACATCAAGACCCCGGATCGATCGTGACTGAGCTGGAGGTGGCGCCGAGAAGTCGTAGCTGCCGGCCGGTGCAGTGCGTGCGGCGTCTTTGTCGGCCGGCGCAAGAAGTTGGCGCGCGGTCTTGGTCTTGGCCTTGGCCTTGCCCTTCTTGGGAGCAAACGCGCCATCTTCGATGGGCGCCATCGATGGGCACTTCGGTCGGCGGCGTTGGTCGGCAAAGTGGCGAGCGAAGAGTCAGGGCACAATGGTGCTCCCAGATACCTCGAGAACTTGGCCGTGGCGGCGACCACTGGAGCGCTTCGTCGCGCGCGCGAGAGGTTCAAGGCGCGCGTCCTCACCGACCTTCGGCACGCGCGTGGGGATGACTGACGGCGCCGCCAGCGCTAGCCAAAGCAACAGGGAGGGGGCGGACTGAGGAGCCGTCAGGCGATCCACGCTGGGACCGGGGTCCAGGGATGGGTAGACAGGGTAGTGGACTAGTGGGAGTTTGGGGATTAGGGTTAGCTTCGTTATTAGGCTAGGCTAGTGCCCTGCTGGGCTAGTACATGGGCTAGTGCCCTCTGCCCTTCTGGACCAAATTCGGTTCTAAACTGAATTTAAATTTGGTATATTTCGAATATAATGTAGAAATGTAGAAATCGAACGAACAAATGCCCAAACCGATTTCGTACCGAATTTCGAATTATGTACTCCGTATTTCGTTTTCGAATTTAGTATCCGTTTTTGTCCGCAAAAAACGAATTCGATCGGGTTAAATGTAGAAAACGACTACGGTTCGGTTCGGGGTATTTCCGTATCGTTTTCATCCTTACTCCCAGGTCACCATCAATGGTCGCCACTCGGACCATTGCACCAGAATTTGAGAATGCAATTCATCACGATGAGAAATAGTGTGATGCTAAAGAACTTTGACAGGCACTTGAAATGAAGAAGTTGAATCAGGTATCTCAGTAGTGACCTGATGAGGGGGGCCAACAACAAGTGTGAGATGAGATACATGAAACACTCGATGAATGTGACAAGGTGGAAGGTGTAGTTTATAAGCCATGGACCCAATATTTTGAAGAATAGGGAATTGGCCTAAATCTCTGAAAGAGAGCTTGTAATTGGCACAAGGAGCCACAGTGGTCTGAATATAAGGTTACAACTTCAAATAGACTTGATCTCCAACTTTAAAATGGCATTTAGTACGATTTTTATCATTATTTTGGCGCTGTTGGAAACGCTACAACCACAACTATAACAGTTTGGTCATCATGGCTCTTTCCTATAACCAAGTTGCTAGATCAGGAATGGCACAAGCTTCAGCACGAGCAATGCCAACGAATGTTGGTGGATGACCATACAAGACTTCAAAAGGAGTATTGTATTCAGGCTGGAGTGGTAACCGGTGGTGTTATACCAAAATTCGGCGAGAGGTAGCCTATAGCTCTCCACTTGTAGGACAAGAGTTAACAAAGCAGCAAAGATAACCATGTGGGTCTTAGGCCCCACATCAAAAGCGAACCTAAAACTAAAAGCTCGCATTCACATTATAAAATTTTACCAAAATTTGGCTAAAATTTGCTAGATATGATATAATGTAATAGGAAGTTCTGTCATGCCAATAATCATAGAAAGATAATCATGTGGGTCTCATATGAAACTCACGTATTAGTTAGAACATCTGATACTCCCTCCGTTTTAAATTATAAGACGTCTTAGCTTTTCAAGATATATAAGTTTTGTTGTGCACTAATATACACTATGTCTAAATACACAGTAAAAGCAATGTATCTAGAAAAATCAAAACGTCTTATAACTTGGAACGGAGGTAGTACATTGCAATGACTTAACCCATTTCTACACTGTACGATATATAGAAAACCCAACACTAACCCATGGATTCAACCTATTCATCAATCTCCAAACAAAAAAAAACTCAATCCAACGTGACCCATTGATAAAATTGACTCATCCTAAAGTGCACCAACTTAATAATCCAATCTATTAGCAGGTGTAGAATGAAAAAAGCAATTTGGGTCACGATGACACACCAAGGCATCGACATCGGACTGCCATTCATTGCTCCTGGTGGGAGCTCATGTCCCATCAGTTTTTATATGGAAATGGAATCGACGAGCCAATCTTGGAGCCCAGCCCGCTCAGCCCATCAGCTTATCCTTTTTTTCGAAGCAAACAATCAGCTTTATATGCCTTCGTAATCCAGTACACGCGTGGCACCCTGCGCGCCAACAACAAGTCCTTTTGCTTGGAGGTCACGGATGTACTCCAGGACACCTGTCGTCATAAGCTTTTTTTATTGTGCTTCAATTTGTTCATCTTTAAACTTTAGCTGGATTTGCAGAGTAGTAGCTTGTTTTCTCCATCGAGGTTCCTGCCTTCATCTTTAAACTTTAGCTGGATTTGCAGAGTAGTAGCTTCTTTTCTCCATCGAGGTTCCTGCCCGTGCGGTCTTCCCTTGCTGTAAACGCTCATGGAGACATGGACTGTCAACGGGAAAAAAACATCAACCCGCTGCGAGTGGTCAGACAACATCTCCCTCAACCTCGCATAAGAAATCATCCCAGAAACATGATCAAAAGTGTGGCCGGGGCAATGATTTGTTCAGGGCAAGGATTTCCTTGTGAGAATATGATCCGCCGCCGTCGGACCTACTCACTTCATCCGGGACCATTTTGGGGTAACATCCAGACTACCATCATGATTCATGAGCATCCAGACTACCAACACGATCAATGCTTTTATGTTTGAAATGACTTGAGCAGACAGAACAGGCATTTTAGAATGGAGCACCCCCTCCCAAAATAAGGGGGTGTTGGGATCCGATGACTAAAATTTAGGAGGTGTCACATGAGGATGTTGTATAAGGTGTTCGGATACTAATAAAAAAATAAATTATAGAATCCGTCGGTACTTCACGAGACGAATTCATTAAGCCTAATCAATCCATCATTAGCATATGTTTACTGTAGCACTACATTGTCAAATCATGGACTAATTAGGCTTAAAAGATTCGTCTCGCAAATTAGTCGTAAGCTGTGCAATTAGTTTCATAATTAATCTATATATAATACTCCATACATATGTCCAAACATCCGATGGGACAGTGACTAAAGTTTAGGAGGAGAAATCAAACACCCCCTAAGTCTCCATATAATCTTGACTCTAACTAAAATTACAAAAAAATATTAATAATTGTGAAACTAGATAAATATTATTAGATTAATCATAAAAGGCCGATTCCCAAAATCTCATCACTCAAATTCTCAAAATCTCATAATCTCCCTTATACTAGATAATCCAGATTAGTCATTCAAATAGCACCTTAAGGCCTCTTTAGGAGAGCTCTAAATACTCTAGATAAAAAAAAGCTCTAAATTCGATTTTTTCGTTCAAACACTTTAGCTCCACGAAATCTAGATTTACCAAAAATTTACCTACCATACCACTCATTATACACGAATACAACTTGTTTTTTTCCCTTCCTCCTTGCATCTGTTTCCGTCACCGACCGCAGCGTAGTCGTCGCTCCTGGCCACTGCTACGTCACGGCTCCTCCCTCATTCCGCGCCGTGCCAAGGAGCTTGGACGGTTGTGTCACGATGTCTACACTCTGATCCCGATGAGGAGCTCCGACAGTCACGCAGGATCTCCCTGTTGCGCCACCCAGCTGCACCTCCCTCACCTCCGGCCCAGCCTCACGCGGGAGTCCGACTGCCGCCACGCGCGTGCATGCGTGGAGCGCTGCCAAGCGCTCCTCCTCTTCCACCCGTCGCTCGCCTCGGGCTCCCCACGCCGCCCCTGCTTGGACTCCACCTAACTCCGTTGCACCATCCTTTGGCACACCGCCGCTTCTCCTCTGGTGTTAAGTGAGCCCGCTGCCGTCGTCTCGCGCGGGAGTTCGGCCACCATTGCCACGCGCGCGTGCTCTGGCACGCCGCTCCTCCTCCTCCAATGCCGAGTGAGCCCACCGCCGCCCGCGTGCATGTAGGGCGTGTTTGATTGCCTAGACGTTCCCAGCCTGGCCGGACCAAGAGAGCCAGGGTACCGGCGGGCAGGACCAACAGGTGCAACAGCTGTTTGTTTGGTTCCATTTCCCAGCAGAGACATGCTACGTAGGGATTTTGTTTGTTTGCCTGTACATGTGTACGGGGTAACCTTGGAGCAGCATGCGATGAAGTTTACCACCCTTCTTTCTTTCAGGCATTTCTACAAACATGGAGAATGCACACACCGTCGTTCATGGCTGCAGCCATGCCACCGTCATCCATAGCAACCTTCATGGGCACACCTCCGTCGCGACCGCGTCCTGGCCTCAGTCGTACTGCGCGGCGTGCTTCGGCTACCGTGGTAGCGGCGCATGGCGTACCAGTGAGCCCGCCGTCACCGAACGATGCCCCTGTGCCCCGCGAGGTCGAGCCCTGGTCGCGAACGCCATGGGCGAGCTCGAGCCCAGTCCCGGCCGCCGCCACCGGGCGAGGCCCCAGCGCAGTTGAGGCGGACATGCCATGGAAGAGCAGCATGTCGTTTGGGATTGGGGATTGGGGATTGAGATTGGAGATTGGAAGAGCAGCACCCGAAAGCGACGTCTAAGACAGCAACGCCAGTGGCACGCGTGGAGGAGGAGGTGGCGCTGCTGGTCGGCATGAGCCGCGAGGGCGGCGGCGCTCCTTGCCGCGGGCCGTGGCGGTACCACCTGCACCATGAGGAAGAACCAAAGAAGCACCAGCGGTCACCGCAAACAAAAGCGTGCGCCGTTCCCAGCTAGCACCGTGAGAAACAGACTTCGATTTCGTTTCTGTAGGGTTGATATGGCGTGGTGAAATTGAGAGCAAGCGAAAAATATTTATAAAAATATTTTTGGAAATGCTAATTTAGATCTAACATGTTTTGAAAAAACATCTTGAGAGTTAGCATCATGTGCGGAGAGTTGTTCGGGTTGTCCGTGGGTCGAAACTTGACAAAATTGCAGCCAACGCGCATCCATGGCACAGTGGCCACCACCCTCGGGTGGTGGTAACACCATCCTAGGGCGGTGCACCGCCCTTTTTTCTAAGAGCGGTGAAGTTTGGATGAGATGGGCACCACCCTTTTTTTTTCCAGAGAGAAGGGCGAAAACTTGTTCGGGCACAGTTGTGGGCACTGCCCCTCTGTGGCAGTGGCATTGCCCCCTATGGCGGTGGCAGTGCCTCACCCCTTGTGGCGGTGCTAGGCACTGTGCCAACGGCTAGTCAAACTAGCTATTGGATTCGACCGTTGGAAGGCACCACCACCCTATGGCGGTGTGACACCGTCTCTGTCCGTGTGACCGCGCAGAAAAGTGCTCCAAGGGTCCAACAACTCTATTTGGCTTGAGAGCTATAAATAGAGGTGGAGCTCGGGCTTGGCTGAGGCTGAGCATCTTGAGGGACTTAGTGTCCATGCTCGACAGTGCTTAAGAGCCCTCTAACTCATTTGTGCTTGCAAGAGTACAAATCGATTGCGAGTGAGTGATTCTAGTGCGATTGCATTGAGATATTGCATCGAGTGGCACTAGGTGATCGAGTTGCAAACCGGTGGTGCACCGTGGTCCCCGACAACTAGGTCCGGCGTCGCTGGGCGAAGTCCGGCCCCGGCACCACCTTAGGGCTTCCCCAACACAAGGACGTGGTGTACTGTCCCAGACTCCACGCTGGCGCCAAACATCCATGTTGAACATGCTAGTAGCCTCACAAGCGCGCAGAGTGGCATGCAGAGGAAGCAGTGGTCTCGTCAGTTAAAAGGATGGAGCTACTACCAGAGATGTGTTGGGAGTGTGGTCCATGGGGGAAAAAGTAGAGCAGTTGACAGATGGAAGAGGGACATGATGGGATGGTACAGTAAAAAAACAAAGCTGCCTGCATTGGAAGTCTGTTGGCTAGAGAGCACAGCTTCCTACGTGTACCGATCCTTTTAGCCCAGTAACAGTGGTGGTGCTGCCCAGTTGGTGGTGCCCTTAATCCCTCACTCATCTCGCCCCCTCAAACAAATCTAGGCCCTTATTTTTTAAAAAATAATGTATCATATTAATTAACCTATGGAAAAAAGAAAAAAAGTAAATATTTTCACAAGTCACGGATACAGAGCCAGGGCGTGGCCCCTTTCTTTTCCGAGCCGCATGACCCCTTCTTTTTTAGAGATATCTTTTCCTTTTATTAAGTGATTGGAATAAGGATACCGATATCAAGAAACATGCAATTTCAGCGGCGGTCGGATGACGCCCGCAGCCCCGGCCGGCTCCTCGCAGCCCTCGCGCCGCGTGCAAGCCGGCAATCCGCGGCCCGCCGACGGACGCCGCCCACAGGCAGCCCTGCGAGACGGCCATGGTTATGCTGCTTGCTGCAGATTTTAAAGCCCCCTTTGGCATGGCTCATCCAAAACGGTTTCACCGGTGAAGCCAAAGCCGGTGAAGCCAAAAAAACTGATTTTTCTCGACTTCTAGTTCATTTTAATCCCGGCTTACAAAACGACTTCACGCTATAGTGCCTCGATTTACGCAAAATAGATGAAACCAAAGTTGACATAAGCCGTGCCAAAGAGACCCTAAGTCTGCCCTGTCTGCGCTTATAGGTGCAATATTTCAGTGGCTACAAAACACCTGGCAATCAAAATCAAGTCTCGGACGTCGCAGCACATTCCGCACGCCAAACATGCCACCAAAAATCTACACGCGAACATTGTCCGCACGATATGCAAATCACGCTAACATGTCACCAAAAGTTGCAATCGGTGGCAATATGTTGGGCATTACATGCACACGTTATCCACTCATATCGCGTCATTACTCACTCAACTCACATGCTTGCACTGTTGCACACATAAATGAGTGCACATAGCACGCATGCAAATCAAGTATTGTCACGTTGGCGCACATGCAAATCATATTGATGATGCAAATTCAAGTGTATTTATTCACATACAAAATGACATGGTAATCAAAATATATCAAATCTAAAGTTGCAAAATAAAAAAGAATTTACCATATCCAGAGATCATGCATGCATCACTCAAATCTAAAAAATATATCTAAAACTTTCCTTATTTATCCTATTTTATAAAATAAAAAAATAAAATATATATATTTCATCTATTACCACCTGAGAGGTAATTGGTGATGTAACCGTCCAATCGAAATAAATGAACGGCTCACGGTCGTTTGGAAGTACCGTAGCAAAGCGATATAGATATAGATATAAATAGATAGAGATACACTAGATAGATAGATAGTATTCACGGTGAGACAATCATATCTATTTACATTTGTTACATCTTGCATGATGAAAAGCCCGATGTTCCTTAAAGTTTTTTTTTTGAACACAATCTCTTCCTTAAAATTTAGTTAGATTGGTATGTGTTACACACTGTATAAGTACCATTCGCTTGAACTTATCAATTATGATACAATATTTTTAGCCAGCTTATCAGCCGCAGAAACTATTACCTGAACAGCTCGAAGATCACCTCCTGGAAGGCCGGCGGGGTAGCATTGACGCTCTTGCTACATATATAGCTATACCTATAGTACATGGAAATGGCATGGTAACCGCATCTGCCATTTGCCTGTTTGTTTCGCTCTGTCGCAGTCCAATCCGTAAGTAATCCAAATCAGTGCCAACTTCCTAGTTTTTTTTTGTACATGACAGTTTTTGGACCGAATGATATGTAGCCATAATATTTGTTCTTCATCCACACTTAGACACTTGCCTGATATTCCTGCAACATATAAGCAGCAAAATGCGTGCCGGTAGCAGGAGCAGGAGCAGGATGATCGAGAAGGAACGGGAAAAGCAGGAGCATCTTGCCCGTGCCGCCGGCAATGCGGCAATAATGCAGCGCTCACCGGTGGAGAAGCCTCCTTTCACCCTGGGTCAGATCAAGAAGGCCATCCCGCCACACTGCTTCGAGCGCTCGGTGCTCAAGTCCTTCTCCTACGTGCTCCAGGACCTCGTCATCGCCGCGGCGCTCCTGTACTTGGAGCTGGTCACCATCCCGGCGGTACCAAGCCCGCTCCACTACGCCGCCTGGCCGCTCTACTGGATCGCGCAAGGCTGCGTGTGCACCGGCCTGTGGGTCATCGGGCACGAGTGCGCCCACAACGCCTTCTCGGACTACCCGCTCCTCGACGACATCGTCGGCCTGGTGCGCTGCACTCGTCACTGATGGTCCCGTACTTCTCGTGGAAGTACAGCCACCGGCGCCACCACTCCAACATTGGCTCCCTGGAGCGCGACGAGGTGTTCGTGCCTAAGAAGAAGGAAGCGCTGCCGTGGTACACGCCGTACGTGTGCAGCAACCCCGCCGGCCGTCTGCTGCAGATCGTCGTGCAGCTAACCCTCGGGTGGCCACTGTACCTGGCCACCAACGCGTCGGGACGCCTGTACCCGCGCTTCGCCTGCCACTACGACCCCTACGGCCCGATCTACAGCGACCGGGAGCGAGCCCAGGTCTTCGTCTCGGACGCCGGCGTCGTGGCCGTGTCGTCCGGGCTGTACAAGCTGGCGGCGACGTTCGGGTTCTGGTGGGTGGTGCGCGTCTACGCCGTGACGCTGCTGATCGTGAACGCGTGGCTGGTGCTCGTCACCTTCTTCCAGCACACCCACCCGGCTCTCCCGCGCTACGACTCGAGCGAGTGGGACTGGCTGCGCGGCGCGCTGGCCACCATGGACCGCGACTACGGCGTCCTCAACCGTGTGTTCCACAACATCACCGACACACACGTCGTGCACCATCTCTTCTCCACCGTGCCGCACTACCACGCCATGGAGGCTAGCAAGGCGATAAAGCCCATCCTCGGCGAGTACTACCAGTTCGACCCCACTCCCATCGCCAAGGCGACCTGGCGCGAAGCCACCAGGGAGTGCATCTACGTCGAGCCCGAGGACGACAGGGGCATCTTCTGGTACAAGAAGTTCTAGCCGCTTGATGACTCAGGACTGAGGTGATCGCCCAGACTTTCACCGGAGGATTGGGAGAAGAAATCAGGAAGAGAAAAGGCGGTAAAAAGGTCCTACTGAGTGTCCATCCACCTATATATGGTTATAGTCATCACTCATCAGTCTTTAGACAGCTGGAAGAGATCATCTGGACACAGCAAAGTCTTACTGCAGTGCCATTGCTAGAGCTGCCATCAATTACATGTAGGCAAATAAATTTGTCAACGTAGTGTGTTTTGTGCCCGTGGCTGTTTGGTTTGGGCAGTTCCGAGTCGTTTTTCTTGTCTGCGTTTTAGGGCCTCTTTGCTTGCTGCCGTTCCAGGTAGAGGGCGGCATGCATCCTGTCCCCAGGCGTTCAGAATCAGATGCTTGGGAGCAGCTGTGGAGCCAGGCATTATATTAAGTGCCTGGAGCTAAAGGAAACAGGCCCTTAGGATCCGTTTAGATCCAAAATTTTTAGATTTTATCTATTAGTAAGAGTTTCGCGTGTTTGGCAGGTCTTTACCGACGGCGGTCCTTTTCTGTAACTTGCTTGGTTTTTTTTCTGTTAACTCATCGGTGATGGCCGCGCGGGCCTTAGTCGCTCAGGCTTACCGACGGCGGTCCTTTGTGTGGTTGCTTGGTCTAACTGTCATCGGTGTGGCCGCGCCCGCGTGTCTTATGCGTCTATCATCGCCCCGTGGGCATCAATTGTCGTCTCTCCGTCCTTTCCGTGTGTTGATGTAAAACCATATCCTTGTGCCTTTGATGAAATAACTAGGGATAGGAATGGGTTGGGTGACTGAGAGTTGATCCGTAAGGCCAATAGGCTATAGGACCCAAACAAAGTTTAAATGGGTTCATGGGCTAAGGCCAAAAATCTATTGATTCTACGAGTATCCCATCGGTTCGTCATATCTTGTAAGCACGTCTACGATTGGAAAGTACATCTAGGAATATCATATTTTGAAAGTGAAAAAAAGATATAATGAAAATTATGGTTGACTTGTAAAGTTATTTAATTTGATGCATATTTTGGAAGTGAAAACCGCTAAAATTAAAATCATGGTTGACTTGTAAACTTATTTAATTTGATGATTGCTAATAACTTTAATGTATTTTCATGACACTTTTCTATCTTATATATCTCATCTTTTATAGAAGCGTTAATAGTACTAGTACAAATGTACGTGCGTGTCTATCTACTGATACCATAAAAGAAATTTCATTTTAGTCACCTGTATTTTCGCCAAAGGTTATAACTACTAACAAATGGAGCAAAACAAAAACTATTAGCCCCTTATTAGCAACCATTACCTGCATTTTCGCCAAAGGTTATGACCACTAACAAGTGATTACCTCGATTTTGGCAATCTAAATAGGGACTGATAGTAACCTCCTCCACTACCACTGACCCATCCCTTTGGTTTCAACCTCTTGCTGTAAAGTCTTTAGTACCTCCCATGCAGGAGATCTTAACAAAAGGATTCATCGGTGATGGACAATACATGGCCAAGATCACACTACAGTAAATTGATTTATTTTTTAGCTAACTGAGATTTGTTGAGGAAATGCCGAAGGATGCTATACCGACTGGTTAAGCACTCCGGTTGGCACTCTCGCGGCCTAAGTTCGATCCCCCATGGGTCAAATTTGCAGCGCCGGAGGTGAAAAAAAAACTTGAAAGGTCATAAATGGCTAGAGGGGATGAATAGCCTAATAAAAATTTCTACAAAGCACTAGAGCAACTTGTTAATCAATTAAATGGCGTAAATGTTTTTTGATCTAACTCTACTCAAAAGGCAAGCCATCTAACCACCATTCTAGTTAGCTATAATCTCTAGTTCAATCAAAGGCTAAGTCACTACTTCTAAACTAGTGAGTTAGCAAGAACTAGTTACAACTAACTAAACAACTAGCTAACTAACTACTTCTAGGCTACACAAGAGGACTACACTACACAATTATAATAATGAATGTAAATATAAGGAGTGTAGTGAAGTGTACCGAGCCGACAAGAGATAAATCAATAGCAATGAACACTAATTGACACCAAGATTTATCCCGATGTTCACTTGCTTGACGACAAGCTACGTCCTCATTGTGTCAACCGTTCACTTGGTGGTTTGTGAGCTAATAGGCATTCACAAGCCTAGCCCTACACAAGGGTGCCGCAAGAACCTGCACAAATGAGGGTACTCACCGACACGAGCAATTTACTAGAGTGGTTTTTGGTGCTCCGCCAGGGAATAAGCCCAAGAACCCTTCACAATCACGATCGGGAGTGGCCACGAACAATCATGAACTCGTGCCAAAGCTCCACAGCTGCTCTAAGCCATCTAGGTGGTGACAACCACCAAAAAACAACAAGAAAACCGCAATAAATTGATCCCCAAGTGCCACTAGATGCAATCACTCAAGCAAATGCACTTTGGATCACTCCCAACTCACTTGGATGCACACTCGAGCAAGAGATTGAGTGGGAGAGGTCTTGCTTAGCTCACAAGGATGTATCAATGATCAAAATGTCCAAGAGAATGAGCTAGAGCTGGCCAAGTTCTATTTATAGAGCCCCAAAGGCTCACTAGCCGTTATGCCCACGAAGTGCCTCCGGACCCTGACACGGGGGTCTGGACCATGTGCTCCCGGTCCGGAGCTGCTCTGTGTTCAATCTCCGCTCGCCATGTGTCCACTCGGCCGTTGGATTTCCAACGGCTACTGCCAAAGCTCTGGATCGGACTCAACAATGCTAGCTCCAGACCAATGCGTAGTAGAGTTCGAACGACTCTAGTAAGCATCCAGAGAGGTTTAGGCTCCGAACCGAGTCTAGACCCAAGGTCCGGACCAATCGTCACCCGGTCCAAAGTGTTTTGGTCACTCTCTGTCTCGCACAAATAATTCTTCAGACTACATGTCAGGGTCTGGACCCTCCAAACTATGCTTCACCCAGGTCCGGAGCTTCCTCGTCACTCTCGCGCTGCCATGTGTCACAACCAGACTGAGCCGCCATGGTTCGGACCACCTAATCACTAGGGTCCGGAGCCTGCACGATAGCTAAGGTAAGGTTCCGGACTGAAAGCCTTAGTTTGATTTTGGATAATTGATGAAACCTATTTGTACTAACCCTATGCTCTAAGTGTGAAACAAAGATAGGTTGGTCCAATCTAAGTGATGGAGCAAGGGGATGATCATGATGTTGGTGATGACCACAATGAAGATCAAGTGCTCCAATTTGGATAGAAGAAAGAGAAAAACAAAATGGGCTCAAGGCAAAGGTATATTTGATAGGGCCATTTTGTTTTGCCACTCAAGACACCTTAGTGGGTGTGAGTGGGTTTAGAATAGATAGTTGTACTATTAAGAGGGGTGATCTCATGGTTAATACGGTTATCTAAGTGCCACTAGGTGAACTAACACCATGCATTTTCATTAGGACCTAGTGAGTGCTAACAACCCTTGAAAATGTTTTGGAAAAGGCTAACACACATGCACAATGGTGATACACTTTGTGGTTGGCAATTGGGAACAAGGGTGAAGTGATTGGAGAAGAGGAGATGGTCACTAGGGTGACCGGACCTATCCCCGGGTGGATCGGACACGTCTAGTACTCAACCCTAGGCTCGGCCTAGCTTAGGCTGAGGTGACCGGACGTTGGCTACTAGGAGCGACTGGACATGACTGTAACACTGTTCATCTACTGAAAACGCAAGACAGTGAGGACCAGACGCTGGGGTATCGACCGGACTTGGGGGTCGGACGCATCCGGTCATGTTTTGGCTACTCTCTATCTTGAAAAATAATTCGTCGGACTCCGGTGGAGTCCGGTCGCCTGGACCAGACACGTCCGGTCAGTCCTGAACGACTCTATGAGCTCTCTAAATGCTGACCGAACTCATGGTGCAGGCGCATCCGATCGATGATCGGTGTGTCCGGTCAGTTGATGACTGTGCGCGCGCATTGGGAGCCGTTGGGCGCCAACGGCTAACTTCAAATGGCTAGTACATGTGGCGTCATGGGAGTGATAGGACGTAGGCGACCGGACGCGTCCGGTCACCACTGCAGAGTCTGGTCAGTGCGCAGAGACTGGGTTAAGAGCCCAACGGGTATGTGACTTGTTGGGGCTCTATAAATAGGTGTTGGCCGGCTCTAGCTCACTCTCTTGGACATTTTGATCATTGATACATCCTTGTGAGCTGAGCCAAACAGCTCCCACTCATCTCCTTCATTGATTCATCATCTTTGTGAGATTGGAAGTGATTCTAGTGCATTTACTTAGTGTTTGAGCATCTAGTGGCACTACTGATCGTGTGAGCTATGGGATTTTTATTACTCTTGGTGGTTGCCGCCACCTAGATGGCTTGGAGCAGCTTGAGAAGGTTGGCATGAGTTGGTGATTGTTCGTGGCCATCTCTCGGTGGATTTGTGAGGGGTTATTGACCTTTTTCCCGGCGGAGAGCCAAAAGATACTCTAGTGGATTGCTCATAGCCTGTGGATCCATGTGGCAGAACCGCCTAATCTAATGCCTCCCAGAAGTGCTTGTCTTCCATTAGACACTAAGCACTCAAGGGAGAACACTAAATTACTCGGTTCCGTCGGGCACACCCCAGGGGAGAACCCGAAAATCCACATTTTTGCCATCGATGAGAGAACAAAGCTTACATCATTCTTAACCATTTCATACATCCCTTTTAGTACAACATCGTAGTATAATTGTTATTGTATAACAACGGATCAGTAATCATATTATCGAGTTATAAATAATTTAATGTACAACGGAATTTAAACATGTGATCGTAATTATAGCGAAATAAACATCTATTCATGATATGATGAAGTATTGATATATAAACTACTACAACATTACTGAAACTTTCATTTATAAAAATATTTGGTGAGAGTTATAAATAAAAACTACGATCATGACGTAAAGGAATCCTCACGAGCCCACCAGAGGAATCCACACACAAGGGTCACTCTAGCATCAACCTGTCACCGCAATGGGAATAAAACTCGAGTACTCAATTGTACTCAAAGAAGACTTACCCGACAGAGGAAAGAAAAGACTCCAAGGATATGCAAGGCTATCCGCTTGTGGGTTGCATTTGCAGAAGCATTACTAAGCGTGCGTCCCTTATATTTGATTTTTATTAATAGCCGCATTGGTTCATTAACTAACCATTCTATGTAAGCACACATGCTATTTTCAAGCAAGTGGTAAGCAATCAGATTTCCTTTTCCATCTTTCATCTTTCATCTTCGCCTTACTATGATGCTAAACCGCAGACAAGCCGTGACTGGATAGCCCAACAATTCATGAATCAATGCCCCAACCGGGTACCCCAAAACACACGCCCGCTTATACCCCGAGCACAAGCAGACCAACCCATCACTCTCTGTCTCCGGTGTGTCCAGGTCCCGTCCAAACTGGGACTCAAGCCCCATACCGAGTCCCGGACTCGGTGCGGTGCAAGGACCTCCTCCACCAAAACAAACCCTAACAAATGGGTCCGGAAAGAGCCGGATCCCGACAAGAGAGCAACAAGTCTTCCAAGCGCCCATACACAAGTATGTGCTCGGGATAATAAGTCTGTGACCTGCCTAGAGTCATATGCAACGATCGGTCCTTAACCGACCAGACAGGGAAAAATAGTGTAACCAAGCTATGTCCCGTGTCCATGGCGACACAACTCCTTACACTCACCAATACCCAAACCATATCCCTGCCCGGTCACCATTTTCCTTTCCACCATTTTGATATTTTCCAAGTGATAGTAATCCAATAATATATTTCCTATCTCTCATGAGTGACAGTAATCACTGACTTCTACCGGAGTCCTGCAAAGAGCATTCTACACGATCCTGTCATACTAGTAAGACTCATAGGAATAAAGATATATATGCAAGTGGGTTTCATTCAACTCCTTAAACTTAATGCACAAATATAATTTAAACTGCAGAAAAGTAGAGGTTATGCACCGGGGCTTGCCTTGGTAAAATATAACCAAAAGTTAGCATTCCATCTCTGTGACACGATCACCATGGCATCATCTTTCAGCTACTCCTATCGATCCCATGACCCATCATGGTTCCTCGCCCGACGAGTAATGTCGACTCCCGCCGCTTTGTAGCTTGCAGGACGAATTGTGGAAGTCAAGAGAGTGAGAAGAGAGTGGAGCTATGGAGAGCGGAGGCTCACCGCCGGATCTGTTGGGCTCGCATTTTATAGGCCACGAAGAGAAGCTGGCAAGCTTGATTTAGCGAGATGCAAGAGTCCGTGAAAAACAATCTTGCTTCGGGTATGGAGGAAGGAAATAGTTTTATAATACTATATTATATATCTACAAGTATGGTTAACAGCGAGGCAAACAATCAGGCGATGGACGTGTCGTGTGTGACAAGTTGTACGAGCACATTTATGACGACCGACTCGCTACTACGAGAGAAGGGAGAAAAAGATGTGACATTGCCCGGTCGCTGCACGTGGTGAATGCAAGGTTTCTCAGCTACAGCTACCGTGTTTTACCAGGCTTATTACAGCAGATGGTGACCGCGCGACAGTAGTCGTCGTCATGCGAGATAGTGAGAGAAGCTAGCTAGGCTGAACAACTAACTGCTTGCATTGATAGTCCCCATCTCCCACACAGCTTGCTTGTGTGTGTGTGTGCGTGCTGCACATGCATCACATTCTTTTCCTAATAACACGTCATAGACTTGACTTTTGTCGTCGTGGTACGTATGCACGGTATATAATGCATGCATGTATACAGGGGACAACTAATTAATCCATGGGAGACTTTGGTGCTTGAGCTAGTACACTATAGCAGGAAGGCATGACTTAGTTAGCAGGTGCATACCAAGGATGGTCAAGAGCTGCAAGAGGTCATGGAAGTCATGGTTCTCTGCATGCTACAGTGTTTCTGCGTGCTACAGTGTTTCATGGGAAGAAACTGACCATGCTTGGAAAAAGTACATGCACGAACAGAAGCAAGCCGTGGAGATTCAAGCAGCAATAGGAGAAGCAATGAATGGGCAAGTTGAAAAGAAGCCAACAGAAAAAGTACAAGAAAGGGATGGTCAATCAGTAAAGAAATGTTGTACCAAATATCTTATTATTGTTGTTTTAGTAATAGCCGTGTTAGTTCAAGCTTGCCTTTTGTGGCTTAAGTAGAGTACGTAAAGCGTAACAAGCTATTACTTGCATCTGCTATTAATTCAAGTGCGTGTTTGATGGGCGCGCCCCGACCAACACTTATATGCCATGGCCATGGGTCATCCCTTCCGCCAATCCAATCTAGTACACGGTTCGTCATCCGACCGGTCATCGTCGCCAAGCTAGTTGCTACCAAACCAGGTGCAGAACAGCACAACACAACCCTGGGAATTCATATCATCAGGGCTGCATGAGGGGCTGCTGCTGCTCACATGGCTGGCTATAGTGCTCAGCTACCGCGAAATACTAGTACACAAATAATTGGTCAGAGAGACAGAACCAGACTTGCACGAAACGCATGTGAGTGTGTGAGCCTGATGAGCTCAGCTTTTGCTTTCGGCTATCCATCTAGGTGGCCGCGACGAGTGTTTATATACTATACGTAGCTTATAAACTGCAGCATTGCAACGTTAATAAACTTTCTAAAGCTCATCTTTCCTTGGATCGCACGATCGCACGTACCACGGCATTAAACAGAGTGATCATAGAAGAATCTCTGCGTTTGCAGAGCAGCAAACGAGCGGCGTGCTCAGCGGGCCGAGCTTGTAAGTGAGATTAATGCGTAGCGTGTGCGATGCTGTTGCTATAGTCGGCAACACTATCGTTATTATTTCAGCTCTTCAATATTCATCAAGCCAACTATTTATATTTTTAAACACGGCTAAAGCACTAAACTTTGTTACTCGATATTTTAACTGTAACCAAAATCATACTCCGAATTTTACTTAAGAACTCTATACCAGTCAAATCGTATTTTTGTTATGAAAATTGTTTTCATGTTTAATCTAATAGAACAAGCCATTAGCCATTTACTTGCTAGAATCGTTATCGAATATTCCTAAATATTTCTACGCACTATGTAATTTAACTTGAGCGTTTATTTGAGTCCACGAAACTAAGTCACACAGGATTCGCTTATCACCTCAAATACGTTTAAATTAAAAACCCGATAAAACTCGATTTGGAAATTTTTCTTAAGCCTAAATCGTGGTGCTAAACAAGTTCGTAACACCAGGGGTGTTACAATCCACATCTTGTGTTGGTTGTGCGGCACTCAATTGTGGGTTAGGCGTGTGATGCCTATTAGCGCTGAACCACCAAGTGAGTGAATCCCTACAACGAGGATGTAGCTTGCCAGCAAGCAAGTGAACCTCGGGATAAATCTTGGTATCATCTCTTGGTATTCTTGATTGATTGATTGTCTCTTGCCATGGCGGTATAACCCCTCTATCACTCTCTTATATTTACTTTCCTCTACACTTGTGTAGTGATAGCTTTAGTTGGTAGTGTAGCTTAGTGAGTAACTAGAGTATTTGGTTGTTCTCTTGTGCTAGTTAGCTCACTAGTGGAAGTAGTAGTGACATAGGCTTGTGTATGCCATAGTGTTTTTAATTAACTAGAATTGTTGGGGATAGGTGGCTTGCAACCCTTGTAGAGCTAGAGCAAAATTGCTTACGTCGTTTGTTATACTAATCACATTGCTCTAGTGTTTTGTAGAAAAATTTATTAGGCTATTCATGCATCTCTTGCCATTTAGGACCTTTTCACAGACCCACGCGCCATGGTTCGGACCCCTTGCCCAACTGAGTCCAGAGCACCTTTTTCAATTCTTTTCAATGCCTTTCTTCAACCCTTGCTCCCGAGTGCTAACACCAATGTGTCTCACCATTTGTGCACGTGTGTTATATTTGCAAAGTCATTTTTTAGGGTTTTAAGTTAGTATACTAGGTCCTAATACATATGCATGAACAACATCACCTAGTGACACTTGATAACCGCTTTAACCATGATTTTTCTCTCTTCATAGTATGACTATCTATTCTAAACTCAATCACACACTCTATGGTGTCTTGATTGGCAAAACAAAAATGGCCATATGGTTTATACCTTTGCCTTGAGCCCATTTTTGTTTTTCTCTTTCTTCTTTTCTAAGTTGGAGCACTTGATCCATCTTTTGGCCACCTCCATCACCATGAGTGCCATTATCTAGCTCCACCACTTGGTGTGTATCAACCTATCTCATATCACTTAGAGCAAAGGGTTAGTATACCAAGGTTTCATCAATTATCTAAAACCAAAATCCAAAATAGGGCTTTCACCCCTCGCCCAAAGCACAGGTTTGTAGGCATCGTCTCACTCATAGGATTACGGGTCACTGTGTGCGGGCAGGGTATGGGGGGTTTTCTCGACCTGCATGAGAGGCCCCTACCTTAAGCCGAAAATCTCGGTGGCCGTCTAGCCACCACAGGTCGAGTTTTTAGATTTGTTGAGGAAATGGCTTGCCTGGGAGGTAGTTGGCGTTGGTGGTATAAGGCGAGTTCATGTGATGGGGCCTTGGAGCACTGTAGAAGCATATATAATCTTGGGCCAACATGTCCTGATGGAAGAGCAGACTTGCAATGAAAGGGATGTCTTGCATCGAGTCAACAATGGATAAACCCAGTAAGAAATAATCATGAGGTTTAAAAGCATACACCCTACACCAGTAGTACTTGAGGGCTTGGGTGAAAACCATGTAAGGATTGTGTTGACGCTCGAATTTGGCTCGATGGTATTTTATCTTGTCTGCTATTTTCAAAAGATGTCTCAGTATCTCAACTGAGTTATTTGGGGTTTCAGCGTATATGGTAGGACTCAGCCACCGGAGCGTGTTATGGAAATCAAAGTCCGAGTTCATCATCAAGTATGTGTACGCCTGATATAAATGCAAGAATCAGGCACGATCTTGAATCAAACGTGGAGAAAGGAAAGAGTTTGATGTTGGATTTATATAACAATATAATATAGTACAAAGGCAAGTACACAAGTTTGGTCGTGGTGCATGAACGTGTCGTGAATGACACGTCAAGTTTAGGTGTTGGCTTCAGCTACCGACTTATGACGTGAACGCATAATCAGTTGGCCCTGTTGCATCGCACGTGGCTGATTGTTGCACCAAATGACTTTTTTCTGATAAAAGAAGAATTATATTAGATAATAGCTTGGTACATTAACACATAACAAGCACTCTGAATTACATAAATATACATAAATTGATTTTCATCTAAATTGTGCCCACGCTGTGAATAGCTCCAGATCTCAAAACCAAACATGTACGACGCTTCGCAGTATGAATAACCATACAGGCAAACACTCGATAAAAGGCCTGAGAACAAATATCCATACGACGGCCAACATTCATGTAGGCGGAGTTGAAAAACTTCTTCTTCTTGCCATCGAAGAACGAGGAAGACTGATCTGAAACTTATTCTCCTAGTCCTTCATCATGACCAAATCTAACCACAATAAAATAGAGAAGAGATCGGAGAAAATTAGTCCATGGCGGCGATACCATCTCCGCCTTGATGTCGCGGTCCAAAAATAAAAGTCTCCATGTCGTCATACTGGATGAGGATTCTGACGCCGTAGTTATGGCCCTCTTCTTCAACAGAGCTACCATGAAGAAAATGATTCCACCTAGCCCTCTTGGCGTCGCCGGAGAGGAGGAGATAAATCCCAAAAAAAACTTGACATGAAGAAACTTTAACCCTAAAATTAAAAAACGATGGATCCCTACTCCATTCGGTCTCTGACGATATGCCAGATAGGGGAGGGAGGGGAACCAGCGGTGGTGGAGGCAGGGGGCGGTGGCGACGGCGGTGCTTAGAGTCGCTAGATGCGAGAGCACGAAGGAACCTGACAACAATCACGTATTCAGGTATCAGACTGGCACGTTGCACCAAACGACTTAGGACCTGGACATGTTGGATTCAGCCGACTTAGATTAGATTTAATTTGGCTATTTTAGTACATGTACAGAAAAAATGAGCTAGCTGTCCTATAATCTCTACACCTAATAAGCCTCCAGGGGAATCGTCCAAACCGGCAGAACCATCGCCCGCCCGACGCTGGATCGGTAACCTCTTCATGTGCGCTCCCTCGTCAAAGCTCAGAGTCCGCATCAATCTCCAACCCTCGCGCACGTCCAAACTCTAAGTCTGTATCGATCCAGGCTCAAGGCTCCGTATATGTAAGGAATTACGGAAACAAATCTAGAAACTTACAAAAAAAAGCAGCAGCCCGCCGTCCATGCCAGGGAACGCGCGCTCTTCTGTCGAAAGGTCCTAATATAGTTAGAGTGGAGGTGAATAGTCTATTTAAAAATCTACAAAATCACCAGAGCAATTTGATTAGTATGACAAATAGCAAAATACAAATTTGCTCTAGCTTTACAAGGGTTGCAAGCCACCTAACCAATAATTCTAGTCACTATAATCACTAGACACACAATTGGTTAAGTCACTACTCACTAATAGCTCTCACACTTGTTACATTAAAAAGCTCCACTAGATAAACTTAAGCAGCAAAGCAAGCTCTCATTTTAGCTACACTAAAGAGCTTGCTACAACTAGTTTGCGAGGAAAGTAAATAAGTGAGTAGGGTGATTATACCATCGCATAGATGAATGAACCAATCACAATGTGGAGACAACCAATCACCGGGAGAGATCCAATCACACAAGAGACACAAGATTTTTCTCCCAAGGTTCACGTGCTTGCCGGCACGCTAGTCCTCGTTGTGTCGACCAACACTTGGTGGTTCGACGGCTAAGAGGTGTTGCACGAACCTCGTCCACACAATTGGACACCGCAAGAACCTACCTACAAGTGAGGTAACTCAATGACATGAACAATATACTAGAGTTGCCTTTGGCGCTCCACCGGAAAGGCACAAGACCCCTCACAAGCAACCGATCGAGGCCGGAGACAATCACCAACTCCGCTCAACAATCCTCCAACCACTAGGCCATCTAGGTGTCGACAAACACCAAGAGTAACAAGCTCACAACCAGCATAAATCACCCAACTAGTGCCACACGATGATACAACTAAATGCAATGCACTAAAGGCTCTCCAATCTCAATCAAGATGATGAAATCAAGTGAACAAGTGAGTGGAGTGTGTTGCTCAGCTTTCAAAGGGTGTGCACAAGTGTAAGAGATGCCAAGAGAGTGGCCAAGGCCAGCCACACCCTCTACTAATAGCCACACAAGCAAATAGAGCCGTTATCCCTTTAAAGTTGTTTCTGCGAGGGCACCAGATAGGGTGATGCAGTCACCGAACAGAGTCATTATTTTCTCAAAACATATTAGAGCCAAGTTAGCATTTCTCAAAACATTTTCCATAAACATTTTTGTTTGCCCTTCGATGTGCACTAGGCCTAAATGCAATGCATAAAGTCTAACACCTAGTGGTACTAGATGACCAAATTGTCTAGTTAAGAACCCCTCTTAATAGTACGGGCATC
This sequence comes from Miscanthus lutarioriparius, assembly GCA_904845875.1. Classification (NCBI taxonomy): domain Eukaryota; kingdom Viridiplantae; phylum Streptophyta; class Magnoliopsida; order Poales; family Poaceae; genus Miscanthus; species Miscanthus lutarioriparius. The sequence goes on from CAJGYO010000008.1 coordinate 14,901,501, forward strand.
TATCCTAAATGTGATCACACTCTATAGTGTCTTGATCACTAAAACAAAATCTCTAATTATACCTTTGCCTTGATCTCCATAGGGTTTTGTTTTCCTCTTTCTTCTTTTCCAAGTTGATTACTTGATCATCATCTCATGTGGCCATCTCATCATTTCATGTGATCAACATCACCATTTGAGTGCCACCATGCTCCTCACTTGGATTACACCATTTGAGTCGTTTCCGCACACCTTGCCTCTAGGTTTTAGGCGAGAAAGGGTTGGGCATCGAGAATGTCTACCGAATAGACACTCTTGCCAGCCCCAGTGAGACCCGACCCCTTGCCGTTGCTGGGGTCGGGGGCTCGATAGCGAAATTAATGCGCATAAAGTAAGGGTGACCCATCTCTCGACAGCGGCTTGAATCGTTTGATCGACTTGGGTGGCCGGCTAGTATAGGACTTACCTCAATGGCATGAGTGACGGGTTCAGGGAGCTCTTACCAGATTTGTTCGAGCGGAATCCGGGTCCGTCGTTCATGACGGGGTCGGCATAGCCCGCGTGGGGCATCCTGCTGCTCCCTTTCCATCCCTCGGCAGCGGCTAAGCCATCTGGTCGACTTGTATTGCCCCGCTGGGATAGGACTTACCTACGGAGATAGAGGATGAGAACATCCCGCACAAGAATTTAGTTAGGCAGATAAGCCAGGCGACGAACTTGTAATAAATGGACAAGCTCTTAAATTTCGTTATAGCCAAATAGCTTTTTAGCCCTTCTCCCCTTTTTGTATAAAAATGTTAGTGCATTCCGACCCTTTCTATCATTAAGGTCGTAAAGCTCGAGGTGCGGGTGAGCAAATTCTAATCACGCTAGTGAGGAAAAGGCGCCATAGCCACCGAGGCGTAGATCTCTCGCAGTCCGACCAGTTATACTCAGAGCTTGTTCCCACAACCCTAGCTCCTAGGTCTTAACGTGATAGGGGGTCGGGCATAGAGAATGTTTGCTAGGCGGATAGACTCTTAAACGCGTGTACTGACTCTTTCCGTGGCTAAGGCCAAAAAGCTCAAAAGAAAAAAACTCGATTACGTTGGTGAGCAAAGACGTCAGAGTCAGCCAAGGCATAGGTTTCTCATGATCCGATCAGTTTTACTCAAATATTTGTTTCATAAACTTCACTTTTGGGTCTTAATCGTGAGAAAGGGTTGGACGTAGAGAATGTCTATCGGATAGATATGCTCTTATTAGCCCCAAGTGAGGCCCGACCCTTTACCGTTGCTGGGTCGGGCATCACCTAAAGATCGAGGAGTTAGATAGCGAAACTAATAAGAGAAGTGTGTGTTTATTAAGGGTAAAAGCGATGTAGCTACTCAATGTTCTAGGCGTTGATGAAGACCTCGCTGTCGATGGTCTTAAGCTTGTAGGTGACTGGTCAGAGTGGAGGAGGGTGACGTCGGGCGCTTCATCTAGTTGGGCTCCTTCCTATGCTCCCCTTTGTTGGAGCTTCCAGACAAGAACCACTTCAAGAGGACACAGTCTTTGTACAGGTGCTCAATGGGGAAAGCATGGTTCAGGTATGGCCCTTCGAGCAGCTTCTCAAAGTGGTTCGAGGTTCCCTCGAGGGCTTCCGACCCTCCTTACGGTTGGCGGTGGCCATGAGCGAGTCCCCATGTCCCGCTGCTTGTTCTTCCTATTGTTGGGATGGTTGGAGGCGCCTTCATCAGGCGTCCTCGTCCCGCTTTGCCTTGCCCTTGAGGGTGTGTCGGCCAAAGGCCTGAGGTCCTAACAAGTCAGGGCTCAGGCTTCGGTCCTTACTGCTATCATAGTGTCCGCCATGACGTGGGTGGTAGCCATGGCTAGCCCCCTCCCTAGCATCACTGCAGGTACGCCTACAAGCATCGAGGGTGTCACGTGCGTCATGGTGGAGGCCGAGACGCTCATGCACCGGAACCACGGTGCGTGGCCTGTCGCCTTGCTGGGCCTGATGGACTGATATGTCCTCATCGGGTTGTTCTGAGGGTGCATCATGCCTGCGGCGTTGAGGGTATCGCGTGCGTCATGGTGGAGGCTGAGACGCTTATGCACCAGAACCGTGGTGCGTGGCCCGCACAGAAGCGCTGTCGGGGTGCTCCGAATGAGGTATTCCGAGGAGAGCGGTTCATGACATTGGCGAATGAGAAGGCGAGATGGCGTAGGTCCTCTCGAGATGGTTGGGGCCCTAGGAAGGCGGTGAGCTGGCGCTCTAACCTCCTGTAGTCAAAGCTGAGGAGCTTGTCGCTCCCGGGGGCATGGACCTCCGGTGCGTGCAGCTGTGGCTCCTCAAGCACCTTGGCAATCACATCGAGGCTAAAGAAGTGGAGAGGTTGGCCAGCGACGGGAGCCTGAACCAACCTTCCCTCCGTCGTGACGATGAAGTCTAGGCCCCCGAAATGCACGTGTGTGCCTAGGACCTAGCTGACGTTGTGACTAGCCATTCGAGGCCTGGTATGGATGTCAAGACGTGCAAAAGACCCCTACCTGGCGCGCCAACTGCCAGTATTTTAAGTTGCCACCGACTAGTAAATTTCTAATATTGCGCGTCTGGCTCGGATGGTGTGCTAAGAGAACACGAGGTTTATACTCGTTCGGACAGAATGTCCCTACGTCCAGTTCGTTGCTGCTGCTCGTGTTACTAGCACTAAAAGTTCGTAGTAGGGGTTACAAACAGTCGTGAGAGGGAAGGGTCCCCAAGTCTTTGATGAGAGGAGCGAATGGGTGCCGAGAGCTCGGTCGCTTCCCGACTGTGTGCTCGTGTGTTCTGATCGGTTATCTATCCTAAATGTGATCGCACTCTCTATAGTATCTTGATCATCATCACATGTGGCAATCTCATCATTTCATGTGATCAACATCACCATTTGAGTGCCACCATGCTCCTCACTTATATTGCACCAACCTAGCTCATATCATCACTCATGACAAAGGATAGTGCTTAGGTTTCATCAATTATCCAAAACCAAACTAGGGCTTTCACCCGTGCCTATGCCCTGCTGGAGGCTGTAACACCCCGGTGTTATGCCTACATTTAGGCACTGCAAATCATGCATATCATGCATCATCAAGCATCCAAATCATACATGCTTAATCGTGTGAATAACAATTGAAACATTGCTTTGAAACATCTGAAACATGCGTGAAACCTGGATGTTGCATACACCTGTTTAAGGATTGTTTTACCCTGAATTTTTCTTGCTAGGTTAGCAAAACATGTTTGGCTACTATTGTAAATCATCTAGCAATGTTTAGTTCAATTTTTGGAGCAATGTTTGTATTCAAATTAATTCAAAATTTGGCTTCAAAAATAAATTCCCAAAATTAGGGTTTTGAGCTAAACGTAGACTTTGATCTTACAATTTAAAATCTAGAAAGAATTTGGCTATGGTCCTAAAAGCAAAGTTGTAGAGAACTAAATTCTAAGCAACTTTCATTTTTGGTACATTTTTAAAAGAGGTCATTTTCTTGCTCAAAATAATATTTGAAAGATGGCATTTAAAAATTCCTTGAAAATACAAATGAAAAAGGCTTTTTCCTCCTTCGCGGGCCGCCACCTCGCTTCTCTGCCCTTTGCCGCCCAAGCCGCCCAGCCCATCCCCACATCAGCGCGCCTCGCCTCGCCTTCGGCCCGACCACCCACATTGGCCGCCTCCAGCTTACCTCCACGCCGCCACACTGCAGCAAGGTCAGCGTCGATCATGCGCAGAAGGTGTGCGGCCGCAGAGCCGGCGTATACGCATCTTGCCGTCGCCGCCACGCCGCCAGCAGCGTCGCTGACGCGCCTGCGCTTTGTGCCACCTACCGCGCCTACTCCTCTTGGAGCCGGTGCGCTCGCTCACTCCCCCGCCATACCGCCTTCCCTCTCCTCCAGAGCCAAAAGCGAAGCTCACCCGCCACGCGCTGCTGCCACCCGCGCGAAATTCGTCATGATCCTCCACCTCGGCCGAAAATCGCGCGCCCAGCTCGCCTCGCCATCCTTCAAGTCACGCTTTCGCGGTTGCGCCGCCGCCAGGAGCTCGAGTTGAGCCTCCCGAAGCCGCCACCGACGGCCATGGCGCCGCTGCTGCTCGGCCGCCATGGAAGTCACCCTCCTCTCTTCTCCAGCCCGCCTTAGCTGCCCTATCGCATTCGCCACCTTCTCGCGCATCCGTCCTGCGCGCCGCCTCCGCCTGCCGTGGCCGGAGATGGCACGCCGCCTCGGGCCGAGCAGCATCATCACCCAAATAAGAAGCGCCACGTGAGGCCCTTTGCTCTCACCCACCAGGTGCCAGTGGGCGACGCCTGCCGGGCGTTTTTCCCCTCCCGCCGCTCGGGCCGCGCAGGCCGAAAACGGCCGTGGGCGAGCTGATTTCCATCGGGCTGGCCCAGTAGCGTTTGAATAAATGATTTCAATTTATTCTTTATTTGAAATGGTTTGAAAAATGTTTGGATACTCAAATTTGCTCCAAATTTGTTGAAACAAATTTTGCTAGATTCCTTATCAGCAGATCTACTTGGGAAAATTATTGCATGCCATTTTTGAGATACTTTTCTGTAGAACTTTATTTAATCATGTATATTGCTGATAACTTGAAAAATGTGTAGAAAAATCTATAGGCTTCAGAAAAATATGATTCCAAGTTTGTTAATCTTCTTATGTCATGTACTTCCTAGAAAAAATAGGTTTAATGCATGTGCTGTGGGAAAAATTTTAAGTGTAGTTCAAGTGCCTTTAATGGCTAATTTTTGTTATTTTTGTTAGAAAGCAAACTTTGTATAAAACATGCATGTGATAAATTTTGTACAGTCATTGTATGCTATGTAGAACATAGGAAAAATTCTAATTCTGTTATTTGACACTTTTCACAGTACAAAGTATTTTCATGTTCATGATCATGCCATAGCTTGTCATTTTTGTGTAGACTATTTTACTTATCCAAATGCCATGAAAATTTTATGGTAGTCTACTTAGAGTAGTACTATGCTACTGTAATTTTCTTAGATTTTTATAAGCACCAGAAATATAGGTTGCTGTTGTAGCCCTAGTTTCAAATGAAATAAAATAATCCTCTTTAATGCAAGTTAGTTAATAATGTGATCTTTGGTGTATCTTTGAAGCATTTAATAAGATGTGTTGACTTAACCTATTGGTAGTAGAAGAGAATGCAGTAGATGACATGTGCTTGTGGTATATTTTCTTGGATGATGTGACTACCTTGCATTCGAACATATCCATTGTATTCATCTCATCCGATGCACCGATTGCATAGGCACTTACACGCATTGCATCATACAGATCGCAAACCGAGAACCCGATCGTCATTCCCGAGGAGCCCGAGGAGCGAGTTCGAGTGCAGTGCAGCAGAAGTGCCGTGGTTTAAGCGAGGAGGAGGGCGTTGAGGAACTTCCGGAGTGCCCCGATCACCGTCCGAGCTCCTTCGAGAGAGGCAAGCCCCGAGCATCTTTCTCTCGGTTTGCAATGATTTCATTAAATGCTTTACTTTAAATTGATGCATTACGTTCAGAGTTGTTTGCAACCGTTCTTGCATTATACCTTGTTTACCTTTGTTATACTATATCCTTGTTACCCCGGTATCCGCAATCGAGTCAATGCTTAGTCGGCTTAGACCGGTAGAAGTCGGATGATTTCCATCACCGCGAGCTATAGGTGGTTACCTGGATCTGCTTGGATGGCTATGAAGTCATGGTATAACTAAGTGTTAAATGAAGTTGAGACCGGACGGAGACTTGCGAGTTTTGGACCGTAGTGTTTCCGTGCAGTGTCGATTAAGGACCGACCGTTGTTGGGCCTCGAGTCATGTTGAACGCATGCCTTACATTTAGCCGGCGGATAAAGTACCTTCCGACCGCTGGTCGGGAGATTTTTTTCGGGCGAGTAGATTGCCCGCAGCTGCCTTGTGTCAAGCAGTGTGGTAGGACACGGGGACGGGATGATAAGACCAAAGTGCGATCGGTCGGCCCCGGTACATGTGGTTCTGGCAAACTCGAGATACCTAGAAAGTTGACTCGGTGATCAATATCTCACTTTAGCGGGTGAGTGAGGTTTGTGTAAGGAATAAATCACCACCGGTTAGGAATCGATTCGAATCGCCATCGCTCTCCCGGATAGTGAGCACTTGACTTGAGTGACTTCATCGTAGTAAATGTTTATGGAACACTTGGGCAGCTTATAGTGAATATGACAGTATGAAAGTTGTTTAATGATCAGTGGTTATCATTAATTGCTTAATCACATGTTTACTCTAGTATAGATGCAAATCTAGTCGATAGGTTAATAATAATTAAGTTGACAATAACGCTTTTAGAAAAGTTCTTGAAATGCTAAAAATGCTTTTTTTGCAAATGAGTCAGCTACCCTACTATAAAGCCTTCATAATCCTTGGTGTCATTTATTTTCGGTTATGTCGGGTAAGTCTAGCTGAGTACCTTCTCGTACTCAGGGTTTTATTCCCACTTGTTGCAGATGGGCAGATGTATTACGGCTATTGTATCAACTGCCTTTATCCTGCGATGGGTGATGCTTAGAACCATGGGCATGGTCATTCCTTACGTCTCGTCTAATGCTTTTGTTGGAGATGATCATTCGCTGGCACTATATTTGAACTCCGCGTGAGTGTGCGGTTTGAACAAATGGCTTCCGCTACTTTTATTCGAAATGGTTTTGTAATAACTATGTTTAAACTCGATGTATCCGAGATTGCGAACTTTTATGTAATATGTGATGGTGACCGCTAAACTTATTACGATCTTGCATTTGAATGGAAGTTGGTTTGAAATCCTTCGTGATTTCACGGACTACCGGGTTATACGGGCTTAAGTTTGCTCAATCGTACGCTTCTCGGCGGATGATTTTCTTACTTAATTTCGTATAATTGGTCGGTTCTGTTACAGAGGCCAAGCCGAGGACGCTTCACCAGGGACCACGGCCATTTCACCATGGCCCAGGCTGGAGGCGTCCCACCACGCCATGATTGAGGCCCCGCCTCAGCGCCGCGACGGGAGTCGTAGCCTCTTCACTACCACACCGACGCATCGGAGCTAGAAACTGATGCTCCGGCCACCGTGCATTGCTGTTGTTGCCATGGCCGAGGGGTGGATCCACTAGTATGGCGAGGCCTGGCGGTCGCCTAGACCACTCCTCCTACGAGCGCAACCCTCCTCTCCCCACCCCACCGCCCCTCACCCCCTAGGACTTGCCAGCCATGACCGACCGATTGTTTTGTGTTTCTCTAGCTCTAGCGTAGACAAGAGGAGGAAGATGCGTCAAACTGCTGAAGGGGTACCGTGGTTGGGCCTATTAGGCCACGTTCGCGTGATGAAAAGCCCAAGCGCTAAGGCCTATGCTGAAGGCGAACAGGCGCACGCTGATTCAAGGTCGTCCGTGTCGAGGGCGTCTAGGTGCCGACCCGGGACCCCTCCCCTTCCTCACAATTTTTTTTCGTGGGCCGTTTCTCTTGTAGTTGGGCCGTGTTGCTGTTCAGGTCCACGCCCCACGCAGTCAACTAGACGACAGTCATGCATGCAGTAGATCCAAAGTAGCTGACATCAGCACATATCCCATGCTTTTTTAAGTAAAAAAAGCCATAGCTCCTAAACCAAGTATCCTAATTCACCATCTTGTTCCTTATAATAAACTATTTAAAACGAGATCACACATGGATATATTTCGATAAAAAAAATTAACGAACATTATCTCATGATGAACATGTATTTAAAGATAATCGCCAAACATTACATTAACACTACACGAACATCACAAAAAATAGCATAGAACATCATATGTATACTACATGAACATCACATATATCATGAAATGTAAAAATAAAAAATAAAAGTAAAATTAGTGAAGAAATTAATTATAATCAAATAAAAAGAAAAGAAAAAATATCACCGAACATCACAAATACATCGTAGAACATCACATTAACACTACACGAACATCACTAAATATAGCATAGAACATCATATGTATACTACGTGAACATCACAAATATCATGAAAATATAAAATAAAATAATAAAATTAGTGAAGTAATTAATTAGTGTCAAATAAAAAGAAGAAAAGATGCTACCGAACATCACAAAAAATATCCTATAACATCAATGTAGGCTTACTAAACATCATAAAATATATCATAGAACATCACATTTCAACTTACGGATCTCAAAAAATACATCATAGAACATTACATGTATACAACATGAACATCGCATGTATCTGTAAATAAAAAAAGTGAAACATAAAATTATAAATAGAAAAAAGAAAAATAAATGAATGAAAGGAAAGAAAAAAGAGAAGGAAAACATATGATAAAAAAATAAAATAGAAAAGTAAAACAACAAGAATAATAAAATACCACTAAAAATAAAAATGAAAAAGAAAAGGAAAAAAATAGAAGAAAAGAAAAGAAAAATAAAAAAGGAATAAAAGATGAAAATAAAAAAAAATAAGAAATAAAAATAAAATATACCTGAACGGCATCTCAGAGTCGAAATAAAAAAAGAGAGAAACATACGTTGAAAGAAAAAGAAATATAATTAAAAAAAAATAATAAGAAAATAATTAAAAAGAAAAGAAGAGAAAACTTGAGTACCTGACGGACGTCGGGGAACGGAGTTGCTCGCTCGCTCGTAGGGTGCATGGGCCAGATTTACTGGTGGGCCGTGCTCGTAGAATTCGATATTCAGGGAAGAAAAAACTGTAGCGCGCAGGGGGGTCGGCGGCGGTCTCCTGTCCGACTGGTCGGCAGGGAAGATTCCCGGTCTGCGTCTGCCTGGCTTCAGTGACTGTTTCATCCATGTGTTGTTGGCGTGTGACTGACCATCCTCCGAATTCCAGTCACTTAGCACTGGCAGCACGCTAGGATGGATGGCATCCTCCACGACATAGTGAATGTTCAACGTTCAATTGGTATGTTCGTTCTCCATTACTAGGATATGCAATGCTTGATTTCATTTTATTGGGTAGTGGGCTAAATAAAGGCGTCAGATGCATGTTGTAGATCGTCAACTTGGGTGGCGCGTGGCTAGATTGAGCTGCTCCTAACTAAAAACAACAACAATTTCTAAAGATGTATTTTTAGAGACCGGTTTGAAGTGAGCCTCTCGAGTGTATTTACAGAGATAGCTATAAATAAAACCGCTTTTGATCTAAAACAGGCATGTCTCTATAAATTAGTTTTTTAGCAGTGGTTACTGGTGATGGGAGCGTGAGGTATTGGCGTGACATGCATTAGCATCGCCACCGGGACGTAGCATGTGGATGCGGCAAACGCAAGGACTACTTCTGCTGGTGCTTCCGTGTTCAAATTTGTCATTGTACATGTATAAAAAATTCATGAACCCGGTGCAACGCACGGGCATTTATCTAATATAAATATAAAGGGTGACGGACGACTGAGGGTTCCAATACTCAATTGTCAAAATGCACATATATTATTTTTTATCTTCCAACTCAAGTTCTTCTAACCCCCTTACATCTCTGTAGATGAGATTCGTCAGCGTTCTAGATAGGTGGCCTTGCCGATCTTAAAATACCCTCACTGTGCGTCTCTCAGACAGGTCTTCCCAGGAGACGTTTTTGGGTATATCAGGTGAAGAATCGAACGTATTCGGCCTCGTCAACCCGCGGGGCTTTCATGACGGATACCCAGTGTCATTCTCTGGCGCCCCCATGGCCTCAGGCCAGCCCAGGGCACGGCGACCGCCCCATAACCCGCCTTTTTGGCCCGGCACGCCCCGATGCATAGAGCCGTGCCTGGGCCGCCAAGCACGCCGGGCCGGCACGTCACGGCACGATAAAATGTCACATGCCCGATGTTGGACCGTTACTCACATTTAGCCTAGCCCACTAGTGTAGTCCCCATATATAACCTGTAACCCTAACTTCCTCTCGCAGGATCGCTAGCCACCCAGCCGCCGCACCTCCCGTAGTCCTGATTCCCGATCCCGCGAGACCTCCACGGGAGTCGTGCGTCCTTCCATTCTGCGGCAGCGCTCGTGCAAGGCCCCGATGGGCGCCGCCTCCTTTCGCTCACGCGGAAGCCCCGCTGGCGTCGCCTCCTCCCGATCCCAACCTCGACGTGTGTCGCGCCGCCGCCTCCCGATCCCAACCTCGACGTGTGTCACGTCGCCTCCTCCTGATCCCAACCTCGACATGTGTCGCGCCGCCTCCTCCTTCTCCACCACCGTTACGGCGGTGCGGCCTGCTCGCACCTCTTTCTATGTTGGCCACCGGCCACCGCAGACCTCCTCCGCGCAGCTAGGCGCCGCCCCCTCGCCACCACGGCCCCGAGCCCCCGACGGCGTCACCTTCTCTCCCCCACTGCATCTTCCCGTCCCCTTCCCCCCTCCCTCTCTCTCTCCGCCCGCATTTTGTGGGCCACAGGATGGCCCGACATGGTGGATTTGCCGTGCTCAGCGGGCCGGCACAGCCCGAAAAACAGCCCATAGTGCTGTGTCTGGGCCAAAGGCTAGGCCCGTGGCCGTAAGAGTCACGGGCCAGGAGGCACGACGTGCTGTGCTGGCCCGACCCCTTTCGGGCCGTGTCTAGCACAGGCTCATGCCATGCCGGGCCAAGCCAGCCCGTTGCCCATATACCTCCCACGGAGATGGGCCCGCGCGCCGACGCCAGGCCAAGACCGGTCCCCAAGGAGTTGGTGGGCCGTTGCTTCTAACTTCTTGGCAACGGACCACGTCGCTGCCTCCTGTCGTGGGCTGATTTTTTTCCTCAAACTGCATTTCGTGGGCTGATTTTGCTGTGTACGTACTGTCCATCCGCTGTGTATAGCCAGGTTACCTTGCATTTGCGGAGTCTGATGCCTGATGGGTTTAGCTCCCCTGCAGCTGCTCCCATAAGTCTACGAACTCAAAGATGAGTTCCTGGGTCATGTTGTAGTCAATGTCTGCAATCCACCTATCGTTTTGCAGTGCCTCGGCCACTGACCGATTCTTTCTTTTGTTGTGCCTCTAAAGAGTATAGGAAACAACGTCGCCGGTGCTTCACCTTGCAGCTATCGTGACAACCTTTTTGCCATTCCCCATCTGCACACGGGTTGCTGCGTTGAAGAGCACCTTATCACAATCATCCACAGGCAGCTGCATACCTTTCCAAGGTCTGTCTTTTTTGGACCAACTGAACCGGATCCATCTGCAATTATGCATACCTTGGTCCATGCTACCTTGCATTTTCCTCCCATTAGCTTGTATCTCCTGCACATAAGAATTTTTGCCTCGTTTATCTTCATGAATTTCTTGGGTGGCCTGATCGCAGGGAGAAGGTAGATGGGTTGGGCACTAAGGACGGGTGCAGCGTAGTCATCACAGATTCAGAGGATTGCCCATCTTCAGCAATATCAGCTTTAAGAATCAGCATGAAAACATAGACTTTAAAAATGAGAAGAGTGTTCGCTTTGATATAGACCGACATATATAAGAGGAAAGGAGTGCATGTTTCTTTTGCAGTCCCAACAGATTGAGTGAACTGTAGTTTGCACGTCGGAGCTAGCCCAGCCAAACAGGCCCATAGCGTTTGAACCTGTTCTTCAATAGTTTCACGTAGAGGCCCATGCGTGTAAGGCACTTACTGCAACGCCAATTTTTCATGGTTACCCGGCACGTTAAACTCGCGATGGTACCGAGTGCATCCGCCGCCAAAATTCGTCAGTTCGGCGGTGCATCGACGCCGGGCAACCACTGCTCGCTGTCGCTGGACAGCTGAGGCCTCAGGCCTAGTCGGTCACCCCTGGGACCGCGTGCGTCCTGCCTGCGCGCCGCTGCAGCGCTGCTCCCGCTGGCGGCTCGCCTGTTTGAGCAGCACCGCTTGCGCACTCTGCAGTCTGCATGACGCCACGTTGCCACCTTGGTCGCCTCGCACGCGCTGGCGCACTGCCCTCGCCGTCGTCTGCAACCCGTCAGTCCCCGCCGCGCCATCACTCTGAGCAGACCATCGTCACACGCGGCGTGACCGGTGGTGACACCTGTAGAGCATGCTCGCCACTTGTCAGTTCTTTCAGCAAGCTGCCAGCACCGAGGTCGCTTGTTTGCTTGTTGCTACTTGCTTAGCACGGGTATGGCAGACATCAGACAAGAGTTGTAGGCGCCATGTACATAGATGGGTATCTTTCGGTTCTTGGAACTTGATTCACAGGTGGATGTCTGCAAGATGGTTGGTGGTGCTGGCGCATTTCGATCATCAGAGTCAGTAGGAGTATGCAACATCGCCTGTAACTGAATGATTGAATGAAGCATACCAAGGCATTTTCTGTTGCCTTTATGGATGATGACCTCTCCGAGTCCCTGTGAGGACAGTGACATCTCTCAGTTAGATTGGACGCTCAAGTTGAAGATGAAGGAACAGTAGAGCACGTTTTTTTTCTGAGGGGACACGGTTGGTTGGTAAACACACGATCGGGCTTGTTCGACTGTTATTAAAGTCGGCTGATAAACCGACTGAAGCTGATTTTTTGTGAGAGAAAAATACTGTAGATTCTAGCTGATAAGTCGGCTGATAAGTTCAACCGAACAGGCCTATCATCACGAACACGATGAAGTTATCAGAGCTGAGGGGAAGAAATACTGAGACTGAGAGCTGCACATTTATAAATACTTTTTAACAAGCCTACACCTAAATAAATCTATAACTAAGTTATACATGATCCAATAAGTATAAATTTTTTACTACAGTTCAAACATACAATAATTAGTCCACCACAAAAATTTCACCACAATTGTACCATGAAAACTGTAGCTATAAATTAATTATAGAAAAACATATATCTAAAGCTACAACAAAAAAAATTTATACTGAAGCTATATGTTCACTATGTAGATCTACTCATGCGGAGTCCAACAAAATTAGATTTTATATTTTATGATTTTTCTGTGATTTATTATGATTTTTCTATGATTTATTATGAATTAATTAGATTTTACAAAACCAGAAACGGCAAAGCAGGCAGAATACTGAGAAATACTGAGAATTGCTAAAAAAACAGAATACTGAGAACAGGCATTTCAGCATACTTCATTGCCTGGTTCAAAGATAAGACTCGCATTACCGTGAAATGCTCCGGCACACAAATTAACGGTGAATCCAACTGAACTGTTTCCTCCGTCTCAAAACAACTACACATCAAGCTATTTGAGATGTCAAATTTTATTATATTTTAACCAAATTTATATATAAAATACTATATATAACGTGTAATAAGTAAAAGTATGATTAGATTAACATTAGATATATTTTTGTAATAAACATATTAGAGGATACAAATGTTGATGATATGTTTTATATAAATCTAGCCAAACTTGCCAAGCATATAGCTGAACTATAGTGACTAGGGTTTTAAATTTCGGTATTAAAAATTTTCAGTCACCCTCAAAATTATCAAAACTCATGAAATTCGGCTGAAATTTTTCTGATCTTTTAAGACTTAAACATGAGGTATTATTTCTCTAAAATTTTTAGCTCTAAACAAAATATTAACAAGATTTAGGATTAAAAATCTATTGAGTAGAAGAATATACAACATAAACAATAGAAAATATGAGTCTAGAGTTATATAGCACATGTATTACTGTAATACAAAATTTTAGATATATCTTTTGCAAGCCCTAGAATTTGTGAAATTTCGCTAAAATTGTGAACCCTGATAGTGACACATATTGCTGCTGACAGAAAAAAAATGGCAGCCACACGAATAATTTAATAGACGACAAACATTTTTAGAAATCACATATTTGCTTTTAGCAAAGCACACTGAGAGTTGTTGGACCGAGGCGACTTGTTGATCGTGGTACTCTATGGTTTGTGCACAATAACATAGCCAGACGCGAAACAAAAAACGACACGGCTATAGTACTAGTACTAGCTATAGCTTGCATGTAAAATAAGCCTTTGATCTTTGTTAGCATGTACTCCATTCATCCTAAAAAGAATACAATTTTAAATTCAGAATAAGTTAAAATGCTTTAAATTTGTCTAAATTTATAGAGATAGTTTTCACAATTATGTTTTTAAATTGGTTACTATGAAACTGTATTTCATAATCCAATGATACTAAACGTTTGTATTTTCGTGTATTTGGTCAAACTTAACATCATTTATTTATTTATTAAAGTGTGAATTATAATTTTTTGTTACAGAGGGAATACTGCGGTTAATTAACGACTGACCAAGCAAGCCTCTCGACCTTCGTTCCTAGTACGTGCTCGTGCTACGGCTTGCTCTTCCTTTCTGGAGACGACGATCGATGCACACGCACGCGTTAGGTTGAATGAACGACGCGTTCCGAACCCTGAAATCTGAAGAGATCCCAGCTGTGACCACTGACCAACACGACTTTCAGGTTTGAATTCAGTCGCTTATAACGCCGTACTGGTGAGCCTCCGGCGGTCCTCTCCAACCATCTGCAGTTAATGGATCGGCCGTGCAAGTACATTGCGTGGCGTGCGTACTTTTCCAGCCAGTAGCTGATTAGTTCATGGATCGGCCGTGCAAGTTCACCCAATCCGCGGGCTAACTCTGGACACATTTTTGGTAGATCGCATCACATGCTTGCTGCCTCCCCGTCACGGGGCTGCAAGGCGCAGGCGCCACCGCGCCACCCCTCCTCGATCGCTGCCTGTTTAGGCGATCAACACTGTGGGTTGGCAACTAACCGGTGGTCCGGTGTTGCACTACGTACTGACACAATGTCTGAGAAAAATTGTGCTATGGCCCACATGCATGCCAGATGAGCCAAAATGAGCTCACAGGAAACTGCACAAGACAGGAATCTCTGCACATATATATATGTACATGTAGCAGCCCGACATTTGTCTTGTTTACATTTGGTTTATAAGCCACGTATTTTTCAATCAACGAATATTATTTTTTTTTACAACAAATCAACCAATAGTACTTTCAGTCATGCCTTATCAGCCAAGCGAGAACAATTGCCAATGCATTTTTGCAATTCAAAGTAGCCAATACAGTGGCTAGGTATATGCGGTAGTGGCAACGTATCGAGATAGTACTCTCTCTCTCTTATATATATATATATATATATATATATATATATATATATATATTTTGGCAACTTGGGTCACGTGTGCGTACAAGTTGCCGCGAATATCACCAGCTACTTGGGAGGGCCACGCCTAGATGGGACAAACATTCTATAATTGTATAATAACTCGGTGGACTTATCCGGCCCTTAGCAGCCGCTGAACGGGAACCATTCCACGTTCCGGGAATGTCTACATTCTGGAACAGAAACATCCTATTACTATGTTATAAAATGATACCTTCAGTTCTAGAAACCAGAACAGAAACATGGCTGCAAAGATCCGGCCACGAAAATAGAATATCTCCACCATATATGTAGAAAAGGTCCAAGTGGCCAAGTCGAATCCCACATATATTTATCCAGTATTTATAACAACAAATAAAATATACTAATAGAGGAAGATCTCATTTTCGCATCGGTGCTCCGTCCCTTCGCAGCATATTCTTTACGAGTAGGATTACGGTATTACTACCAGTTTATAATTACCACACTATCAGGTTCTCTCGAATTTTGACGGAATAATTCCATGTCGCGGTGTTATCCCGGCGTGTCGGCGCCGTGAAAACACACGAGCGGGCGGATTAACCCAGGGCGGGGCGGGCCGGCGGGGATGTCGACCTCTGACGCTGAGCGAGAGCGATCCTACGTGCAGCGAACTGTGGAGTGGCGGATTTCGATCATGGGCGACTATGGCGTGTACATGATCTGCTCGCTTGATCGATCCAGTTCGAGACACGCCATCACGTGCTTACGGTTGCCGTCACGTCGAGGCGCTTTTAGGGTGTCGTTGCCTAACTCTTAACTGCATTGCGTAATACACGCTATAGCGCCTTATTATATTCGGCAGATCTAGCTTAGTCCATATATATTATAGAAAATAAATATAAATATGTGCACAAAATAAAACCACAGTGGTGCTCTGCTCTCACCCTAGCTATTTGGTTTTTTTTTCTGGCTCAATTTCCACTAAAAAAACTAAGCCACCCCTTTGTTCTTTTAATTTCTTCGTATAATAAAATTTGGCACAAAGTTTTTGCCACCCCTTTCGAAAAAGTGATTGTATGTGTCTTTACCGCGATTCAAAAAAGTTAAATGTCAGTCAATGTACTTACCAACTCCAATTAATTTGAATTAACTTTTAGCCTCACTGATTTCTCCCTGAAAGGTCCCTATCCATAAGCTTGAACATTAATCTCCCTTCTTGAAAGGTCCATGTCCGATAAGATTTTGAACATTAAACTACGTGTATGGCCTGCTTGGAGTCGACAATTTGTTACAAAAAAAAAAAATTACAACTAGCCTTAATGGTACGACTTCAGTACGAGTACCTCAAAGGCCAACAGTTCTCTCCATCTACTTGTATTGACATATCTATATTTATAATTAATATTAAAGTGCGAAAGTATTCTTTTAGCCGTCTTTTTCACTTTTTAAAGTGCCCTTGCATCACTCATGATATGATCTGTATTTAATCTGGAACAAATGACGTGAACAAGCACAACTTGTTCAGGCGACGAATGCATAATAAGGTATATCTTCCGCTCCAACGCACTAACACATTTTCTAATCTAATAATATTAAAAAGAATTATTCCGTCCGTCTTGTTTTATTTCCCACAATACCCTCACAGTACCTCCACGTTTTGTCCATGATTTGGCGTTTCAAACTCAACAACATACATCTATTTAGATTCCTTGTGGTGGAACATGCCTAGCTAGGTTCAAGTCTTCAACTTGACATTGGTGCTCGTATTTTTCTGGATTTATTCTAGGATTTAACGGCGATATGCTTTTAGTGGTAGGCGACGTCCTTGCCGACAACAAGATGCCAACGGTGACTTCATGAATCTCGAGATCTGTCGGCTCAGTTTTTCGAAGGTGCTCATAGGGGTAGGGTTTGCGTACGTGTGTTCATAGAGGTGAGTGTGCGTGCGTGTTATGGACGTTTGCGTTGTACTGTGTAATTCTAAAAAAAACACCCTTCCAGTGACTATACATAGTTTCCAAGATGCGCCCAATAACAATGCAGGATCTCTATGTCTCTCCCTCCATCCTATAATACTTACCTTCTATACTTGTCCCAAATTAGGGCACATTTGGTATAGCTCTCTTCACTGGTGGAGCAACTTTTTTTTTGGCTTTCGGCTAGTGGAGTTGAAACTATTTTAAGAAAAATATTTGGTAAAATAGTTTCTTCTGACGGTTAAAAACGGTGAAATATCTATAATACCATGTATTTTTTATTTTTTTTACTTCCTTCATTTTTTTTCTTACTCATTTTACTTTTCTCTTCCTATCTCTCCACCTTATCTTCTTCTCCAACTTACACTCCATCTCTTCTTCCCTCGCCTCCATCATCTCTAGCCTGGCCTCACGCACACACACATAGAGGAGGTTGGAGGGGTCCGTGCTCACACACGCATAGAGGAGGCCCGCGCCCGAGCATAGCCATCGTGGCCATGGCCGTGCTCCGCCTCGCTGTCACAGCCGGCCCATTAACACACGTAGTCAAGGGCAACGGCCGCCCACACGCACGGAGTGGGATTTGGGATAGGGCCCGCAACAACACAGGTTGGAGTAGGTGAAGCTTGTTTTTTAGCTCCAACTCCTCCAAAGCGGCTCTAGTCAGCGCGTTTTGAGGACATTCACAATCAAAGTTGTTTCCTTGAGGTCATTTGGTTGATGAAGCTCAAAAACAGCTCTGAGAGCTATACCAAGCACATCCTTACTTGTCATTCTCACTTCTTAATGTATCTTTCTCTTTTTCCTAAGTACATCTCTCCTTTTCGTTTTCCGTGCACTACACATTTTACTTGCACTTTAATTCCCATTAGCAAACCTAAAATGTTATCTTTTATGAGACGGATGGAATATATGACTTATATTCATGAGCCATGTTCATACGAGTTAAAACAATGCGTCGTCTACAGGGAGTTTGACTCGAAGAAGTGTGCAGTGATGGACTGATGGTGCATTCGATTCGAGTACATGTTAAATAATCTCCGAGTTGTAGATTATTTAGATGACCATGCCATAAGTTGTACATCTTGTTGCAACACACTTGGGCACAAACTGCTAGTTAAAATTAATTCTCGAAGGAAAATATGAAAAACAAGCGGCATTTTCTTTCGTGAACCAATCGTTTCACAAGAGAACTCAAATACGCCGATGTCCCCTGTTTTCCCGAGGCCGAGGGGACCCCGTCCGTCGGATGCGAGACACGGACGGCCCGCGTCCGGCGCCGCCCGATCTGGGTCACGCCTCCCCTGGTCTAGCGAAACAGGGTTCTACACGTGTACGGGGCCAGATTTCCCGTCACCGACGTGGTTAGTGCGTCCCATCTGGCCCCTCCGGGCCCACGCGCCAGGGAGGCCGCGCCCGCTTTTAAATAGCGCCTCTCCCCCGTCGGAATCGGAGGCGGCCAGGCTCCTCCCTCCTCCCCCCTGCAAATCCTGAACACACCACCACTCGTTTTCCTCTCCGGGACAGGAGAAAAGGGGAGAGAGGCGAGGCGCGGTGTCCGCCCGATCTGCTCCGCCCCGACGCAGCTGTTCCGTCGTTCTCAGTCTCAGGTATCCGCATTAGCCTTCCTGGATTAAATTTCCCCTGCCACTGTTTCATAGATTGTTCTGAATGGATTGGTTGAGGAATCGGTTACTTTTCCATTGGCCGGGGTTCGATTTTGGGGTTGCTGAGCTCGGCAGCAGGCTGACAGTTCGCCGTAGCGGGCTCGTGGCCGGCCGTCGATTCGGCGGTGGCACTCACTGTCGCGCCGGCGGGCCGGGCTGAGCTCGTCGTCGTCGATCCGTAGCCTTCGGTCTGGGAAAGTAACGGGGATGCAGCTGAACTCGCCGTCGCGCCTGCCGGTCGAGCTCGACATCGATCTCACTCACCCGCACCTGCCGCGGGCATCCGCAGAGGCCTTGGCCTGCTGATGTGGATTTGCCTAGATGAATCCTGGCAAAGCACGCTTGTTTCTCATCAGATCTGTAGAGTAGAATGGTGCCGTTTAGATATTTTGGCCGTGCAATGGGACCATGATTTCTGCCCCCCTTCTGCCGTTACCACTCGCTGTGGGAAACATGACATGCCACCTTTGGTCACAAACTTTTCACAGCTCCCGTTGATCTTGTGGATAAAAGCTGCTACCTTTACAGTTTTTTTGAGTCCGAAGGCAGCCTCTTTCTTTCGGCGTTCGGTCCCTCCATGTTGGGCATCGCTGCGCCTGCGCCCGCATGATGCTCTGCATTTGGTGGTCCACTACTCTGTTTTTTGAGCTCCTGATTTTTTACTGAAACTATTAGCTAAGCGCGGAGTTGGCGATGACCACACACAAGAATTGACTGACCTTTTAGCTCGTGCAACTGCTGCATCGATGAAGCAACTTGTCTTGCTTTGGTCATGTTTCTGACATAAAAAAATATCTACTTCTCCAGATGGGAAACCGTATATGCTTTCTAGTGATCAGGTGCTAGGAATTTGGAGTATTAAAAAAAATAGAGCCTGTTTCTTTCAGTATCAGCCATCACGCGCTCGAGGGCAGGCCGGCGGCGGAGGCGGCGGCTCGTTACGTGGTGCTTGTCTGCTTGACCTAGAAAAAGGCGTCGTGATGAACGAGGCGCCACCGTTGGATGTCTTTGGAGTTTGGACGGTGGCGACTGTCTCTTCCTCCCAGGTAGGGTTGGTAGGGTCAAAACCGAGACAGAAAGATTCAACTCCGCCTCACTGCCGGCATGGTGCATGTCAGGGTTCTGCAGCCGTGTCTGCGCAACGGTACACGACGCAGGGGGTCACACAGCCTCTCGGAGGCCGTATCGTTTCGTTTCGTGAATTATTTACTGCTGATTAATTTGGTGTGAGAAAAAAACACGATTTCCGATTGAAAATCTACAATCGTTTACCAGCCAGGCCGGCAGGAGCGGCACCGAAATCCAGGCCCAATGATGGCATGCATCACCGGTGGCCGGTGCACGGTGCACCGATTTATTTCTCGACACGATTTCCAGCCGTAGAATAAACTTAGCTGGACTCGGACAAGTGTCCAGAGGCGTGGACCAGCAGATCTGGGTACGCTTGGCCCCTCTTGTGACTGTTTTTTCACCTTGGCCTGGTCTGCTGCAACTGGCTGTGTAATGACACTGATGCCCTGCATCTGCATTGCTGCTACTGCTATGGCCATGGTACATGGTAGTCGCATGTGCCATTTGCTGCCTTTTTTTTTTTGGCTCTTCTGCAGTCCAATCAGAAAGTTAGGGAGTTGTCTTGTCAGAATTAATGCACAGTATCAACACAGCCAAGCATCTCTTTCGACGACGGATCTGTGCCTTGGTTTATAAATCGTATTTTTTTAAGGAAAAAAATATTATTTTTCTCTCTTAATAAATCAGTCAACGGTATTTTCAGTCATAGTTTATTAGCCATGTGAATAGAGCACTGATTTCTGTCTCCATCTTGGCGCCACTGATTTCTGATTTTTGTCTCCATCTTGGCGCCATCAGCATGTTCGGTTGGTTGGTTTGTTTCGTTACTGGTTCGTGAAGAAGTACTGCTGGCTGGTTTGTGTGAGAGAAAAATACTATTCTGACTAAAAATTTACGATCATTTACGATAAGCCACAACCAAACGAACAGGCTAATAGTTTGACGGGTCGAGAGGACACGCTTGTGTCATTTTGCTCAAAGGCCCAAGGGAGACAGATAGCATCCGAATCCGCCTCGTGGGTGCACATGTGCAGCTTGAGCAATACTGGATGCTGCACTACTAAAGTTACTAATGAACGCCCAAAATTGGTAACAAGATGAAGCAGACAGGCAACGAAAATCGAACCTTTCCTAATTTTTGCACCAAAATAAGCTGGTTCTTAGATTTACTAATACGTTGTGCTTCTTTTACATTGCTATATGTGGCTTCACTAGGCTATCGTCTTTCAACCTTTTCCTTTTCTTCATTAGTTCTTAGCTTCTCCTCCTTGCCCGGTCTTTATGACCGGATTGTAAATCGAACCGTTTTACCACCACCTTCAATGCAAAGGAAGAGCACCAGCTATCTTATGCTAAAAAGAAAAATATGGGGTGCCTCTAGGCTCTGTTAGGTTGTTGCTTATAGAAAGATGACTTCAGAGTTCATATTTGCTAGCTTGTCAAAATTGACCACTCCTACAGATGATGCAAGATTGCCTTGCTGTATGGCTATTGGATAGCTTAGATTTGACCAGATGTGGTACCATTTTTTCGGTCCGAACTTGCAATGAATCTTTCTACACGCCTTTTTGGCACCTGTAGTCTCTCATGCGTGCTGCTTTCCTATAGGGTTCAGAAGTCCTTTTGACAAAGCATGCCGTCCAATTATATGCAGTACAGTACATCACATTTTTCTGAAGGGGATTGTTGGGACAGTTAGTGGCACGTAACATCACAAGTGACATGACCTTAATCTATTTTCCACTTATTTAATTTAATTTATTTACCATTACCATAGGGGTTTTCTACCATACTTGGTTTTGTTGTAAGACTTTACACTTTTATTAGTTCTGTGTGGTGATTCAGATCTACAGGTCTAGACACATCTGAAGCAGAGCGTGCGGCATCTCAACTCATGATGCACACTCACTTTGAAAAAGCGAATCTGAATTCTGAACATGTATGTATGTTACATACGCCATTGGGCTCGCACATGCTGCGATCGATGCGATCCCCAACTTGCTGTGGCACATAGGAATATGTTTAATCAATGTTTAGGCAAGAAAGTGATGCGATCATGCATGGCACATGCCACCTTTGTGGAGACGCCCCTCGTGCCGTGATTTGTTTTATTTTGGTTGATTGATGCCTTTCTTGTACCCTCGCTGAATCTGTGCCAACTTGCTAGATATTTTTTCTTGTTCACATGACAGCTTTTTGA
This sequence comes from Miscanthus lutarioriparius, assembly GCA_904845875.1. NCBI lineage: Eukaryota > Viridiplantae > Streptophyta > Magnoliopsida > Poales > Poaceae > Miscanthus > Miscanthus lutarioriparius. The sequence goes on from CAJGYO010000008.1 coordinate 14,923,458, forward strand.
TTGGATGAGATCGTTGTAATATTGTTCTTGATTCACACTTGCTTGATCTTTGTTGTAACGTATCTCGTTTGTGTTTGTGTCAGCAGCAAAATGGGTGCCGGTGGCAGGATGACCGAGAAGGAGCGGGAGAAGCAGGAGCAGCTCGCCCGTGCTATCGGCGGTGCTGCAATGCAGCGCTCACCGGTGGAGAAGCCGCCGTTCACGGTGGGTCAGATCAAGAAGGCCATCCCGCCACACTGCTTCGAGCGCTCAGTGTTGAAGTCCTTCTCCTACGTGGTCCATGACCTCGTCATTGCCGCGGCGCTCCTGTACTTTGCGCTGGCCATCATACCGGCACTCCCAAGCCCGCTCCACTACGCGGCCTGGCCGCTCTACTGGATCGCCCAGGGGTGCGTGTGCACTGGCGTGTGGGTCATCGCGCACGAGTGCGGCCACCACGCCTTCTCGGACTACCAGCTCCTGGATGACATCGTTGGCCTGGTGCTGCACTCGTCGCTGATGGTGCCGTACTTCTCGTGGAAGTACAGCCACCGTCGCCACCACTCCAACACCGGCTCCCTGGAGCGTGACGAGGTGTTCGTGCCAAAGAAGAAGGAAGCGCTGCCGTGGTACACCCCGTACGTGTACAACAACCCCGTCGGCCGGCTGGTGCATATCGTCGTGCAGCTCACTCTCGGGTGGCCACTGTACCTGGCCACCAACGCGTCGGGACGCCCGTACCCGCGCTTCGCCTGCCACTTCGACCCCTATGGCCCGATCTACAACGACCGGGAGCGCGCCCAGATCTTCATCTCGGACGCCGGCGTCATGGCCGTTTCGTTCGGGCTGTACAAGCTGGCGGCGACGTTCGGGTTCTGGTGGGTGGTGCGCGTCTACGCCGTGCCGCTGCTGATCGTGAACGCGTGGCTGGTGCTCATCACCTACCTGCAGCACACCCACCCGGCGCTCCCCCACTACGACTCGAGCGAGTGGGACTGGCTGCGCGGCGCGCTGGCCACCATGGACCGCGACTACGGCATCCTCAACCGCGTGTTCCACAACATCACGGACACGCACGTCGCGCACCACCTCTTCTCCACCATGCCACACTACCACGCCATGGAGGCCACCAAGGCGATCAAGCCCATCCTCGGCGAGTACTACCAGTTCGACCCAACTCCTGTTGCCAAGGCGACCTGGCGCGAAGCCAGGGAGTGCATCTACGTCGAGCCTGAGAACCGCAAGGGCATCTTCTGGTACAACAACAAGTTTTAGCCGCCGGTCGCAGAGCTGAGGACGGAGGCGATCGCCCATACTTTTACCCTAGGAATGGGAGGAGAAATCAGGAGGAGAAGATGGTAATCGTCCCAAAGTCTCCATCTACCTATCTATGGTTAGTCATGAGTCTTTTAGACAGGAAGAGAGCATTTGGGCACAGAGAAGGCTTACTGCAGTGCCATCAAGTAAGTAGGCAAATTCGTCAACTTAGTGTGTCTCTACCCAGGGCTGTGAGCTTTGGGTAGTCCCAAGTTGTTTGTTCTTCGTACGCGTTTTAGTCGTCGCTGTTGTAGGCTTGCCGGCGGCGGTCGTTGTGTGGTTGGCATCCGTGGCCATGCCTGTGCGTGCGTGGCCGCGCGTGTCGTGTGCGTCTGTCATTGCGTTGCCGTCATCTCTTGGTGCTCCTCGCGTGCGTGTTGTTGTAAAACAAAAATATCCCTGGTGTCTTTGGCGGAATAACAGATCGTCGGACGACAACTTTTTTGGGCAGCTGTAGTGGTTTTCCGAGTCGGATCACGCACACACGATTCTCGTGTCGCGTTGCTCGTTTCTGGGTCGTCTTTGCTAGCTGGCTCTATCTGCCAAGATTGCCCCGATTGACTCCCTACAAATCCATCCACACAAAGGATGTGTGGTAAGCAGGAGCTTTGCTTTGTTTGCGTTACTCTGAGCTGGGACATTCTGTTCTGCCCCAGCTCTGCTTGGCTGTAGTGCCAATTTGCAACATTGTGGTCCAAGCGCAATGCTTATCGTGTGGATGGAAAGGAACTGCTCTCTGTGCCAATCACCTGCCCGGGAGGACCAGTGTTTTGCTCTCGGCACCGGCTCAACTGTCTTACGGATGGAAGCTAAACTTGCTCATACTGAACCCATCAACGTACGTACATTATTTGTGCTTGTACCTTTTTTTTTTGTTCCCCCATCAGATGCCCATTCTCTGTCACAACTCTCGTGTCTTGGCATGACATCCAAGAAATTCAGTATCGGTCTCTAATCCGCTCCACGCGTCTTATCCGCAGCCGGCCGCTGATGCCATCGAAAAGTCGATGGCCGGCGGCGGGCGCTATCCATCCCTCTCCGGCTACAGTGATGGGCACGGCAGAACCGTGCGCTCCCATGATCCCACCATCCGAGTCCACGCCATTAATACGTGGAGATGCCGAGATGGCACATGGCGGGTCAGTCAGGCACTCAGGCCCGTGGTCACAGCCTTTTTCTTTCGGATAGTACACGCATACTCGAGTGCAGGTGCAGGTGCAACGTCGTACTGCCCTGTACAAGATCACTGCTCTCCATGCCTCAATTATACATGAGCAACCGAGTGAGAACCCCAATAATCGATGGGTCGACCTAGCACAGATCCGCCCGGTGTCAAGCGAACCAGATATTGTATTGGCGCACGGATCGACCGGCGACCAAACGGAACTGTTTTTCTTTTAAGGAAACTGGAGGGCCACAGCCCCTAGAGAGAATTTTATTAAAAGGTGAAACAAATTACAAAAAGGAAAGCAGCTACAAAGAGTTACAAAAGGAGGGCTCTTAAGAAGAAGAATAGCTCAAGAGACAAAGAAAGAAACAAAGAAAATAAGGCTTAGGCCCAGGTTCAGATCGTTCCTAAAGATCGAGTCCATTGATCAAACAGTATCGAGAGGCATGTTTTCACCCTTAGGGAGACCAGTCTTACTTCTTTAAGAAAGACCCTTCTGCAATCTTGTATGCTTACTTGATTTCCATTAAAGATCAGCTCATTTCTGGCCAACCAAATCGTCCAGCACATGACAATGACTGCCACCATGAAAAACTGAGAATGGATTTGATCTTTGAAGGCAGAAAAATTCTTAAGAATCCCATTATCTAAAGAGGTTGTCAAATTGAGCATGCCCCAACATTGCTGAGCGAAAGGACAATGCAGGAAGAGATGTCTTCAACCTGAAGGGAACAAAGCTCGCAGTTATTGGATTCCAGGTTCATGTGCTTCCTTCTAAGAATATTCCTTGTACTTAGCCTGTCTTTAAGAAGCAACCAACAAAAAACCTTGTGCTTAGGCTAATAATAACACTTCTAGATCTTGAAAGCCGGGTGAGTTTGATGATGTCCAACAAGCTTTTTGTAAACCATTGAAGAGAGAATTTGGCTGGAACCCCCATTATAAGATCAGACATCTTCACTGTCCTCTAGAGTTGTGGTTTCCATTAACTGCTGCAGACTTTGCAAGTGTGTGAAGGCAATTTGAGAAAGAGGTAGATTGAAAAGTTCTGTGATTGCATCATGGCTGAAAGCTCTGCTGACAGAAATAAGCTTATTTTTGGCAAAAGAGTGAATCTCTCTCTCGTTTTTTTTTGTGATCCAAAAGAGTGAATCTCAGGCAAGCTCTCTGATCAAGAGGTTGGGCTAACCATCTGTCTTTCAAAAAAAAAAAAAAGGCATGAACAAGACAGATTCGGCCAGGCGTCGGGGCATGGGTATGTCCATGGCAGGCAGCGACGCGATCAGCGGGACAACACAACGGGGTCCAGAGTCCAGCAGGTGGTCAGTGGTGCACTGCTGCTCCGTGCCTTGTGTCCTGGCTTTCAAGTGATCCGTCTGTTTATCCGCTTTATTTATCGGGTGCCTTGAAGTTGAAGGTGTGTGCCATCTGCTCGGCGAGCGAGGTCGTGGTGGTCGTTGATCTGCAAACATATTTTTGCCTGATTCTCGTGTCCTTTCCCACGTCAAACGAAGGGACGGCTGGAGCTCTCTTGCAAGTTGCATTTGTGATTTTCACCTTTCATATAAAAGCATCTTCAGCAGCTCACCAATAATTCATCTTCAATAAAATAATATTGGTGATCACCAATAATATTTTTTTGGAATATTGGGGAGATGCTCATCTTTCCCAATACATGGGACTCAAATGTCAGAACAGAGGATGTTGGAGAAAAATATGACATTTGTTGTGGACCCAATACTATTGGGGGAGATGCAACTCTCCCTTTATATGAAGGGAGATGAGAGGTTTTTTTGGTGGGCAAGAAAAAGGAGAGCTATTGGGGAGCTACTGGAGCAATGAAGTTGCCTCATCTCTCCCAATATAACAGCTTTACGAGGATGAGATATGGTATTGAAGAGCTGCTTGAGATGCTCTAAATATATGATCCTTATCGTGAATTGAGGATAATGTGAAAGCAACGTTAGGCCAATACGTTTAAGCTAGTGCTTGCTTTGATCCTTGGTTTCTTTTTTAGAAAAAAGGTGTGGTTGGAAAAAGGCAAAAAGGGGCTCCATTTCCCTTTTTGGTGTTATATAATTGTCTACTTTTAGATCAAAAGCATTCATCTGGCTTTATTAGAAAGCTTAATGAAAACCAATGATCGCGACACATTGTAAAGTTTTCTAAGTGCTCAACTCAAAGCAAACATCAACCCACTAAGCAACTCTCAACTCACTTATAATTGTCTATATGCCTTTACCAGGAGGTATTGTAGTGGACAAATGGTAATAAGGCCGGTAATTTCCGGTACATGCCAATGGGAATTTGTCTTTACAATCTAGGAGAGGCAGCATGGGTTCTTGAATGAACTTTAAAAGCTGGGATATTTATTGATCAGCTAAAGATTTTACGAGTTAGATTACACAGTGCACTGTCGATCAAACATGCCCATAGCCCTTAAGTCTAGCAGCATGCTTGTTACATTGGCTCGACGGTCTCCATGTGTTCAATTGGAGCACTTGTCTATTGTCATTTGTCATGCCTGAGGGTTCACGATGGCATAGCGCAGCAGATCCAGCAGTGCACCGCGCGAGCTTCTGGACCATTCCAACTCTTTGCTCGCACGGCCACGGGCCATGGCAGCATATGGCCCAACTTTTCTAAGCTCGATTCTAGAGAGAGTTGGGCCAGACATTGGTGTTACGCTTGTAGAATTGGGCCTATAAGAAGAAACACACTGTATCACTGGGTCATCAAGTGTACTTTTTTTTTTGCTAAATAAATGCTGCTAGAAAAGATATGCAAATCTAACCTTATACCGCTAAATACACTTTAGAAGAAGAAGCTAATAGATGCTTTGTCAAATTAAATGAGCAATAGAAAAATGCTTTTTACCAAATAGTAAATAGTGTTCTAACTAAAGAACCAAACTTTTTCTTTGTACCTAGCCATGGAGGAACAGGCAAGGACATTTCTCTGTAACAAAATAGTTTTATATCTTCGAGCAAACAGAAAAATAGTTTTGACAGTGACATCATCAGGCATAGCCTCTTTATTACTATCGAATGGCCGCACAACTCATTGATGATTTAGAGTACCCGTAGACATAGATGAATTAGCAATATGTGATATAAAACGTGGAACAAAACTTGCTGAACTACTTATTCAGATTGATCTAATCATATGGGATGAGGCATTAATGACAAATAGACAATTTGTCCTGTTCGTTTGAGCTTATTCAGAACTACTTTTTAGTTATGGAACAATATTTTTCTCTCACAATATTTTAGCATAAGCCAAATTTCAGCATCAACGAACAGAGTGAGTTTTGAGGCTATTGATAGATCATTAAGAGACATTCTTTCTGAGAAAGACATAAAATCAATTGACACACCATTTGGAGGAAAGGTTGTCGACCTCGGTGGAGACCCCAAACAGGTACTACCAGTTATAGAAAACACATCAAGATCACAAATCATGGGTGGCTCAATATTTAAATCACACCTTTGGAATCATGTAAAAAATACACCTACATGAAAATATGTGATTACAAAAATTGAAACCAGAGACTCCAGAGTTTAGAGAATTAAATCAGTTCAACAATTGGATATTAAGTATAGGAAACGGAACTACAAAAGCAATATTAGACAATGATGAAAATTTAGATACTGACAACACTACAGTTGAAATACCAAAGAAACTACTAATTTATACAACAGATGATAAAATAAAGGCATTGATTAAGTCTACATACTGGATAAAAGCACTATTGTCACTGTTCTTACACATCTGATTATATTATTCTTTCTCTATATATTTTATCGCTTCAAACTACTAGTTTTGAATATCTACAATGGTAATATGTTTAGGGAAAGAAGTATGAGTGCACAACAACACTTGTTAGTATCTCAGAGGGGCAAACATGGTGTTATGGAGCATGTAGAGTCTGGAGCTCCAGAATCCAAGGAACTGGCAACACATACAAATGATCAAAGGAGAAGTGCCCATGTACACAGTATGACTGGAAGTAAGTTTAAATTATGTCTAGTACATGTCACACAAATTTTATTTAGAACATGTACACTAATTCAAATCAAATCTATTTTCTTGCTGCACAGATACAAGGTCTCGTTCATTGCAACTGATGAAACTTACAACCTTGAGTTCATGTTTCTTGAAAAGAGAAAGCTGAACTAACTGGGAAAATTGGTGATGCTCTCCGCAAGCAATATAAACCCATTTGATATTCCACCATAAATAGAAGCTTGGATTGGACATAAATTTATGTTTGTTGTTAGCGTATTATTCAACAACAGCATAAGTGCAGTTGACCCTTCGTTTGTGGTCGTCAGGATTGAAAGAGTGAGGATTGATCAACTGACAATATGTATTGATCTCAGTGTTGTGTTATATACGTATTACCGCAGTGGCCAGCGGCCTATCCTAGCTAGGAGATTCTGTGGACAGGAGAGCTCCACGGAGAGTGTATGGCGCAGTGAAGACCTGACAGTCTTGACGTGGTGCGAAGCCGAGGAGTGCGTGTCGCCGTGGAGGCCTAGCATGAGCTAGCGTGAGTTGCCAAGTCATCGGGAGCTATCTTTAGGACCTCCGCTAACACCCCCACAGTCTCGACGTTTGGACTTGTGACAGAGAGGCTGTCTCTAAAGTCGATGAACAACACCATCGGTAGTCCCTTGGTGAACACATCAACGAGTTGGTGTGCGCTAGGAACATGCGTGACGCGTAGCTCCTCGATGGCGACTTTCTCCCGAAACAAAGTGGATATCAAGCTCGATATGCTTGGTTTGCCGGTGATGAACGGGGTTGTGCGACATGTAGACATAGGAGATGTTGTCAAAGAATGCCACGGTCACCGTGGGAACCTTGTAGAGGAGTTCGCCGAAGATGTGGAAGCCAGGAGCAATCGGATACGACGTTGGCGATGGCGTGGTACTCGGCCTCGGCACTTGACCTCGGTATCATGGTTTGGTGTTTGGAGGACCACAATACGAGGGAGCTCCCAAGGAACACATAGAAGCCCAATGTAGAAGACTGAGTGTCTGGGCACCCGGCCCAGTTGGTGTCAGAATATGCCGTGATCGTGGGCAACGCCATTGACGAGATCCTAACATACAGGTATGTTAAGCGTCGTGGGTCCAATGGTTCCTGAACGAACAAGACCCCCCGACCGACCCCTTCAGGATTGCCCGGGGGCTCGGGGGCTAAGCCCATCGGGCACGCTCACGCACACCCTCTGGCAGAGAGACCCAGCCGAGCTTGACTCGACCATAGCTTCTGCCTGGGGCTCGAGGGATTCTCCGAGCCTTAGGCTCTCGATCTACGACACCTTTGGGCCCATCCCTTGGCTCTTGCCCGGCTAACGATGCCAGCCAAGGTCTGGGCACAAGAAGACAAGCCCTAGGCTATCGATGCCCGGGGGCTCCCTAGCACCATTCCCTAGGCATGCCCCTACCAACTGCTCCTCCGATAGGGTTCACGTCCGGGGTGTGACACAAGAAGACAAAGCTTCCCACGGCCTCCGGGGGCTCAGGGGCTTCCGGGCCCGTGCGTCAGCCCCCAAAACCAACCTCCTTTGCCACTAAGAAGACTCCACAAGGTCTCACCCGGGGGAGGCTGGTCCAAGCTGACACCCCCTAACACGCAGAGTGTCAGAACAGAGCAGCCAGACGATGCCCAGGCTTCTTTGGCTCTAAGACACCTCGATGGTCTTTGGCGCACCACTGCAAGCCCCTCCTAGACTTCGATGCACGTAGACCATAGACTAGAACCCCCAAACCACCTTATACCTGACCTTTCTTGTTATATAAGGGATAAGGTCGGATCTAGAGGAGGGAGGATCCCGATTCGATCACCAGACACTCCATTCCATTCCGTCCACCTCCGCTCTACACCGAGAGCAAGGCAACCCAGAGAGGGGCACCGAGAGCCCCTCCTCCATCGTATCTTGCCATCTCCTTCCTCTCTAACGAGGGGGAGACTCCACCGGTGGTGAGGTAACCTTAGGATTAGCAGCGAGCTAACCCCCCTACCAAATCTTCTTCCTTTACACTTTGTTGTAACCCCCCAGATTTTGGGTACTCTTGAGTATAAGGATTATCAGCTGCTGGACGTAGGGACCGAATTGCCCTAAACCAGGATGAACCGTTGCATCTTCTCTGCGTGATTCTTGTGTTCCTAAGTCCACCCGAGCCATCGAAGACCCCGTACTCTGACATCAACTCGAACAACATGCTTGCCGTGGTTTTGACTCTACGAACAGCTAGTGCGCTAGGTAGGGGGCATCATCAAGTGTGATTCTGGCTCTACGATGGCTGGAGCCACCCATCTCGTTGCTGGAGCAAGTGGCGCCGCCTAGACGATGGTGTCCGCTTCCCCGGTGAGTTCTCCGTCATGGCCGGCACCTTCGCTCTGGGCTAGATCCTCAACTTTGGGAGCCTGGCCTACATCACCAACTGCTATGGTGAGCTTCATCCACTTCATAGGGCTGCACCGGTGGGCAACGAGCCTAATGAGGACATGACACCATCGGATACGACCATTGATTATTAGGTGAGCTTGTTCCTACATTTGCATAGTGATTTTTGGTACAATTCACTTGGTTCCACATGTATATGTTATTATTTGCTTGTAGTACAAACTGTGTTTCAAAGTGCAAGTCCATCAAAGTTGAACTTTTAGTTCATCGGTGCCCCGACAATACTTCATTGGGAATGCCATAACTCCTTCATCCGGAGTGAGCACTTGATGGAAATTTTATTTGATAAACTTTAAAATGGATTTGGTTTGACATCAAGATCATGTTGGCAAGGTCTCCAAATCATCGTGACAAGTTGCCGATGTTTATGTCCGAGCTATGCTATGTCGTCGTCGTGGGCCTATATTCACCCTTGGGACCCTAGCCCAAGTTGGAGCATGCCCCAAGAAGATGGAGAACACCTCAGAGATGCCCAAGGACATCCTCCCCTTTGTCCACCACCTTAGAAGGTAAGCAAGGACGTCCCAGCCAAGTTGGAGGCCCAATCCAAGTCAAGTTCGAGTCCATCTCGGGCTCCCGAAGCAGCCTGTAGTAAAACGGACGCCCATGTCGTATATGGACTCCATTTTCGACGATCCACATATGGATGGAAAGGTAATTTGATAAGGCAACCAATAAAAGTGGTCCAACATCAAAATTCCATTCTAATCAACAGGAATCATCGAAAGAATTTGATGTCCAAAATCTATCAGGGCGCTGCGTCGTCATCTTTTGGGCCGTTTGGGCCTTATAACATGCTGGGGCTCCTTAGGGACATGAATAAAGGTGCTTGCACGCCCCTTAGGCTATATATTCAGTAGCCACCACCTATGTTAGGGTTTGAGGGTTTTGCTTTAGATCAATCTGTCATTGAATAGTCACCGTTATTGGTTTGCAAGACCCCAACTTCGAGTGCTTAATCATTCATCTGCAATTGTCACTTTAGTTGAGTTACATTTTATCTTGTTCTTGCTTGTGTTTTTGATTCGCAGCTGGGATTAGCCTTCTTGGCGAGGTCAACCAGATTGTGACACGGTTGATAACCAGAGGAGACGTGGTGCTAAGTTTACAGGGTTTTGGTCTTTGTGATCTGAAGCCAGATCGGTGTGTCACTCTCCACCAAATCGATAGTTATCTTGAACCCGACGGAAGATCGGGATCCCCCGTTTTGATCAAAGCCCCTGGCGCTGCCTCCTCCGCTAGGACTCTTGGGAGCAGATCTCAAGGTTTTGGCCCGCTAGATCCGGCGTGGTCTAGGCTCGAACCCCACCATGTCGGACCACCACCAAATGTTCTACATGCTAGCCAACGTCCACCACCAGATCACCACTGGTGAGATGCTCCCACCGCCTGATCGGTTTTGGTACTACCTCCTAGACATGCCTTTTAGGATACAGAATGCGGCGGCGTCCTTCCTACTAGAGCTAGATCATGTCATCAGTTCACGAGGCGCCACAGAGCATGATCCTCTCTAGTGCAGGAGGGACTGACATCCCTTGGCTCCATGCCTTCCTCGAGGTCCTCTTAGGGAATGGACCAGAGTACGGCTCCAACTACATCGACTATGATGCCCCACCATGCATGTGCTACCACATTGACGACAACAATCTTGTTGAGGAGGCGCCCAGGCTCACGCCGCGGACCAGAGTCCCCGTAGCCACACGGCCTACCTTTAGGAGAAGGCAGACCATTTGTGCACTCAGCAGGTGGACTTGGAGGCCACCGAGGCAGAGCTCGAGCGCCAAAGGTAGGACTTTGCACGACAGCAAGCCGCACACCCTCTCGGTGGCGACAACGATGCCCGCACGGGGGTTCCCAGCGGCCTCTACTTCCCCCATGTGGTGTAGAACTTGGAGGTCACCGCTTGTCGCCTGGAAGACATCTCCGACATGCCAGACCCAAAGACCAACTAGCAGCAGAATGAGGTGAAGTGGTTCCTCCGCGTCACCCTCGAGCAGCTGGCCGAGAGTTCAGCCTCTCAACACCGCCGCGCCGCACTCTCCTCGCCATACCAGATGACGGCCACCACCAATGGGGGGTGCTCTAACTCTCACACCCCACAGGCGGTGGGAAGCAGCAGCAACACATCTAGCAACAGCTTCGACCAGCCACGAACCTAAGGTGACAAGCCTCGGTAGGAGCGAAGGCACGACCTTTCTCCTCGATGTCCCCCTGCGCGGCACCAGATCGACGATGACCGTGACGTCCATGACACCTTCGAGGCTAGGTTCCATGCTTTGGCATAGTCCTGTACCCTTGAGCGATGGGGTAGGGGCCCTGTCCTAGATCACTTCATCCCCCTGGCATTCGAGGCAGCGATCCAGGTGGCCCCATACCAAAGGCATTTCCGGCTCGACGCACATCTCTAAGTACAACGGCCAGACCAACCCGGACCATTAGCTAGAGAACTACCACCTTGCCATGAAGGCTGGAGGGTCAGATGATGACTTTGACGTCCAGTCCCTTCCTATGCTTCTATCAAGCCCAACCAGAGCTTGGCTCGAGCAGCTTGAGCCCGGCAGCATCCACTGCTGGGTCGATCTTCATGCGGTCTTCATCGGCCACTTCTAGAGTACCTACACCCACCCAGGGAACTCCTAGGATCTTTGCAACTGCAAGCAGAGGGCCGATGAGACCCTCCGAGAGTACATTTAGTGCTTCTCCAAGAAACACAATGAGCTCCCGAACATCATCGATGCCAATGTGATCAATGCCTTCATCTGCGACACGACCTGTGAGGCGCTCATCCACGTACTCGGCCGTGAGACCCCACGCATGACGCGGGAGAGCTCCTAGACGTCGCCACCCAGTATGCCACTGGTGAGGAGGCCGTTTAGGCCAACTTCAGTGGAAAAGCCAGGCCGCCGGCCACCTCAATGGTGGTGATGGCGCTGATGATCTTGCCTTGTCCCAGCGATGCCACGATAGGTGGATTAAGGACCGAAAGCGCCGTGGGGAGGAGATGGTCGCCGTGGCCGACCGTGCCGCCAGACCTTAGCCTCGCAGGTGTGATGCGCGATCAGAACACTTTAAGAAGGCGCTTGAGTCCCCCTGCCCGTTCCATGGGGGGGGGGAGGTGAAGCATCTTTTCAAGGACTACACCACCATGAAGGGCTACATCTGTAGCACCCTCGGCCAATAGGGCAAGGCACAGAACCTTCCCCATGGCTGGCAACCCAACGGACGCCACCCACGAGGAAGACAACGAGTTCCCCGAGGCCGAGTGCTGCCTCATGATCTTTGGGGGCTCCCAGGCACACGAGTCCCGTCGGCAGCACCGCATCACCAAGCAAGAGGTCAGCGCCGTTGTTGACATATCATAGCATCGCTACTAAGAACACAGTTTTAAATATAGTATCTAGCAACAATGCTAGAAATGCTTGTTGGTATTTATTAACGTGTCACTTGTTTTTAAATAGCCACCTATTATAAACCTATATCTCCTAATTTTACTAGGTTATCATCCCTAGTGATGATATCAGAGATACTTGTTGGTACTACATAACATTACTACTAGAATAATACTAAGCAACTCTTTATTAATCATGTGACTAGGAAGAATAAATAAATATATGAATGAAAAGGATCTGCAAGCGCATAGATAATATACCATTGTAGCATTTTACCCGAGAGTATTCCAGGTATCGTTATTTATATTTTTACCACATGGAAGGTCTAGCATGGACATATATTGATAACTTATACTATTAAAGGAGAAGTAAACCATAACCAATATTCTACTCATAACAGGGGTAAGTCATAGGATAATATATATATATATATATATATATATATATATATATATATGATGAGTATTGATCAATGATAATGATAAATCACTCAGAGTACTCCTTTCTATGGCATTAGCATGATCAAGTAGAATATTAGAGGAATAATTACTAAGTCATTCTTAATTATAAGTCAAAGCATACATTGATTAGTGCAATTATACCTAGTAATCATTGCTATATCTACACATAAGGGATATTACTAAGGAAGATTAAGAACAAAGCTTGCTCTTCCTTCGTAACCGAACTCTATGTGCGCTTATATTGGGGGAGTGGACTACAAAGGACTCAACGGGAGTGTCACATCCGCGATCTACCACATGACCTAGAATATAGAGTGTATCCATATGTAAACAATGTATAAGCACCACGCTTACACAATCGGCATCCCTTGATAGATCTGCTTAGAGTGAGGCAATACGTATACATGAACATATGATAATCCAATTACTGCTAGGAATCAAAGTAGGCCATGCCATTATAACAAAGAACATCTGAAATTGAATACTAACCTTTGTCCATAACAATTGTAACTAGCATATAAGTAATGGAGATATAAAAGAGAGAGGTCATCAAAGATTATCCAAACCACGCTCTTGACAAGATTGGGAATCCACATCCTCCTCTGCTTGCCTCCTCTAGACCATGCCTAACTAGCTAAGTTCATGGTGGAGCTCTAAGGATAAACTACACTTTCCTCAAGCTCAAGATGCTCTCGAATCAAGGGGGTCATCACCATTGAGGGAAGCTTTCAGCGTGAGCCTACTACTTAAGACTATGTTGCCTTAAGCAACCATGCTTGTCAACCAAGGAGGCTAATGGAGAACCAACATAACAATGCAGAAGGGCGTCAGGTGGGCGTCCAAGGGTCAAGCGGTGGTGGTCGATCGACGAGCATCGGTGGTGGTCAAGACCTCCGCTTTGGTGTGGAGTCCTCCTGGCCCCTCCATCTAGGTGTCTTGGCTCCCTGCATGGGGCTAACCTAAATCGAGGTGAGTTCCACCTTGATGGTTTTCCATGAGGGAAGGCCATTACATATCTTCCCTGTAAGTGATGCCTCCCAGTTAGTTTAAACCCCCCTTCATTGGTGCCGCCTACCTCTCAACAACAAAATCCAAGATAAGTCTCGTTACCTCCCACCAACAACCATCCACACACTTACCTTTGCTTATTCTGGTTTGTTGTCTTCCTTGACCTGAACCATCCCAATGATGGCCCCATCGGGGCGCCGCTCTATGGTTAGATCATGGGCACCACGCTAACCACTTGTTGACCTTTTCTAAAGGAGGACCGCTATATAAGGCCCCCAACACCCTCAACAAGATCGGCGATCCCTTGGATGGGATAGATAGAGCAGGAGGAGCGTGTGGAAGATTGTGCTAGGAGAAGGCCATGCCCTCGGACAGATCTTGCTCAACTTCACCTTCGTCACCCCATGTCCTCTTTCCCTCTCCTTATGTCATCGATTTTCCCGTTGTTCTACCACATCCTCCTTCTCTCCATGATCCTTCAGTTCATGGATCATTCCACCCCATTGCATGTCGAAGCTCAAGGGCCACCGAAGGGGGTCATCACCATTGAGGGCAGCTTCAAGCAAGGTCACTATCCACTAGGATGCCCAGCTGACGCCACACCCCTAAAGCTCAATTGAAAGTGCAACGAGGGGCGCCCAGGAAGGAAGCGTCCAAGCCCACGGTGGTGGTAGCCGAGGTGCCCGTAAGGAGCTTCAAGACCTTTGGTTTGATGAACGATGTCCAAGCCCCTCATCTGGCGCTCGGCTCCTCATGGTGACCCAATGAGGGAGGCAAGGAGTTCTGACCTTTTCCCATGAGGGATAGGCCATCGCCGAATTATCCGCCTGTGTGATGCTCGGTTGCCAAGGCCCCTCCCTAGCCAAGGACCTCTCCAACAACAAAATCAAGGGGAAGTCCGTCCTCCCGGCCCTCTTGCTTCACTTACCTTTGGTTCTCATGGACTTATCCACTAGCTGAACCATCCCAATGATGATCTTGGCCAATGAGACCATCATCGTAGCTAACCACTTGTCAACCTCAATGAAGGATCAAGTCTCCGAGCATGACTCAAGAGCAAAATGGGATTACACACAAAAGTAATTTCATTTCATTGATTGAACGATCGTGTTACAATATATGATGGCAAAACCCTCTTATGTCCATTAGCATTTCTTTGGTTAGCCCCCCCCCCTCCGATCCTTCATCTCTCTCTCCTCCTTTGAGAGGGAAGGGGCCCCCAGCAAGGCATCCCGAGGGTACCATGTTGGCCCACTTGCCTCCCAAGACCTAATTGAAAGTGTGCGTTAGGGGTCCCACAGCCCACATAGGCTTAGCAGGATGCCATCTTGATCCCTTCTATGGGGCTCGCGCCACTAGGCTCCTAGGCCAAGGGCCTCTAGAGGGATTGACCGACCCCACCACGAATGAAGACCAAAGAAGATCAATAGCCTCCCACCCTACATGAAGCGGGATCCACACAGCGTCGTAAAGTATCTCCTGCCACCTCATGTGGTTGTGGGGGCTACCTAACTAGAGTCCTTCCACCCTCGAATACACAAGCTGGGTTCTCATGGACAACACTAGCAAAGCTCACTTGGAGGGAAGCCAATGAGACTTCATCATCGTAACTTCCTTCCAAGAAGATGGATCAAGTCTCTGAAGAGAGGGGCAAGAGCAAAATGGATTACAAGACACCATGTCATTTCATTGATTGGGAACTCCCTTTACAATATCACACGCCAAAAAACCGTAGTGCATAGTGAGCTGGGTTGGCCCTTCGATCATGATGATCTCGGCTACAAAGGACCTCGGGAACCGAGGGATGCCCTTCAATCCCCCGTAGAGCATGCCTCCGGGCATTTGTGTGATGAGGGCCATGCCTCCCAAGAGTCTAACTTCAGCAGCGAAGTCAAGTCCCCACTTTTTCTGAGGCTTAGCGCCCATGCCATCTCGATCCCTCCTCTATGGGGCTTGGGGATCCGCCTCCTAGGCCAAGGGCCTCTAAGGGATTGACCATCATCGACGGCTTAGATCCATGCGCACCAAGTGCCTTGACTCCTCCTCCACTAGATCTGCTCCATGTGGCCCCAACGACCCATCTCCTAGACAAGATGGGTTGTGGGGGTGCTACCTCATAACTCCTTCCACCAGGCACAATGGCCTAGTCCCCATTAACTGCCTGCGCAAGGCGTTAGCAGACAGGACACGCCCGAGAGCCACCCCTTCGCTAGCACAAAGGCCCCACAATGGCCTCGGGGTTGCGCTAGCTCCCCAGACTGAGCAGCTCGACCCCCGATCAATGGGCGCTCGGGTGGTGCATCCCCTAAAAACCAACCAACTCCCCGGAGTTGGGTTGGGAGCCGCTGAGCAATGGGCCCAACGAGGGCCTCCGTCTCGAGCCTCGGCGCGCTCCCACTTCCCTGATCTATGGCTATAGAGGGTTGGCCCTAAAAGGGCGTGGAGCTCCAGATGATCAGATGGCCCCGAGCTAGAGCCCAGCGCTCTTGATCACCCGACCCACGACGTGCTCCGATCAGAAAAGAGGGCTCCCCCAGGCCTATAGTCGGTGACTTCTAGATGAATCTACCAACCTCTCGCTCAAGTCGAAGACCCTTATGACATGGACTCATGAAGGGATCAACATCATGTTTGCTCAGCCTCGATAGCCGAGCACCATCCATCACACTCGAGAAGAAGGCCCCAAGTAGGGCACAACGCTCTCGCCAGCGGAAGCCGTCCCCCAAGGAGGATTCCGTCACCAGAAGATCGAATTCAGCCATTCATTGCCATCACGCTAGGTGAGGCCACGAAGGGCTCGGGGGCTTCTAACAAGATCCTAACATATAGGTATGTTAAGCCTTAGGTCCAATGGTTCCTGAATGAAGAAGAACCCTCAACCGACCCCTTCAGGATCACCTGGGGGCTCGGGGACTATGCCCATTGGGCACACTGTTCGTATATTTAGCACACACAGATAAATCTGCAAGCGCACGGATACCACTGTAGCTTTCACTAGAGGTATTCCAAGTATCGTATGCATAGGGAAACATGTGAGACTAACTACGGTCTAACTTAACTAAGGGTAGCAACAAGGTTAGGATAAATAGGAGCATAGAGAGGATAACTAAAATTCTCTAGTTCTGACTTGGGTAAGCTATGCCTTCTACTGGTCAACTAGAGACATTACTAGGGAAAGACACTAGCAGAGGACACTTTCCTTCATAACCAG
Source organism: Miscanthus lutarioriparius (assembly GCA_904845875.1). Taxonomy (NCBI): domain Eukaryota; kingdom Viridiplantae; phylum Streptophyta; class Magnoliopsida; order Poales; family Poaceae; genus Miscanthus; species Miscanthus lutarioriparius. The sequence goes on from CAJGYO010000008.1 coordinate 14,940,469, forward strand.
GTCCTACTTGGCCTATAGATGGGAGGTGGACTACAAAAATCAACGATGCTATATAGTATGAGGCTATATAGTACTGATGTCACAACCGCGATCTACCACCGATCCGAATGCAGGGTGCATCCATGATTAACCAAAGTCTAAGCACCACGCTTACACCATGATTAATACTTTACTCCCCTAGGAAGAGAATAAAGCACTCAAAAGAGAGTCATGATCCTAATGAACAATATAAACAAAATACTTACTTGAATCAAAAGTTGATTACCAGAGAAATCTCAGAAGTAAGCTCAAGTAGAACTTGATTCTGCCAAGGTACAAGTCATAGAGAGAGCACCGATAGGCCGGCATCTCCTCCAAACTCTTCACTTGGGTCTTGAGCAATTGAAAGATAGAATGATCAAGTTAAGCACTATGTCTCAAGTTCTTTGTTCTACCATTGTTCTGGAGTTTTGACAAGTTTTCAAAATAAAACTCAAGATTTCCATTGTATGACACTCCCAAGTCTCTCAATATATGTGGTATTTGTGGATCCTCACTAAGGAAATAAAGATGTTATGCCTTTTTCTCTTGCTACAACTAAGGCTTATGTGGAGTTCATAGGTAGGGAGAAAGCTAGAGCATACTTGTAATGCATATATTGTAAAGTCAAACAACGGATCCAAAGAGTGTTGAGTCATATAATCAAATCAAGATGTGCATGTGTGTGGATATATGGTGGATATATATGGTGGCTAACCTAATTCTACTTTGCTCCTTGAAAACATATCTCTCTTTTGAAACTTGGAAACATTTGCTAGAGAGCAGGGGCTATCTTATTCATCTTTTTTAGGCGGACATCTAAGTACCCATTGTTTTAGATATCTCGGACACTTGTCCATTTTTTTCTCAGTCTCTTTTTTTCTTTCTTTTTTACTTTTGAATAACTTTTGCATAGCCCCATGACTCTTTTCTGTAACAAAACTTTGAGAGAGATATCAATAAGAACCTAGAACATTTATTTGGTGGATAGAAAACCTAACAAGCATGTTTTTGGGTTCACTCCTAGTGTAGGAGTAGAACATTTTTGGATGGATCTAGATGGAAGGCATGTTGTTGTGCCTAGCCCCAGTGTAGGAGTAGTGCATATGTGGGTGGTGTGTACGTAATCTTGATTTTAAGAGCATGACAAATCTCTCATAAGGGTCAACAAAGCTTGACAAAACTCAATGCAAAAGCAAGCAACATATATGAGTGAAAGGTTTCCTTAATCTACATATCATATATGGCTCTGGTAGTCATTCAAGCTTTGTCATGCAAGGAACTCATCATGTAGAAATTTGTGTTTTTCAAAAGATAAATCTCTAGAACTTTAGTGTCACTTGGAACAAGATAAACAACAGCTTAGACCATCTCATATCATATCCATCAATTACCTAGACTTAGATCAAGCATATGCTATCCATGGGTTTTAAGTTCAGAGTAAATCTTTGTCACACCATATTTTAAGGATAAAATGGGATGCATAATCTTATGTGCTCCTTGAGATCAGTCACACACATAAGTCAACAAATTATAGATAGTATCATCACAAGTGTTTATTACATCATGTATAATATGACAGAGTCTTCACATAAATATAGCGGTAGTATAAAGAAAAATCTCTCGCAGAAGCTCCATATCATAGGGACGTCAACTGGTTGACCACATGTCTAGTAATCCTCAGGAAAGTCGTCATTACAATAGCCATCTGTTACCCATCTAGGATTTTTATCCAAATAATGAAAATAAACAAGCGTAAGTACGAGTTGTACTCAACAAGTGTAACATGGGGTTCATGAGGCTCCAAAGGGCTCGACACGCGGGTTTAACAACATTTAGCTTTTAGTTGTCACAATTTTAGCATAAGAGTAGCAACAAGTTGTTATAATCCCAATTAAAACACATGGTCACTGTAAACATGAATAATGAATAGCATAAACAGATAACTATTAGTGATCATCTATTCCATAACGGTTCAAAGACGCTCATGATCGTGAGCATGGCTGATATACTAGTTTTACACTCTGCAGAGGTCGTACACTTTCACTATGAGTCATGATACCCATATGCCCGGGTTTATAACTCCCAAAACACTTCTAAGGTGAGCAGACATGGTTCACTATGAAGCCTTTCAAAGGTTCGTCTAACAAATTAGGGCTATTAGATTCACTCGACAAACAGATATAGGAACCCCCCTATCGAATGGCATAATTCCACCACGGCTATACACATAAGAGTAGAGAATGTCCTATACCCAATTTGACAAGTCATTCTTATGCCATAAAGGTAACCTCTAATAAGCTAGAAAAGGTCCTCATACTGAGCTAAAGCCAGAGCCATGTAGCCCTCACAATTGTTGTACTGTAAGTCCCAGATGTTCACTTACAGATAAGTCCTTAGGGAGAGAAATCTGAAGCATTTAGAAAGTAGCTAAACACTCCAGCCTCTGTTTCCAAGTTGCTAAAAAGTCATGTTTTAATGTTTATTGCATATACCATTAGTCAAGTTACAAGATCATGGTTTAGTTGAGCACTAGCAAAGCTACCCAATGCATATCCTATAGGAGACAAGGTATAAGTTCAATTCTAGAGAATCCCTATCAAGGTGACACATGCAATATAAATTAAATATATTAAAGTTGATAGGAAATAAGGATGATCTCATTCTATACTTGCCTTCAACAAAGTGTTCCTGCTGATCTTGCTCGTCAAAGTAGTACTCTTGATCACCCACGAATTGCTCACCATCTATACTCAATAATCATATCAACATACAAGCATCCAGAAGCAATCATGCATAGCAAACAAAGGCTATAGACTAGAACAATACACCAATCAGCATAAAATCAAGATGAAAAGTTTATAAAACAAATCTACGTCTTGCTACGAACACACAGACGCGAAGATCACAAAAATCAAAGCTAAAACGAAGAAGTTATGAATTAAACAAGATTTCCTTTATTAAAATAATAGATTAAATGTAACCTCAAATTTTAAAAGTTGAAACCATACATAATAGTAGTATGAACATGTAGATTACACAATTATGAACCTAACACAACTAGAACGGCTCAAACCAGAGTTAAAACGAAGATTTTAAGGCAAAAACAAGATTAGTGGCAAAACTATAAATAGATGAAAATGTATTTTAGATCTAACCGATCAAACTACGTTTTCAGAAGAAGAAAACTCCTTTTGAATCTAATCTGAAAGAAAATACATTTTCAAAAATAGAAAATGTATTATGAGGAATACGTCAAAGACCGCGAGTTTGAACTTAGAATCTTGCTGGGCTTCTTTTGCAATTTTGCCGGCCGAATCGGTATCATGAAATCTAGAAAATTGGATTAAGATCGGACGGCCCAAAATAGATTGGGAAGGGATGGCCATCGTCAATGAGCAAAGCGGTGATGGCGCCATGGCCGGGCACGGCGGTGCGCACGGAACTTAGCCTATGGACTATGGTGGGACGAACCAAAGGCACCGGAAGATAGAAGAAGGAATGGAGAGCTCGGCTAGGTAGCTTACCGAGGCGTGGAGCGATGGAGGGCGGCGCAGTGCATGGCATAGCGGGTGGCTCATCGGCGGCTAGGGTTTGGCGATGCTGTGCGTCTTGGCGATTCGGCAAGGGTTGTTGTTAGTTCTAAGATAGAATAGAGAGGCGGCGGGGTCGGCTACTATTTTAGGCCTAGGAGTCTTGGGTGGCACGGCAAAGCGAGGCATGGCACCAGCGGAGTCGGAGTCGGCGGCGGCGAAGAATCTGGCTCGGTCACACGTGAGGAAGAAGAATAATGCGCCACTGATGCATGGGGCTAGTTGTTTAGTGACTCATGGGGGAGAGAACAGCATGGCGCGGTGTGGTGCTGTTGGGCCGGCCTGCTGCGGAGGGAATGGGCCGCCTGCGGAGACTTGGGCTGTAGTGGGGAAGCGGGAGGAAACTAGGCCACACAAGGCGACTGGGCCACGCGGGGAGAACCAGGCCAAGCTAGGTTAGATCCAAGAGAGGGAGAAGAGAGAAAATAAAATTCCTTTTCTAATTTTCTCAACATAATTTCAAATCCAATTTAAATCCAAATTTAAATCCTTTTTGCAAATTTTGATCAAACCAAAGCATCACAAATAAAATATGCAGCAGCATGTATGCACATACATGTATGTAAACCTTATATTTGATTTTATTTTTAACTAAGATATCATTTTTCTAAATTTACATGCTCACAAAATGCATAATTAAATCATTTTCTCCTATTTTAAAATCTTGCAAAATTTAGGGTGTTACAATTCTACCCCCCTTAAAATGAATCTCGTCCTCGAGACTCGGACGATGCTTACTCAAAAAGCTATGTGTATATTTTCCTCAGATCCTCTTCTCTTTCCCAAGTAGCCTTGTCTTCTGTATACTGATTCCACTGAACCTTACAAATCTTTATAACTCGGCTCCTCGTAACCCTTTCTGCCATCTCCAAAATCTTTATTAGAAATTCCTCATATGTGAGATCTTCCTTAACTGTAAGCTCTTCTAACGGTATCTGCTCCTCTGGTACACCCAAACACTTCTTTAATTGAGACACATGGAACACATCATGTACTCCTGATAAACTCCGAGACAATTCTAACTGATAAGATACTTCACCACGTCTCTCTTTAATTTTAAAAGGCCCAATATACCTTGGTGCTAACCTTCCTTTCATGTGAAACCTTCTCATATTTCTCATAGGTGATACTTTTAGATAAACATAATTCGCTATTTCGAAAACCAATTCTCTTCTCTGAGTGTCAGCATAACTCTTCTATCGAGACTGTGCCACTCTCATGTTATACCTAATCATCCTTACTTGCTCTTCTACGTCTCTTAAAACATCTTGTCCGAACACTTGAGTTTTTCTTGTTTGATTCCAAAACAACAGGGTTCTACACTTTTGTCCCTACAAAACCTCAAAAGGTGCCATATTGAGACTCTTTTGATAACTGTTGTTATATGAGAACTCTGCATAAGACAAACTCTTGTCCCAACTTGTACCATACTATAACGCACAAGCTCTCAATATGTCCTCTAAAATCGGATTAGTTCTCTTAGTTTGTCCATCTATCTAAAGGTGATATGTTGTACTAAAATTCAACTTTGTTTCCAACGAATTATGTACTTGTTGCAAAAAAGTAAGACATAAATTGAGTACCTCGATCAGACACAATTTTCTTGGGAACTCCATATAGACACACTATCTTCTCCATATATAATTGGGCCAACTTCGGTCCTTTATAATGAGTCTTGACCGGTATAAAGTGAGCAACCTTAGTTAACCGATCCACTATTATCCATATTGAATCATAACCTCTCTGAGTGCATGGTAACCCAACAATAAAATCCATACCAACTTCTTTCCACTTCTATTCTGGTATCTTCATTGGTTGCAATAATCCTATAGGTCTTTGATGTTCCGCTTTAACTCTCTGACATGTATCACATATAGCAACATATTCAGCCACATCCCTCTTAAGTCCATACCACCAATACTTCTCTTTTAGATCCAAATACATCTTGGTACTCTCGGGATGAATAGAGTAAATAGACTCATGTGCCTCATGAAGAATTGCATCTTGTATAGCCTTATTCTCAGGCACACATAGTCTTTTCCCAAACCAAAGAGTTCCATTATCATCCATACGGAAACCTGGTGCCTTACCAATCACTATGTTCTCCGCTATTTCCTTTAACCTCTTATCCTATAACTAACCCTTGCGTATTTCTAGCTCCAATGTAGGCTCTATCACCAACTCTACTGCATTAGTGATGAAACCCAAGTTTAATTGCTTAAATTTAGCACTTAATTCCCTTGACATAGGCATCACTTGCACCTCATTGACATAACTCTTCCTGCTGAGAGCATCGACAATAATGTTTGTCTTTCTCGGATGATAGTGTACTTCTAGATCATAATCCTTAATCAACTCCAACCACCGATGTTGTCTCAAATTCAGATCTGTCTGAGTGAAAATGTACTTCAAACTCTTGTAATTAGTATAGATATCACACTTATGTCCGATAAGATCGTTCCTCCATATTTTCAAAGCATGAACCACTGCTACTAACTCCAAATCATGAGTAGGATAGTTTAGCTCATGCTTTCTAAACTGTCGGGATGCATAGGTCACTACTCTTCCCTCTTGCATAAGAACACATCCGAGACCTTGACGAGATGCATCACTATAACACCCTAGGTGTTAGGCTTGCATAATTTCACTTGCATTGCATGAGCATAATCATCAAGCATTCATATATAAGCTTTTACATATGAAACATACAACTGAAACATGTGAAACATGCCTTGTAATTTTATGTTTACTTATGTGTATGCTTATGATCATGTGTGAATAAGTGTAAGTGGTAGATGTTGGTCACTAAAACACCTTAGCTACACTTAGGATGACTAATGGAACAATGTTCATGTAGGTCACTTTATCTAATTAAGCTCCTAAGTGATGATATGCTTGTTGACCTAGGAAGTATTATATGTAACCAATGTATGAAATGCTTGTGTGACCTTAGGAATACCTTAAACATGTTTAGAATGTCACTATGAACAACTTTGGTATTCATGACTAAGGCTAATTTGGTCTCTAAGTCATAGTTGTAGTGTAAGTCATCTTTTGAAAGTGGTATGTTTGACCTAGGTTGAACTATGTCATAGATTCTTTGCATGGCAAAGCACCCTTAAGCAAAGTTGTAGTATTTGAGTAGAGCAATAACTTTTATTTTTGGGTCATGACCTAATTCAGTGCCTAGCTTGGTCATTTCGAGCTCACAAAAATCAGTAAAACACAATTTTTCCACACTTAGAAATTTTCTAAGTCATGATGAGTTTACAGTTTGATGTGCCTGACTTTGGAGTGATGTATCTTCCTAATAGTTGTGATTTAGACCTTGATCATTTAAGAGATGTTGGATCTAGTATGTAGATCTTCAACTTTTGTTAAGAAAATTTTTGCTAATGAGCCATGGATTAGGCGCCTAAACATCATCAAATGGTGTTGTCAATCATGGAAACAGGCTCTGATGGCGTACTCGTCCTGGCCATCAGTGGCCGACCACGGACAGAGTTCGGCCACCATGTGGCCGCCAGCTAGACGGTGTCAGGCCCTCTCCGTAGCGCGCTGGCACAAGTTAACTGAGTACCCGCGCTCCTCATTTTGCACTCACGTGCTCACTCTCTCCCTCTCCACTGCCCTCTCTCGCTCTCGCCGAGGAGAACCGAGCGCCGCCGAGCCACAGCACCGCTCCGCCATCGCCTAGCGCCTGCTCCATCGCACCATTGCCGCCTCCATCTAGCCAGCAACTTCGTCATGTTCCCTTCTACCTCCTCGACGTGTTTGCAGTGCCAGACGAGCTACGGTGAGGGCAAAATCACCGTTCCCATCCTCGCCGGAGAGATCGGCTTCCGTGGTCGCCTCCACGGCGAGCTCGTTGTCGCTGCTCGGCTCGCGTGCGCAATCCTTCTGCTTCCTCACATTAGGGGTATGGTTAGGATGGGTACTAGCTCATGGCATGACGTTACTATAAATGGTTGCCTCGACGGCATGGAACACGACGGCCAGCGCCGTCGCGCTCTCACCGCCGCACCGCCGCGCATGTGGACACCCTCACCGGTGCTTCCATCCGAACCCTAGATAGTCTAGATAGGGTCGCGTCATCACCGTGGAGCTCGTGCGCTCCTCACCTAGCCTTGCCATGGCTGAAGACGGTCGATGCACCTTCGCGCAGCGCCGCCATGCCGCCATGGCCGGCGAACGAGCATGCTCCGTTGCATCTGTGCTGCCACCACAGGTACTAGTCGACGCGACTTAGTGAGTAGGTCACGTAGGTGAGGTTGGTTTCACCGGAGATCTTGCCGTCGGTGAGTAGGTCACGTAGGTGAGGTTATTTTGGCTCACTGGGTCCCCCCTCACTGACCCGTGGGTCCCTCTCATCAACGCAATTAGGGTTTAGTTTTATTTCTTTTCTAGATTTTTGTGCTAACTTTGAAAAATCATAAGTTGAGTTGTAGATGTCCAATTTTGGTGAACCAAATTTTGTTGGGTTCCTCATGAAGTGTAGTATTTTATAAAAATATGATATGCACTGTTTATGGTACTTTTCTAGGTGAATAAAATATAGCTAGATAAGTGTTTTTTGAATGTTAACAATTTTGTAAAACATGTAACTTGAGCTAGGAATGTGATAAAATTGTGATTCTAATTTTTCTGGTCTTGTGTTGACATGGTCTAGCTAGGAAAAATAATAAACTTATAGTAAACTTGATTCAAATAGGATCTTTCTATTTATCTATTAATAAATGGTGTTTTCTGATGAAAATTATAGGGATAAAATAAGTAACATATTGCTATACAAATTTTTGTATAGTATTATGGCATTAGTAGAAAGCTAAGAAAAATATAGAATCTGTTGTTTGATACTTTTCTATAGGGTTAACTATTTTCACTAAAATAGACCTTGCTAGCTTGTTATTTTTGTAGAGGCTGTTATACTTGTTCAAATGGTATGAAATTTTTACAATAGTATATTGGGAGCACGTAGAAGCTACTATAATTTTATGAGAATTTATTGTGCACATTTGGTATATGTTTATTATTTCACCTAATTATCTAATTAAATTAATAAAGGCATGTAAATAAATAAATTGTGCTTGACCATTATGTTTTCTATGGTAATTGTGATACATATAAACGGTTGATGTTAATAGTAAGGCTTAGAAGCAATTGGTTGTATGCAACTAAGTAATTATTGCTTTATAAATCAAATAAATGGCTGCATGCATAGTTTTGGTCGAGTTGATGATTTCATGTTGATAAGGGACTTTTATATAAAATTTGTTAACAACAAAGTTGTAGATAACTTACTGATCTACCTTGTGTTAAATTTTCATAGTCATAGGCCTTAGGGTTTAAGAGTTTTGGTTGTTAGAAGTTTGCTGTCCGAAATGTTTACTTTCTGGACAGATTTGAATAAGTGAATTGTTTGACCTCAATGACTGTTGAATCACATTAAGGGTATTAAAATAAAGTTGTAAACAATTTCATAAGCTTTCTAGAATGTCTAGAACTATATTATTTTGATGTGTATAACTCCAGTTATGGTTAAAACAATGAGCTACTGTCTTGTAGTCTAGTAACTAGATTACAGAAGTGTTTACTCAAGTAGTAGAGAAGAGATATGCACCTACTCAGTAGAATAGGATGCACTTGTTATTACCTTAACACCATGCTATTGAAAGTACTTATGAGGATGCATTCATCATGTTTTATCATATTATATGTGTCATCATACATGCATTCGCGATATCTTATTCCATGCTCATGCATATAGGATCGACCGAGGAGATAACGTTACTGGACTTCAACGAAGAAGAGGAAGGAGATCAGCAGGAGACTCCTCAAGCTATAGCTCTAGGAGAAGAGGAGCAGACTCCCAAAGAGCTCCCTAAGTGCCCAGATTACCGACCCACCTCTTTCCTCAAAGGCAAGCCCCGGAGCATTCTAAGTCTCCCATTGTTTTACAAAATACTACTTGAGTCCCTTTATGTTTGATGCATTAGGTTATAAGAGTTGATTAGAAACACTTGATGCATGGAACTACCTTGTCCAGATATATATACCTTTAACCCTGTGTAGGTCTATGATCGAATATATGCTTAGCCATGCTTAGGTCGGTAGAAGTCGGGTGATTTCCTATCACCTGCGAGATATAGGTGGATACCGAAGCACGGTTGGCTATATTTGCTATCGTGGAAAAGAATCATGGGGTAAAGTAAATAGAGGCCGGGGGAGTCTATGTGTAGATTGACTCATGTGATTCTGTCTGTGCCGATTAAGGACCGTACCGTTGTTGGCACTTCTGACAAGATTGAACACATGCCTATCACTTAGCTGGCAGGATAACTCGTTCCGACCGCGAAGCCAAGTAGCTCAACTCAAGCTAGGTCCCGCTCTATAAAAGTGCACACTCTGGATGGTAGTAAGGATATGCGGGGAGCCAGGCGTGAGCCCAATGGCAGGCCAGGCCTGAACGTCCTGGCAGCTGGTTGTTCCTGATTGTGCAACGCTGGGCGAACCCACGAAATGTGGAGTTGAGTTGTACCAAAGGTGACCTAAGGTGACCGTTGATCTAGTCTACCTGAGTTTGTGTTAGGAATAAATTCCCAGCTGGTTGAAATTGATTCGAATTGTTGTCTCTCTCAAATAGTGAGAAACTTGGCTAGCCCCAACATCGTAGTAATTGTATTATGGAATGTGATGGTTTGAATAAATATGGAATTACTACACCAGCTATAGTTACTATTGTATGCTCTTAAATGATATACCACATGTTTGGCACATGATAGTTGCTAATCTAGAGATGAATAGCTATAATTAACTTGATGACTGAACTATAATTGTATAATTGAGTTAATCGCTTTTTATGCAAAATGTTGTTAAGCTACCTCCACTTATAAAGCCTTGCATAATCCTTGGAGTCAATTTATTTCTGGTTTATGACAGGTAAGTCTAGCTGAGTACCTTCTCATACTCAGGGTTTTATTCCCATTGTTGCAGATGGTATAGTCTATCATGGCTATTGCAAGTATTGCTTCTATCCCGCTATGAATGAGGAGTGAGCCCTGGGCAGGCATCCTTAATAATCCTTCTTACATGCTTTTGTGGATTGTGATCATGAGTTGGCACTTTATTTGAACTATGTTGGCAAATGCTAGTTTCAAACTTTAATTTGCTTCTGCTATTATTTACCAAACTTGGTTTGTAATAACCTTATTTTGTACTCTGATAAATGAACTGTATCTATGAACTTTATGTAACGTGTGACATGTATGTTGAATCATGTATGATCTTGGTTGTATATGGATCGTTAATCGAGACCTGTCGTGGTACTCGACGGACTACTGGGTTTATAGAGAATTGTGCTTGGAGGGACAAAATAGGTGAAAAGAAGCAAGAACATACCTTCTAGAAGCCATCCATGTGGCCAGGAGAGGCAGGGCCCATAGGAGGGCACCGCCTGGTGCCAGCATGGCACCGCCTGGTGCCAGCATGGCACCACCCGACCACACTTGGTGCCCTACCACATCACTGATCCATGGGAGGGTGTCCTAGAGTGTTGTGGAGCGTTGATCCAATGTCAGTTCATTCAGTGGCCAAGATTCACTTCGCTTGGATTTATGGGCCCATTGTCATACAAAGAGGAGGCTCCAACCGACTTAAGCACCGACCTTCAGTGGGAATTTCGACATGTGTTGCCTTTGCCACTGCCTTGGAGAGCTAATCAGCACCCTATGATGCAAGGTCGCTGGAATCAAGGGTCGGGCGGCGCCCCCTTGAGGCCACCCGGCGCCCAAGTTTCCACCACCGCCTTAGTGACTGCCTATAAGTACCCTCCTACCTCAGTTGTACTATAAATAGAGGTCGTGAGCTTAGTTGTAAACACACAAGTGAAGAAAAGAGCTCTCAAGAGAGTAGCTTAGCTTAGGATAGCTAGTCTCTAGAGTAGAGAGAGAGAAGGCGAGGAGAAGCTGGAGGAGGAGCCGGGCTTGTTGGCGACCTCTTCTTCTTGTAGCTCCATGGCTCTTCTATGGTAATTCTGTTCCCATTCTTGCATTAAGTTTTGTTACATTTTTGTTGTTTATGGGTTTCACCGCTTGGTTAGAGTGCTCTAGTCTTATTTCATCGGGATCCATATTAGAGTAGTAAGCGCATAGATTAAGCGTGGTGCTTAGGCTATACCTTACCTATGTTTGCGGCTAAGTCTCTGGATAGATAGTGGTAGGTGGCAAGTGGTGACAACCTTGTCTATCCTCTGTATTCCACCATGATACGCTTAGTTATTAAATTGTAGGGCTCGTGGCAAACCTTATCTAGTTAACCGTCCTGGTTGGTAGGCGGGCTGTGCCCCGAAGTAAATAGCTGTTAATTACCATTCCTTGTTCAAGTATTAGTTACAGAATAACCCATAGTATTCCACTCCTTTCCTCCCCAACAGCCATAGGAATCCATTAGTTCTAGATTTAGATCACTCCTTGTTCCCTGTGGATTCGATACCTAGGATTACTCCTTGGTGAAAAGCTACTCTAACAACCATGCGCTTGTGGTCCATTCTGTGCGTGCCACCCCTGGTGTCAACAATCAAGAGGTCATCTTACTATGTGGAACGCAGTTCATCCTTGAGGTAGACCACGTGTTGCAGCTCATTATCGAGGAAGAGGCCCTCAATGGCGTGCCATAGAGAGAAGGCAATGGTGCGCTGTCGACAAACGATGTCGAAGACAACCTTGGAGATAGTGGTGAAGATCCAATTGACGATGCAGACATCGACCTTGTGCCACTCACCGTCACGCTCCTCAGACAGGGATGGTGAGTGGACGTCGCTAGCGAGGCCAAATGTGTCGAGTGCGTAGTTAAAGAAACAACGCTATTGATCATAGTTGGCCTAGTCAATGTCCAACGTGATGGGGACGTGGGAACGAATGGAGACCGCTTGGAGGACAGCAGTGGAGGTCAATGGGGAGACCATCATCGGAAGAGGTAGAAGAATGAGATGGAGAGAACGCCATGGGTGCAGAAGCTTTGGCAAAGGGATTGAGAAAGGAAACCTTGGTCGTTGATTCCATAACAAAGTGAGGATTGATCAATTGATAGTATGTATTGTTCTCAGTGTTGTGTTATATACATATTATCAGTTGTTCTTCAGCTAGTTATCGAGATCAGGATCCTAAGTCATAAAGATCAGGACCAAACCTTCATCATATTATAGTAGTGACCCTAAAGTATCACGTAAAGCTGGTATAGGCATATACGAGTCTATATCAACTATGATTTCTTGATTATGCAATCAATTAGGCCACGTACTTGTTCAAAATGAGCTTACATTGCATCATGTGGAGCTAGTTCACAAAATACGCAGACAAAGATCAAAAGTCAAAACTAATGAAATGCCTACGGATCGTGAGCACTCCACATGTCTGGCACACATTGACTCGCTGGCCTAGAAATGTCTGAATCCAGTGGGAACCGCTAATCCAGCTAGCTGTGCATATCTACACTCCCAACCAACCAGATCCCTAAATCAAACACCCAAGTAACCTGACCCGACGTACGGGGATGGGGACTGATCCATTGTGCAAGTAGCGATAGGTAGCGAGAGAGTGATTGTCTTGCGCGCGTCGACGACTCGGTCAGCGGTGATCGACGAAGGCGATGGGGAAGGCAGTGATCCTAGCTAGGAGACTACATAGACATGAGAGGTCTGTGGAGAGTGCATGGCACTATGGAGACATGGAAGTCTTGACGCGGTGCGAAGCCAAGGAGGGTGAATCACCGTGGAGACCTGACTCGAGTTGGCGTGAGTTGCCGAATCATCGGGAGCTATCTTTAGGAGCTCCGCTGACAAGGATAAAACAAAACCTCGAGAAACAACCAATTATCCTAACATTTAGGCCACTTTGGAATATCTCCATGGAATCAACAATAATTACTACTACAGAGCAAGATCTACCACCACTAATCCCTATCACATCTAACAAAGCAGATCAATAGGTAAATTTCTTAACTTGAACAATCTAAATTATTTAACTTTACAAGTACACAATCTAAATTGTTCAACTTTACAAGCAAACTCATACATTATCATAAAAAATAGGACTCATCTTCATAGGTTCAGGCTTCTACTAGAATTGAATATAGGGAATGTTGGGGGAGCCAATGTTGGAAACTTGGGCACCGAACAACTGATAGGGAGAGTGAAGTGGAGAGGAGACATTAGAGTTTGCAAATTGCAAATGAGTGAGAGAGATCCCCTTTACCCTCATGCTCTTGGCACTATATATAGGCAATGACGATTTACATGTGACCCCTTGGTGGGGAGATGGGTTTTACATGCCACTCCGAGAGCACTAGTTGGGCCTCTTCTAGGGGGACTTGGCCCATATGAATATGGGCTCCCCCAAAATGGAACTTGATCCATCAGGGTATAAAATAAAAGTTAATTATAGTTCGATTATATTGCAACATAGACAAACTCACATTTCTAACACTTTTTAATAAAATTTCAGCATTTGGGATGATATACATCAGTCAATCAAGAGAAGCTTGGAAGGAACAAATGACGATGACCAGGTATGTTCAACTTACACAAATTAAACAGCAACTAATTATATGCAAGATCTAATTATATGCAAGAAATTAGTGACGATGACAATGACGATAACAATGAAACTTCCTCCACATTTTTAAAAACAAAATCTAAATATATGCAAGAAATTAGTGATGACAATGAGGATAACAACTAGAAAAAGAAAGGGAAAAGACTACACACACAAGGCAAAGGAAAGCATTAAGGTATGAAACACTATGGTATCAACCTTTTTTTCAAGTCTTACATTGTCCAAAACAAATAATTGCTCTCTTCAATCTTTTAGGAACCCACATGATTCAAATAAGTCAACAAAATCATAGGGCATGGTTACTCTTTTGCTCTATGTTTCTTGTGTTAGGATATTTGGAAGTCACTAGCTCAACAACTAAGCATCGCAATAGGGAGCCTTATTTTGTGAAAACTCTTTTGGTGTAAAAAAGTATTTACCATGAGTGCTGATGACTACCACTAGCTTTATCATTACTAGACATTATATACTATATATGCTACTAAGTGGTAAACTTAGCATACAATATATATATATTACCAAGAGCTTAGCAAAACCATTATGCTCCTATAAGCTCTTCTACAATCTATAAGTAGTTGTATATATAGTATTATAACTATTAAGCACTCATTTTTTATAATCATGACCAGTCTTCAAACAACAATAGTAGCAGAATGCTTAATGAAAGATGGGATATCCAAGTTCCTTTCTCCTGCAAGAATCAATGAACTAATGAGATGGGGAATGCAAATTCAGCAACAAATATTTAAGAGAGAGAGAGGGGAGGGGATTCATACCTTGTGTCCATATATTTTATCTAACACATTTAGGGCATCATCCATGGAAGAATTGTCACCGACAGTGAGATGGATGGTGTCTAACAATCGAGAGCACACGGGAGCAGGAGGTCGACACGGAGACTGGAGATGCCCTTGCTCGGCTTCTGGGCCTTTCACGTGGACGCACTAGCGCAAGCATGCGCTATGTGAGGAGCCTACCTGCTAGCTCAGGCAGCAGGGGTAGCCACAGTGCAACACATGTGGGAGAAGATGACGGAGACAACTACTCTCTTTTGGGACGTGGCTGGAGCTAAGGGACGAGTCTAATAGTGGTGTGGCAGGTGTTGGAGAGGCGGGAGTCATCGAGGTGGTGGTGGTTCACCTCTATCTCAATCTTACCAGATAACCGCAGTTGAATACATGTGTGTCTTCCGCATCAAGGCCCTATTTGGAACACGAAAGGTTCTCAGATAGACTGATTTACAGAATAAAAACTTCCAGTAGAACCCAAATTATTCATGGAAGCCCGAGGCAAAGCACGCAAGCAGAGAGAAAAAAGTAGCTCACCACTAGCCATTGATGAAGCTTAAAGATGCACCATGGATGAAGTTTGGGGGCACTTCCTGGATGGATTCGGTGGGGTAGTCACTTAGAGAGAGGCTACGCCAGTAGGTAGAATAATCTAGGCAAGCACATAGATTGAGGGGATGGATAAAAGGTAGAGTATGGTGGCATAACCAAGATAACACCCTTGGCTCCGGAGAGCAAGAGAGAAGGGAGAAACGACCATGGGAAGAAGACCAAAGGCAGCGAAAATGTATTGCAGCATGTACATGCTCAACATGTTCTATCTTCATCGTTGAATACTACTTTAAGATTAGTGCTGTTGACTCTTCCCAATGCTTCACACTACTGATTGGGAAGGCACATATCATGATGTGGTGTTTGGATGATGAGGATACCACATGCTCAACATGTATGCACAAAAAAATGCTTAAGACTTGAGGGAATTTTCCTTTTCCTTTTTAATCTAAACTAAATTAGATAATGTCAAAAAATCTCTACTGTAACTTGACTAGTGGGGTCCACATCATTCCCACATTTGTTCTTCATATATATAGTTATATATACAACCAAAAGTAACTATGCACTACTAAAATTTGTTCGACCATAAACATTTTATGGATGTTGTTTTGTAGTGTCATGTCAAGAATTTCTTCTTTTATTACCCTCTTGATTTCACTTGGTCTATACTACTTCTCTCATTGTTCATGGAGTCTATTCAAAGCAAGGAGAAAGCTCACACTCCAATATTAAAACCAAGAGTGGTGCTTGAAGTACATCAAAACACTTTTAAGATTCAACAAACTGGCCAATTCTCACGGTGAGGTTTGCAAAGTCATGCGGTCTTTCTAGTCATCAAAGAATCTATGTTCACACCTATCCATGTTGTCCTTAAGCTCGTTGTCATGCCATCACTTGTCGTTGCACCATCAACCGTGCGTGGACACTACGCCCGCCGCCCTAGATTCAATGACGACACGTAGGGAGCTTGGAGCCACCTAGATCCACCACAACTCACCGCCGCCCTAGGCTATGCCACATCCCTAGACGATGAGGTACAAGGAGGAAGGGGTCACAATGGTAGTGGAGGAGGAGGAGGGGTGTGAGTGAGGGAGAGAGGAGGGGCAGTGGCGGTGGTGGAGGAGGAAGGCCATAGGCGAGAGAGGGTGACAAGAGAGAGAGGTAGCGGCTGAGGGAGTGCAGGGGAGGGGATGGAATTGGGGTTTAGTGTATATATACTTGGGGCTAGTTTTCAGCGACGTTTTGTGCCTTGAACCGATGGTGAAAACCATCATCTTGGTTTTCTCCGCCGGTTCAACCCACAAACTGGCTGTGAAAATCATTATCATTGCTTATGGCTAAGCAACTATCCATTCCCTAATTTCTTGCTTATGTTTCCCTCTACTCTACCCATGCGTCTATGCCCTTTAGAGAGTCACTCTACCTATATGCACCTAAAG
Organism: Miscanthus lutarioriparius; assembly: GCA_904845875.1. Taxonomy (NCBI): domain Eukaryota; kingdom Viridiplantae; phylum Streptophyta; class Magnoliopsida; order Poales; family Poaceae; genus Miscanthus; species Miscanthus lutarioriparius. Next base: position 14,957,472 of record CAJGYO010000008.1, read on the forward strand.
AACTTCGACTAAAGCCTGAAGGGCAAGCCACTCTCTGACTGGCTAGGCTGCAACTTTGTATTGGGCTAACCAGGCTAAAATTGGGCCTTGACCTTTTCCTTAGGACAAGGGTGATAGAGGATCCGCATAGGTGGAGGGTTACCAACTGGCGCTCTCCTCATCATCGATATAGGGATGAGGGAATAACACTTAATGTACCAGCCATGCCCTCTAATCCGACATGGAATGTACAATAGTGGTTGTTTAATAATAATTAATTGACATGTGGATCCCTCACATAGCTAGCTAGTTGAGGAATATCACCCTAATCCATTGTTGATCCACCACCTATCTTCGCCATCGGTGGTGCCTGCAGGTGACCACCTAGTTTCAATTATTTGGAGAAATCTTTTTCACCATGCATTGAAGGCCATCTCTAATACAAAATTATAATGGAACAAACATATTACGTGGATTAATTCTTCCCCACATGGAAGCATGATCTGCAAAATGATGATTCTCAACGATGTGTTCAACTAGCCATGTTTTATTTCTCTCTGACGTAGAGAACACTTGATGATGCGTTGCACATTAACTATAACACCCCATCCAAAATTTGCTTATGGCTGATCTCCCACATGAAATGAGCCTGCATGCACATAGCACATCTCTTACTTGCATCATTGCATCGTGTAAAAGGGTTAACCTAGAGGTACTAAGGAACGCAAGGATTATAAGCTGGCTCGAACCTATTTAGCCAACCAAGATGGGAGTAATTCCAATAGGACACAACACATGGGCCACAACAGGCCAAACTAAAAACCAATCAGCCATGGTATTCCATTCTCCACCCCTTCAAGGTTGATGCCCTCGGTAGCTTACCACATTCATGACACATGAATACCCAAGACCTCACCTCAGTGCAATGGATATTCCATGTACCCTCCATGGGCTAACATGCATGCACACATGTAATGAAAGTACTAGCTCTGAATACCATATGTAACACACTTCCAAAATCTTCTTATGGCTCAACTCCCACATGTAATGAGCCCACATATGCATATAGAATCTTTATTACACTTTTGGCGCCGCTTTGTGTATAAAGGATAACTTGGAGCCTTGGAGGTAATACATTTAGAAGAACAAAGAATATATAAGCTCGATTGAACCTATTTAGATAACCAAGGTGGGACTAATTTCACCAAAGCACAACACAAGGGCCACACTAGTCCAAAACCAAAACACTAATGGTTTGGGGTATTACACTATTATCCCACACTGGATCTTGTTGTGTTCTCACCAACCTTTGACAGTTTCCAATGGCTACTATATGGGACAACACCGTACAATCCATCCTGACCCACCAAGGAACTCATTACATAATCATGTGCTTTTTAGAAACTTGCATTGGATTTCTTCTTTACCTGCATAGTGTCATCGAACCATTTGTCATGGGTCACCTAGGCACCCAATGGATCATCCTGTGATAGAAAGAGCTACAAAGCTTCAAGACCCCTAGAATAGTGCCACAAGACAATCCACTAGTGCATTGTGGCCTTTACCATATCATATGATGACCACTAGAGACTTGCACTAAGCTAAAGTAAATGGTGGATAGTGTCACATGGTGATCTGGTGGCCTTCAAGCAAAATCTATTGCATTTTGAGTTGTTTTTCAATCTGTTTCAACTCAGAACTTGACCAAATCAACTTATTTGGGTTCCTAGGTGAATTCTCTCATCCTTTTTATGCCACTCTTCTGCTAGCTAGTTCAAGCTTTCATAAGCATTCATCAGTCTAGCACTTTTGGCTATGCCTAAGGTCAAGCTACTCATTTTAACCCCCTTTATGCTATGATTGAAGGGAAACAAAGACATATTCTACTTCCTAAGGGCATCCCAGCACCAAGTGGCATCTAGAACTATATAACCCTTAGCCTTCGTGAATATACTTTCCATCCAACACTTACATCCAATAACCGAGGGGGCAAGAATACTATTGTGGTTAGTACTATGACTAAATAAAGTATTGTCTCCTAAAAACACGTAGTCATAATAATATGTGTTCATTAATCACTAAAACCGAATGAGGATCCTAGATGCTTTCAACGACTAATGAGCACCCAAGCATTGTAGAGTGCCACGAGACATTTGTGAGGGATGAATCTTGACTGAAAGAAAAAAAACAAGCTAGTGGATGGAGGGAAGTTGTTGAAAGAGACATGGTTTGAGATTGACCCTTGGGTTGCTCAGAGCCACCTCAATCAATACATATCCACCTCTTGGACTTGCTAAACTTTGGTGAAACAAGTCATTGTGTCTTCATTGTGGCTTACTTTCAATTTAGTTTATTTGATTTTCTTTATGTTTTGCCTCAATATCCTTGGGGTTGTGTGCATTTGTGTGTAGGCTCTTGGTGAATCTACAACAAAGACACTTAGAAGAAACCCCAGGAAGTCAAGTTAATCCTCAAGTTGAAAAGGATAAGTTGCCCTCTAATTGGAGGATATTTGTAAAAAACTAGCTAGGTGCTCTAGTTTTCCAAATTTGGATTTTTATGGATTTCTAGGTAGATCACTGCCCTCTTTGCTTATTGTGCTTTATTACTATATATTAAGCAGGGAAGAGGTTCCTAGGCTTCGCTAATATAGTTTTACAAGTTCTAGATCTTACTTAGAGAGGTGTTTCTGTTTTATTCTCTTCAGTAAAATCGAGTGGTCTAGTTTTATTAATAGGAATGCCTGGTTTTGATTTTATTTCCGCTATGAGTTTTGTTATTTTAGGAAACACCTATTCACCCCCTCTGGCAACATCTCGGTCCTTTCATTGTAGCATTTACAGTGACATTTCAACTTAGCATTGTAGCATGCATAGTACATGTAGCCTTTGAAGCATACTACTACGATTTGGCATATCAATGCACCGGAGTATAAAATTAATAGAAAACACACATACATCTCTTGCCTATATATTTACGCCATTCAAAGGTGTGCCTTCATACCCATGCTCCTCCAAAATACACAACACTAGAGAAACAAACCAAGACAATGGCGAGCGAGTCAGGGAAAGGAAAAGGGAGGACGTGTTGCTTTAATTGGCCTAGTTTGTTTGGTCCCCATTGCTATGATGCCCCACTTGAGCATTTTCTAGTATAATAAGGGAAGAGTGAATTTTGCCCACCAAATCATCTATGATCATATGATTATGAGAAAAGAAGAGTGGCCCAAGTGTTGTCACTATGAAAATTATATGGTCCAAATGGTGGTGGTCGATTATTTAGGTGCCCACGCATATTGGTAAGCACTATACCTACTATATGTTGACATCATTTTTGTTAATGCTTACAAACTCTATCATTTGAAGTCCTACTTTAACGACAGTGATTGTTGTCTCACTAGCTAGATAGGTTGATCCTCCTTTTTTCTTCATTTCAAGAATACATCCGGTACCTATGGAACCTTTTTTATATGTAGTAGAAATCGAAACAATGACCACGCCTAAAGAGGAGGAGGAGCATGAAAAGTTGGTCATCATTACCATCAGGTGTGCTGCTTTGTACTAATATGTATTGTAGGTGTCTGTACCACTGGAACAAGGGCCCTCTTTCTCCTCCACCAGCTCTATCTCTCATAGCCTAGATGCACGATGGCTGCCCCAAGTACTCCTTTATTAGCTCATATGACTAAAGGCATCGTTGCATTTGTTGAAGGCCGAGGCTGTGTTGTCCAAGCATTTTTTTCTCCTTTCAATACCACAAAATGGCTTTCCCACTATGTACCATAGAAGTAGAAGGGTTCCGTCTTCCTTGTGCTCCTTCTAAAATTTCTTGTGTTTTACCATTCCTGCAATGATGTGTCCACATCATTAATAAATAGTCCTTTCCATTTGAATCTTTTGTAACCACATAAACACAAATCACATGGAAAAGTATTTCATAAAACAAGCCATGCATCGATACTACATGGTTCATCATGACATCAACTAGTCAACAATGCATGATTGAAGACAACACAACATAACATAACACGAGTTCAACAACACACGGCATGGAGACAATTTGAACTACATCATAAAAATGTCATCATGTCTAATCTTCGGTGTCTATGCATAATAACAACTAAATAAATGTACTAACATTTATAACTATGCAAAACATGTTAGGCCGTTTTTTATAAATCGAGGAGTCAAATGGCAGTTTATAGATATAACTAGGGGTGTATCCTAGTGGAGGCGAAGATAGGCTCCCGCCCCTTTCTGCAATGAATTTTCATGCAAGCGAGTGTGTCCACCACTTCTTTTGTTTTAACTACTTCTATTTTCTGATTTTAGTTGTTGAGTAAGCCTTTTGCCTCTTAGCTATATAACTTTTTTTAATATACATCTACACTTTGTAGATATAACACTGATTTAGCCCCTACTTGTTTTTCCTCACCCTTTACCACTGGATAATACTAGTACAAATGGTGGTTAATATGAATTCCTGGTTGATACGACAGTCAATAAAAACCGCCTTGTGACTTGGCGTTTTCAAGATACCATCGTGTCACTAGATGATTTACAGATATACCCATTTTAACAAAATTGTTTGTGTTAATCCATGTAACATTTATAGAAACCGTCTAATCATATAACACTAAAAACTCTCAACAACAAGGGTTCATGCCACCTCACCACCAGGCTAGCTTACCGCCTCTTCAACCGGCGGTTTTTATTTACCGCCATTTGAACTGGAATTATATTGTTTACCGCCATTCCAATTAGTGGCATAAGGTTAGATTTACAAATCTTTTATGGTGGCATTTATTTATGAGAAGACAAAAAAAGAAAATATAAGAATAAAAAAAATCGTCAAATGAAAAGGTAAACATTCATGGGCTGCAACAAAAAACTGTCTGCACAACTATCCAACACAAGCTCGTCCTCTCAAAAGTAGCAGGAGAAAATCCAAACCCAACGCTTACGGAAATCCAGAACGGTTTCCTTCCTTTCTGTGAACTATGAAAACTGAGGAAAAATATGTCAGGGACATGGTACGCCGAAGGTGGCAGTCACCTTCCTCCGTTCGTTTTGTCACAGTGGAACTCAGTCAGAGCAAGCCAGAAACGGGGGCTGCAGATATCAGTTTTCATTTTTCAAGGGTGATTAATATTAAAACGTTGGCGTTTCAAGCATAATTAATAAGTACCTAGCATGCATATCGGTTCAGTAGCACAATAGTGAATAGTGAATGATTATTATTGGCTTCTATCATATTTGGAATATAATTCAAATAGCTCTATGAAAGGCTGCTTTAATTAATTTTTCTCCTTAATATCTATAGAACCCGTTAGTTTTTTTTAATATGTTGTTTTAACTCTACTATTGTAATTTCGTTGTCTACATCCTCTAAATAAAGTCATAGCATGTATTAAATGAATCACAATTCGATATTAGTTTCTCTCCAAATTACTTCAGCCAAATTTTTTTTAGTTACGTGCCATAAAATTGATACCATATATTGGATTCAAGTTTAAATTAAAAGCACATACTAGTTTTTTTGGGTTTTAATTATTTGTGAAATAGTATATAAATTACACTTACGGTCAAATACTAATGATGCAGATACAAGTTACTCCCTGTAAAAAACAGAGATCTTTATTATACTCAAGAGTGACATCATGTACCAATTCAAAAATATCACCTAAAGTCACTACCAAACATTTTGATGAATATTTCTATGGTATTTGTCTATTTGGCAATGTTTCTGGACATTTTGATGAAGTTGATCCACCCTTGATATGATAATTCTCCACTACGAGAATTCTACTAAGCTCTATCGCATTGAGTGAATCTAGAGTTAAATTGATACTGAGGCTATACAAGGTTCTATCAATCACCTAATATCAGCAAGCTTGGCGGTCAACCTAGGGAGAGGACCACTACTTGTTGGCAACACCGTGCCTCTTAGATGATCAAATCTTGTGTCCGTCTTTGCGGCAATCATAAGCATATGATGAATATAAGGGAAAGTTGTACGCGTGCATGCATGCAATTTGCAATAAAGAACAATAACATAGACGTATGTTAAGTGAAAGCAATATATACGTGAAGAAGTTAATGACAAGTAACACATGATCTATGTAGATGGGAGGTGCCTTTTTGAAAAGGCTATACAAGGTTATAAAAATCACCTAATATATAATCAAGCGTGGTGGCCAATAGGGAGCGAGGACCATTCCTTGACCCCGCCCCTTCCTCCTCAACGATGGCCAAATCTTATGTCCGCCTCCGTGGCAAATCATAAGCATGTGACAATGTAGGAGGAAACTGCACGTGCACTCATTCAAACGTGCAAAAAAGAACAATAACACAGATGCACGATATAAGCGAAAGCAATATATGAGGAAGTTAGTAACCGATAACGGACAATGCTGCCTTAACCTTAGAGTACGTTGTTGCGAACGAGCTCCTCTTCGATATAGGTGTAACAATGGAAGGGTAGCTAGCACCCAAAGAGACATGTTATATTATCTAGAGAGGAAGTAGAAGCATATCCTAGCTAGGATGGATGAGGTGCCTCCATAGCTGTTGAGCCAAGGATATGAACATAGGACCTTGCATCTCCTAGGTTGCGCGAGTAAGATGATAGCCACAACATGCTTACATCAGATGTTAGACGAATTCTCGGCAACCTATCCAATGCAGCCTTTTGGAAACACACATGGACACAGTAATAAAATGATCTGAGACGTGTGTGACATACTGACATGAAGAAAATAAATCAGCATCTAATCCAAGGAGGTTGTGCACATGCATTGACAGAGAAAGGGGCTAGGCAGTCTTCAGGGAAGTTAAATACATAAAAGAGTCCAGCGAAGAGTGAAACATGAGTTTGTACTCAGTGTTGAAGAGCACTACAAACTAAATTCTTTTCACGCAACATATAGAGTAGAGTGAAATATTTCACTTAGTTAAAATCACTACTGGACGCAGGGTCTTTGCCGAGGGCCTGAAGCCCTCGACAAAGGCTCTTTAGCCGTCGGCGAAGGATTTGCCGAGGGCAGCCCTCGGTGAAGAACCCTCGGGAAAAAAAACGTCGGCGAAGGAGTCTTTGCCGAGGGCCTTTTATCGGGCACTCGGCAAAGTATTTGCCGAGGGCTAACGGCGGCCCTCGGCAAAGTAAAGTAGCCGTTAGGTACGCGGTTATTTTCCATGAGCGTCTTTGCGAGGGCTGACATCTGTGCCCCTCGGCAAAGAGCTTTTTTTTTGAATTTATTTGCCGAGAGCTATACCGAAGGGCCCTCGGCAAAGACCTATTTTCTTTTTTTTTTTCTCGAATTTCTTTGCCGAGAGCTATATCGAAGGCCCTCGGCAAAGACCTACGTTTTATTTTTGTCTCGAATTTCTTTACCGAGGGTCGTGTTCAAAACCCTCGGCAAAGACCTACTTTTTATTTTTCTCGAATTTCTTTGCCGAGGGCTATGGTTAAGGCCCTCGCAAAGACCAAATGAAAATTTTCAACATTCCACCTGCTTCTTGCTTTCCATGCAGGACAAAAAATATATATATATATTCAACAAATGAAATATCCCACAAATATCACAATCATCACATATATCTCACAAATATCACATATATCTCACAGGATATCACATAGATCATCACATGTATCATCACAGTCCAAATTCAACAATTCCATAAGTCCACAATCTAACTCAAGTGTCAAGTCCACAAGTTCAAATCCGACCGAGGCTGGCCAACCTCTCCAACCGTCGGCCTCTGCGTCACCAAACCTTCCCAACCGTCTCTGCCTCTGCGTTGAGGGTGGTGTAACGAAGCCTCCAGAATCGGTGACGCCTTGAGGGGGTTATTGGAACCCGCCATGAGGCTGCACAAACAATTATATGCTTATGTGAGATTGCATGGTTATTCTAGGACTACAGCTTTTAGTATTTAGACAGAAACCTATCAAATTTTTTATAGCTAGTGTTGTGCAGGGTTTCTATGTCATACAAGCAAATCAAGAGCTAGTGTTCTCTCGGGTTTCTATGTCACACAAGCGAGAAGTGAACTTTAACGCTTATAGGAGTAGCCGCAAAAGCGTCAGCGGCACTGAGGCGGAGGAGCCGACATCTGCTGCAGCACACCCGTCTTACCCAAGAGCTTGCATGATTTGCATCATTTACGCAATCCCGACCTCCTGGGCCTCTCGAGCGGCTGCCAAATTTCCTCGGTTGAAAGCGGTGAGGGCCGTGATCTGCTGCGCCTTCTCGTTGTTACGGGCCCGCAATATTGCACTCCAATATTTCAATAATGCAAATCTAACTCAAGTGTGAGAATATTAATTTCGACGAGTAAAACAAGAATTACCTCGAGCGCATCGACCCGCTGTAGTGTCGGAGTAGGCCGTGAGCGTATGGGCTGGCTGGAACTCGTGCTCTGTGCTCGGAGCTGGCTCGAGTGGGAACAGGTGGTGGGGTCTATGGCGGCGTTCGCAATCCACGTCCGTGAGTGCTTCCTGCCGCCATCGAGCCTCATGATGGCCTCGGCATCAATGGGCTCGGTCTCGTACTCGCCTGCGTGTCATTGCTGTATCACCGCGGACGTGTACTCCTGGACTTTAGTGTACACGCTTGGGTGGAGTATGCCTCGCGAGGGCAGCCGGGTCCTGTGTGACGTCGCTGGCCACCACGGTCTGGTGGGACATAGCCCACGCCGTGAACATCGAGACATCCTCGTCCGGTGCGCAGCCCTCCTACGAGAAAGGCGGCGGTGGTGAGCAATCGGGCATACGTTAAGCGTGAAACTAAATAGAAGAAAAATCACTTACATATGCCGATTTGAATCCGGGAGACTCCTGCTACCTTGATGGTGAGTGGCAAATGGCTTCGAGCATACGCAGCGATGCTCTGCCGAGACTCGTGCTTCTCTATGTAGGCCGGCGTGAACCACCTAGCCACGATCATTGTCCAGCGCGTCGGCATGCGCCACACCACCAGGAATCACCTACAAGTCAACGAGTGTTTGACATATATGAAGATGAAATTGAACATATTTAATTCAAAAACAAAACAATATCAATGTTATTCATGTACCTCAAAGTCTGTCGCTCACTGGTCGGCGTCATCCGTCGAGCCTCCCTCTTGGTGATTTGTCATTCTCACGAGCCAACGTGTAGTAGTCTATGTGGGCTCGGCGCCTTGCGCCTGAAAACATGTCGGTGACATACTTCCTACAGTTGCATGCGCCACACGAAGCCGAGGCCCTCGGTTCCTTCTTCGCCCGAAAAACCTCTCGCATAAAAGATGATATATCCAATCGTTATTTGAAAAAATAGAATTCAATGTGAAGGATTGATTAATGTTGTGCGAGAGGAACTTACCCAAAACTCAAAGCAAGTATCCGCTCCGCCTTGTTGCAGATCGGTGAATCCCCTCGCCAGTATGCACATCCCCACGTGTAGGTGGCTCTCGGGCCTCCGACGGCAACTCCACAATGCCGGGAACCACTTCCAGCACAACACACCCAAGACGGTCGTGGGAGGCGCAGAGGAGTACGACAACACCTCCCAAGCCCCGCACAAGTAAGAAGAAAATTTATCAGCTTTCTTTTCGATTTCAAACATATCATATGAAGTAGTTGTGATATCATTTATATTTACTTACTTGGGCGGCAGGCAGGCGAAGCACTAGACGGTTATGAGGAAGCGGAAGCGAAGGAGCGTCGCTGGGGGCCTCGCTGGTAGACACCCGACGCCTCGCCTCCCTCGTCCTCGGGCCCGCACCTTGCTCCTCCTCGACCTCCTCCTCCTCCTCGTGCTCCTCCGCTTGGCATTGCAGGCTCGGGGCCGAGTCCACCGCCTCCTACCACCGCCTCCCGCTGCCTCGCCTCCCCCCTCCTCCCGCCTCCTCCTGCCCGTTGTCCCTCGGCTCCTCCCGCCGCCTCCTGCAAGAATCGTCCCTCGCCGCCTCCCCTCCTCCGCGGCCTCCTCGCGTAAGCCGAGGGTGTGTCACGTCGTGTACGGGCTTGCCGCCATCTTTGATCAATCACCGCACGCATACGAAGAATGAACAAGACTTGTTAGTACACATATTAGAGACTGAAAATAAATAAACAAAATATAAATGAAAATAAATAAACAAGACATAGTATTACATGTATTACGAATAATCTTCATGATTGGGATTATAGGTCTCGTCATCATCACAACATTATCCAAATAGGCAACACTATCCGAAGGTTCTATGTTATCGTCCTCGCCACTTGCTACAAGTAATCGCTCAAGCATTTGTATGTCCTTGGCATTTTGCACCACATCTCCATCGTCCTCGCTATCAATCAAGCTTTGTTGTCTACTTCCATTTCGAGGGCCTCGGTAGGACTATCTCAAGCGTCCCCTTGTAGCCCATCTTCCCGATAGAACTCTCCATCATATGTGTTTGTGTTAAAGTTGTAATCGCCATCGTTAGGGGTTGGTAGTTTGTCGTGTGGAGAAACTCGGTGCACAATAGCCCAACCTCAAGCTCCTGCTTGGCTTGGTTGGCATATCTCGTGTAATACACACCGCACGGCTGTTGAGCCACAATGTAGATGTCTTTTCCGGATAAATGGAATCTTCTCGCACCTCGACTAGCCCAAGATGAGGGGTCGGTCTGTTCATGAGGATTGAACCAAATGGCATTTGAACATGACAGTTTAAGAGGTTTGTCACCATCAAATTCTAGTTGGTAGATCTCCTCAACTCTTCCATGGTAGTCGAGACCATCGATTCAGGCGTACAAACTCCGCTATTTGTGGTTTTCCGATTGGGCGGGTTTGCTCGTATCTTGTTGTGTGGAAACGATAACCATTCACGTCATATCCGGTAAATGACTTCACCCTAGCTTGGCAAATGTTCGCAACTTGTTTCAACTCATCACTCATGGACGAATCGATGCCGGGCACGCAAGCTCAAACATGATAGATCGTTATATTCGAATATCGAATGTACAAGCTAAATTGGACATTACCTTTCGTTTAAACCAAGAAATGAAATCGGGCCTATCCGCTCCCGCTACCGCGATAGAAGGGTGTCTTGTTCCTACGGGTAGGATCCCTAGGTTCATGCCGAGATTCACGAACAAATTCCCTGTTGGAGCGAGAATCAATAGGTTGGGTTGTTGAATAGTAACGGCGTGATTGAAACAAGATCATTGAGAACTTACTTGATGAAAGGTTGCACCTCAAGAAGGTTATTCAACACGATAACATGATCTTTGCCACTCTTTATTTGTCAAGATCATAACGGTTTGATCCACTTGCGCTCACCGAAGTTGTCCTTGGAAAAGGCCGAGGGTCGATTCATTTTCATCAACATTGTAACGAGGGGAGTGGATTTTGATTGCTAGGAAGGTTCGGCTTGTAGTACAAATGTTGTGAAGTTTGCCACCTCCTCCCGCGGTATGCCTCTCTAACGGAAGCCTCAATTACGCTTTATTTGTACATTTCTTGAACAAGAGTCTTTAGTCCTCTCTCATTGAAAGCACCAACGAAACCGCACAGCCCCCCCAAACGTGCTTTCAAAGGAAGGTGCACGATCGATGTCTTTGATCGGCAAGAAAAAAGCCGGGTGGGAAGATCTTTTCCACTTTTGACTACCAACACACAGTGCCACCTTTTCCAATTCCATAGCGATGTTCCGAGATATCTCCTTAGCACACAAAGAAAGAAAGAAATAGCTCAACTCGCCAACACTTTTTCGGACATGCTCGGGGACGTAGCCTCGGACCATTGCGGGGAGAAGCCGCTCAATCCATATATGGTAGTCATGACTCTTCATCCCGTTGACTCGCAAAGTGCCTAAGTTCACTCCCCCTTTCGATTAGCGGCATAGCCATCCGGGAACATCAAGTTCTTGATCCATTGAAGTACTTCCCTCCCGGCATCTATTTTCAAGACGAAAATCCACCTTAGGCTTTTTCCACTTCTTGTTTCACCACTAGGAGGTTGCATCTCTTGTTTTTCCTATCGCACAACGCCGCCAGTCCACTCTAGCCTTAACATTGTCCTTAGATTTCTCTGTATTCATGAGAGTTGCCCAAAGTGCCTCGGCGATATTCTTTTCGGTGTGCATTACATCAATGTTATGTGGCAGAAGAAGGTCATCGAAATAGGGGAGCCTGGTCAAGCCGGACTTATGAGTCCACATATGTTCCTCACCATAACCCACAAAAACCACCTCCTTCTTCGTTGGGCACGAGAGCATCTATCCGAGCATGAACCTCGGCACCACTCCCCGATGTGGGGTTTAGGGTCCATCACACCGCAACACCTTTTGTAAAGTTCTTGATGTCTTGTCTGAATGGATGTTCAGAAGGGAGGAATTGACGATGCTTGTCGAACGACGAATACTTGCCACCCTTTTTCAACCAAATAAACCTCATAGCTTTCTTGCATAGTGGGCACGGGAACTTCCGTGAACACACCAGTATGAGAATAACCCATACGCCAGAAATCATGCAGTGAGAGTAGTGATACCAAACGCGTACATTTTGAAGCTTGACCTTGTAGCTCGGTCGTATGTCCATACCCTCCCCAAGCTTTTATCAATTCGTCAATCACGAGCTCCATGAACACTCCCATATTACTTCACTGGTGTCCAGGAATTATCAACGACAAAAAATACGCATCGTTGGAAGGCGATGCCGGGGGGAGGTTGAGAGGATAGTGAACATAGGCCAACATGTGTATGGGGAAGACATCAATCCATAAGGATTGAATCCATCTGCTATGCGAAGGCGACACGTACATTCTCCGAGCCTCACCGCTTTCTCGGGATGTCGATCATTAAAAATCTTGCCATGCTTCAAAGATCGGATGGATGAACCATCTTGTCCGGATTGTACCGCTTGCCATTCTTGTGCCATGTCATCTGCTTTAGCAGCTTTCCTCGGTCATGAAAAGTTGTTGGATCCTCGCTATGAAAGGAAGGTGACGTAAGACTCTCGCGGGGATCGTAAGTCGCACCTTTGGCCATCACGGATACTACCTCCGGTATCCGGAGGATCCACACTTCGACAAAGATTTTGCATGCTCGTGTTCTTTCCAAAATAGGACACACCCTTTTGGACAACAATGTATCTTATCATATGGCATCTTGAGCGCATGAAGGAGTTTTTTCGACTCATTATGTTAGGGGGCGTAATGTGGTTCTTCGGTAGCATGGTGCCAAACACATCAACATCTTATCGAAGCCTTCTCGACTCAGGTTTAACTCGGCCTTCAGCCCCATCATCACACGCCCAATGGCATCCAAATGAGAAATATTTGTATGCTCGTGAAGGGTTTTAGACGCCGAGTCCAACATTTTGTAGAAGGCTTCTCGTTTGCCTCCATCTCCTCCTTGTCACGTCCTTCAATGATCGAGCTTGGTGAGCGTCATCTATCATGTCTCGCTACCCCAAATCATCATCAAAAGGCTCGAGACGTGGTCTCACCACCTCCTCTCTCGATACAATCGGCTTCACCATGGTAGATCCACCGGTGGTAGCCGGCGATAAACCATGGTACACAAGATGTTTACCCATGGTCCGCTTGTCCACCCTTCTCCTGTTGTCACAGTGGCTGCACGGACACCAAACTAGAGAATGCCCTTTAGCTACACCCTCGCCAAATGCATGTTTCAAGAAGTCATCATCCTCTTCACCCAATCCACGTCGTAATCGTTTTGACTTCTTCGCCCGTGTACATCCACCGACGGTCCTCCATCCTTTGACAAATACATCACCGAGTAACGTAACCATCAACCGCACCTAGCCGGTGTTCCTACCCTAATAGGTGAGGATAGATCCTAATCCACACCAGCGTGTCGTAGATGAGTCGATTTCCATGCTCGCTCCTATCAAGAGAGATTTTGGCAAAGACCTCTCCGATGTTCTCCCAATACACGTCCCGCAAAGAAGTTTGTGTATTCGGAGAACAATGGGGAGGTGCTTGCGCCAAATTTCGCTCGGATCGGAGCGAGCATGGAACCGACCTCATCTACGATACGCTGGCCGTCCAAAAACGTGGATAATCCGAACAGATCACGGCCGAGATACACAAGGATCTCGCATGCCTCAATCGTATCTCTTTTCGGACGGGAGATGCCTAATCGGTTTACGCAGCTCGACAAAGATACAGGAGTAGAGGTTGTTTATACCTAAGGTGGCGGTGGAGACAGGTAGCGGGCAAGGGATGCGAGTCAGGCGGTGGAGAGTCGCGGCGCCGACGAGGACGATCGACTACTCTGAAGCTCCTTTGACGCCCTCTCTTCTCTGCAAAAAAAAGGGTATAAGTTAAAATTTTTGAGAACCTCCCCCGTGACGGGAGGTTTCAAAACTGCAAAAAAAAAATCGGCTCGATGGCCAACACCACATTCACGGCACAAAGGCCGACATATCAACAATGGGAGGCACGAAGGCCATCCACATCAAAAAAGCAGCGCGATGGCCGACAACCCATGGTTTTACCTTCTACTCGACCGAGGGACGGGAAGTGAAGGTGACGGCAAGGTCGCCCGATGAGGCCGTTATCCGTAACCACCTGCATTGCATGCCCAAGTAATTGCTTCAAAACATGACCCGCTTAGACAGTGAATAAAACAAGTGCAATCTGCAGAAAAGCATCTTGAACCAAGAATCCTAAATTTTCCGGCTGTAAGTAAGCACATTACACTTTTCTCTTCCTATAGGAGTTAATTTCATTCATACTTAATAGCGAGCATAAATGTTGTTATTCAGATTTTGCTAAGCTTTGTAGTAGAATCATTTCAAACGTCCCTTTACGGATCGCGTTATGCGAAATAATCATAAGTTCACTAGCAACAAAGACTAATCCATGCAAAAAGCAATACAATGATGCGCAATAACAACATTTCAAGGTTTCAGGTCAAGATTGCGAAATCAAGGTGACTTTGTAAAGAAGAGACTGGGGAGCAGAGGCACCGAACCTTCCGGCGACGACGACGGCGAGGACGCGGCCGGGCGGCGGGTGGGCAAGGCAGCGAAGCGACGAGACGACAGAGAGAGGAGGAAACGAAGGCGACAGGGGAGGGCGGCGGCGGCGTCTGGGCGGCTGGGCCGAAGGCCAGCAAGGGCGGGCGTCTTGTGGCGGGCGGCGGCCAGAGGCATGGCGGCGGGCGGCGAAGAGTGGCGGCTCGGGCGGGCGCGCTGCTTGGGATAAGGCCGCCCGCCCGCCCGCCCTTTTTTATATGGGGTCCCTCTTTGCCGAGGGCCTAGATCCAGAGCCCTCGGCAAAGATTTTTTTTAATTTCTTTGCCGAGGGCCAACATCCAAGGCCCTCGGCAAAGATGTTTTTTATTTCACGCCTGCCATCCCGTTCAAAATATTTGCCGAGGGCCTGCATAACGGGCCCTCGGCAAAGAGTTTTATTTTTTATTTCCAAATTCTTTGCCGAGGGCCTAACGCCGAGCCCTCGGCAAAGGCTGACGGCCGCCAAGGCCCGCCACGCTTCGGCTGAGAGGTCGCCGAGAGGCGGTATTGTGCGAGGGCCCGCCCTCGGCAAAGGTGGGCCTTTGCCGTGGGCCGTTGATTGCCGAGGGTCCGGCCCTCGGCGAACGAGCCGTTGCCGAGGGCGGCCCTCGGCAAAGTCTTTTGCCCTCGGCAATGTTGCTGTTTCCAGTGGTGAATCATATATATGACAAGGGGAATCTGGAATGGTAAAGATAAATTTAATAAGCACAGCAGGAGATAGGGTGTTTTAGTGCTTCTGAACCTAGTTTTCGTACTGTTTCCTTAAGCATGTCGATCACTAGCTAAATGTGAGAAGTGTTGTCACATATAGAAGTTCCAGTGATGATCTCATTATGGATCATCTTTCCTAATATGTATGCTAACGGGTTGATTCCTGTAAAACAATCTTATACGTATTGCTGTATAGCAACACAGTATATAATAGTACATATACACCAAGCCGATATCAGTTGTACTTTTTCATGCTTCCTATCCCAAAATTGGATCATAGATGAAACAAACATATATGTAACCATAAATTGTAGTCATTATTGAATCAATAACAAGGATACAAAGGTAGCACTGAACATTTATCATTGTTCTATTTGGAAGGAAAAAAACTAGAAATATCAAGATTCTATTATTTCAGTTCAGAGACCACTACTTCGAGAACGGCACAGTCCAGAGTTCAGTATTGCTCGATCTATGTCAGCAACGAGCTCACTCCATATCCGAGCGCGGCGAGGAGCTCCAATGTTCAGGCGTTGAGCCAGCTCGCAAAGCTGGGGGACGGCGGCTCCGGCCTGGGACGCAGCCCCATGAAGTCGATCTCCACGGGGGGGTCCATGCCCATGCTGATCGTTCCACCTGCATCGTAGACGACAGGATCCCGCAGTGGCGGGGCCGGAGGCTGCCGCACCTGCACGCGCGGCATCCCGCCGAAGAAGAACCTTGGAGGCGCCACAGGCTGGCCCAGAGCCATCACCGGTGGCGGCAGGAAGAAGGAGGGTGGCAAGACTGGCATCATGCCCGGGCCCGGACCGAATCCCGGCGGCACAGGGGGGAAGGGCACGTCCTGCGCCGGCGCTTTCCCGTGCGACTTAATGTGGCCGGCGAGCGCCCGAGCCGAGGGCCACACCTCGGCGCAGAACTCGCAAACGTAAGGCCCCCGCGGCTGCTCCGGTTGTCGTCCAGCCATGCTTCACCTAGCTAGCTAGCTGGCTGGCGTTCGATCGATCGATCGATCTCTCGGAACGCGGTGTGTGTTGTGTGACGAGCGATGGATCGGAGAAGATGGTTTGCTTTGCTGCTCGCCGTGAGCGGGGGGCGCTGTGCCGTTTATAGAGAAGGGGCAACGGCAGGGGCGGAGCTGGTCACGCCATGCGCACGCCAAATGCCCATCGCGGCACCTACTTCTTTAAGCAGCACTGCCTAGTTTCTGAGGAGTATTTTGGCAGGGTTTAACTGCTGCTTATCTAGTGCCATTCCACGTATACGACGATTGACCAGAATTCTTCATCCAGTGAACCTTTTGTTTTGCATGCAGGACTTGATCGGACGACCGAGAATGCATGGATGTCTTCCCGATCTCTTCTGCAATGTCTCCAGGTTGTTGGTTGGTGGCTCCGGCGTCAAAACCTGTGTCGAGCAAGTACGTACGTACTGCGCTAGCTGACGCCTGACGGCAACCAAATGAAGTACTCAGGACGTAGGAGCAGCCTTCAGGAAGAACCTGCATCTCTTTTTTTTTTGTTCCAAACTTTGTGCCGTGTACGTGCTAATAAGTTTTGCGACATTGTACAGTCGCGTATGGAGATTGATTGTTGTGCACATTTCCTATCCTACAGGTGCCCGAAAGTAAAGATGAACTAGCAACAAGGGAGAAGATGTTCGATCCATGGTTGAGGATGAGTATTGATGGTTGGATTTAGATTAGATGGACGATGTTTGTCGCCTGAAAGGAAAGCAAAAATCAGGCACCTGTGATTTAGAAAACTCATTGTTGTGAGCACTAAAAATTCCCACCTAGGGCTAGGGATCTAGCGAACATATGAACGGGGTGGTGATCATATGGATGCATGGATCGGATTCGCACAATTCTACTACTCTTGGTATGTGTACGACAAACAAAAAAAATCTAAATTTCAAGGGCCACTTTTCCTTGGAATTTTATACAAGTTTCTTTTTTCTTATCTCGGTATAATCTGTGATGTTTGGCTAGAATCAATGAGAGTTTTATCAGAGTTTCATATGCATTTAATAAGTTGCCACATAAACATTTGTTATTATGTGGCAATATTTTTAAGAGAAGAGAGAAGATGCGGGTTTCATGTAGATGAAACTCTCTTGATTATTCGGTTTTTAACTCTAAATGATGAGTCCTAGAATTAAATATCTATGAAACAAAAGAATAAAACTATGCATTAAGAGTAATTGTTTTATCCATTGCATTCTATATTCTTGTAAAAAAATGTTACGAAAATCTTCACTGAGAATGGCGTCAGTAGAAGCTTAATTACGATGCAAATCAGGCTTCCTTTAAAAGAAAAAAAAACAAAGTGTAGCTACACTGCTAGAAGATCAGAAGTCCTGTCGGTGTGGTGGTAGTTTATGATGCTGGTTTTAGCGATGATTTTGAAATGGCCACCTTACGGGTATTTAGTATTTTATTTCAATCGGAATATATGGCGAAAAAAGAACAAGGCGACTTCACTACATGTTGGCTTCTTTGTCCAAACAATTTAAGAACTAACGACAGAAGTAACTTCTCGATCGACCGCTAGCTATAACAGTGTGTTGGAGCTATTAGAGCTATATTAGCATCAAAAGTCTAATTGCTACAAAGGCACTTGAGTGAAAAATGTAACTCAATACTCAGCAATATATATATGTACATGATTAGAAAAACAATATAATATATACTCAACCACCCAGGTTCAAATCCTCTCTGGGACTGAGTATATTACATCTTAGGAAAGTGAGTCTAGCTCAACTGATTGGGTGAGAGATGTAGTCAATGTACCCAACCATCCAAGTTTAAATCCTCTCTTGGACCGAATTTAGGTGTATATTTCTCTTCTTAATGATCAATGAAAAACCACCTAATTCCTCCTAGGTTGAGTCTTGTTTTTTTATATCACATCTTGAGTTGAACTAATTATATATTAGATATATGTACATATGCGTGCATTCTAGGTAATATGCCGCTGCAATTTGAGCTGCTGGAGTACCAGTTCCGTTGTACACAACCAGAATTTTAGACTTCTCCTAATGATGTGGGATTTTTCTAGTGTTTAGCATTCAAAATTTAGTATAAATTTTCCCTACTAAATGCCTCTAGTGAGGATTCTTATGTGCTATGACCAGTGGTAGTGTTTTACTACTACTTTAAAAACAGTAGGAGAATTCCACTATTTTAGCAGTGGTATATGCTAGAATCCAATGTATTCCATGAGTAGGTAATCTTTCCCAAATACTAGAATTCTTTTTTCTGACCGTGTCCAAGCATTTTCATTAAGGCCCTCCTTGACATGTGGGTTTTTTTCATGTTTTCTGTGTTGGTACTTCAAATTAACTACTAGGCATTAGACTCGAGAATGTTGGTCGTTCTATTCTCTTCTTGCTAGCTAAGTGAATTGCTTAAGGCTAGTTTCAGTGCAAGTTTTATTTGTATTAAATAGGTTGTCACATAGGTATTTTTAATGACATATCAGTGTATTTGAAAAGAGAGAAATGAGACTCTTTTGACACAATTACCAACTCGCTTATGAGTCATGAAATTAAACACTTATGAAACTATAGAATGAAACTTTGTATTGAGGGAGAGGGTTTTATCCAAATTTAATTTCATTCTATATGTCTTAAAAATAACGCCATGAAACTATCCACTAAGACTTATGTTTGTTTGTGGGCAATTACGAATTTGTGGCAGCTAATTTTGTGAGGTGAACTCGATCGGCCTTTGTTGAAACAGCCTATTTTGTTTTGACGATCCATATATATATCAAAACTCTAGTTACATGTTGGTTAGAATATCAGATTGGGAATTATTATGCGTAGAATCACGAATGGGTTTTGACCTGGGAGCCGTCTCTAATAGTTTTCTAAGTGGACTTCAAAAGTAAATAATCGTCGAATCGTAGGATGACCAGTACCGATTTTAATATAGACATGGATCCCTTTTTATTTCTTGACTAGATAGACGCTAAGAACATGTTTGACAGAACTCCAAAATAGTTCACAGGTTAAATTTAGGAGGAACTCTGCCAAACAATATATGCAAAAAAAAAGATTCTATGCTAATTCTGCAAAGTGATTATTTGAAATGAAATAGAAGGATAAAAGCTGAAAAAGAGCTCCTCCTG
Source organism: Miscanthus lutarioriparius (assembly GCA_904845875.1). NCBI lineage: Eukaryota > Viridiplantae > Streptophyta > Magnoliopsida > Poales > Poaceae > Miscanthus > Miscanthus lutarioriparius. The sequence continues at coordinate 14,977,287 of CAJGYO010000008.1, forward strand.
ATTAACTACTCGCGCAGATCATGAATCTTCTTACATAAATTTTATCGTACAGAATCATCTCTCAGACAACCACTTTCCACATAGAATTAAGAGCAAAAAAAAGTTGGATCAAACATGCCCAATACTTCACAAATAAAGGTAATAAGTGAGAGGTTGTTGACATATGGATTGATTTTGCTATATAACAACTCTCTCACAGGTAGGGTACAACTCGACTAGATGAGAACACACATTACAGAGGAACAAAAAAACATAAAGCTAAAGATGTTGGAGACCGTAGAGAGTAACAGGATTGATTCCTCTGCTATCGGCTTTACGGGACTTTGTTACTGGCAAGTGGGTCTAATGAACATTAGACCCATCTGTCAGTGACAAAAACCACCATGAAATTGACTCCATAGACGACTCATCACTTGACACATTAGAGAAAAACACAAAAACTAAAAGCTAAAGATGTTGAAGACTGCAGAGACTAACAGGATTGATTCCTCTGCTACCGGCTTTACAGGACTTTGTCACTAACAAGTAGGTCTGATGAACATCAAAAACCCATCTGTCAGTGACAAAAAGTCACCCAGAAGTTGACTCCATAGACGACACATCACTGAAGACTAACATGACCATAGGACTGGATAGCTGTAACTAGAGCAGATGATTTTCATTCCATGCATTCGTTCACAAACGCCACTACCTGCTGGCCGATCGAGGATGACTCCGGCCGGCACGACTCCGTGCTGCTTTCACCGGCGGCCAAGAGTTGAGAGGATCATCATGTAATTTGAGTTTGACCATGTCCTCGTCCCCGGGCTTCACATAGTTCCAGTAAGCACCAGCGTATGTCCACGGTTCCGGAGGAGGGGCCGGATTAGCATGCAGATCTGGCGAGTTAGCACCTTCGCTGCCCACGACGATGGGCAGGACACGAAGACAAGAGATAGTACACTTCCACACCAGCGACGGCGCGCCACCAGGCTGCTGCTGCAGCATGCCCATGGTGACCTTGAAGTGGTGCTCGCAGGAGCAGACAAGCAGCCGGGCCGGCGTGGCACCCGGGCCCCGGGGATCGCGATACAGCAGCCCCACCGGCGGCGGCGTGAGAAGATTAAGGGTGATGGGTACGGGGGGCGCCGGGTAGACATGCCCCGGGACAGGATTGAGGGAAGGGACCTCATGCGCGGCGAAGCAGAATGCGCAGTTGCAGTAGGCGCAGATCACAGGTCGGTCGACTTGGCGCGGGGGCCGGCTGGCGTCCGGAGGCGCCAGGGCGTTGAGGTCCAAGTCGGGGCCTTCCGAACGTATCATCGGGATCCGGCCGTGGGTGCGCAGGTAGCTGTTGATCGCCTTCCCGGCCGCCACCACCGCGCGGGCGCTACTTTCGACCACCTGACTCGTCACCTCCTCGACGGCGGCGACCGGTTGCCCGTCTTCAGGACGAGTCGGGGTGACCGGCGCGCCAGCACGGACTACCTGCAAGACAGAGTCAGTCTGCTTCCTCCCCGGCTGCGGCGGCGGCACGGACGTAGATGAGCCGGAGTCGGAGATGGTGTCGGGGTCGGCGGGCGCCGGGATCACGCAAGCGGCCGCCGTGTTTCTCCTCATCATCTCTCTCGGCTCACGACGGTGGCTTCGGTGGCTGCTCGAAACCGAAGGCTCCTCTACTTGCCGTGGTGGCTGCGAATGCGAACGGTGGCTGCCGTGGTGTGGTGTGGGGTGTGGTGTGTCACGCCTGGCACTTATGCAAGCGACGCGTGAGGATGATGGGCACTGGAGATGGCGCTGGCTGCAGGCCGCGGGGTGCTTGTTTTCGAAGGTCAAAACGGTGGGCTCTCCTCTCTCCAAGGGTCCAAGCACCAAATCTTCTCCTATGGTGTGAGTTGGAGATCGATATACAGATTTGTCTCCACTCAGTGAAATGAATTGCTAGAGGCCGCCAGTTAGTTGACGACAGCGCCAAACACTAATCCAAACGAAAATTTCAAAATTTTCGTCTTCCCTCCTGATATACACGGTGAATAGTTTTGAAAACAAACTGTGCCAAATCAATCAAATACAACATGGCTGGGCTGCCTCCGGGCGGGCATCAAATATTGTCCCGCCTCTCTATTTTCCCCCAAAAAATGACAAAGAATTTTGCTGAGACTTTTAGAAAAAAAAAAAGACAGTTTATTTTATAAAAAAGAGAGAGAATTAGCTCAGTTTATAATAAAAACTGAGTTTGAACATCATATAACTAAGGGTGTCTCACACCTCTATAAACAACTCCGATACGACTCAACTAAAAATACATGGGTTTAGTAAAAAAAAAACAAAAATAATCATGTTTATGACCATAACTTTGTTGGGACAAACAACTCAAGGGCAACAGCTAGCTTACTGGACAAGTAGGGGGATCTACACTCCACAGTTCCCACACAAGCCTCTAAACAAACGACTAATCCAGTCCAACTAAAGCATAATGGCTAAGAGCATGGCTAATAATACAGTCAGTCGTTAATTGTATGTATATTTACAGCTCATCTATCAGTCCACTCATATAGTAGTTGGCTAATAAGACATACTTCGTCATTAATGCATGACCCACTTACTTCTCTCATAAAGTTTCTTAGAGATCGTGACTTACAGCTCACTCCCCCCCCTCTCTCTCTCATATTCACCTCATCATAAGAGCCACTTACAGTCCTTTATTATATTTGCTATAACGCAATTTGCTCATGACGGGATCACTAAGGCCTCATTGCAAAATTTCATCAAACTAAAACAACAAAGCAGCTCCAAATTCCTAGAAAAGCCATGACATTTGTCCTCATTGCCATTCTGGCCACACAAAATTAGGTTTTCATCAGGTGAGGTCCCTATTTGAGCTCGGAGGTATGGAGATAGAGTAGCAATGTTACAGAAGTGCCTCAAGGTTGTGGCGCCAGCAGGCATCATCATTGTCAATAATGTTAGGTAGAAAATTTTGGATTTCGTCCAACGAGCCCTCAACCCCTCACAATCAAGACATGAGAACTGCCCCTATCCACCATCACCATCATCGAGCCACCACCAAAGGGCAAGGAGAGGAGCAAATCCAAACTCTCTTTTCGCTCTCTGGTCTTTCAAGTTGTCATTTTACGTAGAGAAATCTATCCTAGAAGCAGACTCACCCTGATTGGTTGGTGGTCAAAATTTGGTTGCGAAAACTTGGGCAACCCAAGTTTTTGGGTTTCATTTGGTTTGCTACCAAAATTTTCCAACCTCTCATATTTGGTTTACCAAATCTATGGCATATATTTTTGTCCAACTTTTGATAATTTTTGCTTGCCAAATCTTTAGCATAGCAAATTTTGGTAGCCAACCAAGCAAGCTCTTAAGCAAATTCCTACTCAGAATGGCAAAAGGTAGCAAAATTTCAGTGTCAAGAGCCTGAGTACTCATCGATGTAAAGTTTATTCTATGTTTACATAGGTTTGGGTAGCGGTTCTGTTCTTTCAAGAGGCGGAGGGAAGGAGACAAACACCCTAAGATTGCAGTTTTCCTTTAATACCCCTCTAGTTATTATACTAATCAAGGTATTTAAGTGAATTGGTCTTCTTTTTATTTAGTGAAAAACACAAATTTGTTTGAGTAACGAAATGCTACAAGTGTTGTAATCTCCACTAAAGTGAAGCTTATGCGTGCATACAATTCTCTATTTTTTTGCCGTTGACAATGCCCCCACCCCCTGTCAAATTCCTGGCTTCGCCCATGCTTGGATTACTGAATGTTTGATGTATAGTATCGACGAAATTCCATATACACTAATTAGTATATAGTCCAATGATCTATTCATTCAAGTACGAGTTCAACCATAAAAATTTACAGATATTACGCACCATGCATGATAGATGATAAATCAACTGTTCAATCAGAATGAGAGGCAACATGTGACACTTCCATACATGTATAGCAGTCACAACTGATGCCGAGAGTACTGGTTACGGTGAGCTTTAGAAGCTTCAGGACTACACTTTGATAAGATATCAGAGGCGCCATGCTGGAACAAGTATACAGCCATCATAAAAAAAATGCCCGAATAATAATAACATGGTGAAAATCTCAAACTTTACATGGTCTTGATATTCAGTTCACTGTTTCAAAAGTTCAACAGAATGCAAGCCTATAAGAAAAATTGACAAACATGCTAAAAATCACAAAATAGATAGTCGCTTCCATCTAGCAAATCTCTGAATGTCTGGTGTGATAGTGCAATTATCTGAAAAATCATGTTACTCTTCATGAATCTATTTTTTCTCTCACAACAGGAACATATCAATTAATCTTTAATACTTGATCAGGATGATATCTCTTCATGTTATTTTAACCGGGGCAATCAATTAATCTCTTGATCACTCCCCTACGTCATCTGAAAAAGCCGCCACTGCCGCTCCTTCTTCCCTCCTTCCTCTCCGACGACGCTGCAGGTGGCAAGGAGAGCACCCAATCCCTTGATAAGCAGTTTTTAGATTTAAGGCATGTTTGGTACAGCTCATTTTCACTAATAAAGCTGTTTTTTTTTAAACAGCTTCATGAACAACTTTTAGGTGAAGCTGAGTTGTTTTGGAAAAATTGTTTGACAAAACAGTTTCACCAACAACTTCATGCATGGATGGAGAGAGAGAAATGAAAGAGAGCTAGGATAAGCTACTTTTTTCAGCTTCATCTCAACTCATGTCTTTTGAGAGGAGGAGAAAAACAGCTTTATGGGTGAAGTTATTTTAGAAATAAGTGTTTAACAAATAAAACAGCTCACAACAACTCATGAAGCTGTTGTGAGCTATGCCAAACAGGCCCTTAGATTGCTTAGGTACAGTCTAAATAATTCCACTAGTGAAATCATCACTGATGTTTGGCCAAAAACTTGTTACGACTTTGAAGATGTTACTGTTGTGGGAGTTGTTTTCATATGGTGGGAGTTGTTTTTATATGCAGGAGATCAGTTTGTAGTTACTGTCTACAAGAGTAAGGGTGTTCATGGTACTGTGAAATATTAATTTTGGTTCGTCGACCTTATCTTTGATGGTCCCAAAAAGGAAATCAAGCATCCAACTCGACAAATCAAGGGTTAGAGGTGTTGAATTTGCAGCATGTGATGTAACCGACGATTCAATCACCAATATTTTTTTCATCGCTTCATATGTGTTTTGGTCTGGTTTTAAAATTTTGGATCTTGCAACATGTCTAATGTTTTAGGATTGGTCGGGGATTCTCCAGTATAAAGAGAATATCCTGGGTTCAATGTTTGATGAGGCTCTATTTATCTGAAACATCGCCTGCGTGGACCAAAGCCACTATGGAAAAAGAAAATGAAAGGACTTGACAGGGTATTGTTTCTTCTTTATTTTAGGTTATTTCATATATATAATTTGAGAATGCACTGTGCTAGAGTTTTATTATAGTTCTCCCTTCCCTTGGAAAAAACAGGAACCACATATACAACACAATGATCAGAACGAACCAAAGAAGCATATTCAGACATTCAGTCATATCCTACACTCCTATGTGATGAACAGACAAGGCAAAAACTAACAATTGTCCACTTTCTACATGGAAATCAAATAAGTCGAATCAACAAATTATCTTATGCTTGTGATGGTCCTTTGTGATTTACGGCGCAGTAGATGTTTTTAGCAAGCAGTAATCAGCCACAACCACAAGGCCACTGTCCATCTTCTAGGGAATTGACACGACACTGAAGGCTGTTTGGATGAAGACGTGAGAATCTTGCCTGTCCCAGGCGTTGGATGCACCTGGGCTACATTCAAACAAGACCTTAGTAGTTTCACCACAAAAATTGTTATTCATTTCCTATGGAACCATACAAGTTGTTAATATAAACCAAAAAAATATATCAGCTACCACACCATGAAAGCAGTGAATGATTATGTTTACAATAACAGTTCTACTTGAGTTTTTTTTTTAAAAGCTACAATGATCTTGTACTTCATCTATGCTAAATAATGCCAAAATCACCAACAAAGTGTCGAAGTTTTAATAGTTAAGATTACATCTATGTTGGTTTTAGGCTGAGTATATAAATAAACTAGATATCCTGTGAAACAATTATGCTACCAACTGAACATTTCTGTGTTCCTGATGCCACAAATAACTGTGCAACAATTCAAACATAGAGTTCTTCATCTAAAGCCTGCAGTAGTTAAGTTTCAGAGATCAACATATGTTAACTGTCAAATCATGAGCAAAAGATACAGGTGAAGTATGCATCAGCCAGGAAGTAAAATTACCGGATATGTGCTAAAGCAAAATGCCAACAGTAGAAACTGGACAAGTGAAGTGTGTATCAAGTAGGACGTAGAAGCTGACAAGCTAAAACAAAATGGTGACAGTAGAAACTGAAACAGAAGATGTATGATAACAACAACACCCATATCAGAGGAAGAGGATGCCACCAATGGATAACCATACTTTTTAGCAAAATTTTGTATGAACTCGAGTCTGAACCTTGTTGCTTAATCAAGTGACAACATTGAGATTCTTTACTTAGTTCAACACAATAAAACTACATATCTGCGTGTAAAGAAGAGTGAATTTGGATATATTAGTATGTAACACAATGTTCATCATGCATGATGTAACACAAAAAATGATGTAGCACAAAAGGTTTCCACATATAATAAGAGTAAATGCGGATATATTACAACTTCACCAAAACTTAGTAATAGAGTTGATCAATCATAGAGAGAGATCATAGCACATGAAGCCTGAAGCTACGACATAACCATGTTAATAGCATAGCCTTACCTGTGATTTGATGCCACATCCAGCACTTCTAAATGCATTACACAAACTCAAGAGACCAATTACTACTTATTAGTTTACCAAAAAATGCCAGTTCAATTTCAAAATTTAACATCTAGCATTTACTGATTGGACTACAATCGGCTGCTTTCTATTTACATTTATAAGTGCGGTAAAAGTAGAAACCGTCACAGCTTTAGCAAAATGTAAATAGTCCTCCAGTCATCAAAAGATGGCATTAGGCAGGATAATCAATGCAAATTTGCACTAATTATCCTGTCCTAAAGTCATCTTTTGATGCAGTACTACAGGAAGTTTAATTCCAGATATGACATTAATGAACTATGTGTCGCGCATGAAGCTAAAACGTAAGCATGCAATGACCTAATATTTACTACCTATGGATGTCATATCAAACAAGAAAATATGCACAGAATGGTATGACGACGGGCTTTACTTCGAAGGAAGTACAGAGGAGATCGAGGAGCGTGAGAGCGTGCAAGGGTTCGGCGGGCAGGAGCCGTGATTGCGGTGGCAAGAGATGACGATGAACAGGGAGACGCCGGGCGCCCAAGGGTGACTTGTAGTCACAATCCCAAGCTAATTGTTTCCTTAATGAAGTTGGACTCTTATAGTCCTTACAACTCGACCCTGATACTTGACTCTGGACGTTAACCAACTCGACTATTTACTCCTATGAATCTGGACCAAATCTTCTAAGACTCTAACCCAAATCTGCTAGGACTCTAGATGAGCCTGAATACGACAGCCGATGGTGACCACGTTCCACCTATCCCTGGTCCGGTTCAGGCCCTTCTGTTGTTGCGCCTTGCATAAGTCTTCCCCACCATAACACAGAAAGTTCGCAGTAGCAGACTATAAGCATTATTATAATTACTTTCGTTTCAATTTTCAAACTTCAATGACCAGCATGTGCTGCATCCTAATAACATTGCCTGCTTTCCCCTGGCACATTAGTATTGCATCCTTTCTAGCCTCTGGTAGATGAACTTGCAATGTAAACATTTCCAAGCATCAATAACATGTATAAACACAAAGGATCACATAAATAGCATGAACACAGCACAAACATAGACAGCAAAAACACATGCAAGCTGAACTTAGTACTAAATGCAGTACTGATAATCTGATATTAGAGTTTGCATCCGCATCATCCATGGCAGATAGCAAGAAGGGACCAAGCATCATGTTTGAGGAGAAGGGGGGAGCAAGCATAGAAACAGCATTGAAGAGAAAAAAAAGAAGTACTATGCAGAATCAAAAGCTAGCCAGGATTACATCGCCTGAAGCAAGTGCCTATCTCCCAGCATAAAGAATTACAAATAAAGGAATGGAGAACACAAGAAAATCTCTAGAATTCCTCTAATCAAATAGACACACCAGCTTGGAAAACAGCAATAACATGTGATCAGTCTATACGACTAATACGAGTATACCAGATGATATGAAACAACGATAATTGGTATCCAACTTTCTTACCAACATGAATTTCAATCGTGTTGCTTAATTAATTAACAAGACTGATAATCTTACCTGGTTTAACACAACAAGACGTACTACTTTATTTTCAATATTGTTTAGCATATAACACAATGTGACACATGAATGCCTGAGTAAATGCAGAAATATTATAGGTTTGGCAAAAAGTGAGCAACAGAGTTGTTCATCAGAGAGATGTTAAACTATGCATGCATGAATCTTGGAAATGTTAATAACATAACCTTACCTGTGCTTTGACACCACATCCAACACAACTGGATTGCAGGAAGAACTAGGGAGGCCAATTACTACTCGCTAAAACAGTGTCACTTCAATTTCAAAATTTAACATCTAGCATTTTTATACATATTGCTTGGTCGCTTCTACAATCTGCTGCTTGTATTAACATCTATAAACTGCTGTAAAGGCAGAAATGCTGCAACTTCGTAGAAATGTAATAGTCCAGAAATTTTATTTCCAGATATGCCATTTATGCACTATGCATTATGTATGAAGCTATAAGCTTATGGTATGAATGCAATTACTGAATATTAAATATGATCATAAAATGACCTAATATGCATGTATAGATGTCATATCTGACGCAATCAAATATACCACAGGAAGTTCACAGAGAGAAACTATAATCTTACTATAATAAGCTAGGTTCCATTTCAAAGTTCAATGTCGTGTGTGAAATAACATGACTACTTTGCCCTGGCACATATAATGACGTACTCCTAAGAAGCAAGTACAGTATGGATTCTCACACTAGTTGTCCGTACATCATGAAACAATTGTTTTAAATTCCATATGTTCTACTAACAATCTATGCCCTGTGTAGGGGCGGACCTACAGTCACCCCAGAAGGGGCAGCACAGAACCTCACTTAATTCTTGTCCCCCATACCCATAGTAAATCACAAATTTCCACCATAGGTGTCCCTGCTTCGCACAATCATAAGGCCCTCAGCTAGTGCTAAACTAGCTTTGGATAGCATGCCCATGCTCAGTATTCTTGCTGGGGCCCCCTGGCCCTGTGCATGAAACTGCAGTAATCAGGCATTACTTGTGCTGTGATTTCACATGTATAACATTGCACTGTTAGCAATTTACATGAAATTTGATTGCTCCATCATCCTCTACACACTAGTACTACATGCTTTCTAACCTCTGGTGCGTCAACTTGCAAGGAAAAACAGAAGCCTATTTCCAAGCATCAATAAAGGATCACATCAATAACATGTAATAAACTACTATAACCAACAATCAAACAGGTGAACTAAGCTTAGTACTGAATGTGGATTATGTCACTAATTATCTGAACATCATAAGGGGTGGAACTACAGTCAACCGAGCAGGCGCCCAGATTCTCACTTAATTCTTGGCCCACATAGTATCACAAATTTCCACCATAGATGACCCTGCTTCGCATTAATCATAAGGCTCTCAGCTAGTGTGAAACTAGCTTCGGCTAGCATGCCCCTGCTCCTTTTTTCTGAACCTGCCCTGGCCCTGTGCATGAAAATTGAAACTGCGGTGATCAGGCATTACTTGTGTTGTGGTTTCACATGTATAACATTGCACTGTTAGCAATTTATATGAAATTTGATCGCTCCATCATCCTCTGCACACTAGTGCTATATGCTTTATAACCTCTGGTACATCAACTTGCAATGAAAAACGGAAACCCAACTCCAAGCATCAATAAAGGATCACATCAATAAAAAAAAGGGCGTACCTAGTGCAGAGAGCTCCCGCTCTGTGCGGGGTCTGGGGAAGGAGTGTTAGTGGCAAGCCTTACCCTCGCCTGTGAAATGCGAGGAGACCGCGACTTGAACCCGGGACCTTCCGGTCACAGGCGGTAAGACTCTACCGCTTGCACCAGGCCCGCCCTTCCAAAGGATCACATCAATAACATGTAATAAAACTAATATTACCAGAAATCAAACAGGTGACCTAAGCTTAGTACTAAATGTGGATAGATATCAGAATTCAATTTTTACAAATTGCATCATCCATGATGCATGGCAAAAGGAACAAAATACAGAAACAGGGTTAAAGACTAACATAGTAATATTGAGTAAAGATAAGCTACACCCAGGACTTATTCATCTGGAAAACTGCCTACCTGGTAGTATGGACGACAATCGACGGTGCAAACAAATTACTGATGCACAGAAAATAAAACACTAGCATTCTTAGCGCCAGATGGAAAAATGATATAAGGAAGTTCAAAATAGGGATTTATAACACACAATCATATTATATTAGCATAATAATGATATGAAATGACTAGAGCACCTGATGCTGCAAAAGACAAAGCAACTGCTATTTTAACTAAGAAATTGTTGGCAAATATCATAATCAAGTAGTCAGCAGTTCAATAAACATTTAAACACACATATCATCACATCAAACCATCAACGACGTGAACTAAATGGTACCAAAGCCAAAAACTAACGCAACCTTACTGCTAAACTCATTGAAATTATAGTCCAAACTTTGCCCTATCCATGACAGCGACAGGTTCCAAAATCACAGAACAGATTCACAGGACCAACAGCATACTATTCAGAAGAGCAAACAGACAGGTCATCATGTCGCCATCCCCTTCACTCGGCCTTGTGTCGGCGGCGGCGGCGGCGGCCTCCTCCACCTTCTCCTCCAACTCGTCCACCTTCTCCTCGACCTTCTCCTCCACCTCGGCCGGGGCCGGCGGCGCGGACGGCTCCGCTGGTGCGGGCGCCTTCTCCTCCTCCGCCTCGGACGCAGCGGCAGGCGCAGGGGCCTCCTCCTGGTCGGGGTCGCGGGCGGTGTCGGTGGAGCGGGAGACGGCGGCGCGGAGGCGGTCCATGAAGGGCCTGAAGGCGGTCTCCACGGTGACCCATGCGAGCACGAGCCCCCCGGCGACGATCACCACCGTCTTCAGGGCGCTACCCTCGCGCTGGCCTCCACCTCCCTTCGCCATGGGTGCTCGCGGGTCGCTGGTGACGGATGGGTGGCGTGATGCGCGTGTGATGGGTGCCGCGGGCGCCGGGGGTTTGGGGGTTCTACGCGCGTGGGGAAAACAACGGGAGGCTTTTCCTGTATGCCACCTCGTTCTTATAAAAAGTTCACCACTAAAAACTTTATGGGGACCACGTTATTCATCCGATTGATTTTCATCTATTGGTCTGATCATGAAAAATATACAAAATGCCCCTTTCAATCCTCCCCACGATTATTCTATCCGCTCTTCTATTATATTTCCACCGTTGTCATGGACGTAACCCTGACATATGGGCTCGATCCTCGAAAAATGTCCAAATGTCCTCCTTTCTCTCCCAATATGGCTGAGGGGGGTGAATAGCCTATTTAAAAATCTATAAACCAACTAAAGCAATTTGATTAGTATGACAAATAACGAAAAGCAAACTTGCTCTAGCTCTACAAGGGTTGTAAGCCACCTATCCAACAATTCTAGTTACTATGATCACTAGACACACAATTTACTAAGTCGTTACTCACTAAGAGCTCTCACACTTATTACACTAAAGAGCTTCACTAAATAAACTTAAGCTACAAAGCAAGCTCTCAATTCTAACTACACTAAAGAGTTTACTACAACTAGTTTACAGGTATGTAAATGAGTAAGGTGATTATACCGCCGTGTAGAGAAGTGAATCAATCACAAGATGAATACTAACTCAATCACCGGAAGAATACCAAAGGGCAAGAGACAACCAATTTTCTTCCGAGGTTCACGTGCTTGCCAACAAGCTACATCCCCGTTGTGTCGACCAACACTTGGTGGCTCGGCGGCTAAGAGGTGTTGCACGAACCTCGTCCACACAATTGAACATCGCAAGAACCTACCTACAAGTAAGGTAACTCAATGACACGAGCAATCCACTAGGGTTACATTTCGGCGCTCCGCCGGGGAAGGTACAAGTCCCCTCACAATCACCGGAGATGGCCACGAACAATCACCAACTTGTGCTAATTCTCCTCCACTATACCAAGCCGTCTAGGTGGTGGCAACCACCAAGAGCAACAAGTGAATCCGACAGCGAAACACAAACACCAAGTGCCTCTAGATGCAATCACTCAAGCAATACACTTGGATCCTCTGCCAATCTCTCAAAGATTATGAATCAATGATGGAGATGAGTGGAAGGGCTTTGGCTAAGCTCACAAGGTTACTATGTCAATGCAAATGGCCAAGAGAGTGAACTTGAGCCGGCCATGGGGCTTAAATAGAGAGCCCCCACGAATAGAGTCGTTGGCTCTCTGTTCACTAGAAATCGGAGACCTTGCCCGGCAGATCGGGACACAGGACCCGGCGTTCGGGTCACACGATGCACGCCACGTGGCCCCCGCTTCAAATGTTGATCGCCAAGTCAGCGGTCAGCGGTGCATAAGTTGTGGCCGGACGACCGGACGCTCAAAGTGACCGGACGCAGGACCCCAGCCGTGATGTTGAGTCCGATCACCACCGACCGACTCGCTTGTCCGCCTCCTCTGGGCACCGCCACAGGGAGCGAGACCATCTTCTTTTATAATTGATCGGACGTTGCTCCCAAAGATTCATTGCACTATGTGAAACCCATCTTTTTACTGCAGAGCCCGTGGTTCATTTGAAATGTCCGGTTTTACAACTTACACTCCATAAAACACATAATGTGTATCACCTTTGTGCACGTGTGTTAGCATATTTTTACAAGTATTTTCAAAGGTGTTAGCTTTCCACTAGATTCTAAATGCATATGCAATGAGTTAGAGCATCTAGTGGCACTTTGATAACCACATTTCGATACGATTTTCACTTCTCTTAATAGTACGGCTATCGATCCTAAATGTGATCACACTCTTTAAGTGTCTTGATCACTAAACCAAAAAGTTCATATCAATTTCACATTTACCTTGAGCTTTTTGTTTTTCTTTCTCTTCTTTTCCAAGTCTAAGCACTTGATCATCACCATGGCATCACCATTATCATGTCATGATCTTTATTTGCTTCACTACTTGGAGTAGTACTACCAATCTCATAATCACTTTGATAAACTAGGTTAGCACTTAGGGTTTATCAATTCACCAAAACTAAACTAGAGCTTTTATACGGCCGTGGGGCTCTAGCCCTACTCTTCTCGTAGGATGGCCAAGAGAGGTGGGTGGGCGGGCGCCCACGGCGGAAGGAAGGGGCCGGATGAGGCCGATGGCCACGTTGAGCCCATGGACGCGCACGCGTCGATGGAAGAAGGAGTGGGAGAGTGTGAAGGGAGCGCCGTGCGAGCAAAGGGGGAAAGCGGCTATGAGGTGGGAGGTCACCGGGCCGGGGATGTTGGCGCCCGACTCCTGCAGGTCCGGGCGGGAGAGCGAGAATCGATGGACTTGTACAAGAAATCTGAGTAGGTCTGCCACGTTGGCGGGCGGGAGGAAGGAGGCGAGCTTGGCAACGGTGTCGAAGAGCTTCCTAGAGACGGACAGCGGGGCCTTGCGGGGAGGCCGAGAGGAGAGCAGCAAGCAGAGCGAGGGATCGCATGGCGGGCGGCCAGCCGGTGTAGGAGGATGATGAAGGCGATGAGGCGGTGCAGCCAAGCTGACGGCCGCGATGGGCGCGAGGGCGCCAGCAGAGCAAAGCGAGCGCGAGGCTCGCCCGTCAAGCGCCTGGACCTGGGACCCGAGGGCGTGGAATCATTGCTCCGTCTTGCGCCAGCGCCTGGTTAATGCCGGGAGGTGAGGGAGCGCCGCGGCGGGCGCCAGGACCGGCCACGTGGCCTTTTTTTTTTGATCCATGGGAACCTGTGGCGCAGCGAGAGGGGAGCGAGGAGGCGAATCAGGAGGCCGTCTGGGATTTTTTTTTTTAAATGGCGCGTGAGAGAATGAGCTTCCTCTACCATGTCGACGAGAATAGCTTCCTCTACCACGACGCCAGATGAATGAAGATGAAAGGATGAGGAGGAAGACGGTGACTAGGTCACTTGCGCTTTAGCCCCACCGGCCGGAGAGAGAAAGGGAGAGGATAGGTTATGAGAGAAGGGTATTCTGCACATTATCACCGGTCGGCCCGTATGTCGTGGTGCCAAACGGTGGAAACCTAATGGTAAGCGAACGGGAATGGCGTAGAGAATAAGGAAGTTTAGTGTTATGGCACCAGGGTCCGTATAAATTTTTTTAGTAGCATATAGAAATGGAGCATCTTTCGTAATGGCACGGGGGGAAAAGCCTCAAACAACGGCGGGGAGGGGGGAAGCTTTTTGTCTTTGCACTGTAGCGCACGAAAGGGAAGGCCGGAGGAAGAGGACAAGCCGAGGGACGGAGGAGAGACGAGCCGTGACCACCTGTCCAACTGACCTGGACGGGGTGGAGGTGGAGTGGGCCGCGCGGGCTGTGTGGTACGGGGGCGGCCGCTCCCGGATAGGCCATGGGCTGGCTTTTGGAGCGGTGGCTTCAGCTCGAAACTGATATTGGGCTGGATTTCGCGAAGGCCGCGAAGAAGATTGGAAGAATTGGGTTGGGCGTCCACCCATTCGCCTGGCCCGGGTAAGAAAACGTCGGTGGCCTTTATTATACGAGGAAAAGGCAAGGTTGGGTTGGCTTTCCTTCCAAATTCCATGGACCGCCGCCGCCGCCGCCGCCGAATTCACGTCCGTTTCCCGGGGCTCCACCGATTCCTTCCATCGGAGCGCTGCCGAACCATCCATTTTCTCGTGGTGCACTGCTCGACTGCACGTCCATCGGACTTGTCGTAGGTGACAGAATTGACCGCCTACCTGTTCACATGTGACGCTTCACCTTCTGTTGTGCTTGCTACTACTTCTGGTACTGGTAGCGGTAGACAGGGACTCGAGAGAATAGTATGTGTCGTTCTAGAAACGAAATTGAAGTGAAATTGGCGTTCGAATCCATGTCTCGAAGACATCGTGAGACCTTCTACGATGACTAACGTCGACGAATTCTCAGCCTGGGCAAAAAAAACCAAAACCAAAAAACCGAACCGAAAGAATCGGAATCGAAGCCGAAAGAACCGAACCAAAAATTTGGTTTCTGATATTAAGGAACCGAAATAACCGAAGAAAATTCGGTTCCTACTCTTGGTTAACCAAATTAACCAAAAGAATCGAATTATATGTATTATACTCCACTTACTTGTATTTTGTAAGATTATGTTTGGTTTATATGTGGTGTTTCATATTTGAACTATTGTATATTTGTGTTACTATATTGCTATTGTTCCTAATAAATTATTATTATTAAAAATGAATATAGTGTTGTATAAATTTGCCTTAGAACACGTACATTTATTGTTTCTCTTGACCTCTTTTGAAAAAGTTCGGTTAGTTCAGTTAGAACCGGAACTAAAACCGAACTAAAATAACCGAGAACAAAATAGTCGGCTCTGAGAATTTTTAGAACCGATTGGTTTCTATTTTCTAAGAACTAAATTTCTTTAGAAACCCATGGTTCCATGAACCGGGGGTACCGGCGGCAACTCTCGTCTGAGAATATTCTCCTAGCTGCTGCTTAGGTTGACAGACATTTTATGAGAAAAAGCTGCTTTGCGTTGCATACACTACTATGGTTCCATGAACCGGCGTGCACCGACACACCGATACATGGCAACTGTTTACGTCTTCGAGAATATTCTCTAAAACCAAAATAGTGCTGAGACTCAGGTTGACAGACATTTCATCTCATGAGTTTTCGTAAGCTTTTCCAGCTGTTTTTGCGTTGCATTGACCAACTACTACTTCCAGGCTTCCAGCAAACGCGTGCACCGACACCGATACATGGCAGAATGTTTACAGGTTAGACTGTCTTCGACAATAAACCAAAATAGTTGGTAGGAGACTCATAATCAATATCCAACAGAATATCTATGCGGGAGATCTATTTTAGGTTGTTTGAGAGACCATCTCTAAATATAAGATCCTCTCTAAGTTTGCGATCAATTCTCTTTTGATCTTAAAACCTATAGTTTAAAGAAGAAGATTTCTTTATGTTTTGGATCTTATTGTTGAAGAAGTTAGTGAATAGTTAAAGAAGATGACGAATATGTATTAAATCTTTTACGTGTAGCGCTAGCAAAAGACGAATAGATCTTATATTTATTTGAAGCGTTGAATTTGGAGATAGCCTAGTTGGCATGGCAGCCGCTGAAAAGACATATCAGATCTGGGCTGAGACTCTGAATGAAGGCATATCACTACTCAAGAACAGAGGAGCACAATTTGCATTAGTTTTATTTACCGCTGGAGGCAAAAACAGTACAAAATCAACCAAACATTGGACATTTACATCGTCCAAAAGAACCCAAAAGAATATAAAGAACGGGCATATAACACATCTTCAACTCTACAGGGGCACTAGATCTACACAGCACAGGATGGTAAAACCTACATTCCATTTCATTCATCATCGATTCACCGAGCTACTTGTTTTCACTTATAACGGTACAGCGATATCTTCACCATCGATCTCACGCACCTGTGGAACCTGAATCTTCTTCTTCTCGTGCCTCTCACCGTTCTCCGTTTCTGAATCTGGAGGAGATCGGCTGCAAACGGCACCAGCAACCGCGACGGCTCCTTAGTGCGCCATGGCGTGGCTGGTGTGGTGGAAGCTCTGCCGCTGTGCGTAGGCGAACGCCGCCGCCGGCTTGCACTGGACGTTGTGCACCGCCGCCGCCGAAGACGGCAGGGACGACTGCTTGTGCGTGGTGGGGAGCGAGTGCGTGGACATGACGAGCCGCCGGACGCCGGAGCGCATCTTGTAGAGGATGTGGCCCCAGCTGCCCCTGCTCTGGCGGCCCAGCGCGGCGACCTCCTCCTCGTTCATCTCGAGGTCCCCCGCGAAGCCGGGCTTCTTGGAGAGGAGCCAACCGACGCCCCACTGCCACCACTGCCTCAGGGAGCCGCCTCCCGCGGCGAACGCGGCGCCGAGGGAAGGCGCCGACTTGGAGCGCCGGAACGCCCACTCGGCCGACGCGGAGGAGATGGGCTGGATCTTGCCCGAGAAGGAGGACAGCCGCTTCCTCAGGCCCATGAGGTGGCTGTCCTCCTTGCCACCACCGCCGCCCTGGAAGGTGGGCAGCTCGTCCTTGAGCGGCCTGGTCGGCAGGAACCTCGCCTTCTGGATGTTCTCCAGGATGGTGGCCATGGCCGGACCGGATAGAGGCAAAGCAAGCAAAGCAAAGAGCCAAAGAGAAGAGGACGGAGAAGGTCTCAAGCTTTCAAGAGGGCAAATGGCCTTCTCGTCGTGCTCTCTCACCCCCAGATCTCTCGCTTCCTTCTCCTTTTGGTGTGGACAGAGGATGGATGAGGAAGGTGAGGGGGAGGTATGTGTATGTGATGGCGCGGTGTTTGTGTTTGTGTCGCAGCCACAACAGCTTGCCTCCGCCACGACAGGCTGGCTTTATTCATGCATGAGGGGGACACGAACGAGGTGTGCAGTTGAAAGTTCCTCCTCTAGTAGCTTTGTGAATGAACAGAAGAACATGCTATAGCGCGAGGCGACGTGAACGAATTACCAAATCTTTTTTTTTCTGAGGATCGCGCTCGCGAGTGGCAAGCCTGTGGCTTGCTCCTCCAGCTTTCGACGAATCAGGCAGCTCAGATACACCGGAGCCGTGTTGGCCCAAAAATGATGCGTTCGTTGTCTAGCAGCTAAAAAATCTTTTTTCTCCTCCGACGACGAATCAGGTGCAGGCCGTGTTGATAAATGATGGCCACCTGCTGGTGCGGGCAGGCCTCGATTTGACGTCCACCAAGTGGTGTGCTGTCCGGCTCTGTGTGACTCGGTTCAGGCGTTCAGCAGCTCATGCCACCAACTCATCTGATCTGAACAGCGGCCGTCTGATTATTGTCGTAACAAACATGTGCCTCTTCGGGCTAACAACATCAACTTTAAATTCCTTATAAAAAAATGAACTTCAAATTGTTTTTTTTTATAAAGGAACTTCAAATTGTTAGCGTCCTTCGATGAAATCGAATGCTTTTATTTTTTTGTCTTTCACACAAGCGGTGCGGCCATGCCGCTATCAAAAACATGCAAGACAAAGTTTATTTAGAGTCAAACTAACTTAAGTTTAACTTAGTTTATAAAAAAGTATCAACATTTAACACTCCAAACAATTATATTATAAAAATATATTCCATGCTAATGATACTTATTTAGATTGATAAATTTTAATATCTTTTTAGTATGAATTTAGTCAAATAAAGATAGTATGTACTGTTTTAGAATTGTACTTTTTTTACCGAGAGATTATTTTTCCTTTGTATAGGATGCAGCGTTTGCAGTTACGGGAAAAGGTGTAAACCGAAGCTTCGGATGATTCACTCATGGACCGAAGGAGGGAATGTGACAGAGCTGTTTATTTGATTAGCATTTACTTAAAAAAATTTGGGTAGCTGCAGCAACCAAAGGGTTCCACATGAGAACATGGGGGAGGCCGGAGGAGGGAGGGGAGGAGCCAATCATCCATCGTCCAAATGGCAGCCGTGTGCCCATCAACCTTGTCTGTCCGACTGTCCCCGCCTGCTACCGAAACATTTTGGCTGCCTTAATTTTCCTTTTGTATAGGATGCAGCGTTTGCAGTTAAACACTGGAAAAGGTGTAAATTTCCGCCGAAGCTTCGGATGATTCATTCATGGACCGAAGGAGGGAATGTGACAGAGCTGTTTATTTGATTAGCATTTTCTTAAAAAAGAGCTTGGGTTCTCCAGCTGCAGCAATCCAAAGGGTTCCAGAACATGAGAACATGGGGAGGCCGGAGGAGGAGTGAGGTGTAGTGGTAAAACCAATCATCCATCGTCCAAATGGCAGCCGTGTGCCCATCAACCTTGTCTGTCCGACTGTCCCCGCCTGCTCGTCGTAGGAAAATTTTCAGCTCTTCACATTTTTTCTTTCATCATAGGCTTTAAGGTAGAGCTTTCCAGCAATGATTCTCCACAGCAAATGCACGCCAATCTACCTTCACAAAACACCATTCAGAGTTGCATGCTCTGAACATAAACTTACACTACACGGTTACACTCCATATCTGCTGCCATCGTTTTTACGGTAGTGATTGTTGGCCGAGAGAATGCAGTCAGGTCAGGACTCAGGAGGAGGATTGAGGAAGAAGCGCACAGCCGCACGCACAGGTGCCGAGTCTGCAGTTCGTGCGGCTCATGTACATGGCTGCAGTTCACAAGTCCAACTCCGAGCCTGACATTGACACAGCACTCGGCGGCCCTCGCCTATTTCTCCTCTCTTCCTTTTTCGGTTGCTTCCGCTCGCCGACACTAACTTTCATTGAATGCACAGCAATGGTAGGTTGGGGGGTTGGTGGAAGAATCAGCCCGAGTGGTGGAGCTCAACTGAAGCCGGACCTCATTGTTTCCAACTAAATTGGCAGTATTTTTTAATACTCCATACAAATGGCTAAAAAATTAATGTGGTTTCTCAACTGAAGCCGGACCTCATTGTTTTCGCGGCAGTATTTTAGCCCCGGTTTCGGTTGCTCCGTCGTCAGTCTGTAACATGCCTGTTCCAGGACTTCCGGTTCAGGCCTCAGAGGGCGGTTGGCCGGTGGTGGCATATACTCCTGTCCTAGCATTGTAGTTCTCCCGCACAAAAGAAAAAACTCGTGCAGATGTAATAGCAGGCGAGGAAAACGAGCTGTATTTTTTTAGCTTCGACATATTAATAATATCATACGGTTCAGACTTCACGGCATATACGGCATTAGATGTGCGACAGCCACCAAATTTCTGCCTCAACAGTAGTTGCATTTGGATCTAACAATGACTACTTACATTACAGCTCATCTAAGAAAGTGACCTGTTAAACACCGATCACACAATGGAGAACTGAACTCATGTAAAACATCGATCACACAAGTGGGCGGCTCTGCGCCACGGCTGAATCCGATCAGTCGATCACGGTACACGATTATATCAGGGTGGGAAACTTTTAGGCCTCGTTCGTTTCTCTCGGATCGGCCCGGAAAGAGGTCCATTCCACCCGGATTGGGCCAGCACAGAATTAATACCAGTCCAGCATGGAGCAGGCGTTCGGTTAAGGCTAGCCTAGATTACAATCCGGCCCGTTTCGACAATTCGACCCCCTCTACAGCCTGAAACCAATCCCCACCTATGACCCCGCAGGAACGAATCCCTCTGGAATCTGGTCCATGAATGAAAAGTGGGCCAGATTCAAGCCTAAGCTGCCGAACGAGGCCTTATACAGAAGTAAAAGGATCATCTGGGATACGCGTCCTCTATAAAAGCAAGCACGAAGCTTGGAATCACTGTTACAGGATCCCCAACACACAAATTCACCTTGCTCTCTTGAGAAGATACCGGAGAGAAAATAACCCTAGAGCAAAGGTTTGCCAAAACCACCCAGTGGCATTCCTTGGATCAACTTTTTTCGCCAAGAACCAGGCATACACGGCTTCGCCAAAATGCAATGCAATTGCTATCACCAAGACCAGCCGGATCACAAGCATCGAGCGAAAAACAAACAGATGGATGTCGAGCACCCATTTCAATGGGCCGACTGGTGGAAGACAAGCAGCAGAAAACACAGCCAGCATTCCAATTGTTACAGCCAACCAAGTAAATATGGTCGGGCCATCCAGTTCCCTTCTCTTCCGGTTCTTCCAATATGAGATTGTCGCAGCTAAGCCTTCGTGAGGCCTCACCATAGGTACATAGCCGAGTTCCTCTCTAGCTTTCAAGAACGAAAAGTAGTGTGTAACACCAACCTGTCACAATTAGCAAGCAACATCAGATGTATTATTTACAGATCCTTGGATAATGGCATTTGTACCTTAACTTTTGTCCAACATCAAACAAAAGTATTATTTGCAAGTCTGCTGGCCTAGTCAAGAGTAGTTCAGTAGACAGATCCCTTGAAAAGAACTTAAAAAAAATAGCAATGAAATTGATATGACTGGTCCACTTGACCATTATATTCATATTTCAAAACTATACTGGGATAGGTAAAGTGGAAACACAAAAGAAAACATCAAGATTGCATATGACAGAGGCTGACCTTATACACTTCAGCAGGGAGAATTAAAGGCTGAGGCATCCATTTACTATCAAGCCATGGATAGAACAGTGTAGATATGAATAAAAATATTCTTGAAATGGCAAGGGCAACAGAGGTATCCAGCATCACTTGAGGAATGGAATAATCCAAACTTTGAAATAAGGGCTTGATGATAAAGTCAAAAGTATTGCATGGTGATCCTGCAAAACAGTTATAGCTCAATAAGGCAATGAAATGTATAACTATAATAATTAGCATGTTCTATATTACAGAGATTTCAAGACACCAAATTCTCAGGGGACACTTCTCTTATAAGGAAGAAAAAGTCTAAATTCTAGGTTTGTTCAAAGGTTTCAGTATTTATTACTGGGTGTAAACATAACTCATGGAACACTGTGTACTTGTATTGCAAATAATTTTGTTATTCAAGCAATGGAATCCTGGAACACCTAATTACGGAAATAATGAATTCTGTATAATATATACAAAGTGTTGAACTTCAAACTTTCGATGTTCAGAACAAGTGAGAAGGAAAAGTAGCTAATAATTACTTCTTTTCCTCGAGCGCGCAGGAGGAGCTGTGTATCCTTATATTAAGAAGAAATAGGATAAAAGAGCCCAAAAAAACAAGGAATCACACAAACACTCACCCTGCAAACACACCCACACCCACACTCAGCCTGTGAAAATCAGAGTTGCACCTTTGTTACATGATAAGCAACCAAAAACTACCTCCAACGAACTATAAACTAACCAGTACCAAGCCGTGGGTCAGTCAAAAAGGCGATGCCCTTGGCTCCTGAAAGACCCCATAGCCTCATCTCTTCACCGGCCAAAGCCAAAGACCCCCATTGTGGTAACTCCAAAGGGACCAGGCACCTAGGTTGATTAAGGACCTGCCAAACATGACCATCAACAACCTAACTGATTCTGGACCGCCAGTCTTCAAAGGAGAAGTCTCCCTGCTGAGGGGAAAGGTGTTGCAAGCCAACT
Organism: Miscanthus lutarioriparius; assembly: GCA_904845875.1. Lineage (NCBI taxonomy): Eukaryota > Viridiplantae > Streptophyta > Magnoliopsida > Poales > Poaceae > Miscanthus > Miscanthus lutarioriparius. The sequence continues at coordinate 14,999,583 of CAJGYO010000008.1, forward strand.
TTATGCAGCAGCTCAAACCCACATGAAACAAGGAGGTGGTTGATTGTTTCATCAGGCCTGATCACAAAACAAGCAACTAGATGGATGTTGTAGCCTACGATGAGCGAGACGGTCTGCAGTCCAGCATTTGTTGTGTGCTACCAACCACATAAAGAAGTGACACTTGTTCAAAGTCCAAGATTTCCAAATTCTCTCCCATGGACTGAATACCGCAGCACCCTAGAAGAAGCCATTATAAGTTATTTTGCTGTATACACACCAGAGGTAGAAAGGTGCCAAATATATTTGTCCTCAGTTCCAGGTTGCAACACCACTTGAGATAAGAGGTCCCAGAGATTCAAGAAATCAGCAAGAACACCAACAGAAAATGCTTCCAAGCATGATCAGCGACTGCTTCCAAAAACTGTGCGCTTGTTAACTCTACGGTGCAAGATCTTCAATTCTTTGCCCATGAATCCACCTGTCCGACAGAGTGTAAGCACCATTGCCAACTTCAGAGCATACTGCCATGGAGAAGAAAGATCGGACATATGGATCAACTTGGACCGGGAAGGAAGACCAAGGGCACTCAGGTTCAGTTTTTTGTAACCAAAGCCAACACATCCTAAGTGCCCATCCCATCCGCTGGAGATCAGAGATGCCCAGGCCACCAAGTTCAGGGGATCAACAAGCCTTACCCATGCAACCAAACAGTGCCTTCTTTTTTCCCTCTCCACAAAAATCTCCTCCAGATCTTCTCAATTTCTTTGATGGCCCATGGAGGGAGTTAAGATGTCATGGCTAAGTAGACCAGCATTGAAGTAAGTACATAATGTACCAGCACTTTTCTACAAGCTCAGTTCAACAGATTAGCTTTCCAGCCCGGAAGACGATCAGCTATCCCGTCGATGATGGCTGTACCTCTAATCTATTTAGTACATCAGTTGAAACTATATAATCAGCTTTCCAGTCCGGAAAACGATCAGGCAATTAGCTATCAAGTAGATGATGGGATGTACCTCTGATCTATGTAGTACATAAGTTAAAACTAAATTGCTAGCAATGGCGTTATCGCCAAAATCAAGAAAATAAACCATGAATGTCTTCTCTACCTAGCCTAGGCTTGCATTTTTTTTTCAAATTCAAGTAAAAAACAAAATTAGCAGTACCACTATGGACAGAAAAAAAAAACAAAGATGGGACCTGCATGCGAATAATTTAGTAATGACATCACAGAAGCCTAACAGTAACAGCAATTACCGTCGCAGATGAAATACGCCTGACCAGCTGCTACAGGGGTTCCCTTCCTGTCAGGAATGTCATCTAAAAGTCCCATGCTTGCCACTATCAGAGCAAGAACTAAATTATCTATATACACCCAATCTGTCTTGACATCTGGGCCCCCAATCTTGAAGAATGCTAATCCCAACTTTGCAAGGGACAGGATTCTTGGAAGATGACGCTCTTCACCTGGTCCATATATAGCAGCAGGGCGAATTGCACATGTATAAAGACGAGTACTTTTATCACTCCTGTAAGATTTCAGCCAATCAATAAGACAGGCTGCATACTATCATATGGCACTCTTGACTTACAAGGTGAAATGAAATTAGTATTGTTGTTTAAGAAGGAGCAATTACGCATGACAACACTAAGGTTTTCAGAAGACAATATCATAATCTAAGAAAGTGTACAAAGTGTAGCATTAGCCTAAACAATTTCTTTCTAACTGTCCTTTTGAATGACAGCATGTGGTCCACAAAAAAAACTTAAGCATATTTGCCATATTTTTCAATGTACTGGAGACTAGCAAAGGAGAAGGGTAATTAGCTGGCCGCCCATTACTCTTCAGTACCAACTGTTCAGCAACTGATTTGCTGCGCCCATAAGCATCAACATGGTCTTCAATTGGAAAATAAGGCAACACCTCATTTCCTTTGGCAATTTGCTTTCCTCCAAAAACCACATTGTAAGTGCTTACATACACAAGCCTCCTGACACCTTGCTCGTGGCAAGCGTCCAGTACATTGCAGGTCCTTGTTCGGCTGATAAGATTTTGGATGATTTCGGATGATTCAATAGTATTCTGTGAGAGAATAAACTGAAACAAGCTGAAACGAGCTGAGAACTGAGCAGCCGAACGCCCCCCACATCATCTTTCTTTCTGATGTCCCCTGCGAAACAAGGGCTTAAGAAACTGATGATTTATTCCACAAGCCACATATTGGTATTTGGTAACCAGTTGCATTAATTAAACACAAAGAAACAGAAGCTAACAGGGTGATTGCAGGCAAAACATGTACAGAAAAAACTATGCAATAGCCACTAACTACCTACTTAGATACACACAGATTAAGCAAGCAGTACTGCAGTACTGGTACAGTAATGTCCTCCGTGTGGACACACTAATTTGCAACTTGATCCAGAAGCCGAACTACGGCATAGGACTATAGCACTCTAAAGCGTGTATTCTAAGAGCAGTCCAATTCTGCAACTCACAACGCAGTAAATCACATGAAGTAAGCTATCGACCATGTAGGCTGTAGTGTTGTTGTACTAGTACTAACATCCGCAGAGCACACCCACAGCGACAGCAAAGTAAAACCGTGGTGATTGGTGATGCAGCGATCTGAACTGAAGATGGTAAACGGGAGGGACTGACCTTGGATGGTGCGGACGGGCGTCGAGGAGCTGCTGGGACCAGGAGGAGGAGGCGCGGAGGTCGAGGGACCGGACCTCGCGGGCACCAAGGCGGAGCAGCTCGAGGCAGAGGGCAGCTCCGACGAAGCCCTGCCCGCCCGTCACGGCGAACCGCACGCCCTCGATCCCCTCGTTCGCGCTCAGATGCATCTTCTCGGCGGGGTACAGGTCGCCGGCGACCGACGATAACCTGGGCGGTCGCCCTCCTGCTACTCCTTGCTGCCTGACCCCGGAGCCGGGCGAAGCGTCGGCAGTTCAGCACGACCAAGACCAACTGGACGATGGAGTCTGGACTGTGAACTCGTGAAGTGGACGACTACGAATTCCCTCAGGCAGTACCTCAGGCGAATTTGCATTTTATTCATCGTCATCATCAGAATATCAGGTACCTCTAAAAAACAGAAAAATCAGAGGGGACGACTACTGAGTCTATAGATTGCTTAACCCGTTAGATTAGACTCACTAGTCACTACTGCACAAAAAAAAAAGTAAGTAACATGTAAAATGTGAAAAAAAAGGTCCCACCGAGATTTGAACTCGGGTTACTGGATTCAGAGTCCAATGTCCTGACCACTAGACCATGGGACCTTTGATGTCCACTCTTCACAAACATTTTATATATAGTAGTATAAAAGTTTTTTGGAGATGGACTGAATCCAGGAATCCTTTGTTGACAATACTTGATTAACACCTGCTAGTGAGATTGGGAGCGAACGTTGAAGGAGGATGAGCACGGCTAGGTACAGTAGACAATGGTATGAAGTTTGAACCATAAATTTCTCCATTGTTCCGATTAATTGTCCATACTTCGATTACCGCTTGGCGCAATCGTTTACCGCTCTCCAAGACAGTCGTGTGTAAAGTAGATCACAAAATAATTGTCCTTATTGTAGTGGAGTGGTGGATGTGACTTGGATTTTGAGAAAATCAAGTAGCTAGGGGATCTTGACATCTTGCAATGTGGATTATATTACTAGATAGATTCGTTCCAAAATTACTTTTGAACAAATTCGTTACAAAATTATTAGGCACCCCAGCGTGTTGCATTTTTCACGGGGTAGGAAGCCATGGTATAGATGCCGCAAACACCCTCCGGCTTCCCGGTGCCCATCTTTATCCTGACGTAGCCTTGTTCTCCCCAGTTCTTGCCCCACGAGTTCTTCATGGTGATGTAGTTCTGGCCGTACGACGAACCATATCCGACGGCCGTCAGTGCATGATCAAGCTCGTCGCTGCAGGCCCCGTCAAACACCCCCTGCAGCCAGCCAGACGAGGTACACATGTTACTTCTCTTCTGTGAGACTGACAGCTAGTGACACCATCTGAAAGACTGAAACCACAGGCAGTCAATTTTGTTTACCCCTTTGTAGAACTGGAAGTCCCTGCTCCCCGCAGCTATGCCAACACTGACAGGCTGATGAGCCAACGCTTTCAGCAGGCTTATCTCGCTGTTCTCCGGGACATCCTCGTATCCAGTTATAGTGACGACATTGGCATAAGGCTAAACACGCCAGAGCAAAGAATTAGAACTCTTGTTAGAACTGCTTCAATCCAGCCTACATATGAGGAGGATTTGTGTCTTGTGCGAACCTGTTTTTCTTTGCAGTAGCCTTCTTCCATGAGGTACGGGTAGTCGTCCTCGGCATGGATCCCCTGGCTCCCCATTATGTAAGCGAACGCGAAGTCCATGAGACCCCCTTCGCAGCCGTGATCAAACGTGGTGTCGCAGTCCATCAGCTCCTGCTCTGAGAGTGATACCAGCTTGCCCGTCACAATCTGGTTGATCCCTTCAACCGCTGCCACTGACGAGAAGGCCCAGCAGCTCCCTGCAAGCATTTTTTTTTCACCTTGTTATCGCGGTACCGTTGCACAGTATTATTCTTATGGAATCTGTACTAACAGTATGCTGAAAAGGATGGTGTGCATATATATTGTTCAGAGATGGAACTCACCGCATTTTCCTTGGTTCTTGACCGGCGTCACGGCTCCCTTGTACCTCCAGTCGACTGACCAGGGCAGGTTGGCTGCGGCCGCGTACCTGAACGTTGTCGGCGTACGTGTTTGTGCACCCATTCTTGACAATCCTTGCTTCAGTCCCAGATAATTAGCCTTGAACTCTTCGTGAGCGATGTCGGCGAACTGGTTCAAGCCCAGCCAGTAGCTCCCGTTCTTCCTGTTTGTTTCTGCAATGTGCATCAGGTTCTGCTTGAATATCCCGTACCTCTTCAGCTTCTCCTTCGAGCTGGCATAGATCTTGCTGTGCTTCACCGACCAGGATTTGAAGAAGTTAACAAGCCTGTTGGGCAATGCAATATCTTCCTGGGAGTATCCAACAACAGAGGGGTCTCGGTGGTGACTGGCAGAACAGGCTGCAAATGCTAGGAACAGGACGAGCACCGGGAGCTTGGGTTCCATGGAAAAATGCCTGCTGCTGTTTCTTGTCATGGCATGTTCAGGATCCATGAACACCTTTATACTGCAAATATCTATGTTTCTTGCAAGTAATTCACTGCACCAGATTTGGCTCTTCTGGATGAAGCTTCTGAGGGCAGTGCCTTGCTTTAGCAGGAAGCTGTCGCTGCAGCCTTGCAGGTATGCCTCTGTTCCACAAGTTTCGTAGGAGAATGCTTTTCAGTGCTTCTCCAAAGTCTCAGATGACGTTTAAATCTTGGTTTTGGTAACATGATGCATTATAGTACGGGTATCTTATACTTGCAGCTCTGCACACCCGTTGGAGATAACTTGCTCGACCATGCGAAGCAGCAGCACGATGGCCTTTTTGAAGGATAGCTAAGCATCTTTTGCTCGTCTGCTCAAGTCATCACCAAACAGAAGAACCCCACACTATTTTATTCTCAACCAACTACCTTCTATCAATTTCGAGTTTGGTGACGAGATGCTAGATGTGCCAACTAACAAGCTCAAATTCCTGGAAGCTTATACTCCGAACCAAGGACCAAAAAATGACCACTTTGATACTAGAATCTACGATCCGGCAGAATCAGCGCCCCCCCAAAAAAAAAAAACACTTTGATACTAAAATCTACTATCCGGCGAAAATCAGCCTGAAAAATAGCTTGTTTTACAACAGCTCTGATAAGTAAGAGAGGGAAGAGCAGGGTTAAAATGCAATTATGCTACATGCTCTTGCTCTTCATACGCAGGCTATCAACATAAACCAATTGGCTCGATGCATCCATAGAACAGTAAAATTCAAGGCAGCCATGATTGCAATATGATGATCATTCATCCAATCTAATAGAAATTAAATTGGGTTGAAGCTCAGTTACATTGCACTATTTAGTTGTTCACAACAAAGCGCAGTACCTTAAGTCGATAAAATAGTACTCCAACAGGTCAGGAAAGAAGCACTGATCTCACGAACTTCAAACAGAAGTGAATATTGACAAATACACAGAAGTCAACAACTGAGTATCCAATGCCTGATTTTATTATCAACTCACAGTGCTATTTATGGAACCTTCAGGTACTTAACTTACTCCACATTATTTGCTTTTCCAGGAACTGGAAACAAACTATTACATTTTGGAAAAGCAGGAGCAGCTCATCTCATAGTACAAGTTCAATCTGATGGGCATCCACGATTCAAGCACATCTACCAGTGTACGCTCAGATCTGAAGAGCATCAGCAATTGAGCCAGCAAGGCTCAGAACCTCAAATGGAGGTCTTTGGCCAATAGCTTTCACTGTGTGTGGGCATGAGTCCGTGATCCAGAAGTAAGCAAACTGGTCGCCTGGCCCAGCTGCGATCAACACATAATAAGCAACTAGAAGAAAAATTGGGACTTGCTAAGTTGGATGAACTGCCAATTACCAGAATTCGACGACATAAAACGTTCATATGAGCGCTTAGGGAACACAGCATGAGTCACATAAGCACTAACTTTTGCAGCGCCATGCGAAGCTAGAACTTTCTGCAAAAGAAGACAGATATTTTTATATAAAAAAAAGTGACAGGTAATGTAAGCAGAATATGTGATTCTTTGGAGGAAACGAAGAATATATGCCACTAAAGTCCAACCCTGAGTTATTAACACTCAACATTTGTCAATTGACGGTATGATAAACTACAGTAGTACAGACAGTAAACCAGGTCTACCAACAAAGTGAGAGTTGAGAAGGACTGAAAAATTGGGCACAGGTTTGACAAAAGAAGGCACTAGTGTTTCTTTTAGCTTTTAACAGCACTCTTTGTTTATGTACTGGCAAATGTCCAATATGTGCATTAAATATTATGACCCCCCCACCCCCAATAGCCCCTGCCATATTGAATATATGACACAGAATTTCTTTCCAAACTGAGTAAATGCTAAGACAACTAGGTATTTAAGCATTGCCATCTACTATCATGAAGAAGCAAAAGAATAACACATCCATCATACCTGGCATTCCCGAAGAGTTCCCCCAGATTGCACTAAATCATCAACAATAACAACATGACGGCCTTCAGGATTTCCTTCCTTTATAAGAACTATTCTCTTGTCACCTTCACGAACCTTGTTACAGACTATCTATATACAATCAAACAGACCAACATGAAATCCATGACAAGAGAACACAAAAACTGGGGGATTCATGACAACACAAGGTATGCGAAACAAAAGATAGACATATCCAAGCAAGAAAAGGGAATCGCTGACCATTGGAAAGTGCTGCAACAGCTTGTGGAACCGCTTCCACGCTCCATCATCTGGAAAGGCAATGGTGATCTGCACGCAACATGCCATCGGTCAACTACAGTAGGAATTTATCCCCCCAAAAAAAAGTTTGTTCGCACAATAATGTATGCCACTACGCACATTTTCTGCGTCCGGGAGCTGGCGGAGGCGCTGCAGCAGGAGCGGGATCCCTGTCTCGAAGCATGGCAGGACGTCGTCCCCGAAGTAGAACCTCTCCTGGAGCGCGTGGATGTCGTAGATGACGACGCTGGTCGGCCCGCCGCGCGACTTAGGGATCATCGAGAGGATGCGCGCGAGGGTGAACGCGGTGGCGACATCGCCCTCCTCCTCAACGCGCTCGAAGGAGCCCGTGGGGAAGAAGGGTAGCACGAGCGTGAATGAGGCGATGAAGAGCTTGGGCAGCGCGAAGATGACAGAGATCTGCTCAAATATGACCGCCGGCGAGCTGAAGGAGGCCAGGAACGCCACGTGCTGCCCCCGGATGTCGTGGGCCTTGTTGATGAACAGGTTTGGGAACCCATCGTCGAAGCTCCTGGTGGTGCGGCGTCACAGAACTCGACGGATCAGCTTGCTCCACGAAATCGGTGAGGCGGGAAGAGGAAGAGGAGAGGAAGGGGAGGGTAGCGTACCGCCAGTTGATGGACTGGAGCTCGATGGCGTCGGAGCTGGCGGCGACCTTGAGGGCGAGCTCCTCGCATTCGGAGCAGTAGAAGAGGTGTATGTGCTTCTTCGCCTTCTGCTTCGCGGCGGCGACGAACTCCATCGGTGGGTTTCGGCGGCGGCGGGGACAGGGGAACCAAAAAGAACGGCGCGGGGCGGGGCGGACTCTGCTTTTGACGGAACAGTTGATGCCGGCTTTATTGAGACGCAAAGTGGGCAGCGCTGCGAATTTCTCCTTGATTTTTGGCTTTTCGGAGCCTAAACCCTAGACCCCAGTCCCCAGCCGCGCAACAGAAACAAAGCGGCCCGCGATCTGAAAGATACGGCGAGGCGAAAAGTGGCGAAGAAGATAGCGAATTTTTCCGGTTTATAGACGGACGCGAAGGCACGGGCATATGCCGTATGCGACGCCGAGACGGATCGGCATGGAGCGCGCCGCCGGCTGAACGCGACGGCTACTTGCTCAAGGAGTCAAGGACGCGTTGCTTTTCTCCTCCATGGCCCTGCCATCATGAAGCACGCAGCCATCGTCATACCTCAAATACGCCATTACTCATAAAGTGATTTTTCTTGTATATACGTCAAATACATCATTACTAAAGTGACTTTTTTTCTTGTATAGATAGAATGGTGTTTCCAGTGAAAAACATCATGACTCATGAGCATAAAGTGACTTTTTTTCATGTATAAAATGGTGTTTCCAGTGAAAGAAAAACGATATGCAAGATAGTAGGGTCAATCTAGTTAAATAGCAGAGTTCAGACTTCAACTAACGATTTGGCAAGCATCAAAGAGTAAAAACTGAGACATGGGGCTGGTTTATTCCCCACTTGACTGGTGGGATGGTGATTTACAATAGCCTATCCTCCTGTGTATGTTGTACCCTTGGGCCAAAAACAATGAAGTAATCATAAGTTACAGGTATGTGGTTAATCCAGAAGCACTACAAAATTGAAACCTCGAAAAATAATAATGCCAAAACTTTTGCACAGCAACAATCCCTTCTTGCCGACAGGAATCTGATTCGTCTCTTCAACATCAACATGAAAGATCAAACTGATGGTCTTTCCAGTAGCATACTTCACCTCGCATGCAGCCTGGGCCGAGCCAAGGAGAGGGGAGAATTAGGGTTGCTCAGGTCTCAACTCACGATCTCATCGGATGTTGAATGGCTGGTTTCCAAGTTGAATTTAGGCTCACTGGGATACACAAAGACAGTCGCTGCTGAGGCTGAAGGAGTCAATGCAGCAGAATACCGCACCGAAGTCACTGTGATCTTTGGCAACTGCTGAGAGCCGGAACCAAGCGGTACAAGCTTATGACTAACAGTGTGCTCTAATTTCGGCAGAATGAAAGCAGCATGATTGTGAGCACCAGAAAAAACGAAATTCTGGGAATCAACAAGGGAGTACTTGATTTCCTGAAGCAAAGACGTTGAGTTGTGAATCTTCACATAGATAGTGAAAGGGATTCCAAGGATTGCATAGGGAGGGCACTCCATGCCCACAACAAGCGGCGGCTCCTCAATGCTGACCTCAGGTAATTGTTCTTTCATAATAATAAGCCTATCTTGATCCTCATCAAGGCTTGAATCTCTTGACCAATTCAGGCAAATTTCACCTAGATTGAAGTTTGTACTGATAGCCCATGGATTGACCGAAAATATTCCTTTGTATTCCTCACTAGGGGCAACAACTCCATGACCATTGGAAATTCCACTGATCTGTTGCACTGAACAGAGCTGCTCTCCATCACCATCAGGTTGAATGGTCATTGAATGCAAACACAAAGGCACATCAGTGCAGTTTCTAGCAGTCACAATAAGCATGTTAGACTCATTCATAGCAAGAGAACATTTTTTATCATCACTTCCTAAGGACCTGATCCCTGATAGCAACAACGGTTCTCGCCTAAATGGTCTAAAAAACTGGTGACTAACTAATAAGGGGATCTGCCCTTCAATTTGCAAGCTTCTATGTACGTTAAGCCGGTGCAATGCTGCTTCTTCACTTGAGCCTAGGGAGTAACCAAGTGAAACATAAAGCATGACTGATTTTGCTCGATGCCATTTGATTTCTAATTTGCATGACCAGGAATCACCCACACTCAATGTGGGAACAGATACAACCCCAAATTCATACTGGATCTTTCTTATGCTATCAGCCTCTTCCTTTGACTCTTTATCCTCGGACACAGTTGAGACACCAAGAAGTTCAACATGATGACTTTCAGAGTCTTCTGCTTCCCTCGGACTCAACAACAGACCACCACCTCTGGCATCAATGAGGTTAATTTTCAGCTCACCAGAATGGACTGCACGCCCTTTTGACTCTATGGTCACTGGTACAGTAAATAACTCTCCAACTAAAGCAGGGCCAGCAGAATTTAAGACAAGGTCAACTTGAGCATCTGGCTCTTCAACTTGAATAAGTTTCTGTCCAGAAAAGGCAAGAGCAGTGTCCTTTGTGGGCAGTGTCTCCACTTGGTTCTCAAACTTCCATAATGGGAAGTCTTCCATGGAAGCAGGGCTTTCAGCGTGGCAGCAAATCACAAGGTGTTTGTTTATTGTCGCCTTCACAGACAAACATTCTAGCTTTCCACTGTGTCCTGCAGAACATACTCACAATGTTAGCTCCATTGTGGAATTAGTGGTAGGAAAGCTATCACAAAACACATATGTCAAGGAAAGTTTTGGCTCAAATGTTCGAGTACCAAGTAACAAATAGGCAAAGCCCTCTAAAACTACGCAAACTAAAAAAATAAAGGGAGCTATAACTGTGGTTTCAGCTTTCAAGATGGAACATCACATGACAATTCTTTATATGCCGCCTATTACTAAAAATTGGTATACCCATTTTTACCACAGCTAGATAACTAGCCAACATATCACATGACTGGTTCCTTCATAGCTTAATAGTTTGATTCTTTTTCCTAAAAAAATATTATTATTATGCAATTAATGTTAACCAGTTTCTTTTTCTAACTGAAAATGTTAAGCATTTGTTTTCACTGGATTTTTTTCCCAACATTAGGCATATCAGTATGAGCATACATCATATGGCATGCTAACAGTACATGTAAATGTTAAGAGTAAGAAGACACATAGATGGTAAACGTTAAGCAATCGCTGCAGTTTCGGCTTAAGATGGCATATAACATGACAATTCTTTTGAGAGAATGCCACCTTTTACTCAAAATGGATGTATCCCATTTTTATCACAACTAGATAAGTAAGGGACATATCGCATGGCCAGTTCCTCAGTAGCTACTAATAGTTACTCTATTTCCGTCAACTTTTTTCATTGTTATACAATAATGTTAAGTCTTTGTCCTCAGTATATGCATACATCATATCACATGTTCAAGTACTCCAAATATTAGCTCAGTTCTGCATGAAATCTATCATAAGGTGCAGCTCTAATTAATGCAGATGCTAGAAAGTTGGGAGGCCCCGTGCATGTATCCCTGGTCATTTCTCTCTTGTTTAAGTGGCGAGCTTTTTTTGCTGAGTGCCCGTGTGGCGGTGTGCATGGTGTGTGTCTGTGTGTGTTCTATTGAGCTTTGCCCCTTGGGAGATTGTAAGAGACCAGTTCTTTCTTTCCTATCTCTAATACAAAGCTGTGCAGACCTCCTGCGTGTTTGATAAAAATATAGATGATACACTTTTTTTATCATACATGTCACAGGATACATCAATAACATCATATCACTATGTATTTATCATGAATCCATAATATGCCATGGGTATGGAGCATGCTATTTTATTTTTAAGAAAAATCTCTCATTTGAGAATAACCTAAGGATTAGATCTTTCTCTTCAGTTGACATTATATTTACTTTCCCAGATTCCCTGGCTAGTGGTGATTTCCATAGAATTTTTATCCTTCCCTTGGCATGGCAATAACATCCCAAAAGAAATGGTTTTGGCTAAAATAAATCAAAATAATATTTTTGGGCTTTCTGATTTTCTTTAACGCTAAAATACATAAAGTATCTGGCTTTTGCTAATCCAGGTCCCCCACATGGAGTTCCTAGCTCATGTATTACATCAAATACAGGGCCAGGCAACCAGCACAATTTAATTTACAATAGATGCTAACACAGTAACACGAGTGGATGAACACTTAATGAAATGAAGTATTGTCAAGGTTCCTGATCATGACAAGTATATATACCGATAGTACCTGATTTTACTTCATGTGTCAACCGCATCCATCTATTGGTGAAGAGTGTAAGAGAAGTATCTTGAACAACTTGGTCATGCAAATTTGAATCTGAAGGAGGAGAATCTTCCCGTGTACTATGTATCACAAAGTTACAGTCAGATTGATTGAACTGAACCTCCAACTGATCAACCACAACTGGAGAAGGAAGATGAGATAAGAGTGACACGCTGACAAGCAGAGGTGAACCAGGTTTTACAGATTGATCATGAAAAGCAACAGATGCAGTAAGCACCATTCTTAGCGGACTTATCTGATCAATATCAAGGTGAGTAACTTCTTCCATCGCATTATTAAATCCATCATCGGTTCCTTCTGATGACTGTTTTCTTTCTAAAACATTAATAACTTCCTGCTGTATATTCTCTCTCCTGGAAATGGTAGGGGAACCTGCAGGCCCACTCTTAATTTTTTTTTTTCTCGATTTTCCTCTCCACTACCAGAAAATAATGGTAATGCAGCCATCTCTAGAGAATAACTGATAAAATCCTTTGGAGAATTAAGTTTCATTGAACACTCTCTCAAGTATCCTAGGTTCTCCCAGAGCAAAGTGGTCCAACCCTCTTGGCGGTATAGGCCAGCAACACTATCAAAAAGCTGTTTTGCATTGCTAAAATCCCCAGCTGTGTAATATTCTATGGCCATTCCACCGCTACAGGCAGAAGCCATTCTTGTAGCACCTAGGCTCTGAAATGATTCATAAGCTTTTCTGAACAATGCTATTATCTCATAAGAATCTTGAAACCTTTCAGCTTCTGACAAAGCATAGCTGGTGTATTCAGTATCAGAAAGGCTGCAACCAGATTGAGGTATAACTATTCATATTCATATTCGTATAAAGAATATGTTATAACTTTTTGAAAACAAGTATCAAGGAGCTTACGGTAGTATACTAACTGTATCTCCTTGCTCAAACAAGCGGACATATTGGCCAACATATACAGAAGGCATTACTGACTCAGGTACTCCATTAGCTTCTGTTGTAAGGTTAGCCATTGATGATGAGCATTCGATGGCATACCTCTTCTCTCTCAAGTAAGTTGCCGCTAACTGTCAGAAGAAAATGTATGAGAAGTCAATTGTTAGTGCAATCGAGTAAATGGAGTGTCTATCGTAGTGTTGTGCAAAGATGTAGGTTGAACCTGATAGTAGTATGCTGGCTGAAATTCCCACTCAGTCAATGCATTGTCTGCAGTGCCAAATCGAGGAGATAATGTATCTGGAATAGTTGTAGATGTTGTTTCTATCAGCTCACCAAAGACGAGAAACTGCCTGCTAAACCACTCCCAGTGAAGAAAAGCAACTTCTGGTGTTCCAACAACCCGTTCATAGCTTCTGATATGCTTACAGAACCATGTGATTGCTTCTACCACTTTACTAGCATGAAGTAGCAAGGTTGATATCTTAAAGTGAAATTGCTCGGCAACTGCTTTTATCTCAACTAGGCGTTGGGTTGGAGGCAACCTTGTCGAAGTTCCAATCATCTAAATATAAGCACATTATTATCAATGGATGATGCAAAGCCAATAGAAATTGCTTAAGAAACAGTGGCGGATCAGCTAACAGTGAGCTTTTTTGGATTTATGATAGCCATAGTTTGTCTTTTATTTATGAGATAATTGATTCAGTATGCCACTTGTTGACTAAGGATAAGGGATGTGATCAGACCTCACGCAAAACACGAACACCTTCCTCATAGAACTTCAATGCTTCTGGCCAATCCCTTCTAAACTCCGCATAAATAGCAACCTGATGCATTAGAATAATGGAGCAAATGGATAGATCAGAACAAAGTGGGAAAGAGATTAATCAAATTACCAACCAAATGCGAACAAAATTATCTATGCTTCCATGCTTTTACACTGCACCTAGAATGATTAATAGCACTAAATTGAAGGAGAGAGAGGTCCTTACCTTGAAGCAGTACCGGATGCTCAGCTCGACAGAAGCAAAGTTTCTTTTCTCAATGCGAGCCTTTATCCTTCGCCCTTCCTCTTTATAGAATGCTGCACATAACTCCGCAAACACATTCTTCAATCTGCAGATACAGAATATTACAATCATCCACACCTCCAAAGAATTTGGCATAGAAAATGGTTAGGATTGTTCTACAAAGTGCAACAGTAAAAACACAGGAAAAGAAAAGTTACAGACTTGTTCAGAGATCTGTTCCATTCTGATTCATCGTGCTCAACCAACACAACCAAGTGCTTGGAATCGATTTCTGCACGTTTCCTCAAGGCAACAGTTACATCCTCACTCAGCTCATCTGCAAAAAATATTATTAGGTGCAACTTAAAACCTTCAACATAGTTGGCATCCAACTACCCAGAGATAATCAGTCTACTAGTCACTGCATAGAGAGAAGAGAAGACCAAAAATTATCTAAGTCGGTACTTACCGCTAGCTTGATCCTGCACAAGGACCACCACTAATTTAGTGTTTTTCCCCTGAATTGCAGACCTGTGCGACAAACAAAAATTACTTGGCGTCAACTTCGGTTATACTAGCTGCTGTCAATAAAGTGTGGGTGGTGCTTCCTAAGTCCCAAATGGTTGATAAGTTGTCCATTTTGCATCCTAAGACTCGTAACTAAATCTCTGACCGTGCAAAGTCAATTTGGGATCAACAACGCAGCGATTCAGATAACATACTTGAGGTTTTCGAGATCGGAGCAGGCCTGGAGCCACTGGGCGGGGTCGCCGGAGACCTGGTCGGCACGGAACAGCGCAGCGACGGCGACCGGGACGCGGGTGCGATGCTTAAGGAGCCAGTCCTTCTTGAGGATTCCCGCGGGGGGTTGCGGCGGTGCGAGAGGGTCGCGGGGCTTACCGCTGCGGGCCAGGATGGAGGCCTTGGCGAAGTCCGGGAGGGCCAGTGTGTTCATGGGCGGCTGCTGGGAGCTGAGTGCCGCCGAGATCGAGGGGTGCAGCTCTGGGCACCCCACGATGGACACGAGCGACACCGGCGGCGTCCGCAGCTCCTCCGGGTAGTCCTCCATGGCCGCCCCACGCGCGGCCGAGGTGAAGCTACCGGGCGAGCAGCTCTGCTGTGGATATGGGCGGCGCCGCGGCGGCGGTGATCGCCGTGGCCCGGGAGGACGGAAGAGTGCTCGGATCTGCGGTGGCTGTTTGTTCGTTTCAGAGAAACAGGGACGAGTCTGCGTCAGCGAGGACGATGAAGTAAAAGCAAGACGCGTGACCTTGGTGTGATTTTAGAGAATTCCTTGGCTAAATAACTGAACTCGTGAAACATACAGATACACAGCAGTGTTAATGCACGTAGTACTGTGGTGAAAAGGGTATGGAGGAAAATGTGGACGAAGTGAATTTCACTTCGGAACACGCGTTTAACTTGTAAAAAATGTTAGGTCCTGATGCTAATGGTAATCTATATGTTTGGAGCATACTAGTATATGGTAATCTATATGTGTTGGAGTATATTAGAAATTTAGAGTGGAGTTTAGTTTAATTTACACCTCAATCACTTCAACACGGAGGTGAATCCGACTACATCTAAACAAGTCATCAGACATGCTATAACTTTTATGTTTTTCTTAAAGGAAAAACGTTGTTTTTGCCTCTATCTGGAAGCTCAATTGTGATTTTATCCTTATTTTTCAACTTTGTAATTTTACCCCTGTTATTTTGAAACGAATGAGTCGTTTGCCCCTGGTTTGGATGTCCGTTATTTAGGGACTGATTAAACGATTTAAAAAAAATAAAACACATAAAATCAAATGCGAAATGACTGAAATACCTCTTCCTCTTCATTCTTATCCACTCGTTCTCTTCGCTGCTATCCGCTCCTGGACTTGCCGGAGCCGCTGCTGCTCCACATCCTGTGCTTCCTCACCGACGCCACGGTCGCAGCATGATCACATGCCGCCAAGCGGCGTACATCGCTCCTCACGGAGGCGGGCCAGGCCCACGCAAGGCTCTCGGCTCATTGCTGGGACCCGCGATCGGACGCGTTCCTCTACCTCATTAGGCCGTCGTCAGATTGCTTCCCGACGCCGAGCGGCTCGACCTCTCGCTGGTGTCACCATGGGGCCACCTTCCTCTCCTCCGCGGCATGGTCCGCCGTCCATGCTTAACGTCGTCGCGTCGTTCGTGGCGGCGGAGGAGGTCGCGGGCTGAAACGCTTTTATCGCGGCGCGCCCTCGCCATCGCTTCCCGTCGTATCCTCGCTCGTCTCTCTGCCGCCGCCAACCTCACACACCGCTTTGGAGGTCTCGCCTCCGTAATGTCAAGCTTCGTGTCTTGGCACCGGCCGCCGCCGCGCCTCGACTCCGACCACGGATCTCGAGCCGCTCCTTGGGATCGCCTTTCAGCCAGCGGGCGCTCAGGCGCTCGACCTCTCCGAAGTTCTCTGCTTTGACGGAGAGACATCGAGCCGTTGCCAACTTCCCGCCGCCAAGAACCGTGGCCGAAGTTCGCGACGCCGCCACTGGTGTTTGTAGAGCCGCCCGCTTTCGCGCTTTCATGGACCGAGAGCACGAGATCGAGAGCGCCGCGTCGCTATCCACGCGCCTCCCCGGCGGCGTTCACGTCCTCGACACACGCGCCTGAAGCGCCCGCCCCGCCCCTCCGTCGCCCCATGTCCCAGACCCCAGCCACACCACAAACTGACCTGCGCCCGGCTAGGCCCCAAAGACCGCATCTCCGATGGTCGCGCCATGGCCGGACGGTCAACCCACACCACACAGAACCGAACCTCAACCTCACCGCAGAGGGGCAAAAAATTAATTAGGCATAAAAACAATGGGCAAAATCGCTTGGGCATTCATGTCTTTTGTACAAAGTTTAACACCGTTAGGGGTGGATGACGGAGCAGGGGCAAACTAGTGCTTCGTGAATGGCACAGTAGGGGTAAATTCACAAAGTCAAAAAAATAGGGGCAAAATCACAATTTCGATACAAAAAAGGATACAAACGCAAGAGCCCCTTTCTTAAAAGTTAGCTTTCTAACTAACTTTGTCTTATGTTGTTTCCCAAAAAAAATTGTCTTCTGTTTGTTGACTTTTTCTCTTGAAAAAAATGTTCTCTCAACCTGCATTACCAAAAGTTCTTTACAAATATAATTTTACAATATAATGTACAATGCCCTATGACTGAAAAACCCATCTTGGAGGGAATAATGACCCACAGGAGATGAGATGGATAACACTGACAACAACTTGACTACTTGGGGTCTTGAGTATAAACTACTCAAATATCTTGCAATCATAAAGGCTTGATAACACAGAGAGAGCATATATCTCATAAGGTGAAGCCTTGGAAACTCAAGAGAGTGCATCGGCCACCTTGTTGTCAGAGCTTTTCTTGTACATGGTCTTGTAAGATGAGCCCATAAGTTTTGTGGGAGCCTTTTTTATGCTGCCATGGTGTGGAAAGATTTTGGTCATCCAGGTGAGTCAACCTTTTTGGTCTGTAAGAATGATGAAGGGTGATCTTTAAAGGTAAGAACGTATTTGGCCAGTGCAGCGAAGAATGTCTTCACGGAGGACGCAAGAGGACACGCTGCTGTTGTTGGAGTTTCCCGTCGTCGGTGGTCAAACAGGCCACATAGAGCGCGCACGTGCGGGAGGCCATGGAGGAGGCGACAAGGATGGCCATCTCTGCAGTTGTTGTTGTTGTTGTTGTTGTTGTTTCTTCTTCTTTCGGCGTGAGCGGGCGGAGGCGAGGTGGCCTGAAAGGATCTAACAATGCCTAGAGGGGGGGTGAATAGGCGTATCTAAAAATTTACTGCAAATGCTAAGTTCAATTCTGTCAGTCACTGTCGGAAGTCCCGACGTCTTGTTCCATATATAGCGGCTGATGGAGAACTTCTAAAACTCATCACTAAATCTCTCAAGCACCTTCTGTGAATCATCACAAAGGAAGGTGGAGTCACCTACCTTGGGATACAATATCTGTCTCAGGATGTTGTTCAGAATATAATAATAGGGCTTCAGAAACACTGTCTGTCCATCAGCTGTGTGGCCTTCAAGATACATGTGTTGATACTCCTCCAAAGCGAGATCCTCATACTCAGTCAGCTTAGTAGCAGTGTGGTCGCTGTGACTCAAACCAAGAAGGTGAGAGAAAGTGATGAAGTCCACCTTATAATGCTTGCCTTCAGTGGTCCAGTGAACAATGTCAATAGCACCGGTGTTGTCTCGCTCATGATGATAAGAAGCATAAAACTGACAGATTATCTCATTGTTCTAATGCTTCCTAAATTCTAGCAAGTAGGATAGCCCCATTGAGTTAATATCTCGAACCATCTGCACCAACTCGGGCTCCTTGTACTTACCAAGAGAGTATGCATCAATGCACTTCATCTACAGGACCAGTGGCTCCTTCTTCTTTAAGAACCTCCGATAAAGAATGGAATCATAAAAGTCATAATGAAATGGATGCCAGAAACGGTACTCAAGCCGTAGATCCTTCTCGTCCTCAGCATAGAGGTTCCTGCCCCTCTGTCTCCGGATGTCCCTAACCTTGTGGCGATAATCAATTGGGAGAGGAGGAGTCCAGCCATCAGCAGGATTCAGGGCCATGACAGGCTCCCGCATGACCGGCATACCACCCATGAACGGAACAAGCTGAGACACACCCGCTAGACCGCGAGTCGGGGTGCGAATCGGTGGAGTAGCAATGGTACGGCCAGCACGCTCAAGTGCTTCCTCTTCTTCATCAACAATCGGCATGTCTCCAACAAAGGCCGGAGCAGGAGGAGGAACGGCAGCCGATGACCCTTGGTCGCCACGGCCACGGGCAGCACGGGAACCACCAGGGCCACCACGCTTATATGTCGCCTTGGTGCGGCCAGGCGGCTTGGGAACAGCGGCACGATCTTGATTCTTCTTGGAGCGCTTTTCCTGATGACGCGAGGGACTGCTACCACCTTCCATGACTGCGAAGAACACAAAGTGGAACTAAGAAACAATACAAGGAGAGGCGAACAAACATCGAGAAGTGAAGAAACAGGAATGGAGTGTTCACCATAGGGTCAGTAGTCCCGACCAAAATTGGGACTTCCGACAGCCAGGAGTTCCGGCTTACGTCGGGAGTTCCGACGGTCGAACTACCGACGGTAACCGAGACTTCCGGCGCACACGGTGACCATTCCATTCATGGGGCTTCAAATCCCAACACTCACTCAAGCAAGGAAGATAGAGGAGTAGAGAGAGAACAAGAATGGAGGCAAAACACAAGGTACATTGAAGTTAGGGTTCGACGCCACGGTAGTACCTTGAATCGAGAACGGAGGAGATGAAGAGAAACGAATCGCAGTCGACGACGAAATCCACGAGCGCAATCACCACCGCCAATGGGATCTCCACGACACCAACGAAAGTCCACCATGATCCGAGGAAAAATGAGGGCTTGGGCGGAGGAACAAGGGCGCGAGGGGCCGGGACTACCGGCAAGACCCCCGGCGGCGCAAGAATAGGGAATGGAGGCCGGAGCACGGGGTAGGGCGGCGGCGGGGGCAGGGCGCGACGGAGCGGTGCTAGGAGCAGTGAGGGCGACGTGGAGAGGCGATGGCGGCGTGTGGAGAGGTGAAGAGGAGGGCGACGGGAGGGGAGGAGGAAGGAATAACCGCAGTAAAACAAATGCGGCCGGATATAAATGATGCGGTGAACCGACGCAGTGTGGTCAAAACCGCAGATATGCTCGGCGTCGGAACTCCCGGCTTACGTCGAGACTTCCGGCGAAAGCCGGGACTTTCGGCCGTCGGGACTTCCGACGTACATCGGGACTTTCGACGCAGGAAAACAGAAAAACCTTCAAACTTGAACTCACTACACCATGTGGGGCAAAAATATGATGGACACTAACATTTTCACAGGTGACTAGATTTCATTCAACCAATACAAAACAATAGTCACTTATGAAAATTACAAAATAGAGTTTAAAAGTAGCACACAATGTTATAATTGAAAGGATCTAACAATGTTTTCTCAATGCTTTTCTCCTAACTAGATCAAACAAAATGTGTGTGTAAGGGATTAAGCCACGTTACGAGAATCAATGATATTTAGTTCACTCCTCAAAGCACAAAATCTTGACTCATCTAGGGGCTTTGTGAAGATATCGGCTAATTGCTTTTCGGTGCTCACATGGTGAATGGCGATATCTCCTTTGGCTTCGTGGTCTCTCAAAAAATGATGCCGGATGTCTATGTGCTTTGTTCGAGAGTGGTTTACAGGGTTGTTTGCCAATTTAATGGCACTCTCGTTGTCACACAAAAGTGGAATCTTGGTTAACTCACATCCAAAGTCCTTTAGTGTTTGCTTCATCCAAAGTAGTTGGGTACAACAAGTGCCGGTCGCCACATACTCGGATTCGGCGGTGGACAAAGCAACGGAATTTTGCTTCTTAGATCTCCAAGACACCAAGGATCGACCAATAATTTGGCAAGTCCCGGTAGTACTCTTTCGGGTTACTTTGCAACTAGCATAATCCGAATCGGAATAGCCAAGTAACTCAAAAGTGGAGCCCTTAGGATACCACAAGCCAAGATTAGGAGTATGCACTAAATACCGAAAAATTCTCTTAACGGCCATCAAATGACATTCTTTCGGATTAGCTTAAAATCTTGCACACATGCACACGCTAAGCATAATATCGGGCCTAGATGCACATAGGTAAAGAAGTGATCCAATCATGGAGTGATATATCTTTTGATCGACGTCCTTTCCTCCTTGATCAACATCAAGATGTCCATTGGTAGGCATGGGTGTCTTGATGGGCTTGGCCTTGTCCAAGTTAAACTTGTTCAACATGTCATTGGTGTACTTGGTTTGACATATGAACGTGCCATCCTTGAGTTGCTTGATTTGAAATCCAAGAAAGAACTTCAACTCTCCCATCATGGACATCTCGAACCTATTTGTCATAATCCTACTAAATTCCTCACAAAAAGCCATATTAGTACTACCAAACATTATGTCATCGACATATATTTGGCAAACAAAGATATCATTATTGACTTTACGAGTAAACAAAGTAGCATCGGTCTTTTCTATCTCAAAACCTTGTTTGAGTAGGAAATCCTTTAAACAATCATACCAAGCTCTAGGGGCTTGTTTGAGCCCATAGAGCGCCTTGTCGAGCTTGTAGACATGGTTTGGATACTTGGGGTCTTCAAAGCCCGGTGGTTGCTCTACATACACCAACTCGGATAGGGGGCCGTTGAGAAATGTACTCTTCACGTCCATTTGATATAGCTTGAAGTCATGATGGGCGGCATATGCAAGTAGAATACGGATTGATTCTAGCCTAGCCACCGGTGCATAGGTCTCCCCAAAATCCAAGCCTTCAATTTGAGTGAATCCTTGAGCCACCAACCTTGCATTGTTCCTTGTTACCATGCCATGCTCATCTTGCTTGTTGCAGAAGACCCACTTGGTTCTAATCACATTTTGCTTGGGTCTTTCCACCAAGGATCAGACTTCATTCCGAGTGAAGTTATTCAACTTCTCTTGCATGGCTATCATGCAATCCGGATCATCAAGTGCCTCTTCCACCCTACGAGGTTCCAAAGGAGAAACAAATGAGTAATATTCACAAAAACTTACTAAACGAGAACGTGTAGTTACCCCTCGCCGAATGCTCCCCAATATGTTATCAATGGGATGATCCCGTTGAATGGATTGATGCACTCTAGGATGTGGCACTTGAGTTGATCTTTGGATAGGGCCATCAACATCATCATCATGGTCATGATCGATTGGAAGATCACAATCATGAGCTTGTGGAGGATTGACTTCACTTCTTTCTTCATTGTTGAGTTGTGGTTGAGCTCGCTCAATGTTGACACCATCTTCATGAGAGTGACCTTGTGCTTCATTTGATCTCCCATCTTGATGATCTCTTGTTGCGGAAGCTTCACCATATTCATTGGATGAAACATGATGAATGGTTGGATCGAGATCATCATGCACAACATTGTCTTCATCTTCGTCTTCAACGGGCTTTACTTCACCAATAGCAAGCTTCTTGATTGCTTTGTGCGGAGCTTCTTCATTACGTACATTCTCAACATTGACTTGCTCTTTTTGAGAGCCGTCGGTTTTATCAAAAGTCACGTCTACCGCGATTTCAATCAAACCGGTGGTTTTATTGAAAACACGATATCCATGTTCGTTAGTACCATAACCAAGCATGAAACCTTCATCAACCTTTGGTGCAAACTTAGAACTTTTAGATTTCTTGTTAAGTATGAAACACTTGGATCCAAAAACTCTAAAGTAGTGCACCTTAGGCTTTTTACCGGTTAGAAGTTCATAGGCGGTCTTTTCTCTTTTCTTGTGAAGATATAAGCGGTTGATAGCATGGCATGTCGTGTTGACCGCTTCTACTCAATAGTTGGTTGGAGTCTTGTACTCATCCAACATTGCTCTTGCGACTTCTATGAGCGTTCGGTTCTTCCTCTCCACAACACTATTTTGTTATGGAGTGTATGGAACCGAAAACTCATACTTGATTCCTTCTTCATCAAGAAACTCTTCAATGTTGGTGTTCTTGAACTCCGTCCTATTGTCACTTCTAACTCTCTTGATTTTGACTTCAAATTCATTTTGGGCTCTTCTTGCAAACTTCTTGAAGATACCTTGTACTTCACTCTTTTCACGCAAAAAGAATACCCAAGTAAAACGAGAATAATCATCAACAATTACGAAACCATATTTGTTACCACCAATGCTTATATAAGCGACGGGTCCAAATATGTCCATGTGAAGCAACTCCAATGGCCTTTCGGTTGTCACAACATCCTTGACGGGATGTTTAGCTCCAACTTGTTTTTCCGCTTGACATACGCTACAAATCCTATCTTTCTCAAAAGAAACATTTGTTAGTCCAAGGATGTGTTCGCCTTTTTGAAGTTTGGCCAAGTTCCTCATCCCAACATGGGCAAGTCAGCGATGCCATAACCAACCCATGCTAGATTTTTCCATTAAACAAGTCTCAGGATTTACTCTATTTGATGTGAAATCAACTAGATAGAATTTCCCTTTTAAATGACCCGTAAATGCAATAGAGGAATCCTCCCTTTTATAGACTTCCACACCCTTATCCGTAAAGAGACAATTGTAACCCATCTCACAAAGTTGTGAAACAGACAACAAATTGTATCTCAACGAATTCACAAGTAAAACATTGGAAATGAAATTATTATTTGATATAGCAATTTTACCCAAACCGAGGACTTCTCATTTTCCATTGTCACCAAACACAATATTTTCACTTTGATCATGACTTGGTTGGAATGATGTGAACATGTCTTAGTGCATCCACTATCTAACACCCAACTTGTTCTACCAGAGGAATATTCCTACAAAGACAAATTAAGCTTTTGTTTTAGGTACCCAAAAAGATTTAGGTTCTATGGGGTTAGTCACATAAAACTTGGGCACCCAAACACTCCTCATAATTTTCTTTCTCTTTTGGGCACCAACATATTTAACCACAATCTTGCCATCCTTGCCCCAACAACACATATAGTCACTAGCATAGCACCGTGGTAGTGGTGCTTGTGGCTTTGGGACATCGGATTACTTCGTCTTTATTGTTTTGTTACTTGTAGGTTGGATCTTTGGAATGTAGACCTTGTTGTTGGCTTTGCATATAAGCTCATCAAGAGCAACGCCCTTGTTGAACTTCACACAAGGCACACCATTTATCATATTCCTTCCATTGGCCTTTCCATCATACCTATTGTAGCCAATGCCTTTCTTGATTGATGGGTGCCTTGATGACTTGTATATAATCTTATTAGATTGCTCTTGACACTTGCACCCATTCTTTAATATCATCTTCAACCTATAAATCTCCTTGTCTTTCTTCTCTAACTCAACAAGGTTAGTTGTATATGCATTCACATCAATTTTATAGCATCTTTTACAACCATCACTAGTGGAGACATTAGAGTCTTCGGTTGCCTTAGGAGAAGTTGAAGTGCTAGCCCAAAGAGTACTATAGTTTAACTCAAGATTTCGGTATTTTTCTTCCAAGCTTGTGAGGCTTTCTTGAGCTATACTCTTCTCATTCTTGAGGCTAGCTACTTGATCATTAACCGAGGAATGTTCCTTAGTCAATTTCCCAATTGAGTCATTGGCTAAAGACAATTCAACGGTTAACTTCTCAACCTTCATCTTTTCCTCGACGATAGATGCTTCAAGTGCAAGGTTTTTCTCTTTCTCTTGAGTAATTATATCTCCTTGCAACTCTAAGCATCTATCCCTCTTCTCTAATTTCTTCATTAACATTTTTATTTTAGTGAAGGTCTTTTTACCAAATTTCTTAATCATGGTTGCTTCAATTTCTTCTATGTTATCATCACAACTATCATCCCCATCACTAGAGGAAACGGGTGTAGTATGTACATTTTCCCCTTTTGCCATGAGACAAGTTGGGGTGTAGTAGTCGTTGTCGGTGAGGTTGGAGAAGAGCCTTGGTGATGAAGATAAGTTGGGAAAGAGTTTTGGTGGTGAAGTTGAGTCGGGAGAAGATCATGGTCGGTGAAGAAGAGTGGTGGATGGCGATGTTTGTGGCTCCCTTCTTCTTCTTCTCATCATCACTTGAGTTACTATCACTTGACTCCCATTCTTTCCCAAGATGAGCTTCACCTCTCTTCTTGTCTTCATCCTTGTCATATTTAAGCTTCTTTTTCTCATTAGGACAATCGGCTATGAAGTGACCGATTTGACCACATCCATATCAAAATCTCTTTTGAACCTTCTCTTACCATCATCATAGGTCTTGCGGTTGCTTTTCTTCTTCATAAACTTTCTAAGATTTCTAATCACAAATGCAACCTCTGCATCGGAATCTTCTTCTCCACTTGAGGAATCATCCTTCACTTTCTTCTTCTTTTCTTGACTTGAACCTTGACCTTCATGTTGTTGAGTTGCTTTAAGGACTGCACTCTTGTTGAATCCCATTGCATTAGGATTTTGATTATGAGCATTGATTGCATCTTCATCTAGACACTCATGATGCTTGAGCTTTGAAAGAACTTCTTGAGGTATCATCTCATCATAACCGAGCCTTTCCATGATCACGGACGCTAGCATGTTGTTCTTGGCTCTATAGGTTCTCAACATCTTTCTAGCAACTTTGTTGTCATCCCATTCATTGCTACCAAGAGCTCTTATGCGGTTGACCAACGCCATGAGCCTATCAAACATGGATTGTGTTGTTTCATTTTGCAAGAATATAAATCTTTTCAATTCACCATGAAGTAACTCTATATTGCATTTTCTCACACTTTTATCTCCTTCAAATGATACTTTCAAAGTATCCCAAATTTGCTTTGCACTTTATATTCCATTCACTTTTCTAAACTCAATCGGAGCTAGGCTTGACACAAGCAATGCTACGGCTTGTGTATTTTGATGGAGGTTGTGCACTTCTTTCGGAGTTATCTCTCTATCTTCATCGGTAGGAATCATCACACCAACATCCATAACTTCCTAAAGTCTTGCAGCTATGAGATGCATCTTCATCTTGTAAGACCAATTGATGTATCTTGTTCCATCAAAGTGAGGTGACTTTCCAATGTTGACGGACGGAGTATGTAGTGTTGAACCTTTTATGAGTTGTCCATAGTCAAAGCCCATGTTTGAATATATTCCTTTTCCATGAGCATGCTCACCGGCTCCAATATCACTAGCGGCATCTTTGCTTGCTTCATTCTTGTCACTTGTATCATTTTTGCCTCTTATTGCATCATCAACTTTCTTGCTCAATTCTTCCTTCATCTTACTCATCTCATCTTGCATCTTTTTCATTTCATCTTGAAATAGCTTGGCTTGAGCAGCCATCAACTCTTCAGCTATTTTCTTGGCCATCTTGGCGGCAACGACTTGCATCTTGTCGGACTCAACATTGTTTCTTCTCACGTGGTGAAACGCAAAGAGAAGACTTTGCTCTGATACCAATTGAAATGATCTAACAATGCTTAGAGGGGGGGTGAATAGGCGTATCTAAAAATTTACTGTAAATGCTAAGTTCAATTCTGTCAGTCACTGTTGAAAGTCCCGACGTTTGGGTCGGAACTCCCGACGTTGTCAGAAGTTTCGGCGCAAACGTCAACAGTTCCGACGCCTACGTGAACTACAAAAGCAGTGCCAAATTTAAATTTGTGGGTAAATAAACTTACAACCTCACTTCCTAGTGGTTTGGTGAAGATGTTGGGTCACTCCGTTGACGTCGTAATGCCTCCAAACCGTAGATCGAGTCCAAACCCTAAAATAAAAGTTTGAGAGAGAAAGAGACAAGCACATACAAATAATTTCTAGCAATCACAACAACAAGCACACGAGACACAAAGATTTATCCCGAGGTTCGGCAACCCCACTAAGGAGCTCCTACGTCCTCGTTGTTGAGGTGACCACCAAGGTCGGAGTCTTTTCCACCTCCTTGCCTCTCTCAAAGCGACCATAAAAGTCACTTGAGCTTTCCACTAAGAAATCAAAGGGTGATACAAATTTTCCAAGGCTCTTCCACAAGATGAAAGCTCTAGGGCAACGCCTAGCCAGCTAGGGGCAAAGCCCCAATAGTAATAGACGCAAAATCAACCGGCTTGACGAAGAAATCAAGTGCTCAAACTTTCCAAAGTGATGCTCTCACTTAATCCACTCTTCTTTCACTCAAACCCTAAGGGAATCAAAGATTTGAGCAAAGGGGGAAGGAGAGGGGTGCTTTAGTTGCTTGGGAGCTGTTGAGCACGAAGTGAGTCAACTGTGAAATGAGTCCGTAACCGTTAGAAGTGAAGAGAGGAGTATTTATACTCCAAGTGAAAATCCAACCGTTCAGATCTACGTCGAAAGTTCCGACAGCAGATCTCGGGACTTCCGACGTTAATAGAAAAACACTGTTCACAACGGGTCAGAAGTCCGCGCGTGCAAGTCAGTGTCGAAACTCCCGGCAAACGTCGGGACTTCCGACGGCCGGAACTTCCGACGTATGTCGGGACTTCCGACGTGCACAGTTAAACAATACAGCTAGCACCACGGATACCGGGACTCCCAGCATGAATCAAGTCAGTGTCGGAACTCCCGGCAAACGTCGGGACTTCCGACGGTCGGGAGTTCCGGCTTATGTCGGGACTTCCGATGAGCACAGACAGTCAGCCAGTCAGACGCGTATGTGCTGGGACTTTCAGCTTAGGTCAGGACTTTCGATCATCGGGAGTTTCGGCTTACGCCGGGACTTCCGACACCGACAGTTGTAGAAAATTATTCTATGTGCTTGTAAAGTGCTAGAGTGTCCCATTTTATTATTTTATTATTATGCTTGAGTACGCTATCTTCCTCAGACCAAATAACTTTGCATCCCTCTTTATAGTACGGCAGATCCTAAACTCAAAAAGAAAATTAAAACCTTTGGAGAGCGTTTTGAGTTCGTCCGCCTTTTCAACTTTAAGGATTTAGGGATACCATTTTATCTTTATCAACTCTTTGAATCTTTCATGGGACTAATAGTTGCGATATATCTCATTTAGATTACATTAGTCCCTATTTTGGATGTTATCAATACACCAAAACCCACATAGGGGGCGAATGCACTTTCATGGCCAGGGAAGCGGGTGGGGAAGGCGGAGGCGAGGGTGGTCATCTCTGCTATTGCTTCTTCTTCTTCTTCCGGCGCGAGGGCGGAGGCAAGGTGGCCGGGGAAGCGGGTGGGAAAGACAGAGGCGAGGGCGCCATCTCTGTTGCTGATTCTTCTTCTTCTCGGGGCGCGCGTGGGCAGAGGCGAGGTGGTCGAGGCCAAAGGTGGGGAAGGCGGAGGCGAGGGCGACCATCTCTGCTGCTACTACTTCTTCTTCTTCTTTTGGCGCGCACGGACGAAGGCGAGGTGGTCGGGGAAGTGAGTGGGGACGGCGGAGGCGAGGGCGCCATCTCGACTGCTTCTTTTCTTCTTCAGGCGTGCGCGGGTGGAGGCGAGGTAACTAGGGGTCGAGGGTGTGAAAGGTGGAGGTGAGGTGGCCGGGGAAGCGGGTACGGAAGGGGGAGGTGAGGGTGCCATCCTCTGCTATTGCTACTTCTTCTTCCGGCGTGTATGGGTTGAAGCAAGGTGCCCGAGATCGAGGGTGGGGAAGGCGGACGAGGGCAACCATCTCTGCTGCTTCTGCATCTCGTCGTGGGTGGGGAAGGCCCCCAGCTTGGCAACGTGTGGAAGCAAGTGGCTATATTATGAACGCCGAGGACTTGTTGGGGAGGTGGGTCGTGGTGAGGTGAGCGAGAGGTGAGGCAAGCGACACCTAGGGCCTGGCTTCGCGGAAACGGCCACCCCCTCATTTCCACGAGGCCGGGCTAACATGTGGTCGGTGGCCTCAGTGGTCCTGACCAGGAAGCCCATACATACGACCAGACATTCCAAAACAGCTTAGCAGTTGGTCACCCTACCGATTAAAAAAAAGGTTGGTCACCCTACCATACACGCCCACTGTAAAAACTGGTCCATCGGCCGAACTCGTAACAGCGACCACGATAGGAACAGGGTAACAATCAAAATGTTGGCGCGGCAAGGCCGCCCTTCTGTTTGCGAAGGCCGGCCCATGGCTTGAGCAGCCAGCTGTGGTTACTGGTTAACGTACGTAGGCGGAAGGTTAGGCCCATGCGATGCGGCCCGTGGGCGCGAAGCGGCGAGAGAGGAATCCCTTCCTCCGCGAGTCGCGAGCCGTGGAGATCCGTCCCACTCCAACTCCAGGCCATCCCCTCCGCCTCAGACCTCGGTGCAAACCTGCCGCGAAAATAGCAGCCGCCCGTTCGCTCTCTCCCCGCTCCTCCCGCGATGAGCGACCCGCGGGGCCGCGCCGCCGGTCCCGACCGCGACGGGGACGACCCGCACGACCTCCCGCTCGCCGAGGACGCCAACGGCGAGGAAGCGTGGCAGACGCCCGAGAAAGAGGCGGCTGCGGAGGGCGGGGACACGACCCCGGACACCGAACCGGAGAGCGATGACGGAGAGGGAGGAGTGGGCTCCCCGGATCAGGCGGAGCCCAATGCGGGCGGGGAGCGCGCACCGCCCGTGGCCGCGGCCCAGGAGCTGGAGGGGATCGTTGGCGGCGCAAAGGTGGAGACGAACGGCGAGGACGCCATCAGCCACAACGCCGACGGGGAGGACGACGAAGACGATGATGGAGACGAGGAGGACGATGACGACGACGACGACTCCACCCCGGATGCGTCCCCGAGGGCTGAGGTGAAGGTGGAGGGCGAGAGCTCCACCGGGATGGCCCAGAGTGGCGCCGGCCACCGCGTGGAGGGGGAACCGGACCCCTTCCTCGATGGCAATGACTCTGGGACGGAGGAGGAGCAAGCCGCGTTCATGGCGGAGCTGGAGCATTTCCATAGGGAGCACAGTCTCGAGTTCAAGCCGCCCAAGTTCTACGGCAAGGGCCTCAACTGCCTCAAGTGTGCATCTTAACTATACCTCTCGTTCTCTGAGCTACTCCTGTACCATCTTTTGTTGTCTAAACGCACTTGGCCCCTGTTTGCTATGTTGTAATCCAGGTTATGGAGGCAGGTCGCCCACCTGGGAGGCCACGAGCAGGTACGGCTGATTTCATTATCACGCACAGGCACTTGCTGCTGTAGATACAACAGAGTGAAATTTTCCATAGTATCACTGATATCCGTTCCTCGGACAACTGAAATTACAAGCTAGTAAAATACTGATGATCTGTAACAGGTTTCACTTCTTTTTCATTATTGCGCTGCTCAGCACTTTGTTTGTGGGCATTAGTTCAGTTGAATATTTTTGCTTATTCAGGTAACGATTTGTAAACTATGGCGTCAAGTTGGAGAGACTTTCAGGCCGCCAAAGTAAGGGCCTCTTTTCACAGTACATGTTAAATGCAACCTTGTAGATGATTCTTTTTATGCCATGTAATCATCCTTTGATTCACATTCTTTTGCAGGACCTGCACGACTGTTTCTTGGTCATTTCGAATTTTCTATGAGAAGGTGATGCACTGGCTGCAGTCTTTTCCCCATAAATTTCCAAGGAAGGCCTTTGTTTACTTTATCCATAGCGTAGCTGAGGAGCATTTTATCCATGAACAGAACTGTAGTAATTCTCAACCTTACATCAGTTAATTTGGAGAACAAAAAATTACATCACTCGAACTTAGTTTGGTTGTTTTAAGTTATAGATACAAATCTTTTCTGGACTCAGCCTAACAAATATAAATATGGAGCTAGAGGTACTACACCTGTCAGTGAATAAATTTTAACCTTGAAGTGCCACAGACTTTTTTATCCATTTCGTGATAATGATACTTTATGTTGTTAATTGTTTAGAGCCAAACAAATATAAGTGTTTTTTTTTTTATCTTTTCTTGCCTTGTGGGAACAAATATGGCAGTTAGCTGTTTGACATGCTTTAGATGCTAGCCATACTTCTCTTACTCCTTCAAATCCTTGTTGATGCTTTAGATGCCAGATTTTCTATTGAATATATTTCTCAGTAGTCATCGCACTAAGGTCTCATGTTATATCTATTCATTGGTTTCCTTGGTCTGTTAACTGATGAATTTAGGCACTTCTTGAATACGAAAAACACAAAGTCCGGACTGGTCAGCTTCAGATACCACCGCCTGGTTTACCACCGCCTAGTGGTGCTGACCGTGAGGTAAACCCTTTTCTTTTTAAAGAAAGAATAAACAGTGCAGCTTTAACTTATATATTTCTAGTTAGCACACATATCTATATATTGTTTAAATGGGTTCATCTTATTGGTTTAAATATAATGTACACAGATTTTATCACCTTATATATTCGTTTTCATTAGCTGTGTAGAATTAGTACTTTGATATAATTGAAGATTAATGTCAGAGTCAATCTATATTCAGGTAGACATAAGCGAATTTAGTCACTGAATCGCTGCCCTGTTTCTAGCTGGAAACCTGGTGTCAGTTGTGAATCTATGTAATATTGTAATGTGCGCACTATTCAAGGAGGCTGCTTGCTAAGCCCCCGTCAATATATCTGAGACTGCAGAAAATGTTCTGTTATTGAAAGGTGCAAGTTGCTAATTTTAATTTGTTTTGACAAGTTCCCTGACGGTTTTGTAGGTGGTTGTAAATCAATCATCTTCTGCCAGAGTTAGAAGGGATGCTGCAGCGCGTGCTATGCAGGGTTGGCATGCTCACCGCCTCCTTGCCAATGGCACTCACAGGGATAACATTTTGAAGGTAATAGAATTTCCTTTACTGGGATTCACATTTTGTTTGCTTACTGTTCTCGTTGAAAAAATATTCACTTTTCTACAGGACAAAGATTCAATACCACTTTCAAATCGTGATAAAAACCTAAAAGGCTTTGGTACGCTTCACGATTATTATTTTTAACGCAACACGCTTCACGATTTTCTGTTGCTAATGTGCACTATGCTATTTTTTCTCACGTATC
Organism: Miscanthus lutarioriparius; assembly: GCA_904845875.1. NCBI lineage: Eukaryota > Viridiplantae > Streptophyta > Magnoliopsida > Poales > Poaceae > Miscanthus > Miscanthus lutarioriparius. The sequence goes on from CAJGYO010000008.1 coordinate 15,031,259, forward strand.
TCTCATGATATGTTTAGGGGTGCTCAAGAGAAAGAAAGCATCTAGTCCAGAGTATGCTCTCAAGTCGTCCAGCTCAAAAATAAATAAATCACAGTTAAGGCTCCCTGTACATTCATTTGGCTACATCTATATATTTAAGCATTGTATGCAATATGTTAGATGAAGAAGACATGGCTGCTACTATGCAATTAACAAGAGAAATCCAAAATCTTGTAGCGCCATGTAGTGCAATTGAGCTCATCTGGAGGAAGTTTTGTCCATATATTCGGATGCTGTATGACAGTTTCTCTGGTGTTGTGATTCCTGTTCTCATATGTAATGGAATGCACAATTTCAGGGAAGATTCTATGGTCATTGACGTTGGAGAACCGGCCGACTGGGTGAAGATCAATGTGCGCCAGACTGTAAGTTCAGCTTGTATTGTTTTGTTAATAATACTGTGCAGCGTATTATGTGTATGTTTTTATTATAGCCTGTACCATGAAATGATTGTTTTCACAAGGTAGCTTTGCTAGTAAACTTCCACTGAGTTTTGAACTGAAGTTACACCGTTTGGTTATTGCTTCCCTGCAGAAAGATTGCTTTGAAGTCTATGCACTAGTTCCTGGACTTCTACGTGAGGAGGTGAGGAAGTATGGTGCCATTCATGTGGAGGGCCTAGCTTTAAATCTTTTCATTGGCCTAAAGTAAATCCTTTCGGATATAAATGGAAGATAAGCAAAAGGAATTTTCCTTGAAATGAGGCCATGCCATAGAGGAAATTGTTAATTTTTTTTGTTCTGATCTGATGGTAGCAGGTGCATGTTCAATCAGATCCTGCTGGACGTCTGGTTATCACAGGGGATCCAGAGCAGCCTGATAATCCTTGGGGGATCACTCCGTTCAAGAAGGTGGTAGCTTCACTTTGAACGCTAACACAAACACATTTGTGAACTCAGTTTAACATGTAGTGAATTTTTTGTCTCAGGTGGTCAACTTGCCATCAAGGATTGATCCTCACCAAACATCCGCTGTTGTCACGCTTCATGGTCAGCTATTTGTGCGTGCACCGTTTGGTCATCCTGATATGTAGATATGGAATCCTGTTTACTTCAGTTTTGTTGACTGCGGTGCCTCTTCACCAGTGATATTCCTTGATATTACTAGGTCCGTGATTTGTGGCCTCTCAGGCATTCCTTGCCTCAAAATTTATCTTGTTTTCTTTGATTTCATGTATTTTGTTTATTGTGCAGGGTTTATATCAGTTCTGTTGAGGAAATAGGATTTCATTTGAGCAGATACATGATGTCAAGCTGACTTAGCAGAACCGTTCTGTGGTTGGATGCTGTTTGCTGGTGTTGCGATCTGTTATCACTTTTTTTTTTTTTCTAAACCCACCCCTTTATTCTTCTTAATATAATGATACGTAGCTCTCCTGTGTGTTCGAGAAAAAAAACAGTAGTGGTCATAAAATTAACTGGTTCATGCATGTATTCCAGTTTCATGGTGAGATTTTATAGAGAAAGGAGATGTTGGTCGTAGTAGGGCTAATTTGACATTATGATTACTTATTATTCTTTATTATTCTTCTTCTGTATTATAAATGCCTCTCCGGGTCACTCCAGGGCACCCTAAAGTTGCATTTTTGTGCATAACGCCGGTTCGTCTGGTTTATGAAGCTAATTGCTCTCTCTATGTGATAGAAGTCTCAACTGTATTTCAGTGGATCGTATTGCTTCAGTGCATAAAGCCGGTTCCATTTGTTGCAGCGAAAGAAATTAGGGGGTGTTTGGTTTCACCTTCTAAACTTTAATCGTTGTCTCATCGGATGTTTAGACATATGTATGGAGTATTAAATATAGATTATTTACGAAATTAAATGCATAGATTGAGACTGTTTTTCGAGTCGGTTTTTTTAAGCATAATTAGTCAATGATTTGACAATGTGGTGCTATAGTAAACATATACTAATGATGGATTAATTAGACTTAATAAATTTGTCTCGCGAATTACTGATGGATTCTGTAATTTGTTTTTTTATTAGTGTTCGAATACTCTATTCGACATCTCTATGTAACACCTCCTAAACTTTAGTCCGCAGATCCAAACATCCCCTTATTCTGATTTTGAATTCAATTGCTTGTTGAAAAGCTTATTTGTATGGCCATACAGCATCATAACTGCTACCTGAGCCTTGTTCCTGTCATTTGTACGGCCATACAGGGCTTTCGAAGCCCAGGGTGCTCCTTTCAGAAAAGGAGTGTGGTTTGGCTGTTTGGCGCAATTTTTTGAATTACAGAAACATACACACTTGGGGCGTGTTTGTTCCCTGCACGTTCCCAGACTGGTCAGACGAGGAGGGCCACATACCTGAGGACAGGCCCAGCAGGTACTTTCTAGCGGAGCTAGTCTCGGCCTCGTTTAGATTGGGGTTAGAAATCAGTATTTGACACTATAACACTTTTATTTGTATTTAATAATTATTGTTCAATCATAGCCTAACTAGGCTCAAAAGATTCGTCTCGTAATTTAGAATCAAACTATGTAATTAGTTTTTTTTTATCTACATTTAATACTCTATATATATGTTCAAAGATTTGATGTAATAGAAAGAGAGTGAAAAAACTTACCATCTAAACAAGGCCCTAGAGATCTTGTTTGCTTGCCTGTACGTTGGTATGCTGTTTGTTTGCCTGCCAGTCTAGACAGAGATCTTGTTTATTTGCCTGCGTATTGGTATGCGGTTTGTTTGCCTGCACGTTGGTATGCAGTCACCTTGGAGTGTAACATGGTAGAGTTACCATCCAGTTTTTTCTCTTTTCTTCTTTCACACATTTCTACGAACATATTGGACGCACATGCTCGTTCATGGCTGCAACCATGCTGCTGTCTTCGTCGGCCGCAGGCGGCAGGCGCACAAGCAGGCAACAGGCAGCAGGCGCACTGTCGTCAAAGCTGCTGTAGCGGCGGGGTTGTGCTCGGGATTGTCCATGCCGCCGCACCCGATCTTGGAGAATGACCCCGCCATGGACGCGTGGAGCAGGCCGCAGCCGAGTAGCACGCGCGGCCATCGCTTCCATGGCCGTCTCCTCCTGGGGGCTGCGTCCGGCTCCGGCGTCTTCACCATCCCGGCGGGCTCCCCCACCAAATCGAGCTACCCTCCACCGAATCGAGGTCCTCCACCATCCAAATCGCGGTAGGAGGGGGAGGGGGAGGGGGAGGATGGAGCTCGGTGCGCTGGTGCGAGGCCACGCCGGAGATGGTGTCCTTGGCCGCCGGTGACGGGGTGGGAGACGGAGGGAGAGCGACCGGCGAGAGCAGCGCGGTGACACGAATGACTGCGAGGGCTTGTGTGTCATAAAAAAAAAAAAAGATCGCGATGTCTCGTGAGTCTGAAAGTTTAACGATCTTCAACGCTAGTGCTCTAATTTTTTTTCCTCTACGTCACTGTCGTTAGTCTGGGCTCTAACACCATTAAACCAGGTGTAAAAAGTCAAAAATATCCTTAAGTCTAAATATGTCATTAATTTTTTTGAGTATCTTAATAACTTCAATGAAAAAAAAACTCAAAATTAGAAAGTTGTAGACGAGATCTATAATTTTTATATAAAAATTATCTTTATTTAATTTCGTAAAAAAAGATATGATTTTTCTAAGATATATTAATCATATCAAATCATATTTTTTGTGGAATTAAACGAAGATAATTTTTATATAAAAATTATAGATCTCGACGAGATCTACAACTTTCTAATTTTGAGTTTTTCATTTGAAGTCGTTAAGATGCTAAAAAAAATTAATGACTTATTTAGACTTAAGGGTATTTTCGACTTTTCACACCTGCAGTTTGACGGCGTTAGAGCCCAGACTGATAACAGTGGCATGGAGGGCACAAAAAAAGTTAGAGCAGTAGCGCTGAAGACCACTAACTTTTTCAGAAACTCACAGTACATCACGATCTTTTTCAATGACACAGATAATTCCTCCTTCGTTTTTCTGGGATCACGCCCTCAGCTGCTTTAAGGAACGTGCCGACCAAGCCCAGGAGATGTCCAGGCAAAGGGCTGCAGCTAGCGGGCCTACATCTGGCTCTCGTCTAGCAAACAAACACATCCTTGTATTCTCCCTAGAATATACCCGCCTGCTCCTCCGGAATAACCGCCCGCTCCTCCGAAAGAAGCAGCGTCCACGTCGGCCCGATTTCTCTCTGCCGTCGGATCTACCATCGTAGGGCCACGGTTTCTTCCACCGGATTCCGCGGGCAGCGGCTCCTCAGGTTTCTTTCGGCTCCGCGTGTTCCATTTGGCTTCTTTTTAGGAGCTGCGACAGCAAATATATGGCCGGCTTCCGCTTCTTTCTTTCGGCTTCTTCCCCTTTTCCTCTTCTCCTACCTGCTCCTTCTCGTGAGGAATCACAGCAAACTACTATCGTCACACTGGAGATGGACGCCAACAGGACTGCAACATGTTTCTTGCCTACGGAATCTTAAATGTCTCAACTGGCCAAAGTATGCGGATCCAAGAGCCTGAGCACGACGGGGAGCCCTTTCGACGGCTGCAGAGTCAGGAAGTCGGCCGGCGCGTGCACGTACTCCAGCGCCACCTCGAAGGCGAACCGCCGCAGGATGAGCGCCAGCGTGGCCTTGGCCTCCAGCATCGCGAAGTCCTGCCCGATGCACGACCGCGGGCCCAAGGAGAAGGACAACAGCGCGTTCGGGTGCGCCGCCGCCCTGCCCACGCCGTCCCAGAACCGGAGCGGGTTGAACGCGCCTGCGTCCGCGCCCCACACCTCCTCGTCGCGGTGAAGCATCGCGATCGGGATCAGCAGGAGGGTGCCCTTTGGCACCTTCACGCCGCAGAGGTCCGCGTCCGCTGTCGGCTGTCTCGCGATCATCGGCGCCGCGCCGTATAGCCGGAGAGTCTCGTACAGCACCACGGTCACCTGCGAAACAACATAAGAACATGGCCGTGACGCACGCTCGCCGGCGGTCACCGTGCGGAACGGATATACACCTGCTAGCTAGCTCAATAAGCTTAAGGTGGAGGAGGCTCACGAGCTTGAGCTTGTTGAGGGCGTCGCCACGGAGGGGCACCTCGGCGCCGCCGCACTCCCGGATCACCTCCTCCCTAAGCCGCTGCTGCCACTCGGGGTGCGTGCCGAGGAGGAACATGGCCCAGGTGAGAAGGTGCGAGGTCGTGTCGTGGCCGGCGAAGAAGAAGGTCTTGCACTCGTCGATGATCTCATCCATGCTCATAGCCTGCTGCTGCCCCTTGCCGTCGTCGCCGGCGGCGTTGGCCTCCAACATGAGGCCGAGCAGGTCGCTGCCGTAACCCCTCGCCTCCTTTGCAGCGGCGAGGCGCTCGCCGATGATGGCCATGAGCGTGCCCCGCACCGTGCGCTCGAGCTGCCACCGGCGCACGTTTGCCTTGGTGGGCACGTACTGCATGCCCGGCACGCGCACGTTGTCGATGGACGCGAAGGCGATGAACTGGAGGTCCCGCTGCGCCAGGAACACCTCCTTCCCCTGCCGGTAGCTGCTGCCGAATGCCGTGTGCGAGATCACGTCGGCGGTGAGCTCCGTGAACTGCTGCCTCACCTCCACCGTCACTACCCCGTCCCCGCTCGCCGACGCCGCGGCGCGCGCCTCCCACCCCCGGATCACCTCCGCCGCGCATGCCGCCATCGCCCCCGTCATCGACTTGAGCTTGTCCATGGCGAACGCCGGGTGCACGACGCGGCGGTGGCGCGACCAGTCGTCGCCGTCGGTGAAGACGAGGCCCATGCCCATCAGGGACAGTATGGTGGGGCCCGGGTCCGTCTTGCCGTACAGCCCTGACTTGTCGAAGAGGACCCGCTTCACCATGTCGTAGCTGCCCACGAACAGCGCCGGAGTCGAGCTAGACCACGTCAGGAACACCTTGCCTGGACACACACAGACAACCGTGTGACACGACCACAGCGAAAACTTCTCAGAATTCAGAATTGATCTTGCCCGCTCGCGTACCGTAGAGCGACATCCACGCGCGGGATGTAGTCGTGGGAGGTGAGGTCCAGCGTGTCGCAGCTCGTCGCCGCCCGCATCGCCTGACGGCCTGTTCGGTTGGCTGGTTCGTATCGTTACTGGTTCGTGAAGAAGTATTGCTGGCTGATTTATGTGAGAGAAAAATACTGTTTCGGCTGAAAATTTACGATCGTTTACGACAAGCTATAGCCAAACGAACATGCTTGAATCTCCTTGCTGTTGCCCACGAAGACACGGTACGGCGGCCCGCGGACGCCCTGCCGCGCGAACGCCCTCGCGACGGCGTACGGGCGCCACACCAGGTGGACCAGCACCGTCCACAGCCTCGTGACCACCACCACGGCGAGGGCGGCGGCAACCAGCGCTGCAGCTCCCGTGCCCATGTCGAGCAGCTAACAGGATACGAGAACTCGCGGTGCACCCACCCTGCGAAGCAAACTGCAAACCGCACGGGATAGTACTGCTGTGATGCCGTCGTTGTGTGTGTGTGCGCGCGCCAGTGTCACTGCTGTGTGTATATGTATACTGGTAGAAAGCGCGCGCCCTGCGCGCGTTTGTAAATACAGATAGAGGATATATGTTTTATTTATGGAGTAGAGACCAGTCTAAAGTAATACACAAATATAAAAATGATTACATAGACATATGTTACAGGTAGTGATATATTTTAGAGTTTGATGAATTCATCTTTGATTGTCGCTTGAATAGCCTCTGAGAAGAGCGTGGTCTGGGAACTCTGCGATGACAAGCTTGGTCTAACTGCATGAGTCCAGGGTGTTGTCATCTTCTTCAATAACTGTGAGATTGGGCAGCGATAGTTATTCATCGTAGTTGAGGGGGATTTCATTTCTTCCTGTGAAAAGAGTTGTACTTAGGCCTAGTAAGAACAGGGTATCGAAGTGTATAACAAAGTTTCAAAATCTTAGGGCACAATGAAAATACATGATGAGTAGAGGTAGGCAACAGGCTGAAATCAAAGCAACATGATATCATATATAGGTGTAAGTTAAAGATTTTTTAGGTCGAGTAGAGCAGGTATGCTTTGAGACGGGCCAAAACATACAAATTTTGACTTGAGGCATAGGTGGCAGGAAATGGAGCAAAGGTCTGTACATATAGCACTGAACATATTCATTTTGAATTATTAGCATTGAGGCATAGCAAATAACGAACATGTCGGCAGCATAAATACAAAAAAAGAAAAGCAAAGTACTAGAATTATATCCATAATGGAAAATTAGGCACTCAGCAGGCAATCGCTGACTGAAGAGTTGGCATGATGGAAAAAAAAAACACAACCGCTTTGAACAAATTGCGCCAATATAAATCAGAATCAGAGGGGAGAACAGCAGGACAGCTGACCTGCTGCCATGCAACGCCGCTTGCCTGCTTGCCCATTGGCTGCTGCTGCTTGCCTAAGCGTATTGGTGATGGTCTTGTGTTGTTGTCGTCCTTCAATCAAGCTGAGACACTGTTGCGTACAGGTGATGGTCTTTTGTTGTTGTCACATCTCAATCAAACTACTCAAAGCTGTTGCTGAGACAGTAGAATGGCCTTTTTGTTCCTATCACATCGCACACAAACTACTCAAAGCAAGTTATTTGATGCAGATTATAAAGAAATTAAAACTCAAAACACACACATGCCAGCTCTGAAGTCAATAATCAAAGACAATTTAGCCATGACATTGAGGAAAAGGAGATTCGACGTCATAAAAAAAAATAACCCATCGATCTATACATGGTAAAAGAACTGAGACCATGTGTTCTCAATAATATGGGATACCTAACAAAATAGATGATTACCGAAGCTGGGAGCGTAGCCATGAGCAGATCGGACCAGGGCAGAACCTCTTTTCTGTATTTCTCTGTAAATTTCGAATTGGAGTCATGCTTTTACTGCAGCACTTACTGGGCCCGTTCGGCTGGTAAAAAACCAGCCGGACTTCACTGTTTTCGGATAAAAAATATTGTTTACGCTCTTATAAATTCCTCCAGATTTCTCCAAGCGAATAGGACCACTATGGCTATGAACCACAGTAGCACTGGCCAAGCAAAGGCTGAAAGCACGAAATCAAATCGAAACAAAAACATCTGCAAGAGGGCGGACAACAAATGGCATGAACAGTAGTTTAGTAGCATAGGTAGGAAAAGAATAGCACAATCTATGAAATGGCACAAAACATAATTATAGTAAAATTGAATATAATATGTGGTTTGTGTTATGGTCAAATTTCCTCACAGTTCAGGGTATGTAGGCAAATGAGAGACTGAAATAATATCTTAGGTTCCTCTAGCTACAACAGCGCAACGACGAATTGTGGGTACCACTCTCACAAGCATCCTAGGTTGGCCTGCAGCCTCGCCACCAGCAGCTGTGCGCCTGTGCTGCTGCGCTATCCCCCTTGGAGAAGGGCATGACGGAGCGTGAGAGGGCCAGGATGAGGAGGGGACACGACTGAAGTAGGAACAAGGGGGGATCAGGGGAGGCGATGCTGCAGAAGCACATTCTCAGCCTGTTTGGTTTGATTGGTTCGTATCGTTGCTGGTTCGTGAAGAAGTACTGCTGACTGGTTTGTGTGGGAGAAAAATAATGTTCCGGCTGGAAATTTATGATCGTTTACGACACGCCACACCCAAACAAACAGTCTTTTGTCGATGGCAGTGGCCTCCATCTGGATAAGCATGCAGATAGTGTGGTGGTTCTCAGCTATGTAGATTAATACTAAAATATGGACATTCAAAGTTGTGGGAACAAGCACATAAAAAATGCAGCCGATATTTGGGTTGGCGACTCCGTCTCGTCTAATCACTTGGTCGCGTCCGATACTTGGGTTGGCGACTCCATCTCGCCCGACCCCTCGACTGCGCCCGTCGCTTCAGGTTGGTGACTCCGTCTCGTCCGACCGCTCGGTCGCAAAAGACACTTGGGTTGGCAATTCCGTCTTGCCTGACCCCTCGGCCGCGCCCGACGCTTGGGTCGGCGCCCGACGCTTCGAGTTGGCGCTCCATCTCGCCCGACCCCTCGGCCGCGCCCGACGCCTGGGTTGGCGCTCCGTCTCGCTCGATGGCGACTCACGATCTTATGCCCACCGGGTGCTCTCGTAAAACGAGTATAAACAGCCCCTTCACGACTTCATAGAAGTCCCAAAAGGGCTCGGGGGCTCCTGTCAGGTTCATAAACCCGGGGTCCCCAATGGGCCTGCTTCCCAGCAAAAACTCAGCCCAGCAGACGGCGTAGCGACAACGCGCGCCTCCCGGGCCGGCCCAGTTACCTAACGACCGGCTAGAAGAACGATCCGGTCTCCGACCGGAAGGCCTGGCCAAGAAAAGGGGATAGTCCGACTCCGACCTCCTTTTTCGACCGGGGATACACCGGACCTCCGCTCATGATTTTTCCCCGACCGACACGGTCGGAGCCGACTGGGAACGATCGACCAGGGACGCCCGCTCGGTAAGGACCCAAGGATCAGGCGGAGCAAATAAGGTAAGGCACTCAAGTCAACCGCAATACCGAGAACCGTACCCTGCCATACCCTGCACACCTGCAGGATAGTGCCACCAGGCCATGCCAGATGGGTACTATGCAACGTTCTAGGCGGGTCAGAACCAAAATAGTGTTGTGGGCGCCGACATTTACCATACCAGGTGAACACGGTAAAGCCTGCCATATGCGTCTGACATGAACAGTATTGTGGACGCCGACGACCGTCTCGTACCCGACAACATGGGCAACAAGACTATATAGCACACGTATCCATTCTCTCTTTCTCTGACTTCTAAGGCCATCCCCTTCAACTATAAAAGGGGATGCGCTCTCTCAACGAGAGGGACGGACTCTCTCTCTCTCTAGCTAGCTCTAGACAATCTAAGCATTCGAACAACTCCACAGCTCTAGAACTCTAAAGCTACACAGAGTACATGCTCCAATACTTAGCGCGCATTAGAGCTCCCGTCACTCTCGACCCTTCAGTTTAGAGTCCGACCGGGCCTTTAACACCCCCTTCTCATTCCTACTCGTTTGTAACCCCACAGCAAACTTTGAGCACCTGGGCCTAGGAATAAAGTCACCGACCGATCGAAACTAGACGTAGGGCACGTTGCCTGAATCAGTATAAATCCTATGCCATTGAGTGCTAGTCCACATCCGATCACAACGCGCGACAAAAGTACAAATATTTACTTGTTGGACACTTTTCGCACCGATAGTCCCTACGTCCAGTTTGATGTTGCTTGTGTTACCGTCACTTGGTTTTTAGTAGGGGTTACAAACGGGCGAGAGAGGGAAAGGATCCCAAGTCTTTGGTGGAAGCGGTGAACAGGTGCTGAGAGCTCGATTGCTGCTCAGCCGTGTGCTCGTGTCGTGCTCTTGTGTGTTTATCTCGTGTTCCGATCTCGTGCGAATCTAGATCCCCCTGATGGGGCGTCCTGCTTTCCCTTTTATAGGGTAAGGGAAAGCGTGGCTTACAGCGGAGGAAAAGTAGAAGAACGAGAGAGAGAAGAAGGCTGCCAGGATCATTGGGTTCTTCTTCTCCTTTATGCGGGTCCCGCCGACCCTGTAGACGTCAATAGGGACGGCTCCACGTCGCGGCCCTATTCGTCACTGACGCCACGTTGACAGGCGTCGTCTACCAGTCATGGCGTCCTATTTTGTCCTGACGGGCATCATGGTGAACTGACATGCCTGTCAGCGTTCGTACGAGGGTTAGACAAAACAGCACCAGCACGCTCGACGCTGTTCTTGATATGAATCCTCAGGTATGGCCCATCATGGCCATGGGTTACATCGGGGCATGTCGGTCTCTTCCTTGGTGTCAGAGTTTTGACCCAGACCCATACGCTTGGACCTAGAGTGGTTGGCAACGGTATGGGTCCCCGTTAGGAGCCACGCCTGAGGGGTCGGGCGAGACGGAGCCCCCGACCTAGAGGTCGGGCGAGGCGGGGCCCGCCCCCAGAGGTTGGGCGAGGCAGAGCCCCCGACCCAGAGGTCGGGCGAGGTGCCCCCCTAGAGGTTGGGCGAGGCGGAACCTACGCACCTGGGGGTCGGTTGGAGCTGTAGTTGCGCTCTTGACTGCTCGGATGAATCAATGTTGATGACCATTAGCTCCTCCTTTTCGGGTACCCTAGTATTGGTCCCCGATAGTAGCCTCCGAGCCTATGGAGGAGTAGAATACTCCTTCGAAGGCTTTTCTGAATGGGAGGACTCTGAGGGCCTTAGCCTTCTTTTATCGTCCACAGCGTGTCCTAGGGACGACGATTCCCTTTCGTCGCGATCGGACCCCTCGGGGGTATAGCCGTGAGATTTGGTGTGTCGGAAAAGGTCTTTCCTGATTCCGACCCCTATGGGAGTCTGTCATTCTGCGACCGCATGTTCGGTCTCCTTGTGAGTCCAACTTTCCTCGAGCCCACGCTCATAGTAGGGATCCAATCGAGGGTCGGCTCGTCTTTGTGATCGTCTTCCCTCAAACATTTTTTTGATAAAACAGAGGGGTTTAGCCATGCCATGATTTCCCTCTATGGACGAATCATGGTGCTCGGTGAGATGTTAACTGGCTAGTCCGAGTAGGGCCCCGGCACCCCGTTCATAGGGGTCCGCCTTGGGTTAGCTGGTGATCGACTCTAGATTCTCAACGGTCAATCCATATAGTTCTTGGGTCCGTTTGACCAGTCGTGAGGGGTCTCTGCCTTTCTTCGAGGAAAAACCATGGATTGTATCTGGCCGAGACTCGGACGTGGGCCGGAATGCCCGCGTCGCTCGTGCGCTTAGGTACTGGTGCCTGAAGTGATAGTCGAACCCGTCGGTGGGCCAACCTTCGAACTCCTAGGCCTAGATGGGACGTAGGAGCATTTTTAGCTCCATATCCCTCTTACCTATGACGGGTCATGGACCGTTCGGGGAGGCAAAATGTCTGACATGTTTTCCGAGGGGACGGCCATAGGTTGCGTGCGCACGCCCCACGACGAGATGTGATGACAGGTCGTGGCAGGCGCGGAGATCTAGGCGGGTGGTTGGTTTTCTTGCACCCATCGCCCCTATAAAACCAAAGGGTTAGCTCTCCATGTTTCATACGCACGTCTGCATCCTTACCTTCATAGCCACGCCACCGCCGCCAACGCTTAGGTTTCCTACCTCCGCATCTCCATCGCCGTTGAGCTCACATCCATCCGCCCCACCTCCAATGGATCCGTGGTGCCATTCCGACATCACCTTCTAGCGCATGGAGGGCCACGTCCGTCGTGGTCTTCTCTACGCGCGGACCTCGGCCGAGGAGTGGTTGCTGCCTGGCAACAAGGATTTGCGTCGCCGCCCGACAACTACGTGGTGTCGTTCGCCCACTTCCTCGAGTGTGGGCTCGCGACCCCCGCTCACAAATTCCTTCAGGGGCTGCTGCACTTCTGCAAGATTGAGCTGCAGCATCTCAATCCCAACAAGATCCAACACATGGCGACATTCATCGCGCTGTGCGGAGGATTCCTGGGGATCAGCCCCCACTTTGACTTGTGGAGGTATTTCTTCACCGTCAACCTCCAGAAGAAGAGGGAGAAGGATGGCAGGCAGGAGCTACATGCCGATGGGGTGCGTCGTCATCCAACTTCGAATAATTAGGTCGGTGAGTACCCGTCCATGCGGCTCTCAACATCCAACAAGGGGTGGCACTCATAGTGGTTCTACCTCAAGAATGACACTGCCGCCCCTCTGCTAGAGTTCATTGGGCGCCTGATCGAAGAGGCCCTAGAGCAGTGGAGGAAGTGGGGCATCCTAGAGAAGGACAAGAAGAAGATTTGAGACCACATCACTGCCATCCACATCCTGAAGGAGAATGGCCTGAAAGGGTCGGGCGTCATTGGGGCTTACCGCGTGAGGAGGGTGGCACCGTTGATGATGCGCGCTGTCTCGCTCTACGCGATGGCTCCCAAGGCGTCGTTCGACGGAACAGCGCTCACCGAGGGAATGCTCCCCAACTCCGATATCGCGCAACACATCAAGGAGGCGATGGAGCCTTTGTGGGATGACGTGGGTGTCGCCCTTGACTATGTCTACCCGGTGCTAGGGCATCCTCCGATGTGGCCGGAGCCAGGCTATGTTGTCTTCGTAAGTTTCCCTTTCTCTTGCCTTCTCTTCGACTGATTTCTTGACCTTGTGAGACTAACTTTGAGAGGGGTAGGACCAGCCGAGGGACCTCATCTTCATGGATCACCCGGTGCCGCTGCTGAGGGATTCGGCCATGAGGGTGGTGAATCGCGCCGAGGGCGAGCGGCTGAGGAAGGCGAAGGAGGACAAGAAGAGGAAAACACAACGGAAGCTACGGGCGCAGGAATGAGGGGAGGACACTCACAATGATGATGACGATGACGATGACGATGACGATGACGATGGTGACGATGATGAGGTGATGGAGGAAGAAGAAACGGTAGCTGACGATATCAAGTGGGACAACCTAGAAATGAAGATGCACTAACAGGCATCGGATCGTCCTTATAGGCATTGGGACCCTTCCCATTCCATGGAGGAGAGGGTATATCTGGGAGCCAACATCGGTGGGCCATATCATCGACCTACCCTAGGAGCCAACAGAGGTGGGCGGCTTTGCCGTTTGCCTAAGGTGCCAGCGGAGGAGAGTGGCTCCACCGTCGTGCCCCAAGAGCCAAGGGGAGCGGGGCGTTCCACCAATGTACCCCAAGAGCTGCCAGGGGTGAGCCCCTCTGCCCAGGAGTAGGGGGCGGGCTTGAAATGACCTCATTTTGATGAGGCAAAGCAAGGTTTGGGGGGTTTGTCCCCCAAACACAACTGTCGCCCGGTGGCGCAGAGGTGAGTTATCAATTGCTCTGTTTTTCCTATTTTAGTCGGATCTCATCGTGACTTATATTTTTTGTCCCTTGTAGCATTGGCAGGCAGCGTAATCCTTTGATGCTGGCACCAAAGAAGAGCATCGCCCTCTAATCGGGCCGGCGGCCATCGGCCGACGTCGCGTCCATTTCAGGCGGGAGCGGCCCAATGTGACCGCGTCGCCAGTCGGTCTGGTGTCGCCCATGGTGGTACTTGTGCCTTGGGCGGGATGAGTGGACGTGGGCGTTCAAGGGGCGCCTTCGAAGGTTGTAGAGTAGCCAGTGACGTCCACAATACCGCTACCAAAGGCGAGGCGAATGGGGCTGCCGACCGTGCTCATGGAGCCAACCGTGGTGGGTGCGACGTAGTCGGTGGTGACCCTACCGATGTAGGTGGAGGTGGCGATGGCCGTGATAGATGGATCATAGCCGGGCGCAACCGCGGTGTTGCCTGAGGCATCGGCATGACGCGTGCCATTGGTGGCCTAAGCGATGGTGCCTAGCGCGGGCTAGACGGAGGGGAACGCAGCCGAAGGGTCCCCGGGAGTCATGGTGCTGGGAGAGAGGTTCATGTCTACATGCTTGACCCCTTCCATCGCCGGAGGGGGCGTCCTAGCGGGGACGTCATGGCGAGAGGGGTCGGCGGCGCTTGGGGCCGGTGGGGAGTCATCCCTGACCCTAACGTTAGTGGGCAGCGGCTCGCCCATAAGGGGCGAGCCCCTACTTTAGTCGATAGATCCGCATGATCCGACATCGATGCTTTTTACCCTTGATGACGCCGCAGAGAGCATTGAGCGGGAGAGCCTTGACTTAGGGACCGCGTCCGTGCTCAAGGCCCTAGACCACGCCACGGGCGCATTGCGCGACGTTGTTGTTCCCTCCGGCCAGATATTGGTTGGTCCTGCTTCTTGCCCTTTTCTTCCTCTATATACTTTTTGTATCTTGACCATCATCTCCCTGTGGTCCCTTATAGCTCGCAGCCATGGGAAATCTCGATTCCTTCATCAATAGAAGGAAGCCTGGAACCACCTCATCAAGGAGGCATGGCTACGCGGGGAGGTGATGGCTCAGCTCGTTGCCACCCAGCAGAGGGTGGTCGAAGCTAACTCCCCTCGCCGAGGAGGCGGCCAATCCTCAGTCGTGGGTGGCCGAGGCCCATCGGGATGTTGATGAGGCCGAGAAGGCGTTCGAGGCCCTATCAACGAGATCGTAGAAGGATGATGAAGAAGCCACCATGGTCAGGAAGGAGCAGGATGAGTTGCTCTAGAAGGACGCCGAAACCCGCCAGCGGATCCTTGACCTTTTGGGCAAGGTTGAGAAAGAAAGAGATCTGAGGCTGGGGGCCGAGGAGAAGCTCACGGCACTAGAAAAAAGGGCGAGCCTAGGTGCCGTGGTGGTCACTCGGCTACGCAAGGAGTGGGATGAGCTGATCCAAACCGCGGAGACCAGGACTTTCGACAGCGTGACTAAGCCTGCTAAGAGCACGACGACGCATAGCAGAAGGTCGGCTCCCTCTAGGCCGAGCTCGAAAGGGAGATGACCCGGAAGCTGGAGGCCAAGAGCATTTCTACTAGGCTAGCTGTGGATCTCACCGAGGAAAGAAGAAATCTTCAGGCGGAGAGTGACAAGCTCGTTATCCTGAGCATCACCCTCGGAGTGGTCTGCGATGACCTTGAGGTGGTGCGGTCGGAGGGGACCAGCTTGCTCACGACTTGTGCCATCAAGATAATGGCTCAGGTGCGCAACTTGAGAGGAATGCCCTTCTTGCTAGGGTCAATCAGTCCTTCATGATTGCTCATTCTCATTATGGGGACAACATCGATCTGGAGGCGATGTGCCATGGCTACACGCCTGGTTATGAAGTCCATGAGCTAGAGGAGATGGAAATGGCGGTGGCTCCCCTTTCGCAAGACCTAGCGGACAGGATAGAAAGCATAGTTCTCCCCAAAAGGGGCTAGTTAGTTAAATAGGTCGAGCGGTTGTTTTTGTAATAAGCAGACAAGTTCTGACCCTTTTGTTTCATTTAAACAAGCTTGTTATTTCATATGAACAAATTTGTTCTTTCTCCCTTTTTATGCGTAAAAAAGGTTAATGTGTTCCGACCCTTCCTGTTGTTAAGACCATAGAGCTTGAGGTGTGGATAGAAACTCTTGTCACGCTAGTAAGCAAGAGTGCCATAGCCATTGGGGCGTGGGTTTTTTGCAGTCCGACCAATTTTTCTCGGTGTTCATTTTCCCAAAACATTGCCTCTAGATTTTAATGTGAGAAATGGTCGAGAATGACGACTGTTTCAGAAATGGTATATATATGCCCTTATCAGCCCCCGAGTGAGACCCGACCCCTTGCCGTTGCCGGGGTCGGGTTTCACTAAAGATCGAGGAGATGATAACGAAACTAGTAGGAGAAAGCGTCTCTTGTTTTAGAAACATTATTCTTAGTTTTCATACGTATCCCCTCCCTAGGATCCGAGCCATCGTTCTATGACCTCACATTCGGTCTCCTTGCGAGTCCAACTTTTCTCAAGCCCCCACGCGTAGCGGGGGTCTGGTCGAGGGTCGGCTCATCTTTGTGATCGTCACCCCATCCACGGTTTCTGCAACCTGAGAGGTTGAGCTAATGCCACTTGCCTCAATGGCTCGAGTATCGCACTCGGTGAGCTCTCTAACAGGTATGTCTGAGTGGAATCTGGGTCCATCGTTCGTAATGGGGTCAGCATAGCCCTCATGTGGCATTCCGCTACTCCTTAACCCGCCTCCTGGCAGATGCCCAAGTCATTCCAGAGACCGACTCAGGTGGCCCGCTGGCCTTCCCTCGATGGAGATTCTATGGGTATGGCTCGAGGTTAGTATCAGATGAGATGGTCGAGATGACCCTATCCGCTTCTGAGCAGGTCAGACAAGGGTCGCTAGGGCTCATCTGTGTTTTCTCCCCTGGCTCTAGTCGACGTGAGGCGGCCTCGAGCCCTTCGTGGGCCGGCCTTCGAACCTCGGTTGGTCGGATTCCCGAGTCGGGGTCAGGCGGCTTGAGCCCCTAAGCCCCGTTGGGCTCGGTAGGGGTCGGCTGAGTTTTATGCGTCACCTTGTCCACAGTTTTCGCAACCAGAGGAGTTGAGCTAATGACACTTGCCTCGATGGCTCGAGTGTCGCGCTCGGTGAGCTCGCTAATGGGCATGTCCGAGTGGAATCCGGGTCCGTCGTTTGTGACAGGGTCAGCATAGCCCTCATGTGGCATTCCACTACTCCTTAACCCACCAACCGGCAGATGCCCGAGTCGTTCCGGAGACCGACTCAGGTGGTCCACTGGCCTCCCCTCGATGGAGATTCTATGGGCATGACTCGAGGTTTGGATCGAACAAGAAGGTTGAGATGACCTCGTCCGCTTCTGAGTGGGTCAGGCGAAGGCCGCTGGGGCTCATCTATGTTTTCTCCCCTAGCTCTATTTGACACGAGGCGGCCTCGAGCCCTCCACAAGTCAGCCTTTGAACCTCGATCGATCGTCGCTCATATCGAATGAGACGACTATGGCTTTGTGATGCGACGCGAAGCGTTGTGATGCAACAATTGCATATGTGATGCTTGGGTGTATGAGAATGGATGAATGAATGCTCATGCACTAGGAAAGTAAAGTGGGGGTTGGTAAGGTTACCTCGATGGCTCGAGTGATGGGTTTGGGAAGATCTTATCGGATATGTCCGAGTGAAATCCGGATCTATCATTTGTGATGGGGTCGGGATAACCCGCATGGGGCATCCTACTGCTCCTTACCCGTCTCTCGATAGTGGCCTGAGCCATCCGATCAACTTAGGTGACCTGCTAGCACTGGACTTACCTTGATGGCTCGAGTGACGGGTTTGGGGAGCTCTTACCGGATATGTTCGAGTGGAATCTAGGTTTGTCGTTCGTGACAGAGTCGACATAACCCGCATGGGGCATTATACTGGTCCTTACCCATCTCTCGGCAGCGACCTGAGCCGTCCGACCGACTTGGGTGACCCGTTAGCATAGGACTTTCATGTAATAGAACCATCCAATTTATAAGAGCACAAGTACAATGGCAATCACCAAAGCAATCAAACCGTCATACTTGAGCCCATATAAACCCGGTAGTCCAATGAAATCATGAAGGGTCTCAAAAAACCAACATATAAACCAAGATCGTACATGATTCAACACAACCAGACACATGTTACATCATAGTTCATAAATAGTTCACAAGTATCTCACATACATCGGAGTTCACATAGTTATTACAAAGCAAGTTTAAATAGCGAAAAGCAAAGTAGTTTGATATCAACATCACACTTAGTTCAAATACATGCCAGTACCATGGTCATTTCTAGCAAAAGTAGAACAGAGGGGATAACTTAGGAGTACCATGCCCCATGGTTTAGTCCTCATCCACGGTAGGATAAAGGCAGTTCTTATAGCACCCATGATACATCATGTCATCTACAACAAGAGGGAATAAACCCTGAGTACGAGAATGTACTCAGCTAGGCTTACCCATCATAAACCAAAAATAATATGACACCAAGGAGTATGCAAGGCTTTATCGGTGGAGTTAGCTTGACAACATTTTGCATAAAAGTAAGTAACATAACTTGGAGATTTAGTACCTCTAGCATTAATTTGAATACCTATTCAATTAAGCATCTCTAGATTAGCACCTGTACTAGAGAAATTACTTGATTAAGCTAACAGGCATTAGTAACCATATTCGGTGTAGTAATTTGAGCATCATCATAACCATCAAGTTTCCATCAAGTTACTCTATGTTGCCGCTGCTCAGTTAAGTTTTCACTATCCGGGAGAGACAGCAATTCGAATCGATTCCTACCTAGCTAGGGAATTATTCCTAACACAAAGCCATACTTCCCCTATCGGGGTCGCATCGGGTCACTTTTGGTATAATTCAGGAACCAACTTCGCGGGTCCGATCAACGCCGCACCCTCACATATTCTACCGGTCTGCCAGGAAGTTTAGGCCTAGCCTACCCTTGGACTCACGCCACTAGCTCTATGCACATCCTTACTGCCTCTAGTGTGCGCACTTTCACTTAACGGGGCCCCACCTAAATTGAGCTACTCGGCTTCACGGTCAGAATGACTTATCCGGTCAACTAAGTGCTAGGCATGCATTCAACATGACATGAGGATGTACAACAAATCGGTCCTTAACCGACATAGATGGGGATAAATAGACACCAAGACCTCCATGCCTTGTGCTTATCTATCACAATCCTACCCGGTCTCCTTTTTATTCATCAACACATGGTTATTTTCACGATAGCAATTATGGCCAACCGTGATCAGTTATCTACCTATATCTTTCAGGTGATAGGAAATCACCTGACTTCTACCAGACTAAGCAAGGCTAAGCATATATTTGATCCTGGACCTATAAAGGATTCAAGATATATTTGTCTGGACAAGGATAATATATGCAGCAAGTGATTTCAATCAACTCCTATAACCTAATACATCAAACATAAAGGACGCAAGTGATATGTGTACAAACATAGGAGGCTTATAATGCTTTGGGGCTTGCCTTTCAAGAACGAGGAAGGTTGATGGTCAGGACACTTATGAAGATCTTCCAAATTGACTCCTCCTTCTGCCTGAACCTCCTGCTCCTGGGCTGCCTGCTCCTCCTCCTGATGCTCGAGTTCAAACTCGAGTAGAGTCACTCCTTCCGGGGATCCTATTGCATGCATATGCATAAATAAGTATCATGAATGCATAAGAGATGAGATGATATGATAAATTATATATGCAAGAGCATGGTTATCCGCAAGGGGTATGATAAGTTTAACATTCGTTGACTAAGTAGATGTATAACTTTCTTCTAATTGATCTTTACGGAGTAGGTGCATATCTCTTCTATAATACGTGAAACATACACTCACCAAGTTCTAGTAATCTAAGGTACAATTGTTCATCATCAGTAAGAGACTTAGAACCTACAACTAACAACTAATCTCAATTAGCCTAAGCATCTACCCAAGCATCACATAAGACAAACAACTACAATTGACTTAGTCATTTCTTGCTGTAAACAGTAGCTACTTATTTCAGCCATAACTAGAGTTCTACACAACCAAATACTATGATCTTAGACTTTTTAAAAAGCTTATAAAACTGCCTACAACTTTCTTATAGTCATCTCAAGATAATTCAATGGCTATCAAGGTCAAACAAAGCAATTTCCTAAATCTATCTAGAAATTTTAGAGAACAAGCATTTTGGAGACCAACTTCTAACAACTATAACTCTCAAACCATTTAGCCTATTGCCATGAAAATTTGATACAAGTAAGATAAGTATGTTATATACAACTTTATTATTGACAAGATTCACACTAAACATCATCTTATCCATACAATTTACTTAACAACCGAAACTATCCGAACAGTCACTATAATTAAATTATAGAGGAATTAATGTTTCACTGCATACAAGCAGTCAAATTTGGGCACAACAATAGTTCATATGAATCATACAAACTCTAGAAAACATGATGGTCAAGCCCAAATAAATTATTTAAATGCCTTTATTAATTTATTTGGACACTAAGGTGAAATAAAGAAAATATATCAAAAGTGCACAATAAATTCTGATAAAATTACAGTAGCCTACATATGTCCCCAAAAGTCTACTATACAAATTTTATGCCATTTGAATAAGTATATCCATCTCTACAAAATGACAAGTTGCATAGGCTTATTTTAGCAAAAATAGTTTAGCCTAGTGAAAAGTGTCAAACAACATATTTCATATTTTTTTTACATTCATCCTAGCACCATATCACTGTGTAAAAATTTGCATGATCATTAGTTATGTATTTTTACCTCATTTATTTTCACTAGAAACTAGCAATTATTTAAGATTAAATAGGAAGACCATAGTCCAAGCATGCTTACTGTAAGTTTAGTATTTTTCTTAGCTAGAGAATGTCAGCACAAGATCAGAAAATTTGGAATCATATTTTTATCACTTTCTTAGCTCAAGTTATGCATTCTATAAGATTGAAAACAATTTAAAAGCACTTATCTTGCTCAGTTTAATTCTTCTAGAAAAACATCCCAAACAGTAGGTTTCATATTTTTATCAAATAGTACACTTCATCATGAATCCAAAAAATTTTGATTCACTCAATTTGGACATCTACAACTCTACTTATGAATTTTCAAAGTTTTGCCTATATTTCTAAAAAAGAATAAATTCAAATTCATATTGCAGCCGCTGACAGCTAGGACCCGCTGGTTAGTAGGACCCACACGTTAGTGATACTGGGGCAGGGGAGGCGCTCCGGCCAGCCCTATCTTGCTAGTGGCAAGATCACCGGTGATGAGGGTGACACCCATATGTTCCGCTCATCAAGCCACATCGGATGGTGGTGAAGACGTGACTTAGGGTTCACCGGAGATGGCTCGCCGGCGGCAATGGCGAACGACGAAGGTAGCAGCAGTGGTACGCGGTGTTCTTTGGCCATCACGTGTCCGGTGAGGTGCGCTACGACTTCATGAAATCCTAATGAAGCTATCTAGGGTGGGTTAGGGTTCCTATGAGGCGACGGTGAGCTCCGACCGCGTGCATGGCCGCGCGACGGCGCACGGAGCACGGTGGTGGTCCCACCGTTCTTACTAGATGGCAGTGAAAGGCAGGTCTCCATCATGCCATCCGCTAGGTCTAGGGTTACTCAACCTAAGATGCGAGAGAGCGGAGGGAGGCGATGGGCCAGCTCGGCAACGGTGAGCTTGAGTGACACGATGGCCATGGTGGCCGCGCACAGAGCGGTGACGCGTTCCTACGCAATCAGGCGGTAGCGTCTACCCTAGATCGGCCTGAGCATCTAGAGCCTAGCGTGGTGCTAGACTGGAGAAGAGGAAGGCAGGGGATGCGGTTGAAAGGTCCTAATGGCTAGAACATGGGTGAATAGCCTATTAAAAAATTTCTACGACAACACTTAACAAACCAGTTAGACAATTATGAGGCAAAACAAGTGTTACGCTAGCCTACTAAAAATACAAGCCATCTACCACAATTCTAGTTTCTATAGTTTCTTTTCACATAATGGCTATGTCACTACACTAAGTTAGTGTGCTCTCAAAAACTAACTAAAGAGCCACACTAACCAAACTAACAAGCTCTCACAACTAGCTACACTAAAGAGCTAGATAACTAGTTTATGGTAATGTAAAGAGAAAGAGTAAGATGGTTATACCACCATGTTGAGGAATGAACCAATCAATCACAAGAATCAATATCAATGAAGACCAATCACCTCGAAATCAAATGATGAACACAATGATTTTTTACCGAGGTTCACTTGCTTGCCGGCAAGCTACTCCTCGTTATGACGATTCACTCACTTGGAGGTCCACGCGCTAATTCGCATCACATGCCAAACCCTCAATATGGTGCCACACAACCAACATAAGATGGGGATCACACAAGCCATGAGCACTTTACTAGAGTACGTTTTGGCTCTCCGCTGGGGAAAGGTCAAGAACCCCTCACAATCACCATGATCAGAGCCAGAGACAATCACTAACCTCCACTCAAAGATCCTTGCTACTCCAAGACATCTAGGTGGCGACAATCACCAAGAGTAACAAGCGAATCCCTACAGCGAAACACGGACACCAAGTTCCTCTAGATGCAAACACTCAAGCAATGCACTTGGATTCACTCCCAATCTCAAAAGATGATGAATCTATGATGAAGATGGATGGGAAGGCTTTGGCTAAGCTCACAAGGTTGCTATGTCAATGCAAATAGCCAAGAGAGTGAGCTAGAGCTAGCCATGGGGCCTAAATAGAAGCCCCTATGAAATAGAGTCGTTGTACCCCTTCACTGGCCATTGCTCGGGTGAGCGTACACTCCGGTCAGATCGACCGGACGCACCCTGCCAGCGTCCGGTCAATAGATGGCTACCATGTCATCCCTCTCTTCAAATTTTGAGCGCTCGATCCCAATGGTCAAGTGATGACCGGATGCAACACAATGCTATGACCAGATGCAGAACCCCAGCATCCGGTCACATCCAGAAAGCCTCCACTCTCGACCGGACGTGTCAGGTCATGCTCGATCGGACTCACCCAACATCTGGTCACTCACTATCTCCTTTGTGCGCTACCACGTTAGTAGGACCAGACGCACCCCGCCAGCGTCTGGTCGAAGACCAACGCCGGCGTCTTCACTGCTTCCACTGACCGAATGCACCGGTCCAGTTGAGGGCAGCGTCCGGTGCACTCTGTGAAACCCTATCTTTTCTGTACACTCTACCGGTGAAGTTTCTTACCCTTGCTCCCAAGTGCTAAACACAATGTGTATCACCTTTGTGCATGTGTGTTAGCATATTTTTCACAAATATTTTCAAGGGTGTTAGCACTCCACTAGATCCTAAATGCATATGCAATGAGTTAGAGCATCTAGTGGCACTTTGATAACCGTATTTTGATACGAGTTCCACCCCTCTTAATAGTATGGCTATCGAACCTAAATGTGATCACACTCGCTAAGTGTCTTGATCACCAAAACAAAATAGCTCCTACCACTTATACCTTGGCCTTGAGCCTTTTGTTTTTCTTTCTTCTTTTCCAAGTCCAAGCACTTGATCATCATCATGGAATTGCCATCATCATGTCATGATCTTCATTTGCTTCACCACTTGGAATGTGCTACCTATCTCATGATCACTTTGATAAACTAGATTAGCACTTAGGGGTTCATCAATTCACCAAAACCAAACTAGAGCTTTTAGTGGTGGAGCGGCCAAACCATGGTGAGCCAAGAACACGGCAGCGCTCTAGTGGCGACGATAGCTATGGCGAAGAAGAACGCCGCTTTACCTTGGGTCGAGAGGTGGTGTTGGTGGCTCGAGGAGGTGGAGGTGATGGCAAAGCAGCTGTGGCCGAGACGAATCGATCGGTTAGGCTACATCGGTGGTGACCAGCTGTGGAGCTATGGCGGTGACACAGGGAGCTTGGAGCTCTGCTTTGGCAAGGCAGAGCGAGAGGGAGGAAGTGAGAGCGGGCAAGTGGAGTGAGTAGTGGGCGTGGTGCCTTTGTGCATGCTCCGCCTACTGAGCCATCACCGGTGTGTCTATGGCGGTGACGACGCGTGGACGTGGCCATTGAGGACAATGTCTTACAACGCAACTTTGTGATCGCCTAACTCCAAATCCGCGAGTGATTTAGCAAAACTCCATTACAAAAGAATGTAGAGCTACACAAGGTCTACAACTTTGCTTTAAAAGTGTGGGGAGTGAGTACAAGACATGGGTAGGGCTATGTGGTGCCTTTGTGCTTGCTCTCTGCTTTGGCAGGCCAAGGAAGTGAGAGCGGGCAAGTGGAGTGAGTAGTAGGGGCGTGGTGCCTTTGTGCATGCTCCGGCTGAACGGGCCGAGCCATCACCGGTGTACAGCCACCACGGCTTGTGGCCAGTCGGCCACTGACGCACACGTGGACGTGGCCATCAGAACCGAGGACAATGTCTTACAACGCAACTTTGTGATCGTCTAACTCCAAATCCGTGATGATTTTGCAAAAACTCCATTACAAAGAATTGTAGAGCTACACAAGGTCTACAACTTTGCTTTAGAAAGTGTGGGGGATATGATCCCCAGTATCCATAAGACAAGACATGGGCTGCACCATTAGAGGTGGCCCAGCCCACAAGATCAAGGCGTGCACCGCAAGACTACAATAAGATATTGTATAATACCAAATAGGATATTTTTCTTGTAACCCTACCCCACCAGAGTATATAAGGAGGGCCAGGGGTCCCCTAGTGGACATCCCCATATGGATCCTAGGCCTAGCCTAAGGCATCTGGACACGCAATATCATACAAAGCCAATACAATCCAACAGACCATAGGAGTAGGGTATTATGTCGCGCTGACGGCCCAAACCTGTCTAACTCTTGTGTCTTTGTTGGATTCTTGTTCTTGATTAGCGCACCTCTATCGATCAATCTACCTTCATGGGATACCCCTCGGAGGACTACTGATGATATTCTATCAATAGATAGTTTCCTCTAATTCGCCATGGTTTTCAAAATGCAAAGCTTCAAAGTATGGTACATCGAAACTGAAAATCAGTTCATGACTTAGCAAATTATTCTAAGTTGAAAACAACATTTTGTTGATTCTTTTGAGCCCTATTTGACCATGTTAGGCACTGAATTATCTCTTGACCCAAAAATAAAAGTTTCTACTCTAGTCAAGTACTACAACTTTGCTTAAGGGTGCACTACCATGCAAACACTCTATGCTATAATTCAACTTTGGTCAATGTAGTAACATGAAAATGAAAGTTTCTAGATTAACTATGACTTGGGGGGCTATTTTGGTCCAAGTTATGAGTACCAAACTTGTTCCATGTACCATCCTAGCACATGTTTAAAGTGTTTTTGTGACCTCACAACTATTTCATGCATTGGTCACACGCAATGGCAAGCATATGTATATATATAAGCAACATCACATGTGATAAAGATAAAGTGAATGAGATGAAACTTCTCATGCTCATGCTCATGAATGCTTGGATGATGCTTGTGCTCATGAAATGCAAGTGACCAATGCATGCTTAACACTAGGGTGTTACATTTCCTGTGGAGATAGAGGATGAGATCACCCTCCTCAAGAAATTAGTTAGGTAGATAAGCCAGGCGGCAAACTTGTAATAAATGGACAAGCTCTTAAATTTTGTTATGGCCAAATAGATTTTTAGCCCTTCTCCCCTTTTTGTATAAAAAGGTTAATGTGTTCCACCCTTTCCGTTGTTAAGGCTGTAAAGCTCGGGGTGTGGGTGAACAAAAACACCATAGCCACTGGGGTGTAGGTTTCTTACAGTCCGACCAGTTTTACTCAGCGTTAGTTTCTGCAACCCTTGCTTCTAGATCTTAATGTGAGACAGGGTCAGGCATAGACAATGTTTGCTAGATGGATATACTCTTAAACGCATACCGACTCTCTCCGTAGTTAAGGCTAAAAAGCTCGGGGGCGGAAAAGACTTAGATCACGCTGGTGAGCAAAAACGCCATAGCCACTGGTGCGTAGGTTTCTTGCAGCCGACCAGTTTTACTCAGCGTTTGTTTCCGCAACCCTCGCTTCTGGGTCTTAACATAAGAATGTGTCAAGCATAGAGAATGTCTACTGGATAGATATGCTCTTATCAGGCCCCGAGTGAGGCCCGACCCCCAGCCATTGCTGGGGTCGGGTGTCACTAAAGATCGAGGAGTTGATAGCAAAACTGATAAGAGAAAAGTGTGTGTAAATTAAGATTAAAAGCGACATAGCTATTCTATGTTCCAAGCATTGACAAAGACTTCGCCGTCGATGGTCTTGAGCTTGTAGGTGCCTGGTCGGAGCACCTCCACGACGACGTACGGTCCCTCCCATGGCAAAGAGAGCTTATGGCGGTTCTTGCTGCTCTAGACGAGATAGAGCACCAGGTCCCCGACATTGAAAGCCCGACCCCGTACTCGACGGCTATGGTACCAGCTAACAACGTTTGCTAGTACTTGGCCGAGCGGAGGAGGGCGGCGTCGCACACTTCATCTAGCTGGTCCATGGCATCCTCGAGGGATGCCTCGGCTCCCTGTTCGTCGTACGCCCTAACCCTTAGTGCTCTGTAGTCGAGGTCGATCGGGAGGATAGCCTTGGAACCGTAGACCATGAAGAATGGTGTGTAGCCGGTGGCTCGGTTGGGCGTCATCCTCAGACTCCAGAGCACCATGAGGAGTTCAGCGACCCATCGTCCACCAAACTTGTTAAACCAGTTGAAGATCCTAGGCTTGAGGCCTTGTAGGACCATGCTGTTCACGCGCTTGACCTGCCCATTCATGCGGAGGTGCGCCACGGCGGCCCAATCGACGTAGATGTGGTATTCATCATAGAATCGGAGGAACTTCTTCTTGGTGAACTAGGTGCCATTGTCCGTGATAATGGAGTTTGGGACTCTAGAGCGATGGACGATGTCAAGGAAGAACAACACGGCTTGCTCGGACTTGATCGCGGAGATCGGTCGAGCCTCTATCCACTTTGTAAACTTGTCTACGGCGACAAGCAAGTGCGTATAGCCCCCGGGTGCCCTCTTGAGAGGTCCAACCAGATAGGGCCTCTAGACTATGAAAGGCCATGTGATGGGATCATTTGGAGTGCTTAGGCTGGTAGGAGGGGTCTCCCGAGCATAGTATTGACACCCTTCATAGGTGCGCACAATCTATTCAACATTGGCTATTGCGGTCGGCCAGTAGATGCCTTGTCGGAACACGTGTCCGACCAGGGTCCTAGGTGCGGCATGGTGCCCACAAACCCCACCATGGACATCACTCAGCAACCACTTTCCTTGTTTGATGGGGATGCAACGCTGCAGGATCCTGGTGTGGCTTCACCTGTAGAGCTCGCCCTCAATAAGGAAAAAGGACTTGGCACGACACGCGAGCCACCGAGCCTCTGTTTTGTCCATCGGTAGCACCTCACGAAGGAGGTAGTCGAGGTAAGGCATCCTCCAGTCGGCCAGAGGGTCAAGCTCTATCACTGGATCCTCGTCAAGCTCCATGACTTTGGGGTCGGATGGAGCCGATGGTTGGTCAGCCCCCGAGCCTAGGGCAGGGGGCCTGTCACCGATTTATTCTGGCTCCTTGTAGTGAACCAAGGGCTTGTACTGATCACTGGCAAAGACACCCGTCGGCACCGGCTCTTGGCCGGATGCCATTTTTGCCAGTGTGTCGACCGCCTCATTGAGATGCCTCAGGATGTGATTGAGCTCAAGACCATTGAACTTGTCCTCCAGCTAGCAGACTTCTCGGCAATACATGGCCATCACGGCATTGTGGTAGCTTGATTCCTTCATGACTTGGTTGATGACCAACTAGGAGTCGCCCTAGACATCAAGACATCGGATGCCCAACTCGATGGCGATGCGTAGGCCATTGATGAGTGCCTCATATTTGGCCACATTGTTGGAGGAGGGGAAATGGATGCAAACCATGTACCTCATGCGTACCCCAAGGGGCGAAATGAAGACCAGCCCCACACTGGCACCTTTCTTCATCAACGATCCGTTGAAGTACATCATCCAGTACTCTTTGTCGATGGCTGCTGGCGGTATTTGGATCTCGGTCCATTCTGCAATGAAATCAGCCAGCACTTGAGACTTGATAGCTGTCCGAGGGCATATGAAATGCCTTGACCCATCAGCTCGAGTGCCCACTTGGCGATTCTTCCCATGGCATCCCTATTTTGGATGACCTCGCCGAGAGGGAAGGACGTCACGACCATCACTGGATACGACTTGAAGTAGTAACGCAACTTCCTCTTGGCGATGAGGATGGCGTACAAGAGCTTCTAGTTTTGGGGGTAGTGGGTCTTGGAATCAGACAAGACCTCGCTGATGAAGTACACGGGACACTGTACTTTGAGGGTGTGTCCCTCTTCTTCTCGCTCTACCACTAGGGTGGTGCTGACCACTTGCATGGTGGCCGTAATGTAGAGTAGAAGCGGTCGGGGGGGACTAGGATTGGGGCCTTTGTCAGGAGCTGCTTGACCTTGTCAAGCGCCTCCTGGGCCTCAGGCGTCCATTCAAAATGGTCGGCCTTCTTTAGAAGCCGATAGAGGGGGAGACCTCGTTCGCGAGGCGCGAGATAAAGCGGCTGAGCACGGTGAGAGCACCCTATAACTCGCTATACCCCCTTTATGTTCTGAATCAGGCCCATCCTCATGATGGCCGATATCTTCTCTAGGTTGGCTTAGAAGCCACGCTCGGAGATGATAAAACCCAGCAGCATACCCCTTGGGACCTTGAAAACACACTTCTTGGGGTTGAGCTTAATGCCATTTTCTCGGAGTTTCGCGAAGGTCTACTCTAAGTCAGCTATGACTTGGTCAGCCCATTTGGACTTGATCACGATGTCATCCACGTAGGCCTCAACGGTTCGCCCATAAGGTTCTCGAAACACTTGAGCATACAAACATTGGTATGTAGCCCCCACATTTTTTAGACCGAACGTCATTGTGACGTAGCAAAATGATCCGAATGGGGTGATGAAATATGTCACGAGTTGGTCGGACTCTTTCATCGTGATTTGATGGTACCCGAAGTACGCATCAAGGAAGCAAAGGGTTTCACACCCTAAGGTCGAGTCGACTACTTGGTCTATGCGTGGCTAAGGAAACAGATCCTTTGGACACATTTTGTTGAGACCCATGTAGTCAACACACATTCTCCATTTCCCACTCTTTTTTCATACCAGAATGGGATTGGCTAACCACTAGGGGTGGTATACTTCCTTGATGAACCCGGCCATCAAAAGTTTCACAATCTCCTTGCCGATGGCCCTTTGCTTCTCCCCTTGTCGAAGCGACACAGGCGCTGCTTCACCAGCTTTGAGCTTGGCCTGATCTTCAAGTCATGCTCGGCGACTTCTCTTGGAATGCCTGGCATGTCCGAGGGTTTCCATGCAAAGATATCTCTGTTGACGCGGAGGATGTCAACGAGCGTGTTTGCCTATTCGGAGGAAAGTGTGGTGCCAATGCGCACCGCTTTGCCCTTCGAGCCATTGGGGTCTATGAGGACCTCCTTGGCACCCTCCATAGGCTCAAAAGACCCGACCGATCGCTTGGGGTCGGGTGCTTCTTCGACGATCTCCTCCCTGATGGCCGCAAGCTCTTTAGAGGCGATAATTGCCACGGCGGCGTGTTCGTAGCACACGACCTCGCACTCGTAGGCACGCTAGAAGGAGGCGCCAATGGTGATGACTCCGCATGGTCCTAGCATCTTCAACTTTAGATAGGTGTAGTTGGGGACAACCATGAACTTCACATAGCATGGATGTCCCAGGATGGTGTGGTAGGTTTTGTAGAACCCAACTACCTCAAAGGTAAGGGTCTCCGTGCTATAATTGGTCGAATCCTCGAAGGTGATGGGCAAATCGATCTGCCCAAGTGGCATGGCCTACTTTCCTGGCATGATGCCGTGGAAAGGCACCCTAGTTGGTCGGATGCGTGCTCGGTCGATGCCCATGGCGCCGAGCATTTCGGTGTACATGATGTTGAGGCCGCTGCCTCCATCCATTAGCACCTTGGTGAGCCATTTCGTGCCGATGATCGGGTCAACCATGAGCGGATATCTTTCTAGCCATGGGACGCTTTCTGGGTGGCTAGTCCGATCAAAGGTTATGGAGGACTCTGACCAATGGAGGAAGGTAGGCGCGGCCGGCTCGGTCATATAGACTTTGCGACACGCAAGCTTCTAGCGGCGCTTGGAGTCATAGGGCCACCGCCCTCTGAAGATCATGAGACAGCCATCCAGCGTCAGAAATCCACCATCCTTCCCCTCGGTGTCGTCTATGGCTGGCTTAGGGTCCCCCTATGCTCCCCCTTGTTGGAGCCTCCGGACAAGAACCATTTCATGAGGACGCAATTCTTGTATAGGTGCTTGACGGAGAAAGCATGGTTCGGACATGGTCCTTCGAGTATCTTCTCGAAGTGGTCTGGGGTGCCCTCAGTGGGATTCCGAACCCCCTTGCGGTCGGCGGTGGCCACGAGCGAGCCCTCGCGCCGCTGCTTGTTTTTCTTCTTGTTGGGATGGTTGGAGGCGCCTTCGTCGGCGTCCTCGCCCCGCTTCACCTTGCCTTTGAGGCAGTCGAAAATCGTCCTGACCACCTCCTCGCCTGAGGCATGGTTGGTGGCAATGTTGAGGAGCTCCTTGGGGGTTCACAGGCCCTTACGTCCCAGCTTATAAACCAGGGACTCATAGGTGGTCCTAGATAGGAAGGCTCTTATGACGTCGGCTTTGGCGACGTTGGGCAGGTCATTGCACTGCCAGGAGAAGCACCGGATGTACCCATAAAGAGTTTTCTCGGCCTTTTGTAGGTAGTTTTTGAGATCCCATGGGTTCCCAAGACGCGCGTATGTGCCCTAGAAGTTTCCCACAAAGATCTCTTTCAGGTCCACGCAACTTTAGATTATGTTGGGCGGAAGGTGTTCCAACCATGTTCACGCTAAATCGGCCAGGAACAATGGAAGGTTGCGGATAATAAAATCATCATTGTCCACTCCACCGGCTTGGCAAGCAAGCCAATAATCCTCAAGGCACACCCGAGGTTTATTTCCTAGAGTATTTTGGGATGTTGGTAGGCGGTCGGTACCACGGTGGGAAGGCGACGTGGAGGATGTGTTGGCCAAAGGCCTAAGGTCCCATCAAGTTAGGGCTCGGGCTTCGGTCCTCGCCACTGTCGTAGCATCTGCCATGACATGGGTGGTAGCCATGACTAGGCCCCTCCCTCACATCACCGCGGCTTTCAGCTACTCTACCCGCAGGCGAGGTGGGGCCCTGCATCCCTCTCGTCCTCATCATCGAAGTTGTTCGTTGGGGTAGCCTCTCCCTCATGGATGCTTTCGACGTGTCCCTTGGGGGTACCTGCCATGAAACATTCATGAGAGGGGTAATGGCTCCCCCTGCTGAAGTCAGAGCTAGAGGGCGACTTCGATTCTCCTACGAGGAGGTCGTGGAAAGATTCCATGATATATTCGGTCATCCTCATGAACTTGTCGTTCGTAGGGGATGGGGGAGTGCGTTACGCCACAAGGTGGCCAACGGTCTCTACGACGTCGCGTAGACCGGACAGGAGCGTCGTCGGGGTGCTCCGGATGAGGTATTCCAGAGAGAGCAGCTCTTCTCTGGCAAGCTGCGTCATGACATAGGTGAACGACAAGGTGAGGTGGCACAGGTCCTCTTGGGGCGATCGAGGCCCTAGGAAGGCACCGAGCTGGCGCTCTAGCCTCCCGTAATCAAAGCCAAGGAGCTGGTCACTCCCGGGGGCACAGGCCTCCGGTGCGTGCAGCTGCAGCTCCTCAAGCGCCTCGGCAATCGCGTCGAGGCTGGTGGAGTACAAAGGTTGGATGATGGCGGGAGCCTATGCCAATGCTCCCTCTGTCGTGATGATAAAGTCTAGGTTCCCGAAGCGCATGTGCGCGCCCGGGGCCCTGCTGACGCCATGACTGGCCATCCGAGACCTGATGTGGACGTCGAGACGCGCAAAAGGCCCCTACCTAGCGCGCCAACTGTTGGTGTTTTTGGACCACCGACAAGTAAATTTGTATTTGCTCGTTTAGCTTGGATGATGTGCTCAGAGGACACAAGGGTTTATACTAGTTCGGGTGGAACATCCCTACATCCAGTTTGATATTGCTCATGTTACCGGCACATGGTTTATAGTAGGGGTTATAAATGGGCGAAGAGGGAAAGGATCCCAAGTCTCTGGTGAAAGGGTGAATGGGTGCTGAGAGCTCGATCGCTACTCAGCCGTGTGCTCGTGTCGTGCTTTTGTGTGTTTATCTTATGTTCCGATCTCATGCGGATCTAGATCCCCCCTCATGGGGCGCCCTACTTTCCCTTTTATAGACCAAGGGAAAGCATGTGTTACAACGGAGGAAAAGGAGAAGAACAAGAGAGAGAAGAAGGCTACCAGGATCGCTAGGTTGTTCTTCTCCTTTATACGGGTTCCGCTGATCCTATAGACGTCAACCGAGATGGTTCCACGTTGTGGCCCGGTTCGTCACTGACGCCATGCTGACAGGCGTTGTCTGCCGGTCATGGCGTCCCATTCCATCCCGATGGGTATCGTGGTGAACTCGACGCTTTTGTCGGCGTTAAATGAGAGAGTTAGGCAAAAATAAAGATCGCACGCCTGACGCCGTTTTCTTGATGTGAATCCTCGGGTATGGTCCGTCATGGCCACGGGTTACATCGGCGTGCTGTCGGTCTCTTCCTTGGTGTTAGAGTTTTGACCCAGACCCATACGCTTGGACCTGGAGTGGTTGGCGGTGGTATGGGTCCCCATCAGGAGCCGCGCCTAAGGGGTTGGGCGAGACGGAGCCCGCCCCTAGAGGTTGGGCGAGGCGGGGTCCGCCCCCAGAGGTTGGGCGAGGCAGAACTGTGCACCTAGGGGTCGGTTGGAGCTGTAGTTGTGCTCTTGACTGCTCGGATGAATCAATGTTGATGACCATTAGCTCATCCTCTTTGGGTACCCTAGTATTGGTCCCCAATATGAAGCGTATATGTTTTTTCATACATCCTCAGCGGTGATTATGGATGGCAATGGGCACATTACCCGCGGGTAGAGGGTTTACAAACCCACACCCGTGAGGCAAACCCTATACCCGCACCCACGCCCGCGACCCATCACGGGCACGAAATTAAACCCGCACCCATCACCCATGGGCACACCCATGCCCGCTAGCCAGATAACAAATTCATAGTTCACAATCACAAACTTGTACAGATCATAGATCCAATGCACAACAACACAAGTTCACAAATAACAATAACAGTTCTATGGTAGAACCGCCTAATCTAATGCCTCCCAGGAGCGCTTGTCTTCCATTAAACCATAAGCACCCAAGGAGAACACTAAATTACTCGGTTCCGTCGGGCACACCCTAGGAGAACTCGAAAACACATGCCCCGCTGGGTACCTCAAAAACACATGCCCCGCTTGTACCCCAGGCACAAGCAGGACCAACCCATCACCCTCCCTGCCTTGGGTGTCCAGTCCCCCCGGCCAAATCGACTCCAAGCCCCACCCGAGTCCTAGACTCAGTGCGGTGCAAGGACCTCCTAACCCAAAAACCACTCTAACAGTCGGTTCCGAAAAGAGCCGGATCCACGACAAGAGAGCAACAAGTCTTCCAAGCGCCCATACACAAGTATGTGTTCGGGATAATAAATCTGTGACTTGCCTAGCATCTTATGCAACGGTCGGTCCTTAACCGACATAGACAGGGAAAGTAGTGTAACCAAGATATGCCCTGCTTCCACGACGACACAACCTCTTACACCCACAAATACCCAAACCATATCCCTACCCAATCACCATTTTTCCTTTTCACCATTTATATTTTCCAAGTGATAATAATCCAATAATATATTTCCTATCTCTCACGAGTGACAGCCATCACTCGACTTCTACCGGAGTCCTGTAGCATAGCAATCTACCCGATCCTGTCATACTAGTAAGACTTATAGGATAAAGATATATATATATGCAAGTGGGTTTCAATCAACTCCTTAAAACTTAATCCACAAATATAATTTAAACTACAGAAAAGTAGGGTTATGCACCGGGACTTGCCTGAGTAAGATATATATTAAAAAGTTAGTATCTGCATCTTCAAATCATCCACCATCAACTGAATAGAAAACCCATTGCATCATCTCCTGGAGAGAATACCATTACACCATCTTTGCATTCCTAATCATCCTTCAATTGATCCATTGATCCATCATCGTACCTATATGATATGCAATGCGATGCAATGCAGGAAGTAATTAATCAACTCTAATCGTGACTTGTAAAATATGATTTACACCTCTCAAGTTAATGATCTAGTTCTAACGACGACCATACTTAGGCTACGTATCCATGTTGTCGAATAAGACGTTATTTCCCAACAAATGTTTTAGTTATATCAACCCAAGTTGTTTCTTTATTTCATTCTATCGATTTAATCATTATTCAAAATAAGGCATCACAATCTATCTGGCAAACTAATTATTCTGGGGCTATAAAAATTACAGTAAGTACCTAATATTGCTAGGAGCCTAGTGTAAAAATTTCATATTCAACACTATTACCAATTTATCACAATAATTCCTACAAATTCACATTTTAACAATACTAAGCATGTTAAAATAATTATAGCAACCCTAAAAACATTTTAAAACTAACTAAACTAATTATGCTAATAGATAGATCATGATTTTAGGAACTCAACAAAACTAGTTTGGCATTTTTATAATTTTTTTATGATTTACTATGAATTAGATAAGTTTGTTTCCGAAACTAATTAACACTTGCTTTATAAAACTAAATGGGCCAGCGGCCACCTATTCGGCCCAGCGGACGCGCGGCCCAAGCGCTCACAGTAGGCCGGACCAATCGAGCGGCCCAGGCAGACGGGGCGCACGCCCAGGCGGGGCGCCGAGTAGGCCGGCCCAGAGCGCGGCGCGGGCGTCCAGAGGCCCAGGCGACAGGCAGCGGCCCAACTCTGACGCCCATTTTGCAAAAGAGACCTCGTTGTCTTTCTAATTCGCATTACGACTGTTGACACTATTCAGCTCAGTCACAGGTTTTGCATTCCGACCCAAAAATCACTTTCTACTTTAACCTTCTCACATTCACTTCTTCTACGAACGGAGGAACAGAGGAGCACCGGCCGACGGTCAATCCCGGTCGGGGCGGGCACAGCGACGACGGAAAACCGACTGTGGGGTAGCGGCGAACCCGGCCACAACCATGGGGGTCCATAGCATGGCAGGAGGCGACCCACAGCAGTAGGGCGACGTGCGGTGGCCACGTGGCATGGTGACTGGACGCGGCTGCTGTAGGGGAGGCGGTACACCGGCCGACAGAGATGGTGGGACGGCGCGTGGGACATCGACGGCGTATCAGCACGACCGAGACACGCGGAAAGATAGCGCAGTGGAACTCACGCGCGCTCGCGAGATGGGGCACGGACCGGCGGCGGCGTCCATGACCCAGTGCGCTACGCGAAAAGAGCGTGGCGGTGGCGCGACGATGGCGGCGACGCGACACCGCGACGTCTGGTAGCGCAGCGACCGAAAAGGAGGCGGGAGGGCGACGTTGCGGGCACATGCGCGCGACGCGGGGCAGCGGTCCAGAGCGGACCAGATGGATACGCACGCGGGAATGAGGCGCAATGGCTCAGCGGCGGGCGCTTCGGGCGCGGCATGGAGGTGGAGAGGCGTCGTCCGGGGCGATGGCGTAGCCACGACGGCCACGCGTGGTAGGGCGGCTGTAGTGGCGGGTGCTCTGCTCAACCGAGGTTGCGGGGAATTCGCTCGGAAGGATGGTGCGGCCGGGGCTCGGGGCGCGCCGCCATCGCGGTGGCGATAGACGAAGCGGATGCAGTGCGCATGAGATGTCACCCGAGTAGCGAGGAGCGGCATCGACGACGCGAGCGCGAGATCATCGAGATCAACCGCCCAGTGCGATAGGCGAGGGCACGGGCATGGGAAAGGCCGGCACCAGCGCGGACGGCCCTAGCGTGGACACGGCGTGGACCCAAGGAGGAGCGAGCCGAGCTGGGACAGCGACTCCGACGCAGGGCAAGGAAACTGGCGAGCTCTCACCTACCCACACGAAGGGGCAGGGCACGGTAGGCGCGCCAAAGCGCGTGCTGTGGGGCAGCGGACTAGCGCGATAGGGGCTCGCTCGTAGGGAAGGAAGAAGGAGGGGCGGCAGTGATGCGATGCACGGCGGGGCACCGTAGGCTCGACGTGCTCGTGCGAGGCAGGGAGCACCGAGAGGGAGAGACCGAGAGAGGGAAAAGCAAGGCGAGCAGCGGCTTGGCGTCAACGCGAAAGGACAGCAGAGGTAGACAAGCTCCAAAGGAAAAGCAAGGAGACACGCGCGGTTCATCATCAATTCCATAGACATGACGTGGGACAGAACCACGTGCAGGGTGGTGACGCAACGAGCAGGCAGCCAGCGCAACCAGACAGACAAACCCACGCGCGCGCATGCGTTACATGTGACCATAGGAGCGGACATGGCAAGGCAGCAGAGGCAGCACGACAAGGTTGGTAGTTCGACGGGACAACAGAGACAGTGGTTACTCGATGGTACTGGCGAGACAATCAGAGAGAGAGAGAAGCAAAAACAAAGACTAGAAAGTAAGGATGTGGATGGATGAGGAGACTTTGCACTGCCGCGCCACGACGGGATAGGGGACGGTGAATAATTGCCATGCAACGAATACACTCTGCGTCGAAAAAATAAATGAAGCTGTTGCGTTCTCTTTCTCGTCAGTTCGTGCGTAACAAAATAAACCCGTGGGTATATATATATCGTTCTATTTATTAATGGATTTTATTTTATTTATAAACGTTGCTTTTCTTGCTTAATCTAACAGAACAAACCGTTCGCTAGAATCGTCGTTCGACATTCCTAAATATCTTTATGCACTGAGTAATTTAACTTGGGCATTGATTTGAGTCCACAAACTAAGTCATACATGGGATTCACTCATCGCCTCAAGTACGTTTTAAAATCAAAAACCCGAGAAACTCGATTCATAAATTTTTCTTAGACTTAAATCGCGGTGCTAAACAAGCTCGTAACACCAGGGGTGTTACAAGTTCACAGCAGCAGACCCATATGTCAGGCAAGTTCACGGGTTTGCGGCACGGGTAAGGTATTTTTATACCCGCAAATTTTTTACCCGCGGACACAAAATCAAACCCGCGCCCGTGCCCGTGGGTACAAAATGGTACCCGTATCCTCACCCTAACGGGTTTTTACCCACGGGCACGCGGGTAATTTGTACCCGTTGCCATCCATAGCGATGATATATGTTTTTTTAGCATATAGATCCTTCATACATTGCCAAGTGATCATTTTGTCTTGTGAACAAGGATTAGGAGGCTCTCAGAATTATCTACCATTCAAATGTGACACTACTACAGAATTGATAATCACTGACGCCACTTTCACCACTGATTTGCTAAAAAATGGCGGTGATACTCATTACCACCGGTTCTTATTATGAACCATTAGTGAAATGATTCTTCATACATCGCCACCTTGAGTGATCATCTTGTCTTATGAACAAGGACTAGAAGGCTCTCGGAATTATCCACCGTTGAGATGTGAGGGGATGAGATCCTCTTTGCCTAATTTATAAAGTTCTTATATAGAGATTGGGCCATTGGGGCATGCGTATGTCTAGGGTATATCTTTTTTAATGTCTTTGTTATCTCCGCCTTTCCGATGGTAACATGATTACTATCTGACTTGATTGGGTAATGCATGAGATCAACATGTGGACTTGTGAAATAAAAGTTGGTAGACTGCTTCTTTTTCAATATTTGTATTGGAATTTTACAATACTAATGGTTGCCTAAGTATATATACGTGCGCAGACATTCTATGTTCGTTAGTACCTCCGAAAGGCTTAGCATATGATGGCTCACACGCTCTAAACCTGCTTAGCATGTACTCCCTCCGTTCACGTTATAAAGACGTTTTAACTTTTCTAGATTTATGACTGTTGTTATGCACTTAGATATACAATATGTCTACATGCATATTAAAAGCAATATATTTAGAAAAGTCAAAACGTTTTATAATTTGGAACGGAGGGAATATCTTTTTGGCACAACATTTTTGTATATCACAACGTTTTTTGTATATAAACTTTTTTTCTTAATATAATCGAAAGTTAAAGCTCCTCCTATTGAATTTTAAAAAAATATGAGAGAGCAAAGCAGCTCTCGTTGTCACCTATTAGAAGCTAATAAAGTCACGAAAACGTGTATTTTCTTTTTAGAGAAGCCCAAGACATGCTAAATAAGGCTTATATTCATATATATATATATATATATTTGAATCGATCAATTTTATTATCTCTCTAATATATAAGTTTGGCAAAGCTCAATCTGAATTCTGCAATGAATCAGTCACGTCTGAATTTGCTCCTTAAGTCCTATGTGCGTCTTCTTTGTTCTTTCTATATTTTCTGGTGGACGCGCCCACCGGGCCTAATGGGCTCGAAACCTCTCGTCTTATGTACCAGTACCAGCACACCGGTCCAAAACCTAACAAGGCAGCAATGCCGTGGTACGAGAAATCCGGTCGGCCCGCGACATATCATCTATCGCCGGGAGCCCGGGACCGGGAGGCAGGTCGGGACCGACCGAGACCACCGGAGTCCGGAGGCGAGAGCGAGGCGAGACGAGACCGCGAGAGCGCATCGCATATTCGCATTGGCGTGGGGCGAGGGTTGCAGGCAGCGCTCGCCTCCGCCCTCTTGTATAAAATCCTCTCATACCGCTCCCGCATCTCTCCCATCACAGTGCGCCACCCTCACCCACCAACGAAACCAATCGGAAGCTAGGCCGGAGACGAGGTGTAGCGCTCGCCGCGATGGATTCCGACTACGGCGTGCCGCGCGAGCTCTCGGAGGTGCAGAAGAAGCGCGCGCTCTACCAGCCCGAGCTGCCCCCCTGCCTCCAGGTACGCACCTCCCCATTACTCTTGCTACGTTCCGCGCGTGCGCCATTGCCCGCCTCCGGGGTACAGATCTGCGGTCTCTCGTGTCAAGCGGCGCCAGATCCCGCATTGTCCTCCGGCCGGATCGGTTTGTTCCGTCGGCGCGGCGCTGATTTCTACGGTTCACCGTTCACCTACTCCCGATTTGTTTACTTGGGATCAGGCCACAGTGCGTATCTCAGTATCAGCTGTCGCAGAGACGCAGACTGATGTCGCTTTCGTTGCTGAGACTGGATCTGAGTTGTAATGAACGTCGCATGTTGTTGCCCCCAAAAAAAAACGTCGCATGTGAACCGCGGCACTGTCCTGTGTTTTAGATCTGTCTGCATATCTGACTCGCGGGCTATCGTGATTCATCTGTTTTGCAGTGGCTGGTTGCAATTGCAACTGGGAGTCAACTGACGAAATTATTCTGTAGCAATGATCATGGACCTATCTACCTGTACTCACGTGTCCTATAATTGTAGTTGTTTAGAGGCTTAACACTTAGGATTCGGTAGTCGCTATCACATCGATCTTCTCAGTCTGGAATCACTGTCGAACTCGTATGCATAGGTAGATTCTCAATAATTTTCCACATCAAATCGCCTTTTCTTGGGGGCACTTTTTAGCTGGTTCCTAGTAGACGGGAAGAATTGTCAATAGCTTTTCAGAACAGATTTCTTGTGTGTTTCTATTAGAGTTAGCTCAGTTCACACACTGAGGAATGGATTTATTGATTGTATGTAATTCAGGGCACTACTGTCAGGGTGGTGTATGGTGATGCTGCAATTGCAGCTGACCCGGCAGGCGCTCATGTGATCAGCCATGCGTTCCCTCACACCTATGGGCAGCCCCTTGCACACTTCCTCAGGAAGACGGCTGTTGTCCCTGATGCTAAGGTCATATCTGAACACCTTGCAGTCAGGTACATCTTTCATGTTCCTGTACATGAAAAATCTTTTGCCTCGCAAAAATCATCTCTCAAAGATGTAAATCTAATCCCTTTTGTTCCAAGCGCAGGGTTGGCATTGTCTTCTGTGGCAGGCAATCCCCAGGAGGCCACAATGTTGTTTGGGGACTCTATGAGGCTATCAAGGCCCACAACCAAAACAGCAAACTCATTGGTTTTCTCGGTGAGTAAATTGATACTTTTCAATAATCACCTTGGAGCATCATATCATCTACATTGTCTTCACTTGTTAATCCCAATTCGGTTCTGCTGATTAGCAGATGTTTCAACACATGAGTCCTACAAAAAAAAAGTAGTGCATTTGGTTGTCGCTGAATTTTTCTAGTAACTGTTGTTGTTTTGGCTCACACTAATAACTTTGTTCGTTTGTTGGAATTATATTAGCAGATAATCAACCACACAGAATTGATGTATTGTTTTGCGTTTAGTCATAAATGTAAATGTCATTTTGAAAATCTTCGACCCAACTTTCATGAGTTCATTTTATCCAAACTAGCAGCATATGCAGGAATTTCTTAGGTTTGCAATCCAAAATTGACGACATTACTAATATGCATATAGACACACCAAAATTTTGGGAGACACCTTATGTCCTGGCCCCTGAGTTCCTTGGACCTTTGTTTGTCTGGCCCTTGCTTCCTCTTGCTTGCCAGAGCTGACATTTAGATGCATGCTTAACACAAACTGCAATTCTTTTGATGTTTTCTAACATATTCGTCTTATGTTGAAACAGGTGGATCAGATGGTCTACTAGCGCAGAGAACATTGGAGATCACTGATGAAGTTCTTGCTTCATATAAAAATCAAGGTGGATATGACATGCTTGGTCGGACAAAGGATCAGATTAGGACGACCGAGCAGGTCAATGGTGCAATGGCTAGTTGCCAGGCTTTGAAGTTGGATGCTCTGGTTATCATTGGAGGTATTTTTAATTTACTAAGATTTCGGTACAGTGTACATTTGCTTCATTAAAATTTTGATTTTCATCTTATGAAGGTGTCACTTCCAACACTGATGCTGCTCAACTTGCTGAGACTTTTGCTGAGGCAAAGTGTGCAACGAAGGTGCGTTGAAGTTTTTTTAATATATATCACCACCTTTTCTTGTTCCTTTCTGTCAAGTTTTAGTGATCACATTTCCTTGTCTGTGGATGAACTGATCCCATCTATTGAACAGGTTGTAGGTGTTCCTGTAACTTTGAATGGGGACCTTAAGAACCAGTTTGTTGAGACTACTGTTGGCTTTGACACCATATGCAAGGTAGGAGCTGCTGAATTGACATCACTATGCTTGGACCCAACACATGCTTTGTAGTTACTGTTTTATGGTGCTCCATTTTCTCTATAGTTTATATATGAGTATAGTTCATGGCCGGTCCTCGAACTTGTAGGGGTGTATCATCCCGGTCCCCGAACTCAGAAAGCGTGTCATTCCAGTCCTTAAACTCTGTTTGGGTCTCATATTTATCCAAACGGGTATGGATTTGTGCCCGCGTACCGAAAAAAGACTTGATTGCTTGAAATATTAGATTAGCGGGGTTATATACAAAATCGTCCAGACACAAAAATTACACAAATATTTATGAACTTTTATGAGGATTGTTTTGAAAAAAAGTCGTCTTCCTCTCATCCCATCCTGATGCCGCCGCTTCCTGGCCCGTGGGCGCGTCACTGCCGCGGCTGCTGAGCAAGTGCCGGCGGGCCATCGCCGCGGCCGCGTAGGCACGCGGGTGACGGGGCGAGCCGTCGCTGCCGCCATGCAGGCACGCGAGCGAGCACTCGCGCGGCCGCGTGACGCGTCGCTGCCGCCACAGAAGCTGCTGGGCAGGCGCAGGCGTGCGGGCTAGCAGCCACCACGGCCATGCAGCCACCGCCGTCGTCCTGCTCCTGCTGCGGCGCCGGCACCAGGGACGACCGGCGTTGCTTCCGATCCATGGCCTGGCGTTCTTGCCGCTGGTGCAGAGAAACACGACGAGGTGATTGGCCTTGGTGAGCTGGAGCAGATTCCTTGACATAACGCCATGGCCGCCGCTCGTGCGCGTCAGCGCGTGCACGCGCACACCGATTCTGTTCTTGGCACAGCTATGGCTTGGCCCGTGCGAGAGGTATTTGTTGGTAGCCGGGACCCAGGAGAGTGAGCGAGAGCGAGACACTCGTGCAAGTTGCCTGCGCACAAGGACAAGTGCGCGGTTCAGCCATGCTACTTTGCTTCGGCGTGGCCGTGCGAGACACTTCACGTTGACGTGCTGAGGCGACGACAACGGGTTAGGTCGCGTCGCCGGAGACTAGTGCTAGCGAGCCGGCCAGTAGCAGTAGCCACGGTGGTCAAGTCTGTCTACGCCGCATGACACGCACACCACAGGCGAGCACGGGCTGAGCAGCGGCGTGTAGAGGAGCTGAGCATGGCCACAACCCACAACAAAGGTGAGAGATGACCAGATGAGAGATAGAGCTGACATGTGGGCCTCTAGACCCGTTTGGACGGACATGAGATCCAAACAGAGTTTAAGGACCGAAGTAACACACTTTCTGAGTTCAGGTACCGGGATGACACACCCCAACAAGTTCAAGGACCGGCCATGAACTTTACTTTTTATATATTGCTTATTATGTGTTTTGTACAGTTGTTTTCACCATTAATGTTTCATGTTACCCACCCGACTTTGATGTGATACTATACTGTGTCTGTCACAGTTGCAGTTTACTGCCATATTTAGCATGTATTTATCATGTAGTGTTTTATGTTCTGTTACTATTTACTAGTTTGTAATGGTCCCCTTTATCTTATTTGTTGTTCTATCAGGTGAACGCACAGCTTATCAGCAATATGTGCACTGATGCTCTATCTGCTGAGAAGGTACG
The DNA here is from genome assembly GCA_904845875.1 of Miscanthus lutarioriparius. Taxonomy (NCBI): domain Eukaryota; kingdom Viridiplantae; phylum Streptophyta; class Magnoliopsida; order Poales; family Poaceae; genus Miscanthus; species Miscanthus lutarioriparius. The sequence goes on from CAJGYO010000008.1 coordinate 15,073,983, forward strand.
TATAACACATGATAGATAGCATTGCAGGCTCTTGTCTTGCACGTTGCTCATTATCATATATTATTGGATGAACTGCCAAACTTTACCAATGTCACATCGTCTTGCTAAATGTTTCGAGGCAATCCCTGCACTAAATTAGTTCGCCATGATAATTATTCAGGTTCAAATGAAAAGGAAACAGATGAATTTCTGATCAACGTTGTTAAGTCTCGATACAGAATGAACCTTTAAAAGTCTAGGGTAGTCACTGGGTCATTCATCCTTGGTTTTAGCGATGGAGCCTACATATCAGATCCCATATGTGGGGGACATGGGTGTAGGATGCAATGCTAGCTGAGCAGAAGTTTTACTGAAGATCCTATAAAAGTTTTTTTTTTCCTTATGAATTTGAATTACTGAAGGGCGGGCCTAGTGCAAGCGGTAGAGTCTTACTGTCTGTGACCGGAAGGTCCCGGGTTCGAGTCGCGGTCTCCTCGCATTGCACAGGCGAGGGTAAGGCTTGCCACTAACACCCTTCCCCAGACCCCGCACAGAGCGGGAGCTCTCTGCACTGGGTACGCCCTTTAATTTGAATTACTGGATCCAATTTCTGATCTGCCTTGTCTGCATTCTAAATGATAGTATTACTACTTTATTCGCCTGATGGGACGCAAGGCTTCTCATGTGGCATTGGAATGTGCTCTTCAATCACATCCGAACATGGTATGTTTTTTTCCGCACTTGCCTGTGGCCTGTCACAATTTTTTTGCTTAGACTCTTTTGAACTTGTATCATATGCTCAGGTCATCCTAGGAGAGGAGGTGGCTGCTTCCAAACTTACAATTTTTGATATTACGAAGCAGATTTGTGATGCGGTTCAGGCAAGGGCTGAAAAAGGTTGGTCTACATCTCTGTTGTATTTGAGACGCTGATATGTTCATGTTTTATTTTATCTTTATAATGATAATGACAATTTATTGATGTTCCCTGTACCTTTCACAGACAAGAACCATGGGGTTATTCTTATTCCTGAGGGCCTTGTGGAGAGTATTCCTGAACTATATGCTCTTCTTCAGGTACGTTTACACGTCTTATGACTACCCATTTACAATTTTACTGACTGGAGCTATTTGTTTATAGGAAATCCATGGTCTCCACGGCCAAGGTGTTTCTGTTGAGAATATATCTTCTCAGCTTTCACCTTGGGCATCTGCACTCTTTGAGTTTTTGCCCCCTTTTATCAGGAAGCAGGTAGGTATTGTTTTCATTTGATAATTCTAGGATGTCTATAGTTCACATCAGAATTTAGTTGCTTCAACATCTTTCTCTCTCTGATGCAGCTACTTCTCCATCCCGAATCTGATGATTCAGCTCAACTTTCTCAGGTACAGTAGAACATGGACTATGTAAACTGTCAAATCTGTTTTAAATCGTTACTTCTGGTTGACCTCGAGTTGTTTTTCTGTGCACTTGTGCAGATTGAGACCGAAAAGCTTCTAGCTCAGTTAGTTGAGACTGAGATGAATAGACGTTTGGTACGCTTTCTTTGGACTCTGTAGTAACTTCCAGTTTAACTGAGAGGCATATGTGCATATCTTCTCGTGTAGCAAGCAAATAGTGTTTTATCAGTGCATCATTTCATAATGTTCTTGGCCATTTTTGCAGAAGGAGGGCACTTACAAAGGAAAGAAGTTTAATGCAATTTGTCACTTCTTTGGCTACCAAGCTAGGGGAGCGCTGCCTTCAAAATTTGACTGCGATTATGCCTATGCAAGTCCTTCCCCAGCTCATTTAATAAAGCACATTGCTTGCTGTTGGTTTAACATGTGATTGTTGGTTTCAGGTTTTGGGGCATGTGTGCTACCACATCATAGCTGCCGGTTTGAACGGTTACATGGCTACAGTTACAAATCTTAAGAGTCCAGTGAACAAGTGGCGGTGTGGTGCGGCTCCTATTTCGGTGAGATTTGTGTTGGTATGCCTAATAGTTTAGGATAAGTATGAAAGTAGCGTCTAACCCATGTCTGTATCCCTGCAGTCTATGATGACTGTGAAGCGATGGTCGCGTGGCCCTTCAGCCACCCAAATTGGAAAGCCCGCTGTTCACATGGCCAGCGTTGACTTGAAAGGAAAAGCATACGAGTAAGTTTAAGAATTGCCTTTTGTTATATTTTCATCAGTTGCTACACGAGCCATGTTGTTAAGAAGTTACTCTTGGTCTCTGGGCACCTGCCTTAGCTTCTTATCTGGAAGTATCTTGTACATATGGCCTCTGACCTCAATAACACTTGTATCTTTGCAGGGTGTTGAGACAGAATTCTTCCAGCTTTTTGTTGGAAGATGTCTACAGAAACCCAGGCCCGCTCCAGTTTGAAGGACCAGGTGCTGATTCAAAGCCTATTTCATTGTGCGTTGAGGATCAAGACTATATGGGCAGGATAAAGAAATTGCAGGAATACTTGGAGAAGGTAGTTTTGATGCCCTCAGCATATTTTTGCTTTTTAACTCACAGGAAGCCTCAATTGACAACAAGTTTTGCCTTTGCCATGTCTAATTTCTTTTTATTATGTGGTGCAGGTGAAGAGCATTGTGAAGCCTGGGTGCTCGCAGGATGTTCTCAAAGCGGCGCTGAGTGCCATGTCTTCTGTGACGGAGACACTGAACATCATGACTTCATCGTCCACTGGCCAGACACTCTGATTCACTAGGTGCCATTTTCCCATGGTGGCGATTATCAAGGTTAGAAACAGTGACCCTGGTATCACACAGGTTATTCTTTTGTAGTTTTTGGAGAGTTCTACCAGTTTTGAATTCGGTAGTTTATGAATGCTTGTTGTTGATGAGTTTGAGCTCGAATAATTTTTGAAACAGCCGGATTGTGACATCTTAATAAACCAAATTTTGTGACTGCTTTCACATTTCTGTGTCAGTCATCTGAATTAGAAAATGTGTCTGCGAACAATCTCTTCATCTGACGATGCTTACTAGTTGCTTTGTGTATGGAGGCTTCAAGCGATTTGATCATTGGTCTGAGAGTAATCTCTTTCATGGAGTAGAGTATAACTCTAGGTGTACTACATGTCTAATACGAGATTAGGTATTTAGGTGAACTGAAGCCTGGGACATAAATGCTAGGTGAAATCGTGAATTGCGACTGCGATTATAGCCGTTTAAATTTAGCAGAATTCCAACGTGGCATGCTGAAGGTTTTGAGACTGTTGGACCTATTCCATCATGTCTTGTGTTGCTGGACAGTCCATCGTGTCTAATGTCTTGTGTTGCTGGACCTATTCCATCGTGTCTACGTTTTTCTTTTTGGAGCTAATTATGTCTGCTGAATTTCCTGTTCATCGTCTTCAGTACTTCAAACAACACCACCCGCCCCGCAGGTGTAGCTGTACGATGTTAGGCTTACAGAATGCCTGGTCGGGCGGGTCACGAGCCCACGGCCACGAGACAGACGAAGCGAGAATAGGAATCGCGACAGGGCGACGTACCTCCTGCACCCTGCGGGAGAATCTGGAGCGTGCTGGACGCTACGCCGCTATGGGCCTATGTTTATCGGCCAGCACTTGTCGATGATTGATGTCCTCGAAATCTGTCGCTGGAGGTTTCGGCTTCTCTCTCGTCCTTTCCATGACCTTTAGGAATTACAAACTTATTATAATTTCAGCAGGTGGCGTTTTTTTTTATAATTACACGGTACAACGTGACGTCCATATTATACACATACACTCATTCCTATAATTACACATATACAAACCATATCTCTATGAGCATCTCTGAAGGATAGAGCCGGCGGTTTACCACAGGCGTGTCGACGGGGACAAGCATAGCGTCGTTAAATCTTAAAATAAATTCAGGAAAAAAAATACGAGCACCCGTGCCAAGTTGAGAATTTGAACTAAAGATGCCACTTTGTACCCATTCCCCATATCCAAACCCACATACGTAAACTCTATCCCTATGAGCATCTTTGAAGGATTGAGCCAGTAGATCTTGAGATTCACGAAGTCACCACAGACGTCTCGTTGTGGATAGACAGCCTGTTCAGCAGGCCGTAAACGATCGTGGATTATTTACTGCTGGCTGGTTTGGTGTGAGATAAAAATATTGTTCTGGCTGAAAATTTATGATCGTTTACGACCAAGCGAACAGGCTGAGAGACAACCATAAGTCACCACAGACGTCCTGTTGTCGATGGAGGCAACCATATAGTCGTTAAATCCTGAAATAAATCAAGAAAAATATGAGCATCCGTGCCAAATTAAGGATTTAAAGTTAAACCCAGATAAATAAATTCCACCACAGGAAACTCAACCAACAGTTCGCTGGAGGCGTCTATCAATACCGACCGTGTCTTAACAATACCGACCTTTTTTTTTTTGTGAAGGATCCATTGCTCACACAAGTTTTCTCGACCTTACTTTTGCAATTTGCAGCCAGGAGTCCTTCACGAAATGGCAACGTTATTGTACATCACAGTTTACCGTTTACATACCCCCCACAGGAACAAAATATAAAATAAATTTGGCGAGCCATCGTTTTCTGTGGGATTATTAGAATGATTGTGTCGTAGTGTTGCCGTGTTGCAGATGAGGATGACAAATGAATGTTCAACATCTCCTGCCAACTCTCCTATCTGTCTCTAGACATCTTAACCCGTGGAAATTTATTAACCGTCGAACAAAGAAGCGCGCCGTGTGTTGCTTGTGTGCTGGTTCTTCACTGCGGCACCGGAGCGTCACTGTCGCGATCGTCACCTAATAACTCGCGGTGGAGCACTGCAGCGTGCGGGAGCAGTGCACCTTCGCTGCCGCGGTCTGCTCGTGCTGCCGTGTTGCCGCAGCGTGTCTCCTAGCTAGCGGCGGCCATGTGCATATAAGACCCATTTGGCCGCTCGTGCCCCCCACGCATTACGACGAACAGCTCCGATGCGACTGGAGCTCCATCGCTTTCCGCTGTGAGATCGGGTGCCAGCCAACCACGAAGACTTTCCCGGCAAATTAAACCGGCTGGGCGTCTCGCGCGTTCTCTTCATTCGTTTTCACGTCGTCCTGCGCGACAAGAGACTATTCTTACCGTGCCATAGGCCACGTTGCTAACTCTAACCACTAAGCTCTGGTTTAGTTGGACATCAAATTCCAAAAAGTGTCATATCGAATATTTACGGCCCATGCATGGAGTATTAAATGTGCCAGATCGAAAAAAATAATTATACGTGAAATTGGTGGAAAATTGCGAGAAAGAACGTTTTGTTTGGTGGTTACTGTTTATCGTCTTGTTTAGTTCACCTACCAACTTTCAAAAAAGTTCTTCAGCGTGCGTCACATGCACCTTGCTTATGACCGTGCATGGAGCATTAAATATGTCTCTAGCTAAAAAAGAAAAACTAATAAGACCCATTTGGCCGCTCGTTTGGTGGGAAATTGCGACGAACAGCTCCGATGCGTTTTGAGCTCCATCGCTTTCCGCTTTGAGATCGGGTGCCAAATAAAACGAATGTCTTCTCCCGAACAAAATCCAAATTTCACTGGGCTAAACAAGCGTTGATTGAATCTTTTTACCAAATAAAAAAGAGAGACTATTCTTACCGTGCCTCAAAAATCCAACTTTGGGGAACTAAACGCGCGCTAACTAACCTAGCTGAAATCCAGAAATCTGTCGCTGCCTTCAATCCAGGTCACACGACAGTTTTGCCCATGCTAGAAACAATTGACCTCCGGACGCAGGCGCAGGCGTACGAACCGCGTACAACGACTCCCGTGCACGGTGCACCACTGCATCTACCTGTCCGTTCGGTTCAGCAGCTAACGGTGCGCTGCGCTCGGTCAGATCGGCTTCGATCCGCACGCACGCCTCACGATCGGACGGGCCTGGCACTGGCAGTGGCGGTGGCAGGCTGCCGACGCAGCGGTCTCCCGTTCTCGCTGGTCGCTGCGCTGGCAAGAGCCGCGCTGCCGCGGAGTCCCGCTCAGCCCCGACACCACCGCACGGAGGGAAGAAAAGAAATCCTGGGGGAACACGTCGTGATCAGCAACCAGATTCAGACGCGAGCGGGGGAGGCGGGCGGACCACACTAGAACCCTCTCTACGGCTCTACTACGCACGCCCCAGCCCGACCGGACCGACACGCCTCCATCTCTCTGCCCGTCGCCTCGGGGCTCCCGCCGGCGGCCGATCCGAATGGGGGCAGGGGAGCGCGCGGACGACGGGACCACGGTGTTCCGGGGCACGGCGTACTCGCCGCTGCGGACCACGGTGGCGCTCGCGCTGTGGCTCGGGGCCATCCACTTCAACGCCTTCCTCGTCCTCGCCTCGCTCTTCCTCTTCCCGCGCCGCGTCGCCGCACTGTACGCCGCCCCTCGTCTCCCTCCTCTCTTTCGCGTCCCCGGGATCGGCGGGATGGTACCTTGTGCCGTGCCGGCGTGCCCGTCTCAGTCAGCGCGACCGCTTCATCCTTGCGCTTGTTTCGTGCTGCAGGGTGCTGGCGACGCAGCTCTTCTTCATGTTCGTGCCCCTCAATGATAAGAGCAGATTGGGCCGCAAGATCGCCAGGTTCTCCTCCTCCTCTTATTGACTAATTCGCTCCCTATTGTCCCCCGCTGGATTCCTGAATCTTACATTCGGACGGCGCGCGCCGCGTCTGCAGGTTCATAAGCAAGTACGTGATTGGGTATTTTCCCGGCACTTTGCACGTGGACTACGGCGCGTTTGATTCCAACAGAGCTTACGGTGAGCTCATCTTAACCATTGTACTTAACAGAGCCATTGGGCTGGTGATTTTACTGTTGTGTTTTCAGTGTTCGGGTATGAGCCTCATTCAGTTTTGCCCATCGCTGTTGGGATCCTCGGGGACCTTGTTGGATTCATGCCGCTACCAAAGATGAAGATTCTTGCAAGCAGTGCGGTGAGAGACCACCAATGTTAGCTTGCAAGAAGTACAGTTAGTGTAGCTCTGTTCTCACCCGGTGGTTTGGTTGGTTCTAGGTGTTCTACACCCCCTTCCTAAGGCAAATATGGACGTGGTTGGGGTTGGCTCCTGCATCGAGAAAGAGTTTCTACTCCTACCTTGGAGCTGGTTATAGCTGTATTATAGTGCCAGGAGGTGTGCAGGAAATACTTCATATGGATCATGATTCAGAGGTTTGCTTTGATCCTCTTGTATTTTTGTTAGTATTTGCATTCTATTTTCAACTCTCGTGATCTTGTGCTAGACTACTTAGTGCTGAATGAAGGTGTATCATATTAACTGAATAACAAACAATCCTTCCAATTGGCAGGTTGTTTTTCTTAAATCAAGAAAAGGTTTTGTTAAGATAGCTATAGAGATGGGTTGCCCTGTAGTCCCCGTTTTTGCTTTCGGACAGGTAACAGCATTTCTTTTAGCTTGTGATATGCAGTGTAATGATACCTTTACACTTAACTGTAGGCGCTGAAGCATGCAACTAATGAAAAGTTATCTGTTACAAACTTCAGGAGGCTAGCTAATGTTAATCCAGAAATGTGCACTTGATATTCTTTGTTCCTATCAATAAATCCAGATATTCAATTTCTGATCCTGATTATGTTTCCTGTCTTCGAACCAGAGCTATGTATACAAATGGTGGAGGCCAGGTGGCAAGTTAATTGTCAAGATTGCTAGAGCAATCAAATTTTCTCCAATCATCTTCTGGGGAAAATTGGGGTGACTCTCTACTGCATTGCATTTCTCTTGTTTGGTCCTGCATATTTAATCTACATGAATTTGATACATTTTCTGTTTAATTGCCATAATGGTATCCAAGAATTTAAGAGTCTACTGCACTATCTAATGCAGGACTCCCATCCCTTTTGCAACACCAATCCATGTGGTTGTTGGGAGGCCAATTGAGGTTGTGAAGAATCCTCAACCTACCATTGAGGAGGTAAAGAAACCCTTTTGAGCAATCCACCGTGGAAAACTTTTCAGGAAATGCTATTTATAACTTAAACACGTATAACTTACCAAGGGGAAAAAACAGAGGTGTTCTAAAGTGCACTTTGTTCTGGTGTCTTAACAGATAAATGAAGTCCACAGACAGTTCGTTGTTGCGATGCAAGATCTGTTCGAGAAATACAAGACCAGAACTGGATACCCTGATCTTCGGTTAAGAGTTCTTTGATAGGCGTGCTGTTCCAACCAAAAGCTCTTACCAGCTGGGGTTTAGGGATAAAATGGCTGTGCAGGCCCATCGATTCAATTGCTTGTAGCATTTGAGCTATGATGTTTTTCAGCACAGATCCACCATTGGAATTCCGTACTCCCATCCATTCCAAATTATAAGACGTTTTTGTTTTTCAAGATACGTAATTTTTGTTATGTATTTAGATATATACTATGGGTTTGTTTGGATCCATTAGCACTAAAAATTAGCTAGTTAATAGCTAATAATTGCTAATTGTTACTAGAGAGCTGTTTGGATCCTGCTAGCTGTTTGGATCCTGCTAATAGATGGTTGGATTGTGGGTTGAAGGTGCTGAACTATTAGCAACTTCAAATCTATTAATAGGACTAATAGTTAGCAGCCCTTCAACTAATAATTAGCAGATTGGTTTATTAGCAGGTCTGTTTGGATCCGTTAGTACTAATTTTAGTTGTTAATTTTTTGGTGCTAATGGATCCAAACAGACGCTATGTCTAGATATATTGAAAAAGCAATGTATCTAGAAAAGTAAAAAATGTCTTATAATTTGGAACGAAAAGAGTAACAGCATCTTTGCTAGGATGCTTGTGTGATGTGCTCCTATCATCTTTTCATCTTTTGGTGCTCTCGTAGAATTCCTCGAGGTTTGGATGCAAAGATATGTATTTGTTTAAACTAACAAAAACTAAGCAGTGGTTGGTTCATCATACCTCAAGGACCTAGCATGAGAAACTTAATGGTGTGTTTGGTTTAAGGAATGAGGTGGTTCATCATCTTGTCACTCCTTACTTTTTTATTTGGTTCGTAGAATGGAATTAGTACCACATCATTTTTCACAAGCTAATAATTAGTATATGCATTAGAAATAAGTTGGTTTCACCAAAATTCATAGGATAAATTCATGATGCATCATCTCATGATGCATGAGGTAAAAACCAAACACACCCAGTATAGCCTGTTGCTTCGGATTGGTGTTTAGCATAAAAGACTTGAAGCTTCTGCACGAGTCTTTCTTTCCTTTGGCAAAACGAGCAACGTACCCTCTTGCATTGCATTGATTTTTTTCCTCATTGCATTGATATTTTTTTTTTCTTGAGCAACGTAGAAGAACTGTGTTATATTTTATTAAGAAGTAAACCGCGCTACAAAGGAGCATTTTATCAAGAACTAGCACAAAAAGTTTGGAAGAAGTGAGCATTGTGGTAAAATTACAGATGAACTTATTTGTCAATTAGTAGGTGACGACGATATGGTTCAAATAATGCCTTGGTAATGTCGAAAAGGTGGATATATGGATGCATAATCATGCAAAAGTAGACATTCCAATCTTATTATCAACAACAACAACAACATAGCCTTTCAGTCCCAAGCAACATTCCAATCTTATTATAAAGTCAATAATACATCCATCTCTCTTTACAGTAAATCTGCAGCAGTACCTTACAATGACATGGTATAAAGTGGAAAGGCAAGATCAATATAGAAAACTTTTTTTTTCGTTTGCTAAGGTCAACTGCAAAGGATTAGGATTGCAGTATGTACCCTTTTTTTTTTGAACCCAGCAGCAGCTGTAGAATCAGGATGCTCCGTTCCAGCATAGAAGAAGTAGGTTATGCCAAAAATACTGGAAGTAAAATTAGAAATGAATAATAGGGAGGAATTGGTGACAAAATTCAGAAAGCAAACATTTGACAGACGTAGAGGCATGCAACAGTAGAAAAGTATTGGAGAGGTAAGGTAACCTTTTTTTGGGGAACCCAGCGGCAGCTTATGAATCAGGATGCTCCTTTCCAGCACAGAAGTAGGTTATGCCAAAAATATTCAAAATAAAATTAGAAATGAATAATAGGGAGGATTTGATGACGTAGTTATAGATGTACATGCATGCAACAGTAGAAAATGTACATAATGTAAACATTGCTGGACAACCATAGTTTGGGATGAGCAACTGAAGCTCATTAGAAATAATTTCAAGATCAATAGGGTTGACAGCAGAGATATTCTCAATATCAGTAGGATTGATCAAACTGTTAGATGCCAGTAGATGAGGTATCTACGTATGGGGTGTATTTTGGTTGGTAGCTGATATTGCCCAAACAAAGAAAATATCTTACACGACTAATCTTGGCGGTAGCTTAATTATTTGTCCTGTAAACGTCGTATGGCATTTTGAGCAAAAAGCAATAATACAGCTTTTTGTTCAGTGAAACATAGATGTTATTTAAACTTGTTCGATGGCAATTTTTGTGCCGTATCTTGAAACTAATTGGTAAATGTACAGGACTAAGGCTCAAGTAACAGAAGTTGAGTGCTGACTATTCACCTGCTGGTTTCACAGTTGATGCCATCTGTATTGAATATGACAATCTGTTGAGCATGGACAACTGAGGAGTGAGGTTGTAGTGTGAGGAGGGCAGCAACGTAGGGGGAGGAGACATAGGCACCGACTGGGACTCAGCAGTCCTGGTCATTTAGAAGAATATGGCAGAATTAACTAACAAAAACATGCATTAGAGGTAATTTTCTTTTTGAACCTATGAAGTGTACTATACCAACCACATGAGAAGATCAGAAGACAAAGATCTAATGGCAAATTTTGAACTGCATAAAAGGATAGAAGGAAGATCAGTAAATAAGCCTATTATTTAACTTATCTGCTGATAAGTTGATGTACATTGCTGTCAGGAACTCATTATATAAAATATATATTGTACCACTAACAGATCTTACAATTTTAAATTATTTGCTGCTAAGTTGATGTACATTGCTGTCAGGAACTCGTTATATAATCTATATTGTAGCACTAATAGATCTTACAATTTTAAATCATGCATTATTGGAACGAAGGCCCCAAGAGTCTTTCTTATTAGATCAATTAGAAACATAGTGTCATACTATGTTGTTTTGTTCTTGTGGAAGATGTGGAGCTCTCTTCTTTGTGGGACTAACTCTTCGATTTCGCAGTGAAGATGTGACCTGAAATATCAACGACATACGAATCTAAGTAATGACAAAAGCAGGGAAAATAAGCAAGGGTTAATTGCAGACGGACACACTGAAAGTTTGGTTCTGCAGGTAACACACATTGGGCACCCAATCATTGGAAGAAGTAGCATATGGAATAAGAAACAAATATAGATTAAATCTGTATGCTTATGAAAGATAATTACAAATACTGTGATCAACTCTTGTCCAGAACATATCAATGAGCGCATACATTAGGAAACAGGTTTCAGGAATTAATAAGGGAGATAGGTAGCAAAAATTGCAACATCAAGGAGTCCTAAGTCATCTGCTTATTAGAGAGAGGAAAAGGGGTTCACCTCGTCGGCGTTTGGCCAGGACACAATCATCCTGCATCCTAAAGATGAGCAACGAAGGGTGAGGAAACTGAGCAACGATGCAAGCAAAAAAAAAAAAAATACAAAAAAAAGAGGGAGCCGGCAGTACCTGGACGCGCTGCCACCGGAGGCGTTGCGGGCGTCGCCGCCTGGGCTGCGCCGCTAGGGTTTGGCCACGCGCGGGGCTGCCGTGGTAGCGCGGCACAGCGTCGGGTCCTAGAGGTCGGACCGCGTCGCAAATCGGAGCCGGAGAGGGCGGAGAGGCAATTTCGTGGCACCGGTCATGGACGGGGTTACCGGCGGCGTTGGTGGGAGAGGTGGAGCGCGTCGTGACGCCGAGACGGAGAGGGCAGAGCTGCGGCATCGGTGCGTCGGCGGCGTCGCTGCGGCCAGCGGCCGCGTGGCGACCTCGGGGAGGGTGAGGGGCTCGCGGGCGACGTCCAGCAGCGCGGCCTCGCTGGTGGCGGCGCCAGAGGCAGGGGCGGCGTTCCGCGGGGCGGGATTAGGAGCGGGGGAGGTGTGAAGACCGGAGAAGTTTCGGGAGGATGTGGTGGAAGTGAACGCGTGGCCGCTCTTTTTTATCGGGTAGAGGAACGGAGGGTTGTCGAAGTTTGCAGAGGAGACAGGAAAGGCGGTCGTTTCGATTTGCAGAGGAGGCAGGGAAGACAGTCTGGACTGTTGGATCGGTTGATCGGACGGACGGGAATTGCAGGTGACATGGACGAAGGAGTATGCGTATTTGGTATATAGGAATAAAGAGAGAGAATGGTAGATTAAAACGGGCTACAAAGGGGAGGTCAAGAAACCGATCCATAACCCCCAACACCTACCACATTCCAACTCTGGGCTCTAGCCGCCGAACAACAGATCAAGAGATCAAGGGCTTGTTTAGTTTAAAATTTTTTTAAAAAAATGATGCAGTAGCCATCAAATCGAATCTTACGATACGTAGCATGGAACATTAAATATAGACGGAAAAAAACTAATTACACAGTTTGGTTGGAAATTGCGAGACGAACGTTTTGAGCCTAATTAGTTCATGATGAAACACTAATTGTTAAATAAAAACGAAAGTGTTACGATAACAAATTCTCAAAATCCACGAACTAAACACAGCCCAAATGGCCATTTTGGCAGGGCTCTAGGAGGCTTCGGCTCCTACCTAAAACTACTGTAGCAACATTGTTTGACACTGTAGCAAAAATCATTTTGATTCCCAGGCATAAAATGATCTAGCAAAGATGAGTCGGCGAAACCGCCATTCCTCTTGCTACAGTGACAAAACAGTAGTGAAGCCAGAACACCCAGGAGCTGTGTCAAACAGACATCCTGTTCGTTTTATTGAAAAGCCATGGCTGAAAATACTATTCGCTGATTTGTTGTGAGAGAAAAATACAAGACAAGCGAAAAAGGGCCTATCAACTGCATAGTTCGAGTAACTCTCTCGAAAAAGAATCTCTATGTTTTTTCAAAGCTCCCAGACTACCAAGATGATCAGGCTGTTTAGGTATTGATATAACCTATTTGATCAAAATGAACTGTAAAAGGAGCACAAATCACACACACATTGGCCCCATTCGGTTGGAGAAATCCGGATGAATATAAAGAATGTGTAAGAGAAAATCAGCCGTGAATAATAAATTTCAGCCATGAACAGTGCTTTTTTAGCACCAGCCGAACGAGGCCATTATCAATTTAGCACAAATCACTTGCACCAGCATCATGGAACTCCCATTAAATGGCTTTATTTTGAAGTACAAGAGAAGTGCTCTATACTCGGAACCACCAAACACAGAGCAGCACACAGCTAAATCACACCTTAATTGGGAGACCCATACAACACCAAGAATTTGGTACAGACGAATGAACATCACTGGCTACAACCAGTAGTGTAAACAACATGATGATGACTGCATACTTGTACAGAACTGGATACACTTCATGGGAACTCTCAGGAAAGGAGAGTAACTGGATCCTCCAGAGTTAGGTCCAAAGGCTGATGAATGCAGTCATGCAGACAACACGATGATGAGTTGATGACTGCAGGCTTGTACAACTGGATACACTTCTTGGTCATCAGACCCTGTGCACGGTGTCTGGGACTAGGATCACACACTAACTACACGAATTTTCAGATGACCAATCACCTGAAGGCCACGAGACCACGATGGCTAATCCCCATTGGATTAATCCATCTTACATATGCTGGACTCCGTTCCAGCATAAGCTACATTTCCACGAGCCTGTCAGATACAGGATCAATAAGGCTGCACCTGTGGCTTCATGCTCCATCACGCATTCGATTTAAACCGAGCGAAACTGCAAGAGCAACCGTTGCTCTTGGATCACTTGCCCCATCCATAGGGACAACTTCACGATTTCCAGGTACATCTGTTGACCATGATAACGACAACCTGTGGTTTTTCCATAACAAACATAACCCATCAGTAATAGTCAGACTGCAAGGAAGAAACATCCCAAAACAGAATGGCAAAAATAAATGAAGATTTGTATCATGGTACAGGAACAACAGTTCTGATGCAAAACTTTTCCGTTCTAGTGGTGATACAGCTGCAGGGCATCTATCAATCAATATAGCTATCGAATTAAGTTAGATACAAAGAATGCACTTTTGGTTTTGTTTCAGAATGATTTTGAATAAGCATCCTACATCCCGATTTTTTTGCTTGTAAGAACATCTTGATTTCATGTCCTCTTATCTTGCTTTTGCAGAACTTTTCATGCTAATAAAAACTTATCTTCCTTTCCTTTTCTTTTAAGCAATACTTAGCTCGGTATTTTAGCAGATTATGGAGTACAGCAGTGAGCATACAAAGAACAACATGCAAAATAACATATATGCATGAAACTAGATATTAGGAACAGAAAACCAGATAGGACAAGGTTCATACCTTATGAATGCAAGGATGATTTCTTGCCAGGCAAGAACAAATGCTGTGAATACAGCAAAACTGCTCTTTTTAGTCCTGCTGCAATCTAAGGGTACCTGCCATGAACCAAAACACTAAAGTAAGTTGTTACCTAATTGTCAGAAAGGAAACAAGATGATAACAGTAAAAACAAAGCAAACCTCAAGGTACAAATGCTTGGATGCACAGTTCAGCTTGCTCTTTGGTCTGAACCACTAGCTTGGGTAAACTGGGGTGAGGGGGCTGGAATTATTAGGTGTGGATGTGCGGGAATGGGTGTTGCTGCAAAAGCCAATTAATGCAGGATTATTCACAGATGGAGAAAATAGAAATCTCAAACCTAGAAAACATAAAGAAACATCTACAGTTCATTTGCGTTCGTGTGATGATTACCTTGGCTACTGAGTGTATGTAGCTCGAGTCATATGACTTATTCAACTCAAATAAACAAACACTATCTATATAGGTACAGGTAATCTCAAAAACAAGGGAATATTTTTAAGAGGCTGGTGTCACATGGTAGAGAACCAATTATATCAGCCCTAGGAATGCAAAAAACCACAATGATCTGCCTATGCCAAGCATGTTTCTATGCTTTCAATCTTTCTGGACCTTATGAATTTAGCTTGAAAATTGTTACAAAAAGAATTAAAGATTTTAAAGAATTTGTGAACAAGCATAAAGTAAATATTTATAACGAAAATATCTCATCATAAAATGATAGAATTTAGACAAACACAGCTATAATCTTGGTCCGAACAAAAATGTACTCAAGCTAAGAAGAAACATGATGGATAGAATGAGCAAGTGACATTGAACACAAACTAAAACTATCAAGGATGCACAAATATGACACAGACCTTAAATAATTTCCAGATTTTAAAAGGGACCAAGCATATCATAGTTTGTTAAGAAGACAAAGATCCTACTATACTGCAGCACGGCATGAATGCCACATTACCTACTAAAAAAGGAGTCTGAATGGAAGGTCGAGCTGTTGGTGATGCACTACTAAAGTTTGATCCAGTGAGCTGCACATATTGATTTCCAGGCATGTTGTAACTATGAACCGACAAATAACCATCGCCCCCACCAGAAATGGATGGATTCAACTGGCTAAATGTTTGATTGGTTGTGTTTGCTGCAGCTGAGACTCCATAAATAGGAAGATATTGCTGACCGGAATATGGGTTTAGTGTACCCTACAAAGAGAACATCTGTCAGAATAGGCAAAGGTTTGTGTAACTGTCTTATGCAGCACAAGAATATGAAAGCTGATAGCTTTTAACACTTCAACCTGTGGATAGATGTATTCGGTCCCATATGAAGGGTTACTGCAAAAGGGAAAAAAACGAACAACTGAATGCATTTCTATTGGCTTTCAAACAGTCATATGATCATACCGTGTTCCATGAGCATGGTTGGATCAGATTATTTCATCATTTGAAAGGGGAGATACCATATGCACAAGCTAATTTAAGTAGTAAACACCGTATTATCAGATATACTCTCCAAAAGTAAGTGCAGGGCATTTTCATGTTTTGTTACAAAGAATGTTACATTGGAAAACTAACAAGTGATGACATAAATTATCTTACCTGTACTGGGGAACCGGAAATCCTTGGTAGTACCCAAGTGCAAACGGTCGGTGGTGGCCATAACCCCCTACATAAAAGGCCCTTGTAACTGGGACACCAAAGTAGGACCCAGCTGAACTTGGCCGCCCTAAAAATACATACTGTTATTGCCAACGTTGAAACACATATAAACATGGTAATTTCCAGAAGAGTGAGTGTTTATGCAGCCAGAAGGAAATAATTTTGCTCATCATATAACTCAGAGAATAAGCATGTTGTAATTAGTAGTAGTAATAGTAGTAAGTCAATACATGAACAGCACAGTCCACGGGCATCAATCACAATAAACATATAGGCACTTCTGTTAACATAAATGCTGGTTCAGTAGTGTTTTCTGTTTGATCAATAATTTGGTGGTGATAACCAAGGTAAGAAAACAACACTTTGATCAATAATAAGGTAAGAACTCTTTCTTCATAATTGAAAGGCAGAGCTCCTGCCAGTTGCTTCAAAAAAAAGTAACCAAGGTAAGAAAGCTTCGGTCGTTATCTTCTTATTAATTGATGTGATTAATGGACAATACAATTCCACACTCCACAGTAAGTAACTGCACCATGATGCAGTTAATTAACTCAGTTGGGAAGCCACATTTTTACACCAATAATCGAGTGTATTAAACTTTATCTTTAACTCGGCATTAAATACTTTTGACATAGTATTTCGAAATGTGATTACGAGAAACAAGTACACTGCAAATCGGTAGAGAGTATAAGGATACTATACCATTACCAGGGGGCACGGGATGCTGGGCTCGACCCAACGAAGCCAGGTTACAATTGGCTCGCCTGCCGTCGATCACCGGCGTGGGGTCCTCGCAGGCCTTCCTCGCGGACTCGGCTTCACGGAATGTCACCTGTGGAAGAAGGACGAGCAAAAATCAACGCAGGTCCTCACAGCCCATCTGCCACGCGCGCGCACACACAGAAGCGAAAATTAACAGCGAAAAAGGAGCGAAATCGAGAGGCACCGACGAATCCGTATCCCTTGGAGCGGCCAGAGTAGCGGTCGGTGATGACGACGGCCTCGAGAATGTCCCCGAAGCGCTCGTAGAAGCGCCGGAGCCTCTCGCTGTTGGTCTCCCAGGAGAGCCCGCCCACGAAAACCTTGGTGTGGGTGGTGTCCCCGAAGGACGAGGGCGAGGCGAGAAGGTGCAGCCCCGAGCTGGAGCTCGACGCCGACGCCGACCCGGACGCCGACCCCGCGTGCTGCTGCTGCTGCTGCATAGCCATCATGAGCGGATCGGAAGCTCTGGGAGGCGAGGAATAGGAGGGAATCTTCGCTCGCCGCGACCCCGCCTCCTCCCTGGGCGCGAGGGGATTAGGGGAGGCTGGAGGCGCGATCGCGCGAGCTGAGTGAAAAGGCAGAGGGCGAGGCGGCGGCGAGGGGAAAGGGGATTGTGATTGCCTGATTGGGGGCCCGGGCTTTCGCGTTCCGCTGGCGCGCTGGTCTCCTGTGCTAGGGGAACCCAGCTCATTTTGGCTGCCGCCGGCATTATTTTTTGCAGAACCACGACGTGGTCTTTCAAACAGAAGGCCCGGTTGTTGCAGAACGAGTATCTTGGGCACCGTCACACACTCGCACCGATGCGCGCGCGTACTCTCCAGCTATCAGCTCGGATACGGATACGTAGATACGATATTTTGTCAAAAAAACTGATACGCAGATACGGTTTATCTTTTTAAAATTAAATTAATAATAATACATATTAAAATTATAAGAGCAAATAAGCAATGACAGTAACAACCTAGAAAGTTGGTAGACAGTACTGCATCAGTCCAAGAAAGAATGTAATTCTAACCCAGTGTCATGGTTTAGTATATTAAGTTTGATCAATTATAGATAAATAAATATTAATATTTATTATACCAAATAAATATTATTAGATTAATTATGAAATATATTTTTATAATAAATTTTTTGTAACTATAAATGTGAATACTATTCACTAAAAATTTGGTCAAACACAAATGACTTTTGGCGACACGTAACACGTAGTTGCATTCTTTTGTGGACGAGGGAGTAGCAAATAAACATGCAAGTTCATCATAGGCAAACAACAATCTACTTAAGTTCTATTAAGTACTAAATCCGTTCTAAATTATAGTTCGTTTGACTTTTTAGACCTCAAGTTTTACCTCTCGTCTTATTCGAAAAAATTATGCAAATATAGTCAAATTTAAGTCATTCTTGAAGAATTTTTGTTAATAAAGCAAGCCACACATAGTCAAATTTAAATCATTCTTGAAGAACTTTTGTTAATAAAGCAAGCCACACAAAAAGAAGTGATATTTAGTACAAATTTTTGAATAAGATAAGTGGTCAAACTTGGAATTAAAAAGGTTAAACGAATTATAATTTAAAATAGAGGGAGTAACAAACAGTATAGTATTCTCAGATTTTACGAAATTAGAAAGGACATGATAGTTGGCAGACACTAGACAACAGCTTACACTTCAAGCTTTTTCATAGACGGCTAGATGCTAGATAACAAGAGTAGGAGCAATAGCGCAAGCTGCTCCATGGGGCTATCAACTCGTGGCCAGAGAAAATCAAGACAAGCCAGGAGAAAATCGACTCGTGGCGGGCAGCGGACGGTGGTGACTCGGTGTGTGTTTGTTGTGTATCGGGTGGGGGTGACGGATTTTGCGTGGCTGAGGTCATAAGGCTGCTTCAGTGGGTTGCGCCGTATCAGTGTGAGTTGCGACTGGATGGATACGTATAGGCCCGAGTATCAGGTATTTTCTTTTTATTGTTATTTATGATACTTCTCCGATACGTATCAGCCACGTATCGACCGCTATCCGTATCGAATACGTACGGGATACGCCCCCTACCTGGCATATCGAGGTATCATAGCTCTTCAGGTGTTGTTTGAATGACCAGAATTCTAGAAATGTGGATTATCTAGCATGAATTCTGAGATTTTAAGACATTAAATGATAAGATTTTGAGAACCTATCTTATTAGCTCCCCTATTTAGAATGTGTATAGATTTTCTTTATCAAATCCCAAAACTTTTAACCTATTTAAATGGGACCTCGTAGCATCTTCAGTATAGTTTAAAAAGAATTGCTGAATTAATAATTTTGTAATCACTAAAAAAGTAGAGAGCATATTTGTTGGTTTTCTTCAACCATTTTTTAATACCACGCTCCTAATAGCTAGAAGACAATTTTGCATTGAGAACATCGGACTATATTCAAATCACTACAATCACTTTCTACACTTTTCTCTTTATTATACATTTTTTTATTGGGAACACTTCCTTTTCTTCTTATTCCTCCCACGTCCTTTTTCTTCCTCTAAGCTAGATCGGTGGGACACTCTGCTCGTTCCTAGGTGTCGCGGCCAACCAAGCACCCTCCCATCCATCCGCAACCACCATCAGGCAACCACAACCAGGTAGGGCTAAGCTAGTGACGGCCATAGCTCACCGGTGGCACCGATTGACTCGTGGTGGCTAGGGCATAGTTAGAGGTATCCAGGCTTGGCTTGGGCATTCTAAGAAGATGATAGGGCAAAGAGGAGCGTTGAGAAGGAAGAAACATAGGGAGTAGTTGTGCCAACGTCGATTCCAAGTCGCCCCTACATATATCTTTCTGCGCATCTCATTCGTTTTTTCCAAGTACAAAAAAATATGAAGTTGTGATTGTTAGAGAGAGAGAGTTTTCAATCCTACCAAAAAATCAAGATTGGGAGTGGGTTTTAGAAACTCTTAAAATGCTCATGAAGTATGTAGGGCATTTTGCAATTCTATTCTGATATGAAGCGAGCATGGAAAAGGGTATCCCCCTAAGGAGATCTTTTATGAATGACAGTTTGCGGTCGCACTCTATTACCGATAGGGTTGGAGCCAGAATTTGAGCATAGAGAATTATTCAGGCAATACCAAGAACTATATATGATGAAAATACACACAAAATAATGGTACGTTTGATTCCTTTATTTATAATTTCTATATTGTTTTGAAGTAATTTGCCTTATCACTAATAATATATTGTGCCTCATGTATAGCGGTATATTTGGTTGCTCTTCATGAAGAACTAGGAAATGGGGCGTGCTTCGCTACGCCCGTTTTCCTTATGATACTAGAAAACCTGGGCGCGGCTTTGCCGCGCCATCTTGATCACCGATGTTATTTTATTGCGCTATAGTTAAACAATAGAGTATTGGAGCTCAATAAGGAGCTCTAAGGTGTTTGATATCTTCTCTCGTTTTGTTTGGCTGTTGTGCTCTCATTCTGTAGTTCAGCAATGTCACCCTACAATGACAAATTTACAAAGCATAATAACATGATTACAGATGGATAGCATGGAGGAGAGATAAATGTAGCTTATATAGCGGATAAGATCATAAGGGTACAAAAGCAGTGTCGACAATAAGTAATAAGAACTACATCAAGTATTTAGTAAAAATAAATAAAGGTCAGTTGTTATGGCATTCTTCAATGACAATCTTCAATGAAATATTAGACAAAATAGCATATGTACTTACAGATATGACTGCAGTAGCAGCCAAAGACAAGCCTCTGATTTCTGCTGATAAACATGAGAATGGTGTTAAGAACTCAATTAAGTGTTTGCTATTGATTAGATGGAAGGTACATTGCAACTACACATTCAATCCACGTCATCTTCCTTGTACGTAATCAGTATCTGTCAACACTAACTTGGGAACGCCTCCCTATCGCCAGAGCAGAGATGCATTTGACCCCTTCCTGCATGTTGTTTTTCCTCCGACAAATCTGAGTGTATCCAGCTTTTATATGTCTCTTTGGCTTATGAGTGGCCAATGATAATACCTACAACTTTGAAACCATGAACTGAGACCAAGGAAAACACAGTGTCTAATCGTACCAAGATAAATGTGATGGAATGCCTTAGCTCTAGCTGTAATTCTTAACATGACTTCTGCAGGCTAAGTTAGCACATTTAGATAATTTTAGGCATGCACAAAGGTCATATTGTCACAAAGCTATAAGCATATGAAGACATATTATTATACTATATCCTAATCTGATAACCATTCAGGAACTCCTCCATCTACAAGATTTAGCTTTTCACTTTACATAAGACCTCAGTTGATTTAATAAAGTTCGATGCAAAATATAAGTTATAACAGATTTGTTAGTGTGGATACAAGTTAATTTAATAAATGATATAACATACTAATGCTGATAACCCACTTCTGGGCTCTAATTTACAGCACTGTGTATCACTACAGTGACCAAGGCAAATGTCGAGCACATTACACAGCTGTTTGCATATCCTGATATCAATGCATTGTAAGGTCCAGATGTCCATGTGTGGCAATGCTCTCAAAAGTTGAACAACATCAAATACTGTCTATTTAATAGATTGCCAGCACCTGGATGCATGATGCCCTTAGTTGATTGACAAATCATTTAAAATCTTCATTGCAATTTCAGATTAAAAAAAGTAATAGTGTGTATTTAGAACTTCATTAACAAAATTGTCAAAATATGATCTCTTGCAGTGACTGATTTTTTTAAGTTAGATGTGCTTGGATATGATTAGTGACCTCCATTATCTTCATATCAAAAAGTCTATGTATTCAAGAAATCATTTTTTCACCTCTAAACATGACAAGCCTCGACCTTAGCTGTCAGTGGCTGCACCTGAGTGCTATTTTGGCATTTTTTCCGTTTCTACAATAGCTAAAATTCAGATGGTTTTTTTAGCTAGAAACTGCAAGCAGGCAAGGGTGCAAGGCAAAACTTAGAAATGTTAGATTAAATCAAAATTGCTTAGAGAAGGAGAAGGGGACCACGCTGATTTAAAACTACAGAATCTGAATATGTACACTTTGAGAAGGGAACCAAACTGATTAAAAACTTCGGAATCTGAATATGTACACTAAAATCATTAAGAGAAATCCAGAGGTAACCAGGGACAGGGAGAAGGAAAGACGCGGCCGCTGCTCACCGTGACATTTGCTGAAGGCAGCGTTGGGCAAGTGGTATCCCCCAGGAAGCAGGAGTGATGGAGCAGAGGCAGTCCTTCACTGTCGATTTTGTTCATGTTCGAACTGAATAATTACCTCACAGAGGCAAATAAAGCATCAACCATTGAGTACTTGGTGTGCATACGCGTTCTGAATAGAACAGGCGGCACACAGTTCCTTCCCTGCGTGTGGGGAGAAGGCCACAGTAGTTAGAGACATGTGATGGAGAGGGGAGTGGAAGGCAGGAACATCGGGGAAGCGAGGGGCGATTAACGCCAGCATCTTGTCGCATATGCAGCAGGATAAGTGGATCAGGCGGAGGCGAATGCTGCGAGGATAAGCGGTACAATATGTGCCTGAGCTCCCATCCTATAGCTACAGGATTGAGTTCTCCTCGGACCTCCCTCACTGCTCCACATCTTGTAAGCGCCCAGTTGCCAATGGATGGGTAAGACATGACCGTGTGGGGAGATGGAGGCTGCTGAAAAGGAATATGCTCTGCAATAATTAATCTCCAATCCAGTGAATCAAACAAGCGAAATGGAATAGGATTTCTATTGAAGCAAACACCTGCAACTCTACCTTCTAGAACAGGATCTCAACATATTAGCTTCCTGCCTTCCCGAGATTACCAGCTAGCAGAAACAAAATACTGAAAGGAAGAAAAGAAAAAACAAAAAAAGCACACCTTGTGTTCATTTCATTGAACACCTTCAGGGCATCAGCATGTAGGTATTGATAGCTTCGTTGAGGTGCCATGGCTGTGGCAGCAAAAGCAGCTCGCTCCAGAAGTGCAAGTGCTCCACGCCGTGTGACCCTCTTCTCCACGTGAGGCAGCCGGATCGAGCTGCACCTGTGCACCAAATCTACAACGCACAGTGAGCCAAAGCAGCTTCTTGCGGGGCGATGTCGAGGAGGATGGGGGAGAGGTAGAAGGGCATGGGGTCCCACTCACTCGGCGCAAGCGCGCCCAGCAGGCCACCCGTCGCCTGGCACCCGCCCCCGCATCGGGAGGGAAGGGAGAGAGAGAGAGAGAGGAAGGGAGGCGAGATGGAGGTGAGAGGCAAGCGAGGAGAGCAACGGTGGAGGGAGGAGGAGGCGGCGGAGGAGGCCCGCCGCCGCCGCACCCTGGGCGCGCCCGTCGCCGTGGTCGCGTCGGGATAGAGGGTCCGGCGACATACAAGCCTAATTTTGGTAAAGTTCGAGGTTTTTTTAACAAAACTGAGAGGAGACCTGGACTGCGGGTTGATTCAACTAAAGTTGGAGGTTTTTTTGAAAAAGACCGGGGCTCGCATGATCTAGGGCCGTCCGTGCGGCCGATCTGATCTCCGGAAAAAGCGAGACGACGTGGCCACGCTGCCTGGCCCTCTTTTGTTAGTAGGATTACTATACTAAGATTAGATCATGTTTCATTTATTTTGTAGACCGTGTGACGTGCTAACACTGGCTTGGGTTTGATAAAGCTACTACGTTTGTGAAGATGTCGTCAAGTCTATCCATTGGCCAGCCCCAACCGATGGCATGCGGCCACCAAAAAATCCCCATCCATCCGGTCAATCCTAGCAGCCCTGACCTCATGTCCCTGCTGTTCGCTGCCTCCCGTACGCCGCCTCCACCGCCTGCCTTCATCGCGTATGACCGTCGCGCCAGCAGCAGCAACCTCCACCGGGTGCGATGCGACCGCGCAGGAGCGCCGAGCCGCCTATGCCCTCAGCCGGCCACGTGGCGTGAAACCGCAGCATCCGCGCCGGTCGCTTCTCCTGCACGCTCTTGCCCGGCTGCCGGAGCAGCGTCGCCTAGTTCCCGGACCAGTCGGAGGACGACGATGATGCGGACGACGATGGCGACGTAGTCGCGTCGTTGCCTAGCCTTTTTTAGGTTAGGGCCTCTTTGGCACGGCTTATCCAAAATGGCTTCACCGGTGAAGCCAAAGCGAAAGCCAAAAAAACTGGTTTTTCTTAGCTTCTAGTTCATTTTAACCCCGGCTTACAAAATGGCTTCACACTACAGTGCCTCGATTTGCACAAAATAGATGAAGCCGAAGCCGGCATAAGCCGTGCCAAAGAGGTCCTTAGAGTCGTGCTATTTTTTGAGCATTGCAAGTGGGCCTTTGATAGCCCTGCAGCGACAGCCGATCTAGTGTGGCTAATGGGCCTATGAGCATGTATCATAAGGAAAACGGGTGCTGGGCTCATTTATTGCCTCCATTCTCTCTGCTTTCAGTCTGTTCGGCTGGGATTATACGATCGTAAATTTCGTAAATTTCCAGCCGGAATAGTATTTTTCTCTCACGCCAAACCAGCCAGCAGTACTTCTTCACGATCCAGCAACGAACAAGCCTAGCCAAACGAACAGGCCATTTTGTGCCGCCCTTTGTATATATAGCGGTGAGTTTGTGGGTGCGGCGCATTCTAGTTTTGGAGGCATCGTTTCTTGGGGGCATGATGGAAGGCGATAGTTTCAGAGGCGGACACAAGAGGAGCAGCGATGTGGCCGAGGCAAGTCGCACGAGGAAGGCTAGGCGTCAGGTTAGTAATCTTTTTTGAATGACAATGTCATCCTGTATTAAGATCGCCTCGGACTAAGTTGGGTTTGGGTGTCAGGGCGATGGGAAAAGCTCTATGGCTGATGCGATGCTCTGGGAGCCTAGTTTGGCCGAGATAGGATGCGATCCTATGGATGATCTGGGTTTTCCATTGACTAAGTCGCCTCTTGTTTTCTTGAATGCATCGGTAGAGGCCGTATTAGCTTTTGACTTCTCTGAGCTGATAGGAGTGCTTTTGTCGAATGAGTGTATTGGTTCTCAGGACTGTGAAGCGGAGGCACTGTCCGATGTGTTTATTCCTGGGGTATGTGATGATACACCTTTTTGTTGTTTGGTTGCTGAATCATGCGGATGTCCATGTGTTAGCAGCAGAGGAAGGGGATCGGAGAAATTAGAGAAGGTAGGGAAGAGCATAGCAGGGGTTAGGCAGGAAGACGAGTTCTTAGTACTCAGAAAGGTTCATTACATCCATGTTCATGCCCCTCTCTCGAGCCAAGGTTTCTCTCTTATACTCGACGCACGCACATACAGAAGACACTTTCATGGCCTTGATGGCGATGCTTCATGGGTTCACCCAATCTGGGCCATAGACATGGGGTTCTGGCTCTAGGCCATATGTGCTTCTCTTAATGGGCCATCGGGGTGTTCTGTTGTCGAGACGGCTAGCAATGGAGGTCTTGGTCCGGTATGCTTGTAGGAGCGGTAACACCCCCCCCTTGCCGCTGGATCATTCCAAAGACCGGGCGTGAGGGAACTGTTGCTTGAGATGCTCTAGGTCCTCCCAAGTAGCCAAAGTAATAGAGCAAATGAGACCATTGAATTAAGCCTTGATGAACAGAGACGCACCTTGTGGAACCCGACGACGTTGTAGAATGCATTCAGTATGCTCCAAAGGATAGAAGCTGGAGGAGGTGATGGTGTAACCTCATGGCGAGCACCCACAACTTTCTTGAGCTGTGATAGATGGAAGATGGGATGGATCGCGATGAAGCACGGAGCTCAAGCCGTAAGCAACCCGCCAATCTTGCCGACAACCTTATATGGCCCAAAGAATTTGAACACCAACTTTTGGGTCATGCTGCGATCGGCCATGGAAGACTGCACATACAGTTGTAGTTTGAGGAACACCCAGTCGTTGATCTCGAACTGACACCCAGTATGGTTGGCATCGGCTTGCTTCTTCATGCGTTGCTTGGCCTGGAGGAGATGCTGATGAACCACTTAGCCTATCAGTCCAGATCGGTCACGGAGCCAACTGGTGATGTCAGTAATAGGCTACTCATCTCCTGGACTGATGCCGAAGTGAGTTGGGGAATAACCATAGAGTACCTCAAAAGGGGAGCGCTCTAGAGCCGAGTGCATACTGGTGTTATACCAAAATTCTGCTAGATCCAACCATTGATGCCATTGTCAAGGGCAAGCATGAACAAAACAGTGAAGGAAGGTCTCCAAGCATTGGTTAACCCTCTCGGTTTGGCCATCGGACTACGGATGGTAAGCAGTGCTCATCCTCAATTCAACCTTTGCTAAAGCAAATAGTTATGTCAACAACTTGCTAGTAAAAATTTTGTCACGATCGGAGACCAAATCATCAGGCATACCATGGAACTTGTACACCTTAGAAAAGAAGACCTTGGCAACTATGGCCGCTGTGAAAGGATGGCGAAGTCCAATGAAATGGGCATATTTGGAAAATAGGTCCACTACCACCAATATGCAGTTAAAGCCAACAGAAGGAGGAAGGCCATCGATGAAATCCAAAGAAACAAGTTTCTAGGCTTTATCCGGTACTAGTAGTGGCTAAGTAACCCCAGAAGCTTAGAGCGATCTGGCTTGGCCTGTTGGCAGACTTGACAAGCAGACACCAATTCCCGGACTACTGCTGTAATAGAACCGTCCAATTTATAAGAGCACAAGTACAATAGCAATCAACGAAGCGATCAAACTATCATACTTGAGCCCATATAAACTCGGTAATCCGATGAAATCACGAAGGATTTTAAACAAACCAACATACAAACCAAGATCATATATGATTCAACATAACTAGTCACATGTTACATCACAGTTCACAAATAGTTCACAAATATCTCACATACATCGGAGTTTACATAGTTATTACAAACCAAGTTTAAATAGTGGAAGCAAAGTAGTTTGACATCAACATCCTACTTAGTTCAAATACATGCCAGTACCACGGTCATTTCCAGCAAAAGCAGAACAGAGAGGATATCTTAGGAGCATCATGCCCCATGGTTTAGTCCTCATCCACGGCAGGATGAAGGCAGTTCTTATAGTACCCATGATATATCATGTCATCTGTAACAAGAGGGAATAAACCCTGAGTACGAGAATATACTCAGCTAGACTTACCCATCATAAACCAAAAATAATATGACACTATGGAGTATGTAAGGCTTTATCGGTGGAGTTAGCTTGATAATATTTTGCATAAAAGCTTAAGTAACATAACTTGGAGATTTAGTACCTTTAGCATTAATTTGAATACCTATTCAATTAAGCATCTCTAGATTAGCATATGTACTAGAGCAATCACTTGATTAAGCTAACAAGCATTAGTAACCATATCCGGTGTAATAATTTGAGCATCATCATAACCATCAAGTTCCATCAATTAATGCTACGTTGCCGCTGCTCAGTCAAGTTCTCACTATCCGAGAGAGACGACGACTCAAATTGATTCTAACCAGCTGGGGAGTTATTCCTAACACAAACCCATACTTCCCCCGTTAGGCTCACGTCGGGTCACCTTTGGTACAATTCAGGTACAGTCGTAGGTCCGATCAATGCCGCACCTCAGAGATTCTACCAGTCTGCCAGGAAGTTCAGGCCTGGCCTACCCTTGGACTCACGCCACTAGCTTCTCACACATCCTTACTGCCTCCAGTGTGCGCACTTTCACTTACTAGGTCCCGGCCTGAGTGAGCTACTCGGTTTCACGGTTGAAATGACTTATCCGGCTAACTAAGTGTTAGGCATGCGTTTAACATGATATGAGGATGTACAGCAAATCGGTCCTTAACCAACACAGACGGGGATAAATAGGCACCAAGACCTCCATGCCTTGTTGCTTCTCTATCACAATCCCGTCCGATCTCCTTTTTATTCATCATCGTATAGTTATTTCTATGACATCAATTATAGGCAACCATGATTAGGTATCTACCTATATCTAGCAGGTGATAGGTAATCACCCAACTTCTACCGGACTAAGCAAGGCTAAGCATATATTCGATCCTAGACCTATCAAGGATTCAAGATATATTTATCTAGACAAGAAAAATATATGCAGCAAGTATTTCCAATCAACTCCTAAAACCTAATGCATCAAACATAAAGGACACAAGTGATATTTTTAAAAATATTGAGGCTTATAATGCTCCGGGGCTTGCCTTTCAAGAACGAGGAAGGTTGGTGGTCAGGACACTCAGGAAGATCTTCCACGTTGACTCCTCCTTCCACCTAAACCTCCTACTCCTGGGCTACCCGTTGCTCCTCCTGACGCTCGGGTTCGAACTCGAGGAGCGTCACTCCTTCCGGGGAACCTATTACATGCATATGCACAAATGAGTATAATGAATGCATAAGAGATGAGATGACATGATAAATTGTATACGCATGAGCATGGTTATCCTCAAGATGTATGATAAGTTTAACATTCGTTGACCAAGTAGATGTATAATTTTCTTCTAGTTGATCTTTAAAGAGTAGGTGCATATCTCTTCTATGGTACAAGAAACATACACTCACCAAGTTCTAGTAATCTAAGATAAAGTTATTTATCATCAGTAAGAGGCTTAGAACCTGCAGCTAACAACTAATCTCAATTAGCCTAAGCATCTACACAAGCATCACATAAGACAAATAATTACAATTGACTTAGTCATTTCCTGCTGTAAACAGCAGCTACTTATTTTAACTATATCTAGAGTTCTACTCAACCATATACTATGATCTTGGACTTTCTAAAAGCTTATAAAACTGACTACAACTTTTTTATAGTCATCTCAAGATAATTCAATGGCTATCAAGGTCAAACAAAGCGATTTTCTAAATCTATCCAGAAATTCCAGAGAACAAGCATTTTTACAAATCAACTTTCAATAGCTTTAACTCTCAAACCATTTAGCCTATTGCCATAAAAATTTAACACAAGCAATATAAGTAAGTTATCTACAACTTTGTTATTAACAAGATTCACAACAAACATTATTTTACCAATGTAATTTACTTAACAACATAAACTATCCAAAATAGTCACTAAAATTGAATTATAGAGCAATTAATATTTTACTACATACAAGCAAACAAATTTGGACACAACCAATGGTACCAACAGTTCATAGACATCATTTATAATTTAGAAAACATAATGGTCAAGCCCAAATAAATTGTTTTAAATGTCTTTATTAATTTATTTGGACACTAAGGAGAATTAAGGAAAATATATCAAAAGTGCACAGTACATTCTGATAAAATTACAGCAGCCTACATATGACCCCAAAAATCTATTGTACAAATTTCATGCCATTTGGATAAGTATAGTCATATCTACGAAAATGACAAGTTGCATAGGCTTATTTTAGCAAAAATAGTTTAGCCTAGTGAAGTGTTAAACAACATATTTCATATTTTTCTTATATATTCATCCTAGCACCATAACACTATGTAAAAATTAGCATGATCATTAGTTATGTATTTTTACCCCATTTATTTTCTCTAAAACTAGCAATTATTTAAGATTAAATAGGAAGATCATATTCCAAGTATGTTTACTATAGGTTTAGTATTTTTCTTAGCTAGAGCATGTCAACACAAGATCAGCAAAATTAGAATCACAATTTTATCACTTTTCTAGATCAAGTTATGCATTTTACAAGTTTGAAAACAATTTAAAAGCAATTATCTAGTTCAATTTAAATCTCCTAGAAAGATATCCCAAATAGTATGTTTTATATTTTTATCAAATAGTACACTTCATGATGAATTCAACAAAATTTGTTTCACTCAATTTGGACACTCCTAACTCTAGATATGAATTTTTGAAACATGTATTCAAATCTGTGAAAAAATTAAGAAAATCAAAGAACACACAGACTGACAGATGGGGCCCGCAGTCAACGGGGCCTGCTCATTAGCGAAACAAAAATAGAGGATGGAGGTTGACCGGCGATAGCTCGCCGTCGACGAGGTCTTCGGCGACGAGGTTACCTCCATCGTGTTCCACTCAACATCCCGCATCGAATGAGGTAGGTCGTCGGACCTCTAACGGCGGTTGGCTACGGCGGCGGCGCTAATGGCGACTCGGCGAAGGCGCTCTGGCCATCCCCGGCCATGGCGTGCTCGGGCGAGCATGGCTATAGTTTCGTGGTGACCTAGCGGAGTGCTAGGGTTAGGTCTAGGTCACGGTGGAGCGGCGACGTGCTCCGGCCACATGCATGGCGGCGCTGCGGCGCACGGCGCAGGGCGCATGGCGGTGAGGTCAATGTTCTGATAAGACGACGGTCAAAGGCAGGTCTCCGTCTTCGGGAAAGATGATAAGGCTTTAGGTGACACAAAGAATGGGCACCAGAGCGGTCTAAGGGTGGCCGATTGAGGTCGACGGCGATGAGCTCGTGCGTGCGGCCATGGCGGACGCGCACGGCACGGTCACGTGTTCCACGTAGCGGTGGCGGTTAAACCGGCTTCGGCCAAAGCATCTAGACCCTACGGCGATGAGCAACCAAGGGTAAGGGAGGTCAGAGGAGCACCGGTTGTGGCTGGCCATGGCAAGCTTAAGCTCGGTGGTGCACCGCGCCATGTTAATGGCGGTGACGGCGCAATGTGGCCTTAGCCTTGCTCAAGTCGTGAAGCTAGCGGGTCGAGGAGATAAAGGAGGTGGTGGCAAAGCTATGGGCGAGGTGCATTGGGCGGTGGTGCTGCGTGCACGATGAGCGAGCACGGCGGAGGCACGCGACGATGGCGACGGTGACATGGCTCGGCTGCGAGAGAGAGAGCGAGAGCAAGGCGAGGCAAAGAGAATGAGCGTGAGAGAGTGAGCGAGCGTGATGCGATGCCCTCTTCTGCCCGCTCCGGCCTGACACGTGGGCCCGTCGCTGGCGTACGACCTCCACGCGGCGGCCACAGCCTGTGGCCGGTCGGCCACTAACGCGGGTGGCGAAGGCCGGTTTAGGCCTACGATTGCTGACTGACAGCGCAAGTTCAAGCCACTAGTGTTCCTAATCCATGGCGAGTTAGCAAAAACTCCATTACTAAGAATTGTAGAGTTGTACGAGATCTACAACTTTGCGTTAGAAAGTTTTCTCTAATTCGCCATGGTTTTCAAAATGCAAAGCTTTAAAGTATGGTACATGAAACTGTAAATCAATTCTTAGAAAAATTTCTAAGTTTGAAAACAACATTTTGTTGATTCTTGTGAGCCCTATTTGACCATGTTAGGCACTGAATTAGGCTTGGCCCCAAAATGAAAGTTGTTACTCTAGTCAAGTACTACAACTTTGCTTAAGGGTGCACTATCATGCAAACACTCTAAAGCATAGTTCAACTTTGGTCAAAGTAGGATCATGAAAATTGGAGTTTCTAGAATAACTATGACTTGGGGGCTGTTTTGGTCCATGTTATGAATACCAAACTTGTTCCAAGTACCATCCTAGATATGTCTAAGGTGTTTTTGTGACCTCACAACCTTTTCTCACATTGGTCACCCATGATCACAAGCATATGTATGTATAGAAGCAACATCACATGTGATAGAGATAAAGTGAATGAGATGAAACTTCTTATGCTCATGCCCATGAATGCTTGAATGATGCTTGTGCTCATGAAATCCAAGTGCAAAAGTGCAAGCCTAACACCTAGGGTATTACAGCTGCCCTCATGCCCGTCCATGCAAAGAGTTGTTTGAGGCGGTGGTAAGTGACAAGGATACCGGAGTGATCGCCAAGAGCTGAAGAGTGCATAGTGTGAATCAACTACAAACACAACTTAGGATCAGAACTGACCCAAATGCAACCCTTGTAACGCAGCAATCCATCAGCACAAGAGTAATGTTTCACCGTAGTTGGTTGGAATTCCAATTTTCTAAAGATATCTTAGGCACCGACATCAGACTGATAAGAATGGCGGACTGCATCCAGCCACTATGGTTGACATACTGATAGTGCTGTGTAATGAATATGAGGAGCACGAGATAAGGCATCAGCTGCGCCATTGTCTGAGCCTTGTCGATAGATAATCCTGTACTATAGACCGATCAATCAAGTGAATACCTTTTGTTGCCATGGCATGTGCAACCTTTGCTTCGTGAGCTAGACCAAACTCTTGTGATCAGTCACGATGTGGAACTTGGCATGTTGCAAGTAACAGCGCCATTGATCAACGGCCATCAAGATAGTGAGGTACTCTTTTTCGTATGTAGAGAGTCCTTGCAACCGGGGTCCCAAAGCCTTACTCATGAATGCTAGTGGGTGGCCTCCCTAAGCTAGCACGGCTCCAACACCAATACCACCGGCATCCATCTCCAGGATAAAGGGTTTAGAGAAGTCCAGCAAGGCTAAGATAGGAGCCGAAGTAATGGCGTGCTTGAGGGCCTCAAACGCTTCCTGGTGTACTATGTACCAAACAAAAATGGCTCCCTTCTTGAGTAAGTCAGTCAATGACTTAGAGAGAATGCCAAAATGACGGACGAAACGACGGTAATACCCGTCCAAGCCTAAGAAACTATGTAAATCTTTGATTGATGTAGGCGTTGGCCACGTAAGGACCGCTTGAACTTTTGCCGGATCTATGGCTACGCCATTCCCAGATATGACATGGCCGAGGTATTTCAATTAGCGCTGCGTGAAGGCACACTTGGACATTTTCACCTGCCACTGATCTCGCTGTAACAGATCCAGAACCTGCCGGACATGCTGCACGTGCTCTTCATAAGAATGACTAAAAATCAGAATTTCATCGAAAAAGACCAGAATACATTTGCGCAGTAGTGGACCCAGAGAAAGATTCATCGCCTTCAAGAACGTGGCTGGTGCCCCAGATAAGCCAAACGCCATAACCCTAAATTCATAATGATTGGTATGGGTTTGAAAGGCAGTCTTTGCTTCTTCCCCTTGCTTAAGACGAATTTGATGATAACCGGCAGCTAAATCTAGTGAAGTGAACCACAAAGCGCCATGGAGCTCATCCAGCAGTTCCTCAATCAGGGGCATTAGATACTTGGTCTTGACTATGAGGGCATTCAATTGCCAGAAATCCACACAAAACCTAAATGTTCTGTCCTTCTTCTTCACCAATAAGACCAAAGAAGAGAAGGGGCTCTGACTATGCTGGATTATACCAGAGCTGAGCATTTTTGTTACTTGCCGCTCAATCTCATCTTTCATAGCCAGTGGGTAGCGATAAGGCCTCATGGACACTAGAGTGGCGCCTGGCAACAACAGAATGTCATGCTCACAGTCACGGCACGGAGGGTAACCCTGAGGTGGATCAAAGACCGAACTGAACTCTTGGAGTAGCTGAGAGATCTCAGGTGGTAAATTGTCAGCCAGAGGAACTAAACTTGTAGCAGGGACATGAGACACCTAAATAAATGTCCTAGGTGGTAGTTCTTGCAGATCACCTTGCAATACATGAAAGGAGTTGTCATAGGGAATCTTGAGCCATTTGTTTCCAAGCCACCTGCATTGGACTGAAAGAAGAAACCAGTCTATACCGGTGATGAGATCATACTATGCTAGAGGAATGACTTTGGCTGTCGACTGAAAGGAGCACTGTTGGACTGACCATTCCAAATTTGTGAACTCCTATGAGCATTCTAGAAATTGACCATAAGCAATTTTCACTTGAAGGGAGGGACTGAATGATGTCTGACCCTATAACTGTGGAGCAAAGCTGGCATTGAGAAAAGTGTGGGAACTGCTAGAATTGAGTAGGATGCGAGCTTGAAAGCCTTGGACTGATCCTATAAATTGAATTGCATTGATGATAATCTTGCCATTTAGAGTTGCCAGAGAGACCGCAACTAGAACCTAAGCTTCAGTGGGTTCAGTTGAATCAGAGACACAATCTCCCGAATCTTCAGTGTGGCAAATATCCCAAAACTCTTGGAGGACATGGAGTTGAACTTGCTCAGCGCAACGATGATCCTAAGACTATTTTTCACTACACTTGATGCAGAGACCGCGAGCATGACGGTAATCACACAATGTGCGGAGCCTATCTTCCACGCCATGGGGTCGACGATCGTTCACCATAGATGGCTCAGTTGCAACATGATCAGTCTTGTCCCCATGGAGGCAGTGGTAAGGGAAAAGCACCCTTGAGCGATGGCTTACCAAAAGAGTAAGAATCAAGTCGACGAAGCTCTTTCTTCTTGTTGGGATCATGTAACTCCTCCTACAGCAAAGCAAGCACACTAGCAGTATCAAATGTTTAGGGATGTTGCATATGCACAACATTGTGAATTTCATCCTTGAGCCCATCAACAAAACGCATGACAAAGAAAATAGGATCGGTACTATGACCATAAGCTACCAACAGATCTATCAACCCAGCAAAGCGATCGATGTAGTCCTAAACTGTAGAGATCTGACGATACTAAACATTTGCCTAACCAAAGCTTCATACTGAGCTTTCCCAAACCTATCTAAGACCAACTGGCAAAACTCTTTCCATGGAAGTTTTTTGACTTGGGGATCTGGCGATTGTAACCAGCGCGCGACAGGCGATGAATTGACAAAATTCATTATCACACACTTGATCCAAACAGCAGGTTCAACAGTGTATAAATCAAAGTAGTCCTCACACCAAATGATCTATAGCTTAGGATTTTCACCGTCAAATTTGGGAAAATTCATCTTGGGGATTTTGTTGCGGATTCCCATGAGTTCCTCATGGTGACCACTTCCCCATGTCACTAGCCCCCACTCGAACCCCCGCGGTCACCATCAGGCTTAACTAGAGTGAGAACGATGCAATTTTGGGAGGGGAATGGCGTGGAGATGCAGCTGCGTAACCTTGACCGGGGATATGGGTTCGAGACCCTTTCCTCGGTGACTTGATTCGACGTCGTGCCCAATTGGGTGGATGATGGAGCCGCCAACCATTGCTGGCACAGGGAACATGAGCCATGGCGATAGAACTCCCGTCAGTGCAGCAGCAGTCGACTCGAGCGTGGCGCGGCTAACGGTCTTGCGAAGCGCCGTCATCTCGGATTGGATCCGCTCCACTAACTCATCGGTCTTGCAGAACGCGCCAATCTCAGCGCATCTCCACCTTGGATCTTGTCGAGGAGCATCTTGAAGTTGTTATCCATGGCGCCCTGCTCTTTGCGGAGTTGGGTGTAGTAGTCATGGAAAATCTCATGGGGTTCTAGCGTTGGGTGCTCACCGCGCCACCGCTAATCACACCAACCTCGGCTTGGACCTACAAGATTTTGACTGTGTCACCGGAGTGAAGCCAAAAATCGACCTGCCAATGGGGATCACGGTGTCGGATCAAAGCGATGGTGAGGAGATAGGAGGAAACCCACGAATCGATGGCTCTGATACCAGTTTTGTTAGTAGTAGAGGAAGGGGATCGGAGGGATCAGAGAAGGTAGGGAAGAGCAGAGCAGGGGCTGGGCAGGAAGACAAGTTCTTAGTACTCAGAAAGGTTCATTACATCCATGTTCATACCCCTCTCTCAAGCCAAGGTTTCTCTCTTATACTCGACGCACGCACATACAGAAGACACTCGTGGCGCAGTAGGCGGTGCTTCACGGGTTCACCCAATCTGGGCCATAGACGTGGGGGTTCCTGGCTCTAGGTCTCAGGTGCTTCTCTTCGGCTGGGCCATCGGGATCTTCTGTGGTTAGACGGCTAGCAGTGGAGGTCTTCGGGTCCGGTATGCCTATAGGAGTGGTAACACCATGCGTGTTTTTTGGAACTACCATGGCAGGCGGCATGTCCAGTGCACATTCCAAAGTAGATGATCTTCATAGAGGTCCTTCATAGGCTTAATTTTAAGATCCATGATATGGGTCTAGTGATAGAGGCTCCCAGTGTGTATCATGCCTAGATCGATATGGAGACCCCACATTCTGAAACCGAGGGCAGCAAAGGATGCAAGAAGCTGTATGGTCAGGGTAGTTGCACCAAGTACGGTGCATTGGAGTCTGTGTGTGCAATAGGAACCATGTACCTATGTGTGAACTATGATGTCATAGTCAAGGACTTTAGCTATCCGAGGATGAAGATGCTTGAGGGCAAAGTCACACGTGAAAGGCAGTGGAGCTCGATGGTCAAAGACTTACTCGATGAGGAGGAGAAGAGCAGTGAGAAGATAAAGAAGAAGTACAAAGGTGTTGTTAATGGAGCTATCTGCATCTACAGGCAATTCAGCGATGTACTGCCTATCCATGTTTCGTGTGACAGAGATACTCTGGATGGAATGAACGATGTGAAGCTTGTGTATGGTGGTCAGAGGCCTCCTGTTAGTCGTTTGGAGGAGCTTGCCTTTGCTCTTGTCAATCTGGCTAGCAATGTTGGTGTCACTGGAATGGGCAAGGTTGGAACAACCTCTGTTTGTTGTACTATTATTGTTAAATTTGTTTTGATCCGATGCATTAGTGCATGTCTTATTTGTTTATTGACTTGAGTTTTAATTGATGGTTGTAGAAGTGAATTTTCTATGGATAGGCACGGGTGATCTTTTGTTGATAGGCCTGTTAGTAAGGTCTGATGGTGATGGACCTAGGTCCTAGGGGTTTCCTACAGGGGTACTACTTGGATGGGCCTTGGGATGGCTCATGATTTGTTGAAGGATGCGAGACAAGGTGGCATGGACTTCAAGCTATTCTAGATCGACTTAGTCGGCTTACTATGAAAGCTAGATTATGTAATAGGACTAGGACTCTTCTCTTGTAACCGACTAGGACTAGATACGTTCCCTTACCCTCTCCCCTATATAAAGAGAGGTACGGTGCACCCCCTTGTAACCTTAACAATCATACAATCAATCCAACGCAAAAGGCTACACGCCGACTAGACGTAAAAGCTATTACTCGACAAGAGGGCCTGATCCAATATAAATCGTTCATCTCTTTGCGTTTACTGTCGAGTTTTGCGTACGCCGAATCCCTTCGAACATCATCCTGGGTAACCCTGTGATGAGTTGTCGGTGATCAAACACCGATAGCTGGCGCACCAGGTAGGGGCTTTCTGTGACTTCGCGATCGAGAGCTCGATAGACCTCGACGACATGATTTTCTCGGTGGGAATCACCTTCATCTTTAGCTCATGGATCTGGAAGGCAGACAATGGCGACAAGCTCTAGAGTTGTCTCATGGAGATCCCAGCGCCTCAAGCTTCACTAGGCGTCTCGATGACCATGCTGGATTAACTCGTCGAGAAGTTTTCACACGTCTCAATTTCCGATCCAACACGAACTCAGGAGGTCACCATCAACCACGACTCTCGCTCGGACACATCACCTTTGTCCAAGCTAGAGATCCCATCTAAAGTCCAACTCTAAGACTCAGTTCATTTTCCACTCGGACTTAAGAATTCAGCTTCAATCTATCAAAATATGATCATCTACCTTGTGCAGTCTGAGCAAGAGATCCCTCTTACGGGTGCCTAGAGAGGTTTGGTTCTATCCATCACACCCGAAGGAGGCATCATCCATTGGCTGGGTGCTCGACCCGATAGTTTAATAGATCCATCTCGTCGAGTCGGCATGGTGGAATTCTTGCCTTATCAGGACGACATTACCCTTTTAGCAGACAACAGCGACCACGGTTCTATAGAGATTTTGGACATCGTGACGACTGCAGAATTTAGAACTCACTCGGCCACGATGCACTCTAGAGAAGTCTTTATGGCTAGGCAACCACCTTAGATCCCTATGCCTAACCCACCAGATATCCAAGATGGAGAGGAAACCTTGTCCGACATCTCCTCGAACACTGCACCACCCAACAGAGAGACGAATGAGCAGTAGATGACTAGGGAAAGGAAGAACAGAGCTGGACGGGCTCGACGCAACCACGCCCAACACCGTAGGGAAGAGTGGCAGCAGTATCAATCGGCTTGTCGAGATGTTGAACGATGACGTTTGGCTATAGAGGCAACATATGAACAGCGTCTATGGGATCAATAAGCAGAATGACAACGCCAAGCCCGTGATGCCGTTAGAGCCTCTGCATCACGCAACCTTGAGCCTGAGTTCATGGAAGTAGCTGGCCATAGGGTCTTCACTACTCCCTATGCCAATGTCTATGCCCTAGTAGAAGAGATGGCAGCCATAGAAAACCCTACTCTAGATCAGCAACAACTCAAAGTCATTTTGGAATCAACAACCCTTCAGATGTAGGCTACAAAAGCAACATTTCAAGCTAACCCTTCACGAGGACCAGAGGCGCGGGCACCAGCCCACTCTCGTCTAGGACCACAGGGTAACCAAGGAGGAGAACAAAGAGTACCAGCCCACTCCCGTCTTGGGCCATAGGGTAACCAGAACAGGAATCAGGGTGCCGCACAGCCAGCCTATCATTAGCACCAGTACAATAACAAGGAAGGCAGAGGCGATTCCGAGTACAGAGAGGCCGGCATCCCACCGGACAGGTTCCCATGTTTCTCTGATAGGCTACTCTCTGTCCAGCTTTCCTACAAATTTAAGCCGTCCAACCATACCAAGTACGATGGGAAGATAGAACCCAACCAATGGTTGCGCATCTACTCTCAGTCCATCGAGTTGGTAGGCGGCGACGACAACATCAAAGTGTTATATTTTCCCATGGCATTTGACACTATGCCTATCGCCTAGTTTGATAAACTGTGAGCCTGCTCCATCGATACTTGGGGATAGCTTCAACGCAAATTCTATGAAAATTTTTGCGGCGTCCTCACCCACCCAAGTACCCGGAACGAGCTTAGAACTTGCAAACAGAAACCAGACAAAACCTTCCAGCAATATTATCACCGCTTTGCTAAAATACGAGCCCAAGTCTTTGATATCACAGACAAGGAGGTGATAGATAACTTCGCCAACAGTATCAAATACAAATGGTAGTTTGAAAAGTTCTGTGACGATAATCCAAAGACCGCCGAGGAATTTTAGCGTACATTACAGAAAATGATTGCATCTGAAGAACGTACTCGTGAACGATTCCCACATGGCCAACAAGACAAAGGTTACGACCCCAGAAGCAATCAGGGTGGACAATCCACCAGAAAAAGAGGACCAGACAACACCCTTGCTTCCATGGACAGGTCCAAGAAGTTTAACAAGAATAACAAGAAGTTCGAAGACCTCAAGAATTTACCCTGCCCTTTCCATAAGAATGCCAAACACACGGCGGCCGAGTTCAGACAACTCCAAGAACTAGGTTTCTATGACAAAAGAAACAAAGGCAAGGGTAAAGCTGATAGCAACAAAGATGAAGACGACAACGCTGACCCTGGCTTTCAACAGTCTAAGGGCCAAATCGCAGTAATCTTTGTGAGGCTACCAACTTCATCAAACAAGCGCTCTGGGAAGATGACTCTTCGGGACATCATGGCAGGAGAGCCCTCAACACCAAAGTACCTTAATTGGTCCGAGTACCCGATCCAGTTTTCTAGAAAAGATCAATGGACTAGCGTGACTAACGCTGGCCACTATCCACTCATCTTGGTCCAATAATAGCCAGTATGACAGTCCCTAAGGTCCTGATCGATGGCGGCGTAGGATTGAACATAATATTTGCAGATACGCTGAAGAAGATAGGCCTATACTTTTGTAGGGTAAAGATGGCGGAATAGAGAGGGGTGAATAGTCCTTTCTAAAATTTAAATGTGTCGGCTAACCAAAACAAATGCGGAATTAAAACTATCGATCTAGCCAAGACTTCACCCCTCTATCTAAGTTCACAAGCACCTTATAAAGATCCAAATTATACAACAAAGGTGCTAGGCTAGCTGGAGCTCATCTAAACAATTCTAGAGCAAGGTCACACAAACCTATGCACTAGTACTCAAGCAACCGAGGGAGCTCCTACACAACTAGTGATGCAAAAGCACAAAGCCATCTAAGCTCACTAGCAATACTCAATAACAAGGCTACACAAGCCAAATTAGAGAACATAAATTACTTAGCTACACAAACTAAGCAATATGACTAACAAGATTACTAAAACTAAATTAGCCATGTAAGGGAGCTACTTCTATGCTACACAAGCAAGAAGGCAACTAGCAAGCTACTAAAGCTAAACTAGTCACAAGAGCAACTACACAAGCACAATGTAAATGAAAGTAATACAAGCTTGTGTTTCATGAAAAGCAAACCACTAAGAAGATGATGAAGATAATGTTGACACGGTGATTTTCTCCCGAGGTTCACTTGGTTGCCACCAAGCTACGTCCCCGTATGTGTCGTCCGCTCACTTGGTGGTTCGGTGGTTAATTGGCATCACCCACCAAGCCCGCACGTCAAGCACCGCAAAGAACCTACCCCGAAAGTGATGGTAGCTCAATGACACGCTCAACTAGAGTTGCTCCTCGTGATCCCCAGCGGGGTGAGCACGATCCCCTCACAAATCCTCCTCCGAGCACCGCACAATCTTCTCACGTGCTTCAATAGAGTCG
The DNA here is from genome assembly GCA_904845875.1 of Miscanthus lutarioriparius. Classification (NCBI taxonomy): domain Eukaryota; kingdom Viridiplantae; phylum Streptophyta; class Magnoliopsida; order Poales; family Poaceae; genus Miscanthus; species Miscanthus lutarioriparius. The sequence continues at coordinate 15,114,167 of CAJGYO010000008.1, forward strand.
CAAGTCACTAAGCCATCTAGGAGGTGGCAACCTCCAAGAGTAACAAGCACCACCGACTTGCAACTCGATCACCTAGTGCTACTCGATGCAACCTCACGATGCAACGTACTAGAATCACACTCACTCGTAATTTGGATCGCACTCTTGCAAGCACAAGTGAGTTAGAGGGCATCCAAGCACACCTACACAAGCCACCAAGGTTTAAGGGTGCTCAGCAACCGGCCCAAGGCCGGCCACCACTTCTATTTATAGCCCCAAGGGCTAAACTAACCGTTACCCCTTCACTAGGCATTTTGCGGGCTGACTGGACGTGCTAGTCGTAATGATCGGACGCGCCGGCCCAGCGTCCGATCACGCTACACCGTCCACATGTCGCTCTGCATTCAACTAGAGACGCTCGATCTCAATGGTAACTTCACGCGCCAACGGTCAAAGACAACCTGACGTGACCTAACACACCCGAGCCACGTCAGATCGCTCCCGCGTGCAGCCAACACCTGACTGGATGCGCCTCTGCTCCACGACCTAATGCGCTACCACCTAAGTCTGATCGTTTCTAGAGAGCTCCCCGAGCCTCTATTTTGCAACCGGACGCGTTAGGTGAGTCACGATCGGACACAGCACCTGAGTATGGTCCTTCACCGCCTGCCACGTGTCAACGCTAAGCCCGTGCCACTGCGTCAGCGAACATCAGAGATGACCGGACGCGGCCCCTGCACATCAGGTCACTCTTCGTGCCAGCGTCCGGTCACAAGACTGAGACTACGCGCTCTCAGCTGCCACTTGACCAGACGCACAGGTCCTCCCGAGGCCAGCGTCCGGTCACTCATAGTGACACTTTCTCACCTCTGTTTCTTCGCCGAGTTGATTCACAACAACTCCAACCACTTCTCCTTTGTAAATATGCTAACACCACCAAGTGATCACCACCTTGTGCACGTTTGTTAGCTTTTCACAAATATTTTTCCAAATGATTAGCACTCTTTTCTCGACGCCACTCGATCCTAACACGTATGCAAAGTTAGATCGCTCAAGTAGCACTAGATGATCGATATGCAAACAAGTTTACTCCTCTTAATAGTACAACCATCTATCCTAAACCTGGTCATCAACTTCTCTACACGCCTATGACCGATGAAATGAAATGCCCTAGGTTATACCTTTGCCTTGCACATTCTATTTCATCTCCTTTGATGTCGATGCAATACATGCACCAACCAATCACCAAATGATATGATCCACTTCATATCATCACATGACCGTATTGGTTCATCGATCTTGACATCATTTGCTCTTCACCGTTGCTTCGGTCCATCGGTGCCAAGTCATCACTCAACTTGCCCTTCACACTTGCAACCAGTCCATCAAGCCAAATCTTGTCTTGATCTTCTCCACCTTAGTCACATGACTCAATGTCATGTCTCATATGCAATGAGCTCCTTCATCACATGTGTGAGCCTTGCAACAAATCCAATCCATTTCCACCTCTATGGCATGTGTTGCTCACATAGGTGTACCTATGGACTAATCACTTGTGTATCTCACATAACCACATATTAGTCCACCTAGGTTGTCACTCAATTATCAAAACCAAACAAGGACCTTTTAACTTTACCAGCCTACTCACTCCCACCGACGTTCCTTTCTATGGGATAGTACTCGGTAAGGCTGTCATGCCACTCAGACGGATCACGCTCCCGAGAATGTTTGGCAACCTAAATAATTTCCGAACGGAGTTCATCAAGTTTGAGGTGGCTGACTTTGAATCATCATACCATGCTATCTTCAGTCGACCTGCTTTGGCCACATTCATGGCCGTACCACACTACCCGTACCTCTTGCTCAAGATGCTGGGCTCCCAATGGCGTACTTTCCTTTTGAGGCGACCTCAAGCGCTCATATGACTATGACATGGAAGCCATCTAGATTGCAGCCAGAACGCAGCAAGCCTATGAAGCATAGGAGATTGCCAACATTGCACAGCAGACTAAACCGGAAGACATGGAGATTCCGACTAAGAAGGCGGGAATCATTGCACCACCCTCTAAGATAGATACCATCGAAATTGAAATGGGTACTGGTGATCCCTCTAAGACGGCTATCATTAGTGCCCACCTCTCCAAAGAATAGGAACTCGCGCTCACCAACTTTCTCAGGGAAAACAATGATATCTTCACATGGAAACCGACTAATATGCTAGGTGTTCCGACAGAGTTGGCTGAGCACAAATTGGATTTAAACCCTAGTTCAATGTCGATCAAGCAACGTCTACGATGGTTCTCACCAGATAAGAAAACGACAATCAAGAAGGAAATCACCATGCTATTGGTAGCCGAGTTCATTAGGGAAAACCTTCACCCGACTAATCATGCACTCGTCCAAAAGAAGAACTCAAAAGGAGTGGAGCATGTGCATCGACTACATAGATCTCAACAAGCACTACCCAAAGGATTCCTTCGGCTTACCTCGCATTGACTAGATCATAGATTCTATGGCCGGGTCGGCTCTTTAATCCTTCCTTGATTGCTACTTAGGTTACCATCAGATTGCCCTCCGTAAAGAAGATCAGAGTAAAACATCCTTCATCACTCTGTTTGGTGCCTACTGTTACACGACCATGTCATTTGGGTTAAAAACACCGGTGCAACCTATCAGTGGGCTATCCAGGCATGCCTAAGTGAACAGATCGGTCATAACATAGAAGCCAACATGGATGATGTTGTCGTCAAGACCAAGGATCCTTCTACCCTAATCGTAGACTTGAAGCAAACCTTTGACAGTCTTCATAAGTACAAGTGGAAGCTTAACCCCACAAAGTGTGTGTTTGGAGTTCCTTCCGGACAGCTATTGGGTTTCCTTGTGAGCCATCGGGGTATCGAAGCTAGCATGAAACAGATCCAAGCAATCACTTAGATGACTCGACCTCACTATGTCAAAGATATTCAGAAACTGATAGGGTGCATGGCTGCCCTCAATCGTTTCATCTCGCAACTCGGGGCAAAAGGTTTACCTGTCTTCAAGTTGAAAATGTAACAGAACCGACCAAATCATAAGAACGTAAGTACAAAAACAATCACCGAAGCGATCAAATTCCTATACTTAAGCTCCCATAATCCCGGTAGTCCAGAAATCACGAAGGATTTCAACCAACTCTCGACATACAAACCAAGATCGTAATGATTCAATACAACACATCATTCGTTACAACATTTCACAAGTACCATTCGGATTACATCCATCAGAGTTCAAATAAAATATTACAAACCAAGTTTGAGTGTGCGGAAGCAACATAATTTAGTACAAAACATCATAGTTTTCAAATACATTGCCAAGTCCGAGTCATGTCCCGCAAAAGCATTATCAGGTACGAGAACTAGTAGAGACCGCACCCAACGGTCTAGTCTTCATCCCCAGCTGGGAGAAGACAGTACTTGCAGCAACCAAAGAAGAACTGGTCATCTGCAACAGGTGGGAGATAAACCCTGAGTACAAGAATGTACTCAGCTAGACTTACCCGACAAAAACCAGAAATAAAAGACACCATGGATCATGCAAGGCTTTTCAGGTGGGCTAGCTTGACACAGTTGTATAAAAGAGCTTATGATTATAGTAACCAATTTAAACTTAGCATCAAGCTTATCATTAGTTACCTGTCCACTAGATTAGCACCTGTACTAGAGCACTCACTTATTAGGAGCAAACAATATTAACCATAGCAGGTATAATAAGGCTGTCATCATCATATCATCATTTCTCAACCCTTAAGTTATTAAGTGTATCTACATTGGAGATAAGCCCGTCAAGTTCTCACTACCCGGAAGAGACGGCGATTCGAATCGAATTACAACTCAGCTGAGGGGGTATTCCTAACTCTCACCCTGGCATACTTAGCAAGGGTAGCCGTGGGTCACCTTTGGGAACATCTCAGGAACCAAATTCATGGGTTCGATCAGCGCCAGCACTCTCAGGGATTACCCTTCTGCTAGGACGATCAGGACTTTTAAATCACCTGCTCTTGGACTCACGCCTACGGCTCCCTTCCGAGGCGCACTTTATACTTATCGACTCCCGGCCTGAGGTGAGCTACTCGGCTTCGCGGTCGGTCTTCAGGCCGGCCAACTAAGAGAGAGGCATGCGTTCAACATGAACAGGAAAGGCACCAAGAATCAGTCCTTAAGCGACACAGACGGAGTCACTGCAAACCGGCAAGCCTCCGCCCGGTCTTCATTTTAAATTAAGACTGGTTCTTTTCCACGATAGCAATTATAGCCAACCGTGCCACATGTATCTTCCTATATCTCGTAGGTGACAGGAAATCACCCGACTTCTACCGCGTTTAAGCAGGGCTAAGCACTACTCGAGCCTGAGCTACATAGGATTCAGGGTAACAATATCTGGACAAGGATTGGGTAACCAATGCAGCAATGGTTTGCATCCAACACCTAAACTTAATGCAATAATATATATATATATGTAACAATAATACTGTAACTGAATTTCAGAAATTAGGAGGCTTAATATGCTCCGGGGCTTGCCTTTCACAAAGTTGCAAGGACGGTGGTCCGGGCACTCAATGGCGACCTCGTCTGGCACTTCTCCTGAAGGCTGCTCCTCCTAAATCTCCGGTGCCGGCTGCTGCTGCTCGCTCAGTTCCTCGAATTCCAGCAGGGTTACTCCTTCCGGTACACCTATTGCATGCCGATGCAAAAGATAAATATCATGGATGCATAAGGAATGACATGATGCTCATGATGAATGAATCACAGTGAGTGTTTACGAAAGCATCACTGGACACTCGTTTACCGAGTAATTAGCTCTATTCAAATCACTTTAAGCATGTATCTAACTTAACTTAAAGAACAAGAGCAACTTACCTAACTTGCATAACCTAAGATAAAGATGCTCATCTTCAGTTAAAGGCCTAACACCTAAGAACATTACGACAAACTTAGAAATAGTAAAGACATACTTAAAATAACAGTTAAAGCTTCATATGCAAACAAGTAGTTACTTAATTCAATCATAACCAGAGTTTTATAAATCCAAATGACCTGCAAGAGGATATTCTGGAAAGCTTATGAAATTCTCTACAATTCATTTGTAAACATCAAAGCATGATTCTTAAGTTAACCAAATCAAATTCCAGTAGACATAGAATCTATCCCGCAATGACAGGGTTGCTAACTTAATTATTTAATGATGATGCAAAAGCATAATTTGAGCAATCCAAGTTTACCAACTTGTTTTTCATACCTAAGAAACATCAGAAAGTATAGTGCCAACTTCTAAATAATTTATTTAATATCCTTTTCCAATTTATTTAGTTAATTAGGTGATTTAAGCAATATATAGTAAAACTATTCATAAAAATCTACAAAAATTACAGTAGCTATCTCATGCTGCACATAGACTATCATAAAAATTTCAAAGCCATTGGGCAAGTAAAACTTGCTGTATCTAAAATAATAGATGACATGTCTATTTCTAGCATAATTGGGAAACCTTATTAAAAAGTGTCAAGCAACAGATTTCCCATTTTTCCTAGCATCCTTATAGTATAAGAATAGCACTCATCAAATTTTACCATCACTGGATCTATAGAAAAATTATGAAAATTCACACAAGATCCACCCATTAATAAAAGGAAATTCTATAACTTAAAAACTACACATGCACTAGCTCTGAAATTTTAACCAGAGCTTCTACTAAGGAATAACAGATTACCCACAAAATTTCATAATTTTTAGACCACAGAAACTCAAGATAAAATTCAAACAAATTTGCATGTATCCAAAAACACATTTCAAAGTCCTATCTAATTCATCCAGAATTTCTAAAACATGTGCCCATATAATATTTTTATTAAATACTAGACAATACTAGGAACCCAACAAAATTATAACCATAGCATTTGGATCTATATACTAGGCAATACAAATTTTTGAATACCAATACAAATCAGAAATAATAAAACAAAACAAATAAGGAAACAAAACTCACCTACAGTTGGGCGGCCAAGGAACAATGACCCTTGAACACTGTGTTGGCCTGCCCCAGACGCAGCTCATTAAGTAGCTCCCTTCTGGCACGTCGGCAACAACAACAAGCGAGGCCCATGTGTCGGTGAGGCAGGCGAGGAGGAAAATAGGGCGGCGTGGCGTGATTGTTGCGGTGACATCTCCGGCGAACTTCGACAAGCACGCGTGTTCCCCACACCCATGCGCATCTATAAGACCCATCTATTGCAATGATTGCGGTGGCTAGAGGGGTGGCGACGAGCATGGCGGCGCCTGCAGCCAGGCATGTCCGGCTCCGGCGAGGCTACTGGCTTTCGCTGCCCTAACGGTTGACACTCTGAGCTTGGTGGTGTTCCTAGGACTTAAGCGAGCAGAGGAGGGGATAGCAATGGCGCGAGGAGAGCTGGCCACATGGAGTGCTAACTCCGGCGAGGTCCGACAAGGCGGTGGTGGGGAAAACCCGGCGATTGGCCCTTACCGATGTAGGTTGACTCGCTAGCACGGTGGAAAAGGGAGAGGGGATCACGGCGGGGCTCTGGGTGAGCTGGGCAACGCGTTTTTGCCAAGACGCGGGAGCTAGGCGAGAGCGAAGTTCCAGCGGCAATGGCGGGCGGCTCGGTGCTGCGCTGTGGGAGGCGAAGAATGCAAACAGGGGCGTGTGAGTGCGTCGGGCAGGCGTGGGGTGGCTTCAAGACGCGACTGTCCGTGCTAGGGCGTCCACGGCGCGTGGCCTGCGCGCTCAGGCGATCAGCGACGGGTGGCGCCACGCGTCGAAGGTTTTCTAAAATGGTCGGCCATGTTCACTGAACGTTTTCTGAAAACGCGATTCAGAGCTCCACGACGGTGACTGACCGAGCGAGTTTGACGATGATTATCTCCTAAACCGTGACGATCTAGACTATGCCATAGTTAACAAAGTTGCTCATCTATACGTGAACTACAACTCTTTCCACTGGAGCTCAAGCTGGTTTGGCTTGGTTAGGGAGATACAAGGTGACAAAATTAGGTACATGAAACTGCAACACAGTTAAGGACTTAGAAAAATTCCTAAGTCTGAAATCAGCATGTACTTCTGACTTGTGGGCCATGTTTGAGCATGTTCTAGTCATTTTCATGAGTTGGTCATAAAACAACTTTTGTTCCTTGATAAATTAGCTACAACTTTGGTAAAGAGTGCACAGCCATGCAAAGTCTCTAATTTGGACTTTTGACTCAGTCAAACAATGACACTCCAAGGGTCAATTCAAGTCAAACTTGCACTTGAGGGCATTTTGGTCATTTTGATCTACATGAACAATGTCCCAACAAGTAACCTAAGTATAGCTAAGGTGTAATAGACCATGATCAACCACTTTACAAAATTGTTATACCACTTCTAATGATCACATGTGATAAAGAAAGTAAAACAAGCAATTCATACATATGTTTCAATACAATGTTTCACATGTTGCATGACCTTGTTGTTATCCTATACTTGTCACATTACTACCATGTTGCCATGCTTCAAGATATGAGAAATTTATGTTGCATTCATACGTTGCACTACTACCACTCTAAGCAATCAAGCATGAAACACATACAATTTAAAATGTTGCATATGTCGGTTTCAATGATAATGACATGATGACATAGATAATGCACATGTTTATGAAATGACATGCAATTTAGTGGAAGCCTAAACACCTAGGGTGTTACAGAAAAAATCGGGTAAGTTCGAGTGGACAGCTGAAGCTGACAAAGCCTTCTAGAAGCTCAAAGAGTACCTGTCCACCTCTCCAATACTTACTCCACCCGAGAAGCACGCACCATTCTACTCTACATTACAGCTACTACTATGGTAGTCAGCGTGGCAATAGTCATGGAGCGGGCTAAGAAGGGCACATATATAAGGTACAATGACCTGTCTATTATATTAGCGAGGTGCTATCAGAATCCAAGGCCAAGTACACACATGTGCAAAAGCTCCTCTATGCCCTCTTGATCACTTCACGCAAGCTACGCCACTACTTTGATGAACACAAGGTAACAGTGGTATCCGACTTCCCACTTGGCGACGTCCTACGCAATTAGGATGCAACAGGATGCATATCCAAGTGGTCAGTCGTACTCGGAGCTTAGAACATTGAGTTTGTCTCCATAAAGGCTATCAAATCTCAAGTCTTGGCTGATTTCAAAGTCGAGTGGACCAAAGCCCAGCAGCCTACTCCAACAGTTATCCTTGACCATTAGAAGATGTATTTCGATGGTTCCCTCAAGCTAGGAGGCCCGAGCGCTGGAGTTCTCTTCATATCTCCAGATGGAAAGTAGCTTAAATATGTCCTACAAATACTTTGGCCTACTACCAACAATGAATGAAGCCGTCTGAGGCCCTCCTTCACGACCTCTGAGTAGCAGTCTCACTTGGCATTAAGTGTTTGCTCTCGTCTATGGTGACTCCTCGGGGTCATCAACCAAGTCAACAAGGATTGGGACTACACCAAGGAGAAAATGGATGCTTACTACGTAGAAGTCCACAAACTTGAGAAACACTTCCAAGGTCTAGAAATCCTCCATGTCATGCGAGATCTCAACGTTGTAGCTGATGTTTTGGCCAAATTGGGATCAGATAGAGCCCAGGTACCCCCTGATGTGTTTGTTCAGGAACTCTAAGTCCCTTCAATCAAACAAGAAACCTCCACATCCACATACCAGATGATGGCATGGACACAAGTATTTATTGATTACATCTGAGACTATAAGTTGCCTGATGACCAGGTAGAAGCAGAGCAGATCACGCGTAGAAGCAAGAATTACGTCTTAGTCAGAGATGGGCTCTACCGATGGGGCGCATCATCTGGTGTTCTCCTCAAATGTATTACACCTGAAGAAGGGCAGAAAATCTAAGAGGAAATTCACTCTGGGTCTTGTGGCAACCACGCAGCCTCTAGGACTTTAGTCGGCAAGGCTTTTATATCCGGGTACTATTGGCCTACAGCACTAAAAGACGTAGAAGAGTTAGTGCGACACTACAAGGGCTGTCAGTTTTTCGCCAAGCAAGCCCACGTCCCAGCTCACAACCTTATCTACATCCCTCCATCATGGCCTTTTTCATGCTAGGGGCTTGACATGGTTGGACCTCTCAAACGAGCACCGGGTGATTTCGAGTACATCTACGTGGCTATTGACAAGTTCACTAAGTGGATAGAGTACAAGTCACTCATCAAGTTCAACGCTACAAAGGCAGTCGAGTTCATGCAAGACATTATGTACCGGTTTGGTATGCCCAATTAGATCATTACGGATCTCGGCTCACCCTTTACAGCTATCGAGTTTAGAAGTTGGGCTCAAGATTGCGGCATCGACATCGACTCGCTTTAAGTAGCTCATCCACAAGCAAATGGCCAAGTAGAGCGGGCTAACGGGCTACTTCTAGCCGAACTAAAGCCCCGGCTATTCGACGAGCTTAAGGACTACGGTGGCAAGTGGATATATGAGTTACCCAAGGTAGTTTGGGGACTGCGCACTTAGCAAAGCAGAACGACAGGGTACTCTCCCTTTTTCCTGGTTTATGGCTTAGAAGCAATCTTGCCAGCAGATTTGATATGGAACTCTCCCAGGGTTGAACAAAGACAATGAAGGTGAAGCGATTTAAACCCGTGGCTAGAAATTGATGAAGGCCAAAGAAATCAAGCTTAACGCACTCTTCCAGTCAGTCAGGTACCTGCAAGGCCTACGACGTCACTATGACAAGAACGTGCGCCCCCGCACCTTTCAAGTAAGAGATTTAGTCCTCAAGCGTATCCAAAATACCACGGGACGACACAAGCTACTCAGCCCCTGGGAAGGCCCCTTTATCGTCTCCAAAGTTACTCGACCAGGCTCCTTCGAGTTAATCACAGAACACGGCGTTCCCGTGCCTAACTCCTAGAATATCAATCAACAATGGAGATTTTATGCTTAATATTATTAAGTAGTTTTTCTTGTTTAAGTAAATTAAGTGTTCTAGCGTCTGTACTTAAGATTCTAGACTATGCCATAGTTAACAAAGTTGCTCATCTATATGTGAACTACAACTCTTTCCACTGGAGCTCAAGCTGGTTTGGCTTGGTTAGGGAGATACAAGGTGACAAAGTTAGGTACATGAAACTCAAACACGCTTAAGGACTTAGAAAAATTCCTAAGTCTGAAATCAGCATGTACTTCTGACTTGTGGGCCATGTTTGAGCATGTTCTAGCCATTTTCATGAGTTGGTCATAAAACAACTTTTGTTCCTTGATAAATTAGCTACAACTTTGGTAAAGAGTGCACAGCCATGCAAAGTCTCTAAGTTGGACTTTTGACTCAGTCAAACGATGACACTCCAAGGGTCAATTCAAGTCAAACTTGCACTTGAGGGCATTTTGGTCATTTTGATCTACATGAACAATGTCCCAACAAGTAACCTAAGTATAGCTAAGGTGTAATAGACCATGATCAACCACTTTACAAAATTGTTATACCACTTCTAATGATCACATGTGATAAAGAAAGTAAAACAAGCAATTCATACATATGTTTCAATACAATGTTTCACATGTTGCATGACCTTGTTGTTATCCTATACTTGTCACATTACTACCATGTTGCCATGCTTCAAGATATGAGAAATTTATGTTGCATTCATACGTTGCACTACTACCACTCTAAGCAATCAAGCATGAAACACATACAATTTAAAATGTTGCATATGTAGGTTTCAATGATAATGACATGATGACATAGATAATGCACATGTTTATGAAATGACATGCAATTTAGTGGAAGCCTAAACACCTAGGGTGTTACAGCCCTCCCCCCTTAGAAAAAAATCTCGTCCTGAGATTTGAAAAGCGTACCATTTAATATAGAAAGCTGGGTAATTTTCCTTTAGATAATCTTCCCGCTCCCATGTCGCATCCCGTTCACTATGATTACTCCAAACTACCTTGTATAACTTGACCACTCGTGTCCGAGTCACTCTTTCTTGAGTATCCAGAACTTGCATGGGCTTTTCCTCATAAGAAAGATCAGATTTCAAGTTGACTTTCCTTGTTGCTATTCTTTCCTTAGGAATACGAAGACACTTCTTCAGCTGGGACACATGGAATACCGGGAATATAGCTCCCATCTCACGGGGTAGGTCGAGCTTATATGCTACTCTTCCACTTTTCTCGATAATGCGGTTGGGTCCAACATATCGAGGCTCAAGCTTCCTTTTAATTCCAAAACGCTTAACTCCTTTCATAGGGGATACCTTCAAATAAATATGATCACCTACTTCAAACTCAATAGGTTTTCTTCGCTTGTCGACATAGCTCTTTTGTCTAGCCTGAGCGGCAGTCATATTCTTCTGTATAGTTCGGACTTGCTCTTCGGCTTCTTTTACAAAGTCAATACCATAGAATCTTCTTTCCCGGGTTCCACCCAGTTCAAAGGAGTTCTACACTTGCGCCATAAAGAGCTTCAAAAGGAGCCATTTTGATACTCTCTTGATAATTGTTGTTATAAGAGAATTCAGCGAGAGGTAACCAGGTCTTCCCAAGAGCCTTTGCAAAGAGATAAGACAAGCTCTAAGCATGTCTTCAAGAATTTGATTAACACGCTTTCGATCATCTCCGATGTTTGCGGATGATAGGCGAATCTGCGGATCAAATGAGTGCCAAGATTCGATGTAAGCACTCCCAAAAGCGAGCCGTGAATTGCGGTCCTCTATCGAAACAATGGATTTGGGTACACCATGGAGACGTACCACTTGTTGAAAATAAATCTCAAAGATAATTGTGCGGGTGATATGTAGACTTGACCGGAATAAAGTGAGCAGATTTAGTTAGACGATCTCGATAAACCCGAGATGGAATCACAACCCTTTTGGTAGTGGGTAATCCAACAATAAAATCCATGCTAATTTCTTCCCACTTCCACCCGGGGAATAGAGAGTGGTTTGCAATAATTCGGGCCTTATGTGAATGGCCTTGACTCTTAATGTGATTATCACACCTTGCCACGTGAAGTCATGATTTCTTTCTTCATCTTGGTCCACCAATAATACAGCTTGAGATCTTGATACATTTTACTACTACCAGGATGGATGGACAACTTAGAAGAATGGGCTTCGGCCATAATTTGATTTCTAAGTTCTTTATCTTTGGGTACCACAAGTCTATCATTAAACCAGAGAATTCCTTTGTCATCGACCCTAAAGTGCTTGGTCTCTTTCTCTTTCATCTTTCGCTTGATGTGAAACACACCCACATCAGTCTTCTGGAGTTCGATAATTCAACTTCTAAGAGAGCAATCCACAGTGATATGGTGGAGTACTATAGGATGAAGGAGGTGTGACAGATGAAAGTCTTCACTAACCAAGGAATTGCAATGGGCCTTTCTGCTTAAGGCATCAGCAACCACATTTGCCTTACCAGGATGGTAGTGCACTTGAAGGTTGTAGTCTTTGATCAATTCTAACCATCGCCGTTGACGCATGTTCAACTCAGGTTGAGTAAAGATGTACTTGAGGCTTTTATGGTCGAAGATAGATGTTGCACACATTACCCGACAAGTAATGTCTCCAAATCTTCGTGGCATGAACAACTGCGGCTAGCTCTAAGTCATGGGTAGGATAGTTGACTTCATGCTTTCGAAGCTGGCGTGAAGCATAAGCAATTACTCGGCCTTCCTGCATAAGAACACACCCCAAACCGGTGCCACATGCATCACAATAGACATCAAAAGGCTTTTCGATGTCAGGTTGTGCCAATACAGGAGCAGAGGTTAGCAAGGTCCGTAAAGTGTGGAAAGCCTCTTCACACTTCGGAGTCCGCACAAACTTCTCATCTTTTGAAGTAGTCGAGTCATGGGCTTGGCTATCTTAGAGAAATCCGAGGATAAAGCGGCGATAATAGCCACCAATCCCGAAACTTCGGACTTCAATGACCGTAGTAGGTGCCTTCCACTCAAGGATTTCTTGCACCTTCATAGGGTCAACCAAATTCCATCACCGTATAACACATGACCTAGAAAAGGTATCTTGTTCAACCGAATTCACACTTGCTGAACTTAGCATAAAGCTGGTTGTCACGCAACCGAGTTAAGACAATTCTTAGATGTTCAAAGATGCTCTTCTTCATTCTTCGAGAATATACCAGGATATCATCAATGAATACTGACGACAAACTTGTCCAATTACGCATGAATACTGAGAATTCATCAATGTACATAAAGTGTGCGGAGCATTTGTCAACCCAAAGGACATGACAAGGTACTCGAACAAGCCATAATGAGTAGAGAAAGTTGTCTTAGGTATATCTTCGAGACAAATTTTGATCTCGATGGTAACCAGACCTCAAATCGATCTTGGAGAATACCTTAGCTTTGGAGAGTCTGATCAAATGTAATATCGATGCGAGGAAGAGGGTATTTGTTCTTGATGGTAACACATTTAGGGACGATAATCCACACACATGCGTAGAGACTCGTCTTTCTTCTTCACAAAGATAGCCGGACAACCCCAAGGAGAAGAACTAGGCCGAATCAAACCTTTCTTCAATAGCTCATTCAACTGACTCTTCAGTTCAGCCAACTCATTGGGCGGCATTCTATAGGGCCTTCGAGAGATAGGAGCCGTATCTAGAATGAGTTCTATCTTGAATTCTACATCACGGTCCGGAGGTAATCCGGGCAAGTCATCGGGGAAGACATCCGAAACTCACGGACAACCGGTAGATCCTCAATGGCTTTGGCTAGGGTAGCATTGGTCATATTGTGAATAGAGATATCACGAGGTAACGCACTAGAAAACCCTTCTTATCCACAGGATCCCTCAACATTACCACACGGGTTGACGTGTCGATCAACACTCCATTCCCACTCATCCACTTCATTCCTAGGATTATATCAATTCCTACCCCGGTAGAACTACAAGATCCGTAAGGAACTCTCGATCCCCAATTTCAAGCTTTACATCTTTTACTACTTGGTTAGTAATGATATTATTCCCAAAGACACTAATACAATAACCACCCTTAACAATTGTAATCACATTCATCTTATGCTTAGATGCAAAAGTAGAACTCACAAAGGAATGTGAAGCACCTGAATCAAAGAGCACAAGCTGCAGGGTGATCATTAACAAGAAACTTACCAAATGGTGACCACTTCACCAAAGAGGAATTTCCTCCACATGAGTGTAGTGAACACGCCCACAGCGGACGTTTCCTTGAGCATTCTTGGGAGGATGGGGACACCTATTTGCCCAATGACCAGTGGTTCTGTTCCAACACGACTGTGTTAGCCGTGGGACATTGGAGCTGCCTACCCTGAGGTATTCTTTGGCAAGGAAATTATGTACCCCTTATGAAAACCAGTTTAGCTTAATTCTTCTTCCGAGGTGGGCGATGCGGGACATTAGCATTGGGTGGACGATGCGGGTCTTGGATACCATTGGTGCCTTAGACGAGAAGCACCTGCCTCAAAGTTTCTTTTATGCGGTTCTTGGAAGCGGCATATATCTTATCATTGTTCTCCTGAGTCGAGAATGTCACCGATAAACTCATTGAAGGTGACACACTTGCGATTGCCCATTGACTTCATCGGTTTAGGGAAAGTCCCTCTTGAAGCTAGCTATTCTTTTAGCGTCGATGTCGACGAACTTCGGGAGCATACCTCGCCAAGTTGTTGAATGCCCGGAGGTATTCATTAAGACTCTTGTTGCCTTGGGTTAGCTTCATAAACTCGGTATGCTTAATGGCCATGAGATCGGGAGGGATAAAGTGTCCCCGAGAAAGCTGCCTCAAATCCGACCCCAAACTATCTCGACGTTTGCGGGGAAGGTGGTCCCGTGATGTGTCCACCGGATACTGCGGGGCCTTGGAGCTGGTGTCCTGCATATGTGGCCTTCATACCTTGATCAAACGGAGCAATCCAAACCTTTGCTCTATCGTGCTCAACCATTCATCAGCTTGTAATGGTTCTTACGCCTCCACGAAAAAGATAGGAGGCTTTGTATCCATGAAGTCCTTAAAGTCTCTTTGTCTTTGGTTCGGCTCGGGTCCTTGGCGAACATGTCGATCCTCGCGGTTAGCCATCTGATGCATAGCCTCAGCTGACATGCGCTGACTTTCCACAACTGTCTGCATTAGCTCAGCTGGTGTGGGCGGTGGCAGAGGTGGTTGTTCCTCATTTCCCATGCCACGACCACGACGAAGGTTATGAGCCATCTGCAAAATGTATAGCCAATGAGCACTGACGATGTGGAAATTTTTGTAGATGAACCGTATAATTATGCCAAACTGAGTCCATTGGAGGGAATGCATTTATATAATCAACAGAGGCACAATCATTCATCACAACCACACAACTCATCAAGCGCGTCAATTGACACATAAATTCGATGAACTTAACCAACAACGAGATCCATAGACCGCAAAGACGAAATTCATCAAAGGCTCACATACGTGGAGCATAATACGTTCGATAGGTTACATCCAAGCCATAGTGGTTCCAAACTTACATCCAAAGATAACTTATGGTTCGATATTATATCCCAACGATTAACTTATTACAAAGCTACTCGTTCATGCATGAGGATCAACAAAAGACTAGCTCTTGCGCATTAGCTAAGTAGTAGGCTAAACTACGCATCGTCCTCGGAGTCAGTGTCGAAGATCTCTCCTCCCTCTTCATCACTAGCAGGCTCTAACTCCTCATCTTCCTCCTCATCGGTGGAATGTCCTCAGTCCATTGACCTCCATGTCATCATCACCTTCACCATGATGACACCAGAACCCATCTCATCCTCATCCTCGGTGGCGGGAGAGGGGTGAAGTTGATTGTGTAACAGTGAACCTCCTCATGGAGATTGTCATTGTACTCCTCACCCACCGCCACTTGCTTTGCTCTAGCTCTACACTGTCGCGCTCTCAACACATTCTCCTCATGCCAGCTTCATTCCGTTGGTTCATCACGTGAATCAACATGCGTTCCACAGCAGATTCTGGTGAGCAAGCTGTCAACCTCTCAACCTCAAGGGTCTCTTGGTCCCTTTCTGCGTTACTTGCTCCAAGCGGTCTTGAGCCGCATTCCTCTCAAGCAGTCACCCGAGCTAGCTCTCCCTCAGCCTTTCCTCCTCAAGAGGGCTCGGGGCGGGGCTCACGAGGAGCTAAACAGTGATAAGGCGCCCGCCTCCAGGCCGGACTTGCGACGATGAGCTTCGTCTTGCCATCATCAGAGTAAAAAGTTACAACGTAAGGGAGAATCATTTAAGGGATACTGAATTTTAATTAGTCGGGACAATCATATTTTAAAGGAGGGAGTAATGCAAGATAAGCCATGTATGCTTGAACATGATGCATGCACGATCCGTACGTCCTCACAATCCTAGAAAAATTTAAAGGCTAGCGAAATATACGGTGGCATACATACGTTCTCTTATATACGGTAGCTAGTCGATCTACAACGATACGTTGTTAGTGTACCTATGAGAAAATTTCATTTCAGCCTAGTAATTTCCCAAAATGCATAAAAGCAAGCGAAGAAACTAAATACTTTCATACATACATCCCCCGATGCATATACTCTAGTATCACACGACTACCCGTCCGAGATACCCACATTTAAGTACTCTCATAGATACATGATTGAACATGTAAGTATGCGAGCAACCACAACTACTCTCCCTAGGCGACGGTTGGACGGTCATGCTCTCACAACTCCCACTTACCAGGCGTAGAGGTATTTGATCCACACATTACCACCCAAGCGGATGGCATCCATACAATAGCACGCCGTATGGACGACGAAATGCAAAAACAAGCAAGAACCCCAAAGTTAGTACTTAATAAGCCACCTAAGAGTCCTTATTTTGGGCATAAGGGATATGACCACTGGCAATACTTAGTATTTAATTTAGGATTTTCACAAATACTTTTGTTTTAAATACACAAAAGACATGTTTAGTGTCGAATCTTGCTCGATGCCACCGTAATAGAACCGACCAAATCATAAGAACGTAAGTACAAAAACAATCACCGAAGCGATCAAATTCACATGTACTTAAGCTCCCATAATCCCGGTGAGTCCGAAATCACGAAGGATTTCAACCAACTCTCGACATACAAACCAAGATCGTAATGATTCAACACAACACATCATTCGTTATAACATTTCACAAGTAGCATTGGATTACATCCATCGAGTTCAAATAAAATATTACAAACCAAGTTTGAGTGTGCGGAAGCAACATAATTTAGTACAAAACATCATAGTTTTCAAATACATTGCCAAGTCCGAGTCATGTCCCGCAAAAGCATTATCGTATTTAGAACTACTAGTAGACCGCACTTAACGGTCTAGTCTTCATCCCCACCGGGAGAAGACAAGATTTGCAACAACCAAAGAAGAACCGGTCATCACGCAATGGGTGGGAGATAAACCACGAGTACAAGAATGTACTCACTAGACTTACCCGACAAAAACCGAAATAAAAGACACCAAGGATCATGCAAGGCTTTTCGGTGGGCTAGCTTGACACAGTTGTATAAAAGAGCTTATGATTATAGTAACCAATTTAAACTTAGCATCAAGCTTATTATTAGTTACCCATCCACTAGATTAGCACCTGTACTAGAGCACTCACTTATTAGGAGCAAACAATATTAACCATAGCAGGTATAATAAGGCTGTCATCATCATATCATCATTTCTCAACCCTTAAGTTATTAAGTGTATCTACATTGGAGATAAGCCCGTCAAGTTCTCACTACCCGAAAGAGACGGCGATTCAATCGAATTACAACTCACCGAGGGGTATTCCTAACTCTCACCCAGCATACTTAGCAAGGGTAGCCGTGGGTCACCTTTGGGAACATCTCAGAACCAAATTCATGGGTTCGATCAGCGCCAAACACTCTCGGGGATTACCCTTCGCCGGGACGATCGGGACTTTTAAATCACCTCGCCTTGGACTCACGCCTCGGCTCCTTCCGAGGCGCACTTTATACTTATCGACTCCCGGCTGAGGTGAGCTACTCGGCCATGGCTGGGTCTTCAGGCCGGCCAACTAAGAGAGAGGCATGCGTTCAACATGAACAGGAAAGGCACCAAGAATCAGGTCCTTAAGCGACACTGCACGGAGTCACTTTGCAAACCGGCAAGCCTCCGCCTTGGTCTTCATTTTAAATTAAGACTGGTTCTTTTCCACGATAGCAATTATAGCCAACCGTGCCACATGTATCTTCCTATATCTCGTAGGTGACAGAAATCACCCGACTTCTACCAGCGTTTAAGCGGGCTAAGCACTACTCGAGCTGAGCTACATAGGATTCAGGTAACAATATCTGGACAAGGATTGGGTAACCAATGCAAAGAATGGTTTGCATCCAACACCTAAACTTAATGCAACAATATATATATATGTAACAATAATCAGAATGAATTTCGGAAATTAGGAGGCTTAATATGCTCCGGGCTTGCCTTTCACAAAGTTGCAAGGACGGTGGTCCGGGCACTCAATGGCGACCTCGTCGCACTTCTCCCGAAGGTCGCTCCTCCCGAATCTCCGTGCGGCTGCTGCTTCCGCTTTCGCTTTCAGTTCCTCGAATTCCAGCAGGGTTACTCCTTCCGGTACACCTATTGCATGCCGATGCAAAAGATAAATATCATGGATGCATAAGGAATGACATGATGCTCATGATGAATGAATCACAAAGTGAGTGTTTACGAAAGCATCACTGGACACTCGTTTACCGAGTAATTAGCTCTATTCAAATCACTTTAAGCATGTATCTAACTTAACTTAAAGAACAAGAGCAACTTACCTAACTTGCATAACCTAAGATAAAGATGCTCATCTTCAGTTAAAGGCCTAACACCTAAGAACATTACCACAAACTTAGAAATAGTAAAGACATACTTAAAATAACGATTAAAGCTTCATATGCAAACAAGTAGTTACTTAATTCAATCATAATCAGAGTTCTATAAATCCAAATGACCTGCAAGAGGACATTCTGGAAAGCTTATGAAATTCTCTACAATTCATTTGTAAACATCAAAGCATGATTCTTAAGTTAACCAAATCAAATTCCAGTAGACCTAGAATCTATCCCATGATGACAGGGGTTGCTAACTTAATTATTTAATGATGATGCAAAAGCATAATTTGAGCAATACAAGTTTACCAACTTGTTTTTCATACCTAAGAAACATCAGAAAGTATAGTGCCAACTTCTAAATAATTTATTTAATATCCTTTTCCAATTTATTTAGTTAATTAGGTGATTTAAGCAATATATAGTAAAACTATTCATAAAAATCTACAAAAATTACAGTAGCTATCTCATGCTGCACATAGACTATCATAAAAATTTCAAAGCCATTGGGCAAGTAAAACTTGCTGTATCTAAAATAATAGATGACATGTCTATTTCTAGCATAATTGGGAAACCTTATTAAAAAGTGTCAAGCAACAGATTTCCCATTTTTCCTAGCATCCTTATAGTATAAGAATAGCACTCATCAAATTTTACCATCACTGGATCTATAGAAAAATTATGAAAATTCACACAAGATCCACCCATTAATAAAAGGAAATTCTATAACTTAAAAACTACACATGCACTAGCTCTGAAATTTTAACCAGAGCTTCTACTAAGGAATAACAGATTACCCACAAAATTTCATAATTTTTAGACCACAGAAACTCAAGATAAAATTCAAACAAATTTGCATATATCCAAAAACACATTTCAAAGTCCTATCTAATTCATCCAGAATTTCTAAAACATGTGCCCATATAATATTTTTATTAAATACTAGACAATACTAGGAACCCAACAAAATTATAACCATAGCATTTGGATCTATATACTAGGCAATACAAATTTTTGAATACCAATACAAATCTGTGAAATAATAAAACAAAACAAATAAGGAAACAAAACTCAGCCACAGTTGGGCCGGCCCGAAGGAACAGCGGCCCGCGAACACACGCTGGCGCGGCCCAAGACGCGGCTCAGCCCAAGCTGGCTCCCGCTACGCGCGTCAGCGACTGACAAGCAGGGCCCGCGTGTCAGCGAGACAGGCAGGGGAGGAAAATAGGGCGGCGGCGTAGATTGTTGCCGGTGACATCTCCGGCGAACTCGACGGCACCGGCGTGTTCCCCACACCCATGCGCATCTATAAGACCCATCTATTGCAATGATTGCAGTGGCTAGAGGGGGTGGCGACGAGCATGGCGGCGCACGGCCGCGGCATGTCCGGCTCCGGCGAGGCTACGGCGCTGCTGCCCTAACGGTTGACACTACGAGCTTCGGTGGTGTTCCTAGGACTTAGCGCGAGCCAGAGGAGGGGATAGCAATGGCGCGAGGAGAGCTGGCCACATGGAGTGCTAACTCCGGCGAGGTCCGACAAGGCGGTGGTGGGGAAAACCCGGCGATTGGCCCTTACCGATGTAGGTTGACTCGCTAGCACGGTGGAAAAGGGAGAGGGGATCACGGCGGGGCTCTGGGTGAGCTGGGCAACGCGTTTTTGCCAAGACGCGGGAGCTAGGCGAGAGCGAAGTTCCAGCGGCAATGGCGGGCGGCTCGGTGCTGCGCTGTGGGAGGCGAAGAATGCAAACAGGGGCGTGTGAGTGCGTCGGGCAGGCGTGGGGTGGCTTCAAGACGCGACTGTCCGTGCTAGGGCGTCCACGGCGCGTGGCCTGCGCGCTCAGGCGATCAGCGACGGGTGGCGCCACGCGTCGAAGGTTTTCTAAAATGGTCGGCCATGTTCACTGAACGTTTTCTGAAAACGCGATTCAGAGCTCCACGACGGTGACTGACCGAGCGAGTTTGACGATGATTATCTCCTAAACCGTGACGATCTAGACTATGCCATAGTTAACAAAGTTGCTCATCTATACGTGAACTACAACTCTTTCCACTGGAGCTCAAGCTGGTTTGGCTTGGTTAGGGAGATACAAGGTGACAAAGTTAGGTACATGAAACTGCAACACAGTTAAGGACTTAGAAAAATTCCTAAGTCTGAAATCAGCATGTACTTCTGACTTGTGGGCCATGTTTGAGCATGTTCTAGTCATTTTCATGAGTTAGTCATAAAACAACTTTTGTTCCTTGATAAATTAACTACAACTTTGGTAAAGAGTGCACAGCCATGCAAAGTCTCTAAGTTGGACTTTTGACTCAGTCAAACAATGACACTCCAAGGGTCAATTCAAGTCAAACTTGCACTTGAGGGCATTTTGGTCATTTTGATCTACATGAACAATGTCCCAACAAGTAACCTAAGTATAGCTAAGGTGTAATAGACCATGATCAACCACTTTACAAAATTGTTATACCACTTCTAATGATCACATGTGATAAAGAAAGTAAAACAAGCAATTCATACATATGTTTCAATACAATGTTTCACATGTTGCATGACCTTGTTGTTATCCTATACTTGTCACATTACTACCATGTTGCCATGCTTCAAGATATGAGAAATTTATGTTGCATTCATACGTTGCACTACTACCACTCTAAGCAATCAAGCATGAAACACATACAATTTAAAATGTTGCATATGTCGGTTTCAATGATAATGACATGATGACATAGATAATGCACATGTTTATGAAATGACATGCAATTTAGTGGAAGCCTAAACACCTAGGGTGTTACAGAAAAAATCGGGTAAGTTCGAGTGGACAGCTGAAGCTGACAAAGCCTTCTAGAAGCTCAAAGAGTACCTGTCCACCTCTCCAATACTTACTCCACCCGAGAAGCACGAACCATTCTACTCTACATTACAGCTACTACTATGGTAGTCAGCGTGGCAATAGTCATGGAGCGGGCTAAGAAGGGCACATATATAAGGTACAATGACCTGTCTATTATATTAGCGAGGTGCTATCAGAATCCAAGGCCAAGTACACACATGTGCAAAAGCTCCTCTATGCCCTCTTGATCACTTCACGCAAGCTACGCCACTACTTTGATGAACACAAGGTAACAGTGGTATCCGACTTCCCACTTGGCGACGTCCTACGCAATTAGGATGCAACAGGATGCATATCCAAGTGGTCAGTCGTACTCGGAGCTTAGAACATTGAGTTTGTCTCCTGCAAGGCTATCAAATCTCAAGTCTTGGCTGATTTCAAAGCTGAGTGGACCAAAGCCCAGCAGCCTACTCCAACAGTTATCCTTGACCATTAGAAGATGTATTTCGATGGTTCCCTCAAGCTAGGAGGCCCGAGCGCTGGAGTTCTCTTCATATCTCCAGATGGAAAGTAGCTTAAATATGTCCTACAAATACTTTGGCCTACTACCAACAATGAAGCCGAGTACGAGGCCCTCCTTCACGGCCTCTGAGTAGCAGTCTCACTTGGCATTAAGTGTTTGCTCGTCTATGGTGACTCCTCGGGGTCATCAACCAAGTCAACAAGGATTGGGACTACACCAAGGAGAAAATGGATGCTTACTACGTAGAAGTCCACAAACTTGAGAAACACTTCCAAGGTCTAGAAATCCTCCATGTCATGCGAGATCTCAACGTTGCAGCTGATGTTTTGGCCAAATTGGGATCAGATAGAGCCTAGGTACCCCCTGATGTGTTTGTTCAGGAACTCTAAGTCCCTTCAATCAAACAAGAAACCTCCACATCCACATACCATATGATGGCATGGACACAAGTATTTATTGATTACATCTGAGACTATAAGTTGCCTGATGACCAGGTAGAAGCATAGCAGATCACGCGTAGAAGCAAGAATTACGTCTTAGTCAGAGATAGGCTCTACCAATGGGGCGCATCATCTGGTGTTCTCCTCAAATGTATTACACCTGAAGAAGGGCAGAAAATCTAAGAGGAAATTCACTCTGGGTCTTGTGGCAACCACGCAGCCTCTAGGACTTTAGTCAGCAAGGCTTTTATATCCGGGTACTATTGACCTACAGCACTAAAAGACATAGAAGAGTTAGTGCGACACTACAAGGGCTGTCAGTTTTTCACCAAGCAAGCCCACGTCCCAGCTCACAACCTTATCTACATCCCTCCATCATGGCCTTTTTCATGCTAGGGGCTTGACATGGTTGGACCTCTCAAACGAGCACCGGGTGATTTCGAGTACATCTACGTGGCTATTGACAAGTTCACTAAGTGGATAGAGTACAAGTCACTCGTCAAGTTCAACGCTACAAAGGCAGTCGAGTTCATGCAAGACATTATGTACCGGTTTGGTATGCCCAATTAGATCATTACGGATCTCGGCTCACCCTTTACAGCTATCGAGTTTAGAAGTTGGGCTCAAGATTGCGGCATTAGCATCGACTATGCTTTCGTAGCTCATCCACAAGCAAATGGCCAAGTAGAGCGGGCTAACGGGCTACTTCTAGCCGAACTAAAGCCCCGGCTATTCGACGAGCTTAAGGACTACGGTGGCAAGTGGATATATGAGTTACCCAAGGTAGTTTGGGGACTGCGCACTTAGCAAAGCAGAACGACAGGGTACTCTCCCTTTTTCCTGGTTTATGGCTTAGAAGCAATCTTGCCAGCAGATTTGATATGGAACTCTCCCAGGGTTGAACAGTACAATGAAGGTGAAGCAGACGAAACCCGGTGGCTAGAAATTGACAGTGCCAAAGAAATCAAGCTTAACGCACTCTTCCAGTCTGTCAGGTACCTGCAAGGCCTACGACGTCACTATGACAAGAACGTGCGCCCCCGCACCTTTCAAGTAAGAGATTTAGTCCTCAAGCGTATCCAAAATACCACGGGACGACACAAGCTACTCAGCCCCTGGGAAGGCCCCTTTATCGTCTCCAAAGTTACTCGACCAGGCTCCTTCGAGTTAATCACAGAACACGGCGTTCCCGTGCCTAACTCCTAGAATATCAATCAACAATGGAGATTTTATGCTTAATATTATTAAGTAGTTTTTCTTGTTTAAGTAAATTAAGTGTTCTAGCGTCTGTACTTAAGATTCTTTGATGATAATACAGAGTCAATGTTTTTCGCTAGCTAGAATCTGTCTTTTTACTTTTGTGCAAGATACACAACTATTCCAGTTGTCTCTCTTTGTTGCAGCCTTTGTTACATCATATACGAGATATACAGCTGACTAATTACGCGGCTACACATCTCTCAATATGATAAATTTACTCGACATAGTTCTTATTCTATATACCGAGTACTAGGCTATATTATACGAGATACGCCTCCTATTTGGTTGGCTTACATCTCCTTGGCCAGGAGCCAATTACCGACATTTAATTTAACTATTGCATGTCGTCCTGGGTAGGGTGATTCTCAGAAGCAAGTAAACTGATTCGTTGGCTACGGGACGGGATCCTAATAGCAAACAATCATTATAAGGGTTCCTTGAACAAGTGACTTCGAGCACTTAACATCGACGGAAGGGTTTAACATGATTCTAATCATAGCGACTATGTTGATCACTTTTTTCTCGGCTACTCAGTCTTATGCGCCTTTCTAAAGGACTCCACAAGACAAATTTACAGCCTAAGCAGACTACAGTCTTACTTAAAAGATTACCAAGTCTAAACAAGTTGAAAAACCCATCTTAGGTGTTTAAGTACCCTGACAAGACGCATCATATTCGCAACTCACATGCTAAGTTTTGTCATTAAACTAACAACCTACACAAGCAAAAGAGTATTGTTTCTTACAACGTGCCTACCCGGCACATATGCTTAACAAGTTTTTTCCAACTTACATAGCCTATTCATCAGGCTTCTCAATCCTAAGGTCTAATTCATCAGTTATTGTGGTTGCAAGTCTATCAAGTTCTTCAGCTCTTTCCACGGTAGCAAGATGGCCTTCATCGTCATAGTCTGTGGTTACCTGATGGAGATCCATAGCCGGATATAGCACTCTAAGCGTACCGAGTACATTTCGGACACAGACCTTGGCGGCTCCACTCACATAACTCTCGAAGCGGTTGGGGATATCTTTCACTATATCCACCCACTTTTTTCACTGTCTTCTAGCCTACGGAAGAGAAGGGCGAGTGGCTTCACGGCTTCCCAGAGCATGTTCCGCTCTGACTGTGCTCTCTCCAGCTGGGCCTTCATGTCAGTCACCAACTTTAGAGCCTGCATCAGATCACGATCAACTCTCCGCTTTATTAGCTTAGCTCGAGCAAGTTCTTCACTTGCTCATTCAGTTACCTCTTCAGTTTGGTTGTGCTTGGTTCTCGGGGCTTCATTCAGCTCCTTCCCCTCGCCTTCCAACCGCAGGGTTCTAATTTGCTCTTCTACAAAAAGGACCATAAACGATCATCATCATGATCACCGACTACTACATGTCATAAACTACAGAGAAGTCATATAGTTCTCTTACCTTTCAGCTTGGTGTCAAAGAGCTCGGCCTTCTCTGTCATCTTTAACAAAGAATCAAAGGCATCATTTGTCCTAGTTTCGTCGGCTGCTTTTTGGTGCTCGACTTCACCAATCTGAGAGTGGAGGTTACAGAGGGTCTCTTCATGATGCTTCTACGCAGATTCCCACTCAACCTCCTTGGCCTGCTCCTCCTTCAGCTTAGCAAGCTCTGCCTAGATCTTTTGGACCATGGCAGAGGCCTTCAGCTCCATGCCCTGAGCATATGATTGTTTCTAGAATGAGAATTTGAAAGTTATCTATAGAAATGACAAAATGTGTTTACTTATCCTTAACTGGCTGTCGAAGACAGAAGCTTGGTTTAGTAGCCTAGACCACGACCTCATCAACCCGGTGATCTCTGAGCTATATCCCTAGAGCTAGGTACCAAGCCCGGTAATCAGGATGATGTCATCTCCGTTTGCTGGGCGCTTGTCGTCGGCACCTCTAGGGAAGGAGCACTCTGTGCAGCAGCACTTGGGTCAGCCCTTGCGCTCTACACTTCCTCATCAGTAGTAGCCTCTGTTGCCTCTGGCCTCAGCAGTTGGTGTGTTTTATCACCAACAGGCACCGCTACCTGTGGCTGTGGCACCTCCACACTCTCTACAACACCCGGCTGCGCAGGTTGCTCCGCTTCACCAACAGCGGACGTCGGACCCTACGCCCGTGGCATTTCAGTGGACCTGGGTGGAGACACAGGCCCGCTTGCCTAGCCTTTTTCCACCCGGTCACTATCAGTACGCGCGCCCTCTTCAACCTGAGGCTCTTCACTTTGCGCCCGAGTACTTAGTGTCTTTTGTACCCTGGTATGAATAGCAGTCAAGTGATGTCCTAGGAATGAAATAACATACAGAGAAAGCTTCAACACTTGGCACTGGATTTCTTCTTCTGGGTCAGCTTTCCTAGTGATATACCACTAAGCGATCGACCTAGCCCCAGGCTTGATACTGATGCTGACAGTACTGAGTCCTCTAGATGACTCGTAGTACTAGCATCTTGTTCGAGTGGGATCCCATCACCCTAAGTTGGCACTCGGGTGCTCAACAGATCTGGTGGCGACATCCTGCCAAGAGCAATTCAACGTCACCAAGTACATCTATGTCAGAATTTAGTAAAAGAATTTTACTCGAAAAAAAATACTTACTGTCTGATAGAAAACGAGGTGTCTTCTTCCTCCTCTTCCAGCTATTCCTCCACAGCCTCACCTTCAGTAACTGTTCATGAATTGGATTTAACACAAGGTAAAATTTAGATTACACGGAGATAGTTCAGACATCTCTTACCTGGCCTCTTTGGTACTGACGCACTCACGCTAGCGACGACATCGGCCTCCAGCGACTGCTTCCCACTAGCAGCTGTCTTCCCAGCACTCAGATTACCCTGGACTATGAAATCATCTGGGTTCCCTGAGTCGCTGTCACCCTCTTGCTCCACAGGGATGGCGGAGGCGGCGCTCCCTCCGTCTGCTCCGGCAGATGCTGCCTCGCTCCCACCAACTCCTCCAAAGCCAGGACATGGAGGTGGGGCGGGCAAGTCATTGAAGTTGCGCCCCAAATGTTGTATCAATAGTTTTTAATCTACAGGAGTAAGTCCCCACAATATCAAGACATTGCAAAGTCACAAAAGTCAGAGTACTTATGGCAGCAGGTGGATTTTGATAGTCAAGTTCAGGGTACTGGTACGGTATCACCAATATCGCCTGGAGTATATCCTAAATCCTCTCCAGGACTTCGTCCTCTGTCAATTCTTCATTTGTCACCCGGGATGGATCCTGTGGCCCAATGTATTCGAAGCCGTAGTGTACCCTCTCCTAGAGCGGCTAGCACTCGACGTCTGATAAAGTTGGCGACTACTCCAACTCCATTTAGGCCTTGATCCTTCATGGCCGAGAGCTTCATGAGGAACGAACGAATTCCTTCAAGCTCTGTCGCGTTCATCGGTTCCTTCTCCCAGCGGGCGTTGGGCACCGGTGTGGCGTTACTATGAATCTCTAGCGGTGGCCACATATTCCCCGCTTAAAACCACTCGGCCCTCCAATTCTTTATAGAATCAACTAGGGTATAGTGGAGATATTCTTTCTTCTTCCCCACCCGGAATTGAATGCCGGCACCCCCCAAAACACTTGGGTTTGCTGCGTCCGGGTGTGGTTGCAGCTTGAAGAAATAGCGGAACAGAGTGATGGATGGGGGAATGACAAGGAAAGTTTCACAGAGATGAACAAAAATCGAAATATTCAAGATGGAGTTAGGGTTCAAATGATTCAGGGTTATGCCATAGTAATGAAAAAAACTATGCAAAATAGGACAAGCTGGCAACCCTAACCCATGCTGGATGAATGGCACAAAGAGCACAATCTCACCTAGCTCAAGATTGGGAATACGGTGCTCACCAGGTGCCTTCCATTCACCATGCTCCTCGTTCGGCAAAAAGCCCTGATCATGGAGTTTCTGGAGGTGCTTGATGTCTCCAACCGAAATGTTCTTCATAGCCTCCCTCAATGGTTCATCACCTACATCATCAAGATTCTCATGTGCTCCTTGGGAGCCGTTAGATTCATCAAATTCCACATCATATGTTTCTTCAACCAAGCCGGTGGTACGATTAAATACTCGATATGCTTTGGACTTTGATGAGTAACCAACAAGAAAGCCAATATCACAACGTCTTTAAAACTTTCCTAGGTGTTGTCGCTTCTTATAGATGTAGCATTTGCAACCAAACACCCGGAAGAATGAGACGTCCGGCTTTTTCCCATTGAGCAACTCATAAGGTGTCTTGCCAAAAAACTTTTAAAGGAATAGGCGGTTGGATGCATAACATGCGGTGTTGATAGCTTCCGCCCATAGAGCTTTGGGTGTGTTGTACTCATCAAGCATTGTTCTTGCGAGTGTGATAAGTGTCCAGTTCTTTCTCTCAACTACACCATTTTGTTGAGGAGTATATGTTGCGGAGACCTCATGCTTGATCCCAACTTCATCATAATAAGCTTCAATGTTTGTGTTGCCAAACTCTTTTCCATTATCACTTCTTATCTTCTTGAGCTTCACTTCAAACTCATTTTGCGCTCTCTTGGCAAACTTCTTGAAGCATGATGCAACTTCGGTCTTGTCATGAAGGAAGAGCACCCATGTATATCTAGAGTAGTCATCAACAATCACAAGACAATAAAGATTTCCTCCCAAACTCTTGTAAGTTGTTGGTCCAAATAATTCCACGTGAAGGAGCTCTAGCACTCTTGTTGTTGACATAAAAGCTTTTATAGGATGAGTGTATGCAACTTGCTTGCTGGCTTGACATGCACTACAAAGCTTGTCCTTCTCAAATTTCACATCCTTCAACCCTTTCACCAATTCATTCTTCATAAGCTTCTTGAGTGAGCTCATCCCAACATGAGCAAGTCTTCTATGCCATAGCCACCCAAGTGATGTTTTGGTGAATAGACATGTCTTCAAGTTAGCATCTTCAGAGGTTAAATCCACTAGATATAGGTTGTTTTATCTAAATTCCTTGAATATAACTTGATCATCATATTTCTTAGATACAACCACTTCCTTCTCGGTAAACAAGCATTGAAAGCCAAGATCACACAATTATCCAATGGATAGCAAGTTGAAACTCAAAGAAGCAACATATAGCATATTTGAGATTGAATGATCATTTGATATTGCCACTTTGCCCAATTCTTTGACTTTGCCCTTTGAATTATCACCAAATGTAATTCTTTCATGATCACCAACTTCTTCATCTAGTGAGGTGAACATACGAGGATCATCGGTCATATATTGAGTGCAACCACTATCAATTACCCAATGACTTCCACCGGTCTTGTAGTTTACCTACACACAAGACATCAAGCTTGTTTAGGGACCCAAACTTGTTGAGGGCCCTTGACTTTCTCAACAAGTGACTTTGCAACCTAAATTTTCTTAGGCCTATTCATGTTGGGAGGTCCTAAGAACATGACTTTCATTTTACCACTAGAGTCCTTTCTAAGCATGTAATGAGCATTGAAAGCAAAAGGTCTAACATGCTTGGGCAAGAGTTGTGGTGGTGGAGTTTGACACTCATGGGCAAAGTGACCTTCTTGTCCACACTCAAAACACCTCTTTGGCTTTGACTTTGGCTTTGGCTTTGGCTTTGACTTGTGTTGTTGTTGGTGTTGAGCTTGAGCCTTCTTCTCTTGATGTGCCAAGTATCCAATTCCACTTCTATCCATCTTAATGACGGTGTTCATGAGTAGCTCACTTTGAAGATGTTGACCTCTTGTGAATTTGCTCAACCCGGTCTTGAGATGTTCTTTTTCTAACTTGAGCTTCTTGTTCTCTTCTTTTAGCTCATCATGATTTTTCTCCTTCTTGAGCCTCTTGTTCTCTTCTTTAAGCTTCTCATTCTCAAGAGCTAGATCACTATCATGGTCAAGGTTCTCTATCACAATGGTGTTGGTGGTTGAAAACTTCTCAAGATCTTTCTTTAGCTTCTCATTCTCATTTTTGATCTTGACATACTCATCATAGTTATCGAACTCAACCACTTGCTTGCCTTTGCTACTAGAACCTTGCTCAATGCTCTCAATAATTAAATCATCACATGATGTAGCTATATCAATCTTAACAACATGGTTAGTAGCATCATGTGGCTCATTGGATAAAAACTCATGAGAGACAACAAGATTATCATGATTAACCTTGAGATTGGTGTACTCTTCTTTTAGCATATTGTAGCTAGTGATGAGCTCATTATGTAATGACAATTGATTGGGCAATCATGGTTGTCATGCCCCTAGGATGGAAATCGTTTTGGTTTTTAAATGATGGACGGCAAGGTTAAGGATGGACTAGTTCTAAGTGTCGTTTGGTGTTGAGGAGACACTTAGAGTAGTTTAGGACTTTGTTTTTCCTTTGGCCGTACTATTAAGGGGGGTATGGATGGGTAGCTTGACCTAGGTGAGTCTAGTGGGTTAGGTGTGGTGCACACTTGTCAAATCTAGCACTAGGTAGCTCCTAAATAGCCCTAAGATCAATTGAAGCAAACTTCATTCACATATGATTGCGAGTTTGAAGTGAATGGAGGGTCAAATCTTGACCGGACGCTGGTTCTGGTATGACCGGATGCTGGCGCAGAGTCCGGTCAGTTCATTTGATCAAGGTGAAGTCGTCTGGATGCAATATGACACTGAGTGAAATGTGAAATGTACCAGACGCTGGGTGCTAGAGTCCGGTCAACTACAGTAAGGTTCCAGAGAGGGAGAATCCTGATCGGACGTGTTCGGTCAGTGCTGACCGAACGTTGGTCAGGTTCTGGCTACTGACCGGATGCTGAGTAGCAAAGTGACCGGACGCTGGGTGCTAGAGTCCGGTCAATATCAGTAAGGTTCCAGAGGACAGTTTTCATGACCAGACGCGTCCGGTCAGTGCTAACCAGACGCTGGTCAGTGTTCGGTCACAACTTAACTGCTCGGTGGTGGGGAGAACTAACCGGAGCGTCCAGTCAACTTGACCGGAGCGTCCGGTCACCCCGTAGAGGCACATAACGGTTCATTTTGAATGAGGGGTTATAAATACTTCCTCTATTCACTCAAGGGATCACTTTTTGCTCATTTCAACAGCTGAGAAACACCCTTGAGAGTGCCAAGGAGAGCAAGGTCCTAGTGAGGTAATTGAGATTTGAGAATCCAAGATTAAGGCCTCATTAGTGAAAGCAAGAGTAGCAAAGTGTGCATCCACCCTTCTCATTAGGCTTGTCGTGGTTAAGTGAGAGTTCGTGCTTGTTACTCTTGGTGATCGCCATCACCTAGATGGCTTGGTGGTGATTGAGAGCTTGGTGATCATCCGACGGAGCTTGTGGATGACCCAACTCAAGTTATTTGCGGTTGTGGGTGATTCACTGCGACGGAGTGTCGAAGAATCAACCCGTAGAGAGCACTTGATCCTTGCGCGGATCAAGGGGGAGCTACACCCTTGCGTGGGTGCTCCAACAAGGACTAGTGGGGAGTGGCGACTCTTCGATACCTCGAAAAAACATCGCCGCGTTCCTCCTTCTCTCTTTACTTTAAGCATTTACTTTGAGCAATTCAATTCTTGTCTTTACATTCATAGAATTGCCATGCTAGAGTATGATTGGAACTTAGGTTGTAAAACTTTTGTGCGGTAGAACATTAGAAACACATTCTAGGCACAAGGGGTGAAGTGGGCTAAGTGTAGGGTTTAATTATTGAAAAGAATTTTAGAATTAGCCCAATTCACCCCCCCTCTTGGGCATCTTGATCCTTTCAAATATAAAGACAAGAATTGAATTGCTCAAATGTAAATGCTCAAAGTAAAGAGAGGAGAAGGAATGCGGCGATGTTTTGTCGAGGTATCGGAGAGTCACCACTCCCCACTAGTCCTCGTTGGAGCACCTACGCACAAGGGTGTAGCTTCCCCTTGATCCACGCAAGGATCAAGTGCTCTCTATGGGCTAATTCTTCGACACTCCGTCGCGGTGAATCGCCCACAACCACTCACAACTTGAGTTGGGTCATCCACAAGCTCCACCAGATGATCACCAAACTCCCAATCACCGCCAAGCCATCCAGGTAATGGCGATCACCAAGAGTAACAAGCACAAAATCTCACTTGACCACAACAAGCCTAATAAGAAGAGTGGATGCACACTTGCTACTCTCCTTGCACTAATGAGGCCTTAATCTTGGATTCACAAATCTCAATCACCTCACTAGGCTCTTGCTCTCCTAAGCACTCTCAAGGGTATTTCTCAGCTGAATAAATGGGCAAGAGACCTCCCTTGGATGAATAGAGGAAGTATTTGTACCCCCTCATTCAAAACGAACCGTTATGAGGTTGAGTCAGCACTCTGCGGGGTGACCGAACGCACCGGTCAGTTATCCCCGCCGCAGAGCCATTAAGTTGTGACCGGACTCTAACCTATGTCCGGTCAGGTCATGAAAACTGCTCTCTAGAACCTTACTGATGTTGATCGGACGCTGGAGCCCAGAGTCCGGTCACTTCGCTGTTCAACGTCCAGTCAGTAACCGGATCCTGACCAGCATCTGGTCAGCACTGACCGGACGCATCCGATCAAGAAACTCCCTCTCTGGAACCTCTCTGGTGTTGACCGGACTCTGGCACCCAGCGTCTGGTCACTTTTCACTCATCGTCCGGCCACAACCAGATGGCTCCAGTTGATCAAATGAACTAACCGGACTCTCCCTTCAGCGTCCGATCACAACCAGACCAGCGTCCGGTCAGTCCTTTGACCCTCCATTCTCTTCCAACTCGAAATCATATGTGAATGAAGTTTGCTCCAATTGATCTTAGGGCTACTCCAGAGCTACCTAGTGCTAGATTTGACAAGTGTGTACTACACCTAACCCACTAGACTCACCTAGGTCAAGCTACTAGTTCATACCCCCCTTAATAGTATGGCCAAAGGAAAAACAAAGTCCTAAACTACTCTAAGTGTTTCTTCAACACCAAACGACACTTAGAACTAGTCCATCCTTAACCTTGTCGTCCATCCTTTGAAAACCGAAACGATATCCATCGTAGGGGCATGACAACCATGATTTCCCAATCAATTGCCATCACTATGACCTAACTTAATTGCCTCTACAAAACACACGTTAGTCATAGTAATCTTGTATTGTCATTAATCACCGAAACCCAACTAGGGGCCTAGATGCTTTCAGCGGCATTTTGGTTTCCATTCCATTTTAATGCGGCTGCGCGGTTGATATGATGGCTGCACGCCTTTTCAGGATTTCCAACGCATACAATGTGTTCAGATTTATCCTTTGGATTCACTCCTTCCGGGTACCTACCATGCTACAACCATTATCTATATGGCCACAACGTGAAGTACCTGGATGGTTGCTGCAGTATTCGGACAATCGCTTGATAGTATGCAATAAATAGCGCAGTACTCGGATGAAGATTTTTTTTCAACCACAGTTCAATGGATACAAAGTTGCACACTTTACAAGATCCAAGACCACTCAGATTAATGAGCAACTATTCATTTAGGGAGTTATAGGTATTGGATACAAGATTTTTTTAGTTAATAACAAAAACAATACCTACTCGCATATAACAGAGTACTCATACTCTAAGTGCTTCTCAGTAGGTACTTTTCTATCCGATGCACCTAGATCCAAGGGAAGAGTAATGCATCTAGGTAGATAACAGAAGTGTAGTGTGTCCTTGTAACACCCTCTGTGTTACATTGTATTATTTCTGCTAAACAATTCATAAGCATCTGAATTATGTGCATATGTGTATGACATGAATTATAATTCGATGTTCGGCACTTGAAACATTCATACGAAACATGAGTCCATGGTTACGTTTCATATAATACTGTTCTAATCAAATTGTTCTTGAAACAAAAAGGCTAAAGAACATTTTGTGAACGGCGATAGTTAGCTAGTCGAGGGCAAGGATAGTTAGATAGTGTGTTCATAGGTTGAAATGGGGATTCGACGTGGAATCGTTCGGGGCAACGTTGTTTCGCGTAGGTTTACAACTGGGTCGATGAAGCCACCTTTGGCGATGGTTGTAGAGCGATCGGCTTAGGATGTGGTATGATATCTTGGTTCCGTTAGATAGCCCAACATACCCTCTTGTGCATCAAATAGGTAGTTCGGCTTTTGGAGCATCGTGTACAAGTTTTCAACCTGCTTCAAAAAGCGTGCATGGCACTTGAGTGGGCGCCGGGCACGGTCACCACTGGCTTGCCAGTGCACTGCCGCATCGGCCGCATTCCACTGCCGCGCTGGTCGCGTCCCTGCGATGCGCCTGGGCGTGTGCACGCGCGCATGACACTTGTGCTGCGAGTCTTGGCCGCCTGCCACCGCGCTGTCCGCGACCACCGCCACTGCCTGGCCTGTCGTCGCTGCTGATCCGCCCTACGCGCCGAGGCACAGTCCTTGTCCTCATGCCACCGTGACGCTGACGCGCGCTGACCCTACGTTTTTGTCTTGGCCAGGAGCGCGCCGGACCCACGCTACACGCCGCCCGTCGCCACGCCGGTTCTGCGCCCATTGACATCGCTTTGGCTGCTCGTGCGAAGGGCGACAGCCTGCCCCGCCGTCACAATCGCGCTGTGTCCCTTGTCGAATGCTGCCCGCTGCATCGCTGTGCCATTGCCTCGTTGGCTTGTAGCCATGCCGTGCTGGCTGGCGCCTGGAGCCATGTCCTGCTGCTCCCCCATAGTTGTGCACGCTAGTAATTGCGTGACATCCACCGCAGGTCCGAGCCAAGCCGCGCCAGAGCCCCGGTCCTCGCTATAGCCATGACTGGCGGGACCTCTTTCCCCCAATTCGCCGTGGTAGCAGTGCCTCGTTTCAAATTGAGCACGTTTCCAACTCCACTAGGTAGCCTGCTGCCCTACCGACCCCGCGTCGCCGACTGTAGCTCCGCCATAGGCCCTAATTTTGAAAAGTCGCGCCTTCGGGTCCTTAAGACCGGGAGGGCCTGCGCCGTTGGCTACCACCGCCACCAAAGCATCTCGGTCCAATCCCTCGTGCTACTAGCCTCTCCTCCAGTCGGGTGTCACCGTGCTCACCTTAGTTTAAGCCTTGCCACCTTGTAGCAGTCTCTGGCGCAGCCGTGCCATCGTCGGGCACCGCCGCACCACCTCGCGCGCTCATGGCCAACTCTGCCCAGACCACCTCCGTCTGAACCGTCAATGCGAAGGTATCCATGAGCACTCCCTGGTGCTCGCTAGCTCATGTGATGGCTTTGCCTTCGTTGTTGCTTACAGGAACGCGCCCGCCTTTGCAGGTCAAGGGCCACCGCCGGGGAGGGAGTTCGGGACGACGCCCCTGTCCATCGTAGCACTTCCAGCCACCGTGTTTTGTCTCCGAGGTAATCATCGGCCTCTTAGTTGAGTAGTGGGAGGTCGGGTGGCACCGGCGTGGCCGTCCAGTGCCCGCGCCGTCGCGCCGATGCACGCCCGGGGGCCAGGGACTTCGCCGCGGTGAAGGAGGACAAAAGGGAGGGTGCAACTGTAAAATCTTAGACTGGGGAAATAGTGTCCTTGAGCTCGCTGGGATTACGTAGTGCTTGGGGTGCCCGTGCATAATTGCCTTCGCGCGTAGGCCTTCCCCCGTCGCGGGACGTTGGCCGGCTGGGCCGCGCCTCCACGTGGGCCGCACGGTGGTCTGCTGACGCGCGTGGGCGGGAAAGCGGGATGGGCCGAACCAGCGCGTGTTGGGCCGCGGGGCCATATTTCGGTTTCCTCAATTCCAGTAAATTAGAATTGTTTATTTATTTTGGTAATGAACTGAACTTCGATAATTCATAGTAAATCGCGTAGTTGTCCAAAAATAGTAAAACTAATTTTGTTAGGTTCGCAAAAATACCATCTATATGTTAGTGTAGTTAGTTCACAGTTAGCTGTTATGATCATGGGTTCATAAATTATAATTAGACAGCTTAGTATTAGGTAGATGGATATTTGTAGGAATTCTTGTGGCAAATCGGCAATAGTATTAGCTTTGAAAATTTTACAGTAGGTTCCATAGGATGTTAGGTACTTGCTGTAAATTTTATAGCCTTAGAACTGGTTGCTAAATAAAGTAGTTATTACACTTGCTTTATCGAATATATCGTAAGTCAGTATTAGGAGTAAGAATATCGGTAGTTGCTATAATAATAACGAATGTCGTATTTCAAACTTGTTATCAGTTAGTTTAGCCTCATGGCCGGTAGCACTAGCTTAGTAGTTAAATCGATGTACTATTATTTTAAGAATTGTTGTTCTATTCCTAAGCATGGCATCATCATTTCATGTAGATCACGAACTGGTAGACTTCATGCCCGTCGGCGAGCCAGAATACGACGAGGTTATCAAGGAATATGAGGAGGAGATCTTTGCACAGGAGGAAGCCCAGGAGCCTATTGGTACTGACCTTGCTGACCCGGCACCTGCCCAAGGCAAGCCCCGGTGCATAACCCCTATTTTCAAATGATCACTGAATATATATATGATGTGCATTTACGTTACAGGCATTTTATGGAAACTACATACATAAATAATCCACCCATGAGTCCTACTAGTATAGGTCGAGTAGCTGCTATGCTCAGGATATTGGTAGCGTGAGTAAACTGCCGTTACTCGCAGATAGGTGATAAAATATGAACACTCATGATAAAATGATGGAAAGGTAAATAGTGACCGGGCAGGGATATGGTTTGGGTATTGGTGGGTGTAAAGGGTTGTGTCCTGCGGCCAACAGGGCGTAGCTCGGTTACACTTTTTCCCTGTCTGTGTCGATTAAGGACCGGTCGTTGCATATTACCGGTCATTGCATATGACTCTAGGCAAGTCATAGATTATTGTCCCGAGCGCATACTTGGGTATGGGCGCAGGGAAGGCATGTTGCTCTCTTGTCGTGGATCCGGCTCTTTCCAGACCGACTGATGGGAAGAGGAGGTGGTGGAGGTCCTTGCACCACACTGAGTCCGGGACTCAGGATGTGGGGGCTTGGAGTCCAAGTTTGGACGGAGACATGGACACCCGGGACAGGAGGGTGATGGGTTAGTCCTGCTTGTGCCTGGGGTACAAGTGGGGCGTGTGTTTTCGGGGCACCCAGCTGGGCACATTGATTCGCGAATCGCCGGGCGATCCGGTATGGCTTGTCTGCGGTTTAGCACCGTAGTAAGAACTGAAAGTGGAGAAAGAAGAAGAAATATAACTGATTGCTCAACCCTTGCTTGAAAGTAGACAGGTGCTTATATAGACTGGCTAGATGATAACTTAATACGGCTGATAATAATAAATAAATAAGGACTCACTATTTGTATTGCTTTCTGCTAAAGAAAACCAGCAAACCATAAAGCCTATTATATCCCTTGGAGTCGGGAAATTATTCCCACTAGTCGGGTAAGTCTTGCGAGTACATTGTGTACTCAGGGTTTATTTACCCCTGTTGCAGGTGATGCTTGAGGAGTACCTTATGTGGAGGATCCTTCTGGTGGGCTCAGACGGAATCCTCGCCACCTTATTGCTAGATGTTATCTTTTTAAAATTCCACAGTTTATCATTCCACACTCTAGTATTTGGTATTGTAATAATGTACTTTTTAAGAAACTCTAATGTATGAAATGGACTTGTGATGTAACTCGTTCTCATTATTGGATCCTAGGAAAAAATGTGGATCTTTCGGGTTCTCCCTCGGGGTGTGCCCGACGGACACCGCTCGCTGTAGTTGCTTTCAGGGTGCTTAGTGTCTGGTGGAAGACGAGCGCCTCCGTAAGTACGCTATTTCGGGTGGTTCTGTCACAGTTGGTATCAGAGCCAATAATGGTTACGAGTTCATCACTCTTTTCAAAACTTTAAAACTTTGACCGACAAATGGTTTTGCGAAAAAGTAGGATGCGATTATATTAGGTAAATAAGTATAAGCCCTAGCATTATGGTATGTCTAGGATAGCGGCACTGGTTTTATCTAATCAGTTTTCTACAGGTACACTGACTTACGTTGCCTAAAAAATCGCTTAGTATACAGAAAGTGAGTGTGCGATGTGCCAAAAATTCTACGAATGCCGCTATATTTCCGGCTTGAGTGAACGTATAGGTCGAAGCATGCATCATGATAATAGCACCTTACTTGAACTAAAAATCCCCCTTCACGTACAATCGAATTAGTAAACTGGTAGGACTAACTAAATGAATGCTTTAATAATCATGCTGTCATCCCTCTAATCCCTTGGTTCTGATCGGAAGGGTGTTCTGATGGATGGTTCCTGTCTCTTATTGATGAACCTAAGATCTGGATGCAGGAGCACCAGTTCAGGGGCGGCTAACGAGGGCTAGGGTGACAGTGGCCGGGCCATTGAGCGCGGCATCGGGGGAGGTCAGGAGGCCCCACCCCTGGTTCCTCATCCTTTTCTGCCGCCACCACTGCCTCAGCCGATGACCCCCGCTGAGATAATGGCGGAGCTGTTGGCTGCTCGCTTGGAGTCAGCTGCTGCTCACCAGGAGACAGCTCATGCCACGGAGATTATGGCACAGGCCGTCGCGGGCCTTGCCCGTGGAGGCCCCGGGGGCAACGGGGGGAACGAGGGTGGTGCCCACCGTCCTAAGGGACAATCCTCTTATCAGAACTTCCTCAAGACTCACCCACCCACGTTCATGCTATCGGATGAGCCCTTGAAGGTGGAGTACTGGCTTCGCACTATGGAGCAGAAGTTTTGGCTGCTTAGAGTGACCGACGAGCAGAAGGTGTACTTTGCGGCCCAGCAACTTTTGGGGTCCGCAGGTGCATGGTGGGAAACTTTCTAGGCCACAGAGCTACCAGATCATCCGGCGACATGGCAGGAGTTCTCCACCACCTTCCGAGAGTTCTTTATCCCTACTGGTGTTGTCAACCAGAAGGTGACCGAGTTCCTGGAGCTGCGCCAGGGGAACAAGACTGTGATAGAGTATGTGAACAAGTTCAACCACTTGGCTCAGTATGCTGGCAGTCAGGTGGATACGGATGACAAGAAGAGGGACCGCTTCTTTCATGGTCTCACCCCTGCTCTTTAGGAGAAACTGTATCTGGGGAACTATCAGACCTTTGGGGCTCTGATGAACGCCGCCATTGCCGTTGAAGGTTTCCAGCGGGCATCTCAAGCTGATTGGAAGAGGAAGCGGGGGGACGCAGGGTCTTCTAGCCACCCCCACACACAGAAGATTCAGATTGTCCGGCGGGGGCCCTATCAACAATCCAGCGGGCCTTCATTCCAGCAACCTCAGCAGGCGTCGCAGACCTCCTCCACTCAGTACCATGCACCTCCGCAGTAGGTGCAGCCACACCAGTCTCAGGGACAGCAGGTCCCACCTCGTCAGGGGTTTGGGAACAGGCCAGGAGCTTGTTTCAAATATGGCAAAGATGGCCACTATGCCCGGGCCTGTCCCCAGAACCAGCCCTCTCAGTCAGCTCAACCGTCCATGAATTCCAGGCTTATCAAGAGGACCATCATTAAGAAGAAACTGCCCAGCAGGTCTGGCTAGGTGAACTTCACAAATGCTCAGCAGGTTGTGCAGCAGTAGATAGTTATGGCTGGTATGTTTACCATCGACTCCCATCCAGCTTTGGTGTTGTTTGATTCTGGTGCATCACATTCTTTCATGAGCATGGGGTTTGTAGAGCGGCTATACCGTATGCCTATAAGATCCGTACTACGGGTTCACAAATGTTCATCAATACCCGTACGGATACAGTAAGTTTGGTATTAGCCACCCACACCTACCGTTTACAGTTCATGATAATGCCTGGGCAAGGCAATGATGCTATTCTTGCAATAAACTGGTTGCGGGTGTATGGTGTAGTATTGGATATGAAGAGGCGAAGTGTGGAGTTATGGCTTCCTTCTTCTGAGGATAGGATGTCCCTTATTATACCCTCTAAACCAGTCTTACTTGCTGCCCATGCTGAGGCCATTTCTGATCTTACCTCCATTCTGGTAGTATGTGAGTTCCTAGATGTTTTCTCTGAAGATCTTCCTAGGTTGCCACAGGACTGTGAGGTAGAATTTTCCATTGAGCTTGAGCCTGGTACTGCCCCTATCTCTAGACGTCCATACTGCATGGCTCCAAGAGAACTAGCAAAAATGAAGAAGCAGCTGGAAGAATTGATGGACAAAGGTTTCATCCGCCTGAGTTCCTCACCATGGGGTTGCCCAGCTATTTTTGTGAAGAAGAAGGATGGTACCTTATGGATGTGTGTGGATTACCACCCCCTTAATGCGGTAACAATGAAGAACAAGTATCCCTTGCCCCGCATAGATACCTTGTTTGACCAATTGGCTGGTGCTAAGGTGTTCTCAAATATTGATCTCAGATCGGGCTATCATCAGATCAAGATCAGGCCACAGGATATACCAAACACAGCTTTCTCTACTAGGTATGGGCTATATGAGTACCTGGTGATGTCTTTTGGTCTTACCAATGCTCCTACCTTCTTCATGTATCTGATGAATTCAGTCTTCATGCCGGAGCTGGATAAGTTTGTGGTGGTTTTTATTGATGACATCTTGATCTATTCCAAGAATGATGAAGAGCATGCCCGACACATCCGGATAGTACTAACTCGACTAAGGGAGCACAAGCTGTATGCCAAATTCAGTAAGTGCGAGTTTTGGTTAGATCGAGTGCAGTTTTTGGGGTATGTGTTGACACCTGAAGGCGTTTCTGTAGATCCCAGCAAGGTGCAAGATGTATTGGATTAGAAGTCCCCCAAGTCTGTGCATCAGATCCGTTAGTTCCTTGGTCTAGCTGGATACTATCGGCGTTTCATCCCTGATTTCTCCAAGATAGCCCAACCCATGACCAAGCTGCTCTAGAAAGAAGCTAAGTTTGACTGGAGCCCAGCATGTGAAGAAGCTTTTCAGTCTCTGAAGACTTTTCTAACCACTGCTCCTGTGTTGGCTCAACCAGATATTGAGAGGCCCTTTGATGTATATTGTGATGCCTCGAAGACGGGGTTGGGGTGTGTGCTTATGCAAGATGGGCGTGTGATAGCTTACGCTTTGCGCTAACTAAAGAAGCATGAGGTGAACTACCCCACTCATGACTTAGAGCTGGCTGCTGTGGTCCACGCTCTGAAGATTTGGAGGCATTATATGTTGGGCAACAAAGTGCATATCTTCACATACCACAAGAGCCTCAAGTATATTTTCACTCAGTCTGAGCTGAACATGAGGTAAAGGAGATGGTTAGAGTTGATAAAGGATTATAATTTGGAAGTCCATTATCACCCTGGAAAGGCCAATGTTGTAGCAGATGCTTTGAGCCGTAAGTCACATCCGGTTGAGGAGATACCTTTGTCTCTCAACCACACAGAAGTGCTAGCTCATATTGCATTAACTTCAGAATTGCTGGAGCAGATTATTCGGGAGCAGAAGGAAGATCTCAAAGAGGTTCCTCACATCAGGAAGTTGATGGCTGAAGGGCGTGGCCCTCATTTTAGCATTGATGAGTAGGGTGTCATGAGATACAAGAATAGACTGGTGGTTCCATCTAATGAAGAGCTGAAAAGAAAGATTTTGCATGAAGCCCATCATTCCAAGCTATCTATCCATCCTGGCAGCAACAAGATGTACCATGATCTGTGCCAACTGTACTGGTGGTCCTATATGAAGCAAGATATTACCCAGTTTGTTGCAGAGTGTGACACTTGTGGAAGAGTCAAGGCAGATCATATGCGTCCTCCTGGATATCTGCAGCCTTTGCCCATTCCTATTTGAAAATGGGAGGATATTTCCCTAGATTTCATTGTGGGTTTACCCCGCACCTCTATGGGCTTTGATTCTATTTGGGTCATTGTGGACCGTCTCACCAAGTCTGCCCACTTCCTTCCGGTGGATACTAGATACACTGCCAGAAAGTATGCGGAGATATACTTTGATCAGATTGTGACCCTACATGGAGTTCCTCTTACTATCATCTCTGATAGAGGGTTAGTTTTTGTCTCTCATTTCTGGGAGAAACTCCAGGAATGTCTGGGTACTCGTCTCCTCAGAAGCTCGGCATACCACCCACAAACTGATGGTCAAACTGAAAGGGTAAACCAGGTGCTCGAGGATATGTTGAGAGCTTGTACCATTTCTTTTCCTGAGAAGTGGGATAAGTGTTTGAAGTTGGCTGAGTTTTCTTATAACAATAGCTACCAAGAGAGTATCCGAATGGCATCGTTTGAAGCTTTATACGAGCAGAAATGTAGAACGCCACTGAATTGGGTCGAAGTAGGAGACCGTGGGTACTTCAGGCCTGATTTCATAAAAGAGGTTCAAGAGAAAGTCAGTATTATTCGTGACCACTTGAAGGTAGCTCAGAGCCGACAAAAGGCTTACGCAAGCGAAGAAGGGGTTCGTCGGTTTGGTGTCCATGGCAAGTTAGCCCCTTGGTATGTGGGTCCATACAAGGTGTTGTAGCAATGTGGCCCCGTGGCTTATCGCCTCTAGCTTCCTGAAATTCTCTCAGCAGTTCATAATGTGTTTCACGTCTCATAATTGAAGAAATGCATGCGGGTTCCTGAAGAAGCAGTGGAAATTGAAGGACTTCCGCTCCAACTTGATCTGTCTTATGTGGAGCATCCTATAAAAATCTTGGATGAGAAGGAGAGAGTGACCAGGAACAGGGTGATAAAATTCTACAAGGTGCAGTGGCAAAATCATTCAGAAGACGAAGCCACGTGGGAACAGGAGAGCTACATATTAGAGCATTACCCCCACCTTCTCGCCAGCTCAGATAGTTAGTTGCTACGCCAAAAAATGTATTTTCCTATCCCTTTCTCACACTAGGCACATGAAATCTCGGGTCGAGATTTTGTTTTAGGGGGGTAGATTTGTAACATCCTCTGTGTTACATTGTATTATTTCTGCTAAACAATTCATAAGCATCTGAATTATGTGCATATGTGTATGACATGAATTATAATTCGATGTTCGGCACTTGAAACATTCATACGAAACATGAGTCCATGGTTACGTTTCATATAATACTGTTCTAATCGAATTGTTCTTGAAACAAAAAGGCTAAAGATTTGTGAACGGCGATAGTTAGCTAGTTGAGGGAAAGGATAGTTAGATAGTGTGTTCATAGGTCAAAATGGGGATTCGACGTGGAATCGTTCGGGGCGACGTCATTTCGCGTAGGTTTACAACTGGGTCGACGAAGCCACCTTTGGCGATGGTTGTAGAGCGATCGGCTTAGGATGTGGTACGATATCTTGGCTCCGTTGGATAGCCCAACGCACCCTCTTGTGCATCGAATAGTTAGTTTGGCTTTTGGAGCATCGTGTACAAGTTTTCTGCATGCTTTAAAAAGCGTGCACGACACTTGAGTGGGTGCCGGGTGCGGTCACCACTGGCTTGCCAGCGCACTGTCGCATCGGCCACGTTCCACTGCCGCACTGGTCGTGTCCCTGCGATGCGCCTGGGCGTGTGCACGCCCACACGACACTTGTGCTGCGAGTCTTGGCCGCCTACCACCGCGCTGTCCGCGACCACCGCCACTGCCCGGCCTGCCATCGCTGCTGATCCGCCCTGCGCGCCGAGGCGCAGTCCTCATCCTCATGCCGCCATGACGCTGACACGCACTGATCCTGCATTTTTGCCTTGGCCGGGAGCACGCCGGGCCCGCGCTACACGCCGCCCGTCGCCATGCCTATTCTGCGCCCGTTGACATTGCTTTGGCTGCTCGTGCGCAGGGTGACTCGTGCTGTGTCCCTTGTCGGACGCTGCCTGCTGCGTCGTCGTGCCGTTGCCTAGTAATTGCGTGACATCCACCGCAGGTCCGAGCCAAGACGCGCCAGAGCCCTGGTCCTCGCTGTAGTCATGACTGGCGGGACCTCTTTCCCCCCAATTCGCCGTGGCAGCAGTGCCTCGTTTCAAATTGAGAACGTTTCCAACTCCACTAGGTAGCCTGCTGCCCTACCGACCCCGCGTCGTCGACTATAGCTCCGCCATAGGCCCCAATTTTGAAAATCCGCTTCTTCGGGTCCTGTCTATGTCGATTAAGGACCGGTCGTTGCATATGACTATAGGCAAGTCACAGATTATTGTCCCGAGCGCATACTTGGGTATGGGCGCAGGGAGGGCCTGTTGCTCTCTTGTCGCGGATCCAGCTCTTTCCAGACCGACTGATGGGAA
The DNA here is from genome assembly GCA_904845875.1 of Miscanthus lutarioriparius. Classification (NCBI taxonomy): domain Eukaryota; kingdom Viridiplantae; phylum Streptophyta; class Magnoliopsida; order Poales; family Poaceae; genus Miscanthus; species Miscanthus lutarioriparius. Next base: position 15,158,190 of record CAJGYO010000008.1, read on the forward strand.
GAGGAGGTGGTGGAGGTCCTTGCACCACACTGAGTCCGGGACTCAGGATGCGGGGGCTTGGAGTCCAAGTTTGGACGGGGACCTGGACACCCGTGACAGAAGGGTGATGGGTCAGTCCTGCTTGTGCCTGGGGTACAAGCAGGGCGTGTGTTTTCAGGGCACCCAGCTGGGCACATTGATTCGTGAATCGCCGGACGATCCTGTATGGCTTGTCTACGGTTTAGCACCATAGTAAGAACTGAAAGTGGAGAAAGAAGAAGAAATATAACTGATTGCTCAACCCTTGCTTGAAAGTAGACAGGTGCTTATATAGACTGGCTAGATGATAACTTAATACGGCTGATAATAATACATAAATAAGGACTCACTATTAGTATTGCTTTCTGCTAAAGAAAATCAGCAAACCATAAAGTCTATCATATCCCTTGGAGTCGGGAAATTATTCCCACTAGTCGGGTAAGTCTTGCGAGTACATTGTGTACTCAGGGTTTATTTACCCCTGTTGTAGGTGATGCTTGAGGAGTACCTTGTGTGGAGGATCCTTCTGGTGGGCTCAGACGGAAGCCTCGCCACCTTATCGCTAGATGTTATCTTTTTAAAATTCCGCTGTTTATCATTCCGCACTCTGGTATTTGGTATTGTAATAATGTACTTTTTAAGAAACTAATGTATGAAATGGACTTGTATTGTAACTCGTTCTCATTATTAGATCCTTGGGAAAAATGTGGATCTTTCGGGTTCTTCCTCGGGGTGTGCCCGACAGACACCGCTCGTTGTAGTTGCTTTCGGGGTGCTTAGTGTTTGGTGGAAGACGAGCGCCTCTATAAGTACGCTATTTCGGGCGGTTCTGGCACAGTCCTAGCCTAGAACCTTGGGTAGACTATACGACTACGAACATTTGTTGGTCGACTACCCTTGGGAGCATATCTATCTGCAAGAGGAAGCTTGCTGGCTGGTATGAAGGATGAGCTACTCGCACATCTTGCCACCCAACCGACTCCATCTGTACACATTCGGGTCCAGGTACGACCCTTCATGGACAGACGCTGATAGGCACCCTAGAAGAACTGACATGGGACTGCTGGATGTGCCACCCTGCCAGCCGTCACAAGACTTCTTCTAGTTGCATATCTAGACTACTCTACTATGCACAACTACGGGTTTAGCCTACCTCTAAACCCTCTCACAAGAATTTTTCTAGTCACTACAACTTTTTGATATACCAAGTACTCCTAGGGGCTGGTCTACTTCGTTCACCACCATATTTGCAAGCTTCCAACTCTAAGACACTTTGCTTCTTATACAACTGAGGTTCAAGTGCTTGCCAAGAGGGTTTTTATAGGCGTTTTGGTGTTGTCTATAGACCAGGTTCACGCGGAATACACGGACAAGCTACTAACTACTACATAGGTTCACGTGTTACACTATAAGGGTACAGTGCCTCCCACTACACCTTTTCAGTGTACAGATAGCCTTTTCCAGCACATGTGAAGTCATAGTACACCCGATAGCACATTTGATGGTATATTCCCATGAATATCCTGAGTATCTTTGAACCAACTGTACTAAAAACTTTGCATGTGACTTTGACATGTCCTACCTGCTTCTGTACAAGCACACAGGGCAATAATTTTGGATGACACTCTCGTCCTAGAGTATATTCTTTTTAGATCCTTGTCTCAAGGACACGTGGGTGGTATCGTTGTGATTTCCAGGCCCCTTGTGTGCATAGTGAAGCGTGCTAGAAATGGATGGTCAAAAGGTAGATATCTTGTACGTGCACTGACCACTTGGAAAAACTGTATGTAGTAGAGAGACGCCTCTTTTAACTGGGGCATGAACTTGTCTATCCAGGTCTGAGGAATCTGAGCTTCCATGGTCGTTCCCTGTAAGCTTGGAAGTGATTTAAGAAAGGCAGTAGATAAGTGTGATTACAGAACCGAACAAATGTAGAAATAGAGTACCTGCTCATCAATGAGAATAAAATCTACTCTGACCACTCTAGGTGGCTGTTCTTTGTTCTTGCATTCAGAAAACCTGACAGCTCTGACTCGTACAGTCCATTGATGCGAGTGAGGTGTGATTTCGAGGTGTATGCTCCATCCTACACTCATGACAAAACAAAATTAGACACGAAGACATTTCAGGTTTATGAGGGCGTAAATACTAAAATGTGAACACAAATCAAGGCAAACAGAGCTCTGTAGCATAGCAGAGCACATCAGAGGTCATTAAGGACACCAAAAAGCAAACAATATCACATATGGTTCGATTGCTGGCCAAAGCATAGAGGTAGCGTATATAGCACCAAAATGTAGATTCATTGCTGGTGTACAAGATAGAACTATTTTTTTTTACAACTTGCAGAGCATGGACAAAACGCTAAACATATTGCATGATCTCTTCATAGACAATATTTTTGGTGATATTGGTCGAATCACCGTCATCATCCTCAATCAGCATTTTGAGTCCCCGTCTTGAGCTAACTCTTGAAACAGCGACATATAACTGGCCATGGCTGAACACTCGTTCTCTGAGGTACACCCCAATCTAACGCAGTGTCTGTCCCTGGCACTTATTTATGGTCATTGCATAGCAAACTCTTACTGGAAACTGTCTTCGCTGTAGCACAAAAGGCCACCTAGCACTTTTTCCATTGAGCACAATGCGAGGAATGCATACTGATTCTCCAATATGGTTTCCAGTCATAACCTGTCCCTCAAGAAAGCAGTCTCCAAGCCTCTGAATAAGAATCCGTGTGCCATTGCAGAGCCCAATTGACTGATTGATGTTGCGGAGAAGGACAACCAAAACACCTATTTTTAAGGTAAGCCTATGCTGAGGAAAATTATTAATGGTGATGGAATTCAAGAACTCCAGCGGATAGAGCAAACTTAAGTCTGAAGGCTGCTCTGTTGAGTTGGCAATCGTATCGAAGCTCAGATATTCCCTTGTGCATCCAGGTACCTTAGCGATCATAAAGTCATTTATCTCATCCACAATTACATTAACTGGACATACTATGCATCTTTCAGCAAGGTACGGAATGGATGCATAGAGGAGGTGAAAATCAGTATATATGGCACCAGCAATAGCAGGTATCTTAGGTCCTGTGGGTGAAAGAATGAACTCATGAGGTATCCTTACCCAAGGCCTTTCTAAGTGACCATTTGTAGCATCAGCACTGGCAGAATCCTCTCCAATACTTAGTATCCATGTAGCAAACTCATGTAACTGAGTTCGTTCATGAGACAGTGAAGGATCACATAATCTCATGTTTGTGGACAACCGCATCACCTTTATGTGCCTCCAAAGGTATGAACCTAATAAGGAAGCCTTAATTATCTCGGCACGGCCAGCACCTTCCACGATTGGCAGGACCTGCCTGAAGTCACCGCCAAAGATCATTGGCTTGCCACCAAATGGCGAGGATGCAACCTGAGGATTTTCAACACCTAAAATATCTCGGAAAGATCGATCAAGAGCTTCAAAACAGTGTCGATGGCTCATTGGAGCCTCATCCCAAATAACCAGTGAGGTTCTTAAGATGAGACCAGCTAACATGGTGCCTCTTGGTATCCCACAGATGCTATTTTCATGAATATCCAATGGTATTTTGAATCTTGAGTGAGTTGTATGACCGCCAGGAAGAAGTAAGGACGCAACCCCACAGGAAGCAACTGCCAAGACTACATGATCCTGGGCTCTTAGTGTTGCTAATATTGCATTCCATAAGAATGTCTTGCTGGTGCCTCCATGTCCAGATACAAAGTATAGAAATGATTGCTTTGTGTACACAGACTGGATAACAGAATCATAGATAGCTCTCTGATCAGCATTCAAAAGGGCTGACATCTCAGCAGACTACTTCAGCAATGCAGTTCTATCATAAGACAACTCTTCTAGAATCAGTCTATTTGTGCCACAATCTCCAAGAGGCAAGATAGGAGTTGGCAGATTTTAGGATGCTATCGACAGGCCATTATTTGAAAACATATGATCTAGCTCCTTTATGAGTGCAGATTGCAAGGCAACATCAGAAATGGCATGAGAAGAAGAACCCATAGCAAGGCGAATATGATAAACGATGTCATTATCCATGTATCTCCAGTATGTATCATAAAGTGCTCTAACATTACCAATGTCACAATACAGTAACACTGTCATGAACAGGTGTCGGAGCTGGTAAGCAGTGGCCCAAGTAACAACATCATCAAATAAGCATGACCATCCTGTATCATCACCGATTAAACCCCTAGCCTGGCATGCTTCACGAAATGTTGCATACAAAGTTCCCTCATATGTTCTGACATCCTCATAGCTTCTTGCACCATGGACCACCATAAGAAGCATTCGTAGATAAAAGGTTTCACCAGTGCCTGGATGCACATACCTCAGTCTTCCCAGCTTGAACCCTCTTCTCCTGCTATTCCACACCTTATGATCTGCATCCCATGTATATCTTGATGGAAACTCACAGTAAGTCAAATCATGACCAGCAGCAGACAATGTATTGGCTGTAAACCACTCAGTCAGAGGAGTCTTTTCTGCATCTGGATCATCAACAACCTCTTGTAGGTCAGCGTTCTCTGGCAAAGTCACAAAATTCATTCCTGGAAGATGCACGAAGAGTCGCTCAACAGGAAGAAACTTGCCATGTATCTCAAAACCAAACAATCTCCAGTTAGCTTCACAACATGAAAGATATCTTGATCTTATATATTCAGTAATCTCATCAACACCATCTTCATTTGTCGGCTGAGTAGCTGCTGCTGATTGAGCAGTAGGCTGCTGAGAAGGATCACCTCGTTTCTTGAACGAAACTTTTGCACAGTCAAATCCTTTGTTGACATACTTGAATAGATACTTGATAAGGTATGTTTTGTCACAGGCCTCAACATTGATATGCGCCTGGTATTTCTTGAGCACATCTAGGTTGTGAGGCACCACCCATCGTTTATCTAGCTGCACATTGTTCTTCCAAGCAACAATTCCATCATTTCTTCTCCTGTATAGCGGGTATCCATCTGGGTCAAAAGATGTCTCAGACCGAAAAGGTTTTGGATATTTCTTTGAGCACTTTCCATCCTTCATACACTGACAACGTGTATTTGCCTCCCCACATGGACCATGTAGCATGAACTCCTGAACCAAAGAAAAGCCTAACGGATCCAGATTAGGATCTGGAAGCTCAGCTGAGATATACTTATCAACCTCCTCAACAGAGGGCTCTCGTCCCGTATCGGACTGCCACACCAGAATATGAGAATGTGGTAGGCCACGCTTTTGGAATTCATTTGTGTGAGCAACTGCAAAATGAAGCACATAACAATGGATTGATTAAAGCACTTGATACAACCAACATAACAGAACGACACAAAGAAGGTATGGTGGCATGGTAAACTGAATTACCTGCCAAAATAGGGCCAAATACACGTCCTTCCTTGATATCATCTAGGTACTCATCAAGCTTCATATGGAACACCCGCACAACCATATCAGACCTATCAGTAGGTCTCTACCCTGGCTCAAATCGTAGTGCGTCTACAATTTCAGGCCATTTTGAATTGCATGTAAAGGTAGTGAATTTATCAGGAGGACCATAGACACGACAAATAGCCATACAGTCATGGAAATTTTGCTGCATATACCGTTTGCTTCCTATATGAGAAGCAGGTAGCATCTTTTTGATACCAACATCCTTTCCAGTAGATGCTCCCTTACCTATGGCATCAGATATGCCCTGATAGGTTTCACAGCGCAACAGGTCTTGGTTGAAAAGAAAAAAACTCAACCTGTTGGCCTCAACACAAGAATAGCTATTAACCTGAAACTGCTGTGACAATCTGCCTGAGCAAAGTATAGGATTTGGCTCTCCCTTGCGATAATGCATATAATATGCATAGAACTCAAGCATGGACACCGTATCTCTGCCAACTATGGCCTTGTCAGTCTCTTTAAGCTTAATTCCAGTATGGTACCCAGCATCACCATATGGAAAAAGCAATGGATACTGGAGCGACATCAGCGCTGGATGGATAGGCGAGACATGCTGAAACTCACTTGTATGAGCCCAAACAACAATATCAAAAGAAGAAACATCTGGGGATAGACCACCAATAAGAAGCGCAACCAACTCATGTGTTGTCGGCACAGAAAATCTGTCGCCATGACTGTCCACAGTACCAATCAGTCTAATGGCAACCTCAAGAGAGGAGGGAGAAAGTAATCTATCACGTGCCATTCTAAACTTGGAGACCAGAGGATTGGTACGATTCAACATTTGAACCAAAGAAGTAACAATTTGTGGATCTGGCCTGCCATCCCCATCATCCGAAAATATATTAATTCTATTTTGGACCTCATTAAAAGTGTCATGTATATATAGCTGAGCATACTCAGGACGGTGCCCCTCTAGTGGAATAAGAGATCCAATCCGGTGGTGGATAACGCCATTGATACGAAACACATACAGACCATCACCAGTATTAACTGATCTATCAACATGGACACCAAGCGAGGTGAAAGCGAACAACGAGTTGTATTGCCTGATAAGTCGCATAAAGGTATTGCAACGCGCACCACCAGTGAAGGACACCAACTGTTGCAAGGGAGGTGGGAATGGCCTATGCTTAGGCAAGGAGACCCTACCGCCACGACAACAATTTTTGTACACAAGTTGAGTGCGGCTGCTAAGGCCCTGAACCCTTTCATGATACCAAAAAATTGCAGAGCAATGCTCACAAGCATAATCAGGACCACCATAATAAGAACGGCCAGGATACCTGGCTGAACACAAGACAAAGAGGAAACTGTGATGACCTATGCTAACGTGGACCAACAAAGGCATGAGGAAGAATACATCAAAATGTGGTAATAAGAATCGGTAAACACATACCTTTAAGCATATCTATATATTCTTTAGGGAAAGCTAAAACAGGCTGAGTGAAAGGCGCACGACAAATTCAATCTACACAAAACACAGCAGTCACACACACCCAAAATACAATAACAACATGTATGGACAAAAACCAGAGCAAACACAACTAACCCCTCCGAGCAGCAGCCTTAACTCTGTTACGCTGCAAACGCGTAGCACGATTATCACTGGACTCAATACGCGGTACCAATGGACAAAAGTGGTCCCCTACACCGTAGAAAAGAATAGGATGATACTAAAAAAATATAAACCAAGCATAAATCGAAGGAGAAGAACATGGCTGGTAAAAGGCAAAGAGCACTAACGTAACACAACTTTCCATGCAGGAACTCCTGGGGAAGCAGCACCTGCGATAGAGAGGTTCCAGACACTAAGATGCGTGTTCGGTCGGCTTAAAAGCCAATTGTTCCGACACTCACTAACTAAGAAACCCAAATGGCTCTCATCACCGAATAATTTTTCAGTCCTGCCGAACAGGCCTTAAGTAAGAAACCCAAATGGCATACCGAATTTTAGAACCTAAGCATCTCTACCTCGCTGAAAGCGTAATGAACCGAGAAACAACACCGGCAATGAGTTCTGCGTAGGCCAACCGACAGTAATAGAGAAAAACAGCAGGCGCTGCCATAAGGAAAAGGAGTACCCATGAGGCGTCCAAACTCCACCGCAGCACGAACAACGCTAGTGGCCCGGCAACGACGCGCATGCAACGCGTGAAACCGTACAGCACCAGAAGGCGCAAGGGCAGGCACAGCGGAAGGCTGAGCCGTAGGCTCAGCTGGAGCACGCCGACCTCTGCCTCTTGTAGATGCTCTTCTAGATGGCATCTAACAGAATGGCAGCACGAGAACAGAAAGAACTAAGAAGTAACAATAGTAAAATGACATGACCCCTCTGCATAGCCAATCAGTGGCGGAGCCAGGAATTATCCTTAGGGGGGGCCGGCCAAAAGAGCCGACATGTAAAAACTAAGTGCAATTCAACTCGTTAGGTTCCTTGTGATGACTGTCGAAATTAATTCATTGACTTGAACGGGTGCTCGCAATTTCTTATATGTATCATAGGATCTAAGGCGCTATTTTTTCAGTGGTAAGTGACGTGTCCGTTAACAGCAAGACGTCTAGGGTGACTTTGTAAATCTTAAGTATCGACTCAGTCTTTTTTATTGCGATAATTTTCTTATCTAGTTGTGTTTTGTATGGTTATATTATCTAGAATATATTAATAGGTATATATAACAATAATTTTATATAATCTTCCTCTTAATATAAATAAAAAATATTAAGTTATACTACTAATTTTTTTTGTCATGAAATATCAGGGGGCCATGGCCCTGCCAATCCGCCACTGTAGCCAATGACTATGGCAATGTGGCTTAACAGAACGGCAACACGAAAACAAAAAGGAAGAAGAAGCAACAACAACAAAGCAACATGACTACCTTGCACAAGCAATGACTATAGCAATGCAGGCAGGCATCAAATCATATAAATTAAGCAAAACGATCAACCAAAAAAAGGGGAGAACACGGCCATGCCTAAAGAAACAAATGGGACCACTGCATGAAGACCAAACACAGAGTAAAGCAGTTAGAAAGGGGCCGCTACATACAGCTACAATCAACGATGAAACACAAAGGGCAACTAACTGAACCGGTTGACAGGAAAGGACCCATACATACATACATAGCGATACTCGCTGGCGCAGACCTAAAAACAGATACTGCCGAAAGGAAAAAGCCTGAACATGACAGAGCACGGTGTTTGACGAGATTTTGTACAAAATTTCACTCTAGTATGCATGTACATCTATACGTGCTACTGAAAATAATAGTAAAAGGAAAAAAACATGAATCAAGTTGCATTGGGCCGTGATGAGCTAATGCATAGTGTGCATGTTTATTTACATGTGGTGGAAAAGAAAGAAGCTGACACGTTACTATGCTGTGCATGCATGCATACGTGTTGACATGCAATAGAAAAAGTTAGCATGTATACATCCATGTGTGGTATACACTTCTCAAATACGGCGGAGCTCAAACGCCTTTAATTAGCAAGCGATCAGAGTACACCAGGCAGCCATACAGCACATGGCGTCTGTGTGCTGGGGGGTCGAATTCAGATCCTATGCGTATTATACGGTGTATAGGTGAAGCCGTGTACGGAGTACGATCTTGTACCTCAATCACAGTCCGGCCCGGTGAATTTTTGGGCCGGCGGATGGGAAGTCCAAACCAGAATCCTTCTAGAAGCGTTATCACGAGGGATAATTGTGGCACGTGATGCTTCACCCGGCGTACGAAGGAAGGAGCGGCTCCGGGTTTGTCGCGCTCGCCAACAGATTTTAGGCGGCGCGTGCGTGAGGCCAGGAGTTCCGCTGCTACCCTAGCTGCTGCCTATATAAAGGACCCTCAGGTCATCACGGAGAAGATTAATCACGCCCGGCCGATTGGGCAGGCAGCCACGCATCCATTCAGAGGCGCGGATCCATTCAGAGGCTCGGAGCGGATCGACGACAGCGGCCAAGGCAGCCGCCGGCAGCCAGTCTACCAGCGCCATCCAGATGACATGACCGCCGCCGGCGAACGACACCGGTCTACCAGCGCCATCCAGATCATCACCAGAGGCAGCCGGTCTACCAGCGCCATCCAGATGACAAGCACGAGTAGACGGGCTCGCCGGCCTGGACCGGCGCCATCAACGCGAGATGAGTCCAGAGCGCATCTACGATCGGCAGCGGCATTCCCTCTACGCCCACGTTCATCTACGTCAGCTAACCGCGTCGCCGGAGGAGATCAACGTTGTCTAGACGACCCTGCTCAGGCCGGAGGCCGGTCGCTGTGCATCGGCTTCGTTACGTCCAAGCGAACAGGCGATAGACTTTCATCCAGTTATGCGCTCAATCGGAGAAGAAGGAGGCGTCCTTGAGACGGCTCCACGTGAGGATCGAGAGCGCTGCCGTTTTGCACCCCATGTCGGTCTGTGTCCACTGCACGCGTGGCGACATCTGCTCTAGTGCTTGTTCATCGACGCCGTGAGCGGCCCGCAGCCGCACTCTCCTGCTGCACTGTCGTTGAAGGGTCGTCGGCCGGCAGCAGCATGCAGCCGCACTCCTGCTGCACTGTCGCTGAAGGCTCGTCGGCCGGTAGCAGCGTTTGAACACATATATGAGTAGAGGCGCGCTTGTATATAGGTGCATGCATGCAGGACAACAAGGGCGTCGGCGAGCCAAGCCGATTTCCAGCCGTGGTACGTAGGCTCCTTCATCGCTGCGCCAAACAGTCCAGACGCTGTCGACAACGGCTCCAACGCCGTCGATGACGGCTCCACACTTGCACCAACGCCGCCTCCGCACCACGGAGGCGAGCCCGGACGACACCATCAACGACGGCTCCGCTCTTACACCATAACGACGCTGCCGCACCCGAGAGGTGAGGTCGGACGGCTCAGCGCGCACAACAAGCAGCGGTTGATCGACGAACGCCCGTGCCATCTACCTGTCACCGCGACGCGGGGCTACTCCGCGCCGTGCCCGTCGAGATCAACGGCGAGGTGCTACGCCCACATGCGTGCTTACATGCAAACTAACAAGCAGGAGGGTACCAACTACCATCTCGGCCAAGCTGCATATATACATGTATATACGTGTACGTGCATGCGCTTGAATTACCTCTATTAAGGAATGTGTGCCTTGCATAAGAAAACTACTACAAGCAAAGCAAACCATAGGGAGCTCGGCTGCCGTTCGAGCCCTGGATCAAATTTGTATAATTTTATTATCTTTTGTGTATCAGGCCGATGAGGCGAAGTTGATAGTCTAGCTGCGCTACACCGACTCATAGGCTGGCGAGGCCTTCTTCAACAACCCCACTGTGATCGAGTTCTACAGCGTACCACGACGATGCTACCGAAGAAGTCCGAAGCGATCCAAGCTACACCAACCATGCAAGTGCGACTACGATGACACCACGTGCCGTTCGACACCGATGAGGCGAACGACGCAGGCGGGCATGGCTGATATTCCAGCCATGTTGTACCGGCTCATGGACCGACGAGGCCCTTACGCCAACGCCACCTACATCTACACCAACACCATGCATGGAGACGTGAAGCGAGGATTCAAGACGACAACCACAGCAGCAAAATCGGAGGTACTCCGTGAGCTAGCTCATGGGGGTAATTAACTGGGAGCCTTCCGAGGCCCCAGGACCCATGAAGACCACTATCGCCCATGTTAGATCGCCGCCGGTCGGCTATGTAGCGCGCATTACGAATTTGTATTTATTAAACTACTGATGGCTAATAAAATACATGTTGCTGTCTTTTTATTTTGTGTACTTAGTACACGGGCACGCCCGCACTTTTCCCACATGAGAAGCCGCTTGAGGCGGATTTTCTGGTGTCCAAACACACGAGACATAGGAATGAGGCCAATCAACAGCGCCGAGCACAGGAAAGCAAGATTACGAAAGCATAGGCGCACTGACATGAACAAAACACAGCAGAAACAGGCAGGAGGCGGTGTGTACCTGACGGCTGGGCGAGCCCCGGCCGCATCGGGCGGGCGGAAGCAGAGCACGCACAGCCCAAACCTACGTATAAAGGATCCAAAAATCAGCCGATCGGCCGAGCGCGTCATATGGAATAGAAGAAGGGAGCCGAGATCCAGAAGGCCGCCGGCGTAGGCGAGCGAGAAGAAGAGGAAGGAGGACGGGCTCGCGTCCATGGACGCGACGGAGGCACAGACCTACGCAGCAAGGTCCACGGTCGACGGCAATGGCGTCGGCGTGGCACCAGTAGGCGGTCCCGTCGAAGCAGGAGAAGAGGAGCGAGGAAAGGAGGCGGAGGCACTTGAGGCGCAGGTGGACGGATGCGGCGAGGCCGGCACGAGCGCGAGCGCCGAGGCAGCAGCTCTCCACGCGCCTCCCAGGCAGTGCGACGACGGCTCCGAGACTGGATACTAAGACTGGGCCAGAGCAGACCTGGGCCCATGAATCATGAGAGAGGGAAAACAAACGTGCACACGCACGAGCTTGAGGCGCCGCGCGGGTGGTGGGCCTGAGGGGCGTGGCTGTTGGGATGACCACGAGGAAGAGAGCCCCGGAGGCAGCTGCGAGGAGAGGAGGTGGGCCGGCGACATGGAATACGTGGAGGATACAGGCTGGAGGACCGTACGTACACAGCGGAGGATGGCTACAGCCGTCTGCGCCGGTAACCCAGGACCGGAAGACCGGGAACGTGAACGCGGCGTGGCCACGCGGCGGGCGGGGACTGGACAGCCGTACAGGAAACAATAATTAGAGCGCTAAGAATGCGCCGATTCTAGGAGGCATATGGAGTTTAATATTTGTTTGGTGTGGACAAGATGAACATTCACTACCGGACTCCTTGAGTTTGTCGAGTGTCCGAAGCACTCGGTAAAAGACATAAAACACTCGGTAAATGGTTCGCCGAACAGCACTCGCTAAAAACAGTGACGGCAAAGCCAACTTTGCCGAGTGTCTTTTATCGGACACTCGGCAAAGCCTTTGCCGAGCCGACACTCGGCAAAGTTGAAACCGAAAAAAACCCGAAAAAATAGGAATTTTTACCAAAAAAAAAATGAAATTTTTTTTATCGATGGAGGCCCCCACCGGCTAGCGCCCACCCATCTACGACATTTTTCGCGTGAATGAAGGCCCCCGCGTGAATGAAGGCTACGTGGCCGACGCGATTCGAACCTGAGACCTCCCGCTGTGCACGTACCTCCTCTACCACTACACCACACTCTCGCTTGTGTCTCGATTCCGTTTTAGTTCCCAATATATTATACTAAACCGAGTGTAAATTGCATGTTTGAGGCCCTAAACGAATTCAAATAAAAAAGTTGTAAACTACAAAGTTTCATAACTTTTCGAGATCTACACTTTTAGTTTAGGAAGTTTTTTCATCCGAGGTCGTTTACAAGATTTGAATTTTAAAATTTTGAAATTCAAACACAGTTTTGCATGACAAGATGTTTTCAAATCAAAAAGTTGTCAACTACAATGTTTCATAACTTTTCGAGATCTACAGAGTTTATTTTGGTTGTTTTTTCATCCGAGGTCGTTTGAAAAGTTTGAATTTTAAAATTTTGAAATTCAAACGCAGTTTTGCATGACAAGATGTTTTCAAATCAAAAAGTTGCCAATTACAAAGTTTCTTAACTTTTCGAGATCTACAAAGTTTATTTTAGTTGTTTGGTCATCTGTTCATCCAACATGGTCGTTCTAACATTGTTCATAAATCTTATATCTCTCTCTTGTAGTTTCATAAACTACAAGAGAGATATGTTAGATTTGTGAACAAATTTATTTTCACTTTGTCGTATGAAGAAAAGACCAAAACAAACATTGTACATCTTGATGAGTTATACAACTTTGTAGTTGAAAACTTTTTCATTTGAATTAATTTACTGCTTCAAAATGTGCTTTGAAATTTTCTTTGCCGAGTGTAAAAAAAACACTCGGCAAAGAAGCTATTTGCCGAGTGTCAAAAAAAACACTCGGCAAAGAGCCTCTTTGCCAAGTGTCAAAAAAAACACTCGGCAAAGGCGTCTTTGCCGAGTGCCCGAAAAACAACACTCGGTAAACCACCTGGCACTCGGCAAAGAGCCGGTCTCCGGTAGTGATTTATCTTTTGTTACTTCTCTTTTCAGATGTATTCTGCTTTAGCTCTCTATGTTTTTGTACAAAACGGCTTGAAACTTTTATATCAAACATATGGAACAGGTTGAAGTCATATTCTTGAACTTATCAGCCGGTATAATGTTTTTCTCTCACAGCAAGTCAGCTTCAGCCAGCTTATCAGCCGTAGAAACCATCAGCCGATCAGCTCCTTATCAGCCGTAGAAACCATCAGTCTAGTCTATTCACGCCTCTCCTATTTTATTTCCTGGGTCTACCTCAATTGAATTACCACCATTCAGGGGTGAATCTAGCTGAGAACATCATGGGTCAACTTCATTGCGTGACATAGATTTTCTCAAGTTACAGTGGTGTTTTACTAAAGGATTACAAGTTTGGTTGAGGTCGGCAGACCCTGACAAATACTCCCATAGATCCGCCCGTGCCACTATTTTCTTTAATGTAACTTTCACTACTTCATAGGCATCTAAAGACAAGAAAGTGTAAAGAGTAGCCGGCCACCCAGCGTGCCACGTACGTGCGCTTTTGCTGTGGCGTTCGATCGTCACAGGTCGGATCGGACGAACCGCGGTCATTTTTCAAAAAAAACCCTTCTTTTTTCCGGAAATCAACCCGCGCTCCAGAGTCCCTCTCAGGATATTTTGCAAAAAACACCTCAGATTATTTTGAAATCAACCCGCGGTCCAGAACGGATGGCCTCCGGGTTTTTTTTTCAAAAAAACCCTTATCTTTGTTGAAAATCCGCCCGCGCTCCACAAACCCTCTCATCATTTTTTGCGAAAACCTCCTCGGATTTTTCTCAAATCAACACACAGGCCAACTTTGATTATATCTTTTTTTCCAAAAAAAAAATGTGTGGCCAGGTGGCCCTGTGCAAGCGCGTAAATGCCGCCTTTAAAGGACTAGTGGTACAAAATATAGGGATGAGGGAGCTCCATTAGAAAAGTTCCAGCACATGCTTAACATTAAAACTTGGCATATGGGCCAAAGCCTCACACGAGAAAAAAAAACAAGTGGCTAAAATAGTTGATAATCATGCTTTATTAGTTAGAGAATCAACCACCTTGTTGGAGTCTCTTCTGATTTTGTAGTCTTCTTGCTTGAGTGATTGTCTGCAGTTCTAAGATGAGTGGCTGCAAAGACCAATGTCCATGGTGCGTGCATGGAGACCCACAAGCATAATCAGCCTGTTCGCTGGTTGGTTTCTGGGCTTAATAGCCCGACTGGTGCTGGTTTGTTGTGAGAGAAAAACACTATATCATGGCTGATAAACCCTGATTAAAACCAACAAGCGAACATGCTGAAATATCTGCAAGAGTTTGATTAGTGTCAGTAAACAAGGTTACCTCCTAAAGATTAAAGGCCACCGCAAGCTTTGTACATAAAGGAGGATTTGAGCTTCAGCCTCCAAAGGTTCCAAAGCCTTTTGAATAATTCCAATGCATGTGTTTGGATTAATTAGTGCCCTGAATGGCCATCGAGGCATCACGGAAAATTCTAGTCTCACGCATACCATGTGAATTTGATCCATGGTGGGGTGGACTTGCAAAGTTTAGAGCATGAGTTTGTGCAGGAGGATTTGTATCAGAGGCTGTCTCAATTGCCAAAAGAGTAGGCTCCATCATTAGCTTTAGCTTCGTACAAAACTTTTTGAATAGACCAATCGGTGTTATTAAATATGTTATTATTCCTAGCCTTCCATATGCACCACATAATGGAAAAGATCAAATTTGCAGTAGCTTAAGAAGGTCCTTGTTGGCCCTGTTCGCTTGAGCTACTTTCCAGCCATGAAACAGTATTTTTCTCTCGCAACATTTCGACATAAGCATTAGCATAAACCAAATTTCAGCATAAGCGAATAGACTAGTTGTAGAATATCGATAATATGAGAGTGAAGCCCATTGCTCGAACGAGGGCAAGGCGCTAGTTTGGAGACAGAAGGGAAAGCGAACCAAACCACCACGCAAAGCTACAATTGAAAAAACAAGTAAATATCATCTTCTAGATTAGATTAGAACAGAGGGAGCAAGAACTCTCAACACCATATTCCATGAACCTTACAAGTAGTTCTTGTAGCCAACTCAGAAGATTCCATGCAAATATTTTGACGTGGGGCTGGATAATCTTGTCTACCCATATCTGTCAAAGAATATGAATAACCGGCATATGCATATTAGAAAGGGGACTGCTATGCATAGCAGTGTTCGGCTGGCATTAAAATGGTACTGTAGCATCTGAAAAGTACTGTAGCAGCTAGAGAATAGTGAGAGAAAAACGCTGTTTCGACCGGAAAAAAGGAAAGTCCAGCCAGCCAAAAGTGGCCAGCCGAACACACCCTTGCAAGGATCTATAAGCATTTTTAGAAGAACATGTGTCATGGTGTCACGACACATGTTCTTCGGACGGCCCCACAACAGGTGTCATGGTGGCCGCACCCTCGGCGGACGACTTCGTACACAAATCCATCGTCACGTTCACGACGGCATGTGGCAAAAGCGAAACTGACGTCTGACCAAACCTCCCCCTCCTCTGCTTGCAAGGGAAGACAAGAGAGCCTGCTGCTGAAACAAGTCGGCTCGCCGAGGCGGCGGCGCGGGCCCCGTGCCCGCCCCCCTGTCCGTCCGCTCGTTTGCCCGTCACGCTGAACATCTGAGCCCCACTAGAGGCGAAACAGCCCCGCTCCTTCCGCCGCTGCGGCCTTGCGGGTTCCGTGCACACCACCAGCGCGAGAAACCCCGCGGCCACTCCGCGTCCGTCCGATCCCCATCGACGAACCCACCACCCCCCGCAGGCCGCACCGCGCCGGTCCCGCACGGCATGCTACGCACACCCCCCTCCCGGCTGCCGCACCAGCAGCTGCTGCACGCACAACACACAATCGTCGCACGCGCCCACCGGTTCGCTCGCGCTCCGCTCTAACCCCCTGACGGTGGTGGCCGGTTATGCCCGAGCGGTGGTGGATGGACGTGCGCCGGCTCGGAGGCCGCATCGCGGCGGCGCTGAGGGCGCTCGCCGCGGGGGCCCGCTGCCCATCCCGGCGTGGATCGCCAACGTCCTGGTGATGATCTCGCTCGTGCTCTCCTCCTGCAACCTGCTCCTCCTCTGCAGCGACAGGGACCGCCGGCTCCTGCTCCCGCTCGGCGGCCGTGAGTTCGTCACCGTGGTCTGCCAGCTGGCATCCATCGTGTACCTCTTCAGCCTTTGCGGCACTGGCATCCCATCTGCGAACACCGAGACCCCCGCCAGCCGCGACCAGGGCGGCTCCCCCAACCAAACGCGCGCCGCCGCCGACGCGCCGGAGGCATTGCATGACGGGGTGGAGGACGGGGACGAGGAGATCGTCGCCGCTGTGGTGTCCGGGGCGCTGCCGTCGCACCACCTCGAGTCGCGCCTCGGATACTGCCACCGCGCGGCCAGGCTGCGGCGGGAGGCGCTGCGGCGGATGACGGGGCGGGGCGTCGAGGGGCTCCCACTCGACGGGATGGACTACCAGGCCATCCTGGGGCAATGCTGCGAGATGCCCATCGGGTACGTGCAGGTGCCGGTCGGGGTCGCCGGCCCGCTGCTCCTGGATGGGGTACAGTACCATGTTCCCATGGCTACCACCGAGGGATGTCTCGTGGCCAGCGTCAACCGCGGCTGCAGAGCCATCGCTGCGTCCGGGGGCGCCGTCAGCTCGCTGTACCGGGATGCAATGTCTCGTGCGCCTGTCGTCAAGTTGCCATCGATCAAGAGGGCAGCGGAGCTCAAGGAGTTTGTCGAGGCACTTACCATTTTTGAGAGACTCGGAATATTTACATATTTACCATCATGACGATGTGAGTGGTATAAAAAATATCATGTCAATGACTCATGTGTCAGTGACACTCATGTGTCAGTGACACAGTGTAAGATGTCATCCATAATAGTGGTAAATATGTAAATGCTCCGAGAGACTCTGGCTGCTGTCTTCAATAGGTAGACATCCTTTTCCATTTGTCTACCTGAAGATTTGCAGGCTTACTTAAAATGGGACATGAATCTGCTTAACTAATAACTACTTTAGTGCGGGGTGACATTGATAGGAGTAGTTAAAAATACATTAATTCCTTTGGTGCATCTTTAAGTTCCCCGTGTGCTGTTTGACTATTGTCATGATGTTGACGGCTAGAACGACATGGTATTAATATTCTAAGGTCAGGTGATTGCCCACAAAAGCAAGTGTCCTTTTCTTATTTGGTTGATGATGATAGGAGGGACTCCGCAGCTTATTAGCTTATTCCAACCTTCAACATACACTAGCTGAGGCAACAGCAATTACCTCCTATTTTAGTATCAGTGGCATTATCTACTTATGTTTCCTTATTTTCCGGGATTCGTTATCGACCGTTCGCGAATGATGCCAGTTTATACTTTCAGAAATGTCATCCTTGAATTGTCGTGTTGCATTTATCCAACCACAGGATATTGACAAATGATACCAATTATACTTTCTGAAGTGTTGCCCTTGAATTGTCCTGTTGTGTTTGTTGAAACCGCAGGGAATGTTAACAAAAACTTTTTGTCGGTTGGGCCCAATTATACTTTCTGAAGTGTTGCCCTTGAATTGTCCTGTTGTGTTTGTTGAAACCGCAGGGAATGTTAACGGTTTGTCGGTTGGGAAGCTTACTCATGGCATGTGGGCTTACCGTCATATGATTTCCGTACTTCCTAGTAACTGTCAGCATATGTTCTTAGAAAGAAGGACAGTTGATCCTGGCAACTGCTTTCGTTACTTCCTAAACCTAAATTAATGCCAGTTTCTGCAAGTTACAGAAGCTTTAAACATTTGTTCTATTGCGCTGTTCGGAAGCTCTGGTCACTTGCTCTTTCATCTCACTAGAAGCTTTTGATTCTGTTGTTTTCTAGGCTTGATAAGCTTTAGGTTATTTTTGTTTCACACTAGTCCATTATCTAGGGCCTGATTATGTTGTGGTTCTCTGTTGTAAAATTGAGAAAATATGGAGTCTATTTTCTCAAGTTTGTTTTTCAAAATCATGGTCACGTGCACACCCTATCGACATTTTCTTCATTACTACTGGTTGCATGTTAAGCATTCATGGGTAATCTGGCATTTCTATTAGCATTTAGTAATTAGCTTCTTAGGAATGTTGTGTTCTAGCATTTAAATCACTGCACATTTAATTAAGAACGTATCTCATTCTTTTTAATGTTCTTCCTCGCTTTGCTTTATGCCTAATACGTTATTTCACTGCTATGAAACTTTTATCAATCCATTACGATTTCCTCCGCTTCTCTATGTTGACCGTTTTCCTTCAGTTTTTCAAATCTAGTCATGTGGCACCTTTTTTTCACTCTTTCAAAGTACTATATACTGAAACTATTTAATGCTGGTTTGCACCTTTTGAGTATAAGATATACTGAAACGATTTCCTCCGCTTCTCTGATTGTTCGGCTGGCTGGCTGACTCTGTCACTCACGGAATTACTGTTCACGTCCTGATCAAAACAGTATTTTCTCCCACAACAATCAGCTAAAACAGTATTTTTCAGTCCTGCCAAACAGACCCAAGGTCACATGCATTTTTATCATTCAAGCTGTGCATTTGAGACTTGTTACAATATCATTTGTGGCCGTAGCGATTGGCAGACAACCTGTTTGGATAACGCGGTTGTTCCTATATAGCATTTGCTGATTTGGTACTTCCTTTAGAAGACTAGTTTTACTATGAAACTTAGCTGCTGTTATTTCTCTGTTAGTAGTATTGCATATCTCATCAAACTAATTTTCATTCTGGACTTCCAGTTAGACATGTATCATATGCATGCTTGTATGAGGGACACATTTCTTGGTTAGTTTTTTTCAGAAAGAAACAGGAGACGATTAGTTTCTTCTTTAATTGTGCACACTTGTTTTGTATCTTTGTAATTTTATGTCTCAGTGATTGCTTTCTTAATAAAATCAATATAATTCATAGAAAATGCTATCTGCTTTATCTATTAGAGGTGACATGTAATTTTTTTCATGTCTACAGGTCAAGCAGATTTGGGAAGCTGCAGGGTATTCAGTGTGCACTAGCAGGTAGGAACCTTTACATGAGGTTCACTAGTAGTACTGGAGATGCTATGGGAATGAATATGGTGTCAAAAGGTGTTGAGAATGCCTTGGGCTACCTGCAAACTGATTTCCCCGACATGGATATCATCAGCCTATCTGGTTTGGTTCTTCCCTTCCGTTCTGTTATAGCAAAGAATTGCTAGTTTTGCACTCTTTCAATAAAACTTGCATGTTATTTTATTAGACAACTGTTCGAGAAAAAAAATTATAAGACAACTAAACACAGTGTACGTTTGAACTCTTTACTTGCCAGTAATTTTACACAAGAATTGCGGAAGGAACTGTTGACTGAGGCATGGAAAATGCATACTATTAAGTCCACTTTTGACCTCTCAACTATTAGGTTAGTCTAATTTTGACCTTCAACTACAAAACCGTCTAATGTTAGTACCCTAACTATCAAAACCGTTTACTTTTAACACCTGGACGCGGGTGAGGTTGTTTTGTCTAAAGTAGAGCGGTTTTGTCCATCTCAGTGACATGTGGGGCCCATGCGTCATCGACTCAACCCCTCCCTCTCCATCCTCACGGCCACTCCCCCGACACCTCCTCTCTTGGCCTTGCGCGGGCGGGCGCTGCTCCCTCATGCGGTGGGTGTGCAGCACCCAGCGAGCACACGACGGCAGAGGGGAGCTCTTCCCGCTGGCCATGTCGTCCGCCCCGCCCAGTCGAGCTCACTGCAGTTGGGACGAGGAATCGCCATGCGAGCCCACCCTTCGGCTGCGCTTAGGGAGGAGGAATCGCTGAAAGCACGGCGAAAGCCAAAGAAGACGGCACCTCGGCGAGCTCGGCAAAGACGGCTTCATCTTCGGCAGCGCGCGACATCCATGCCGGGGAGGCCCAGCAAGGCCGGCAGGACGTCGGCCCGAGCACCTCGGCGGGCACCCCAACGAGCACGATGAGCTCCTCGGCGGGCACCCCAACGATCGGGCGAGCACCTCGGCGGGCACCCCAACGAGCACGGCAAGCTCCTCAACGGGCACCCCCAACGATCACGGCGAGCACCTTGGCGGGCACCCCAATGAGCACGGCAAGCACCTCGGCGAGCACCTCAACTAGCACGCGCAACCGCTCCTCCACGACGTGCATGCCACTCCTGCGCCCACTCTAGCCCACTAGTAGCCACCAAGAGGCCGCGGGCACCAGCGGGAGTAGCAGCGGCAACAGCGGGGCCGGGGATTGGCTCCAGCTCGGTCCATCTCGATTCCATGCCGTCCGCGCGCCGAGGTGGCGTGGTCCGCCGTCCGCTGCTGCTACGGGCACCACCACAAATTCGCCTTCGCACGTGAGCACGAGGTGGAAGAAGGGCGGGTGCGAAGCAGGAGGTGGGTCGCCGGAGACAGCACGGGGGAGGGTCGCCGGGGAGGGCGTCGGAGACAGCGCTCGTCCCGTCCCGTGTCGACGGGAGCTCAATGACGAGCCGGCACAGGAGAGTCTGCTGCTGCTGCCCGTCTGCGTCTCGCACGCGCCGTCTCGGACACGCCCTGCGTCGGGATGGTGGCTGCGATGAATGCGCCGAGAGGCACACCTCCGGCACACGCCACGGTGGTCTCGCGCGAACTCCGGCGCTGCGCCACCACCTTGCAGCTCGCCGGCGAGAAACCGCCAGCGCCCGTCCACGCGCAGCGCTGACTCCGCCAGATGCCGATGGCGCCATGGCTAGCTCCGTCACCTTCCGTCCGCGCATGCAGCTTCGTGCACGTGGCTATCGGCGACCAGCGCTGGAGCACAACGGCGTGGCGAGCAAAGCCAAAGCGACAGAGAGACTCGAGCGCGACAACGGGTACTCAAGCATGGGGTGGCGGTGCTCCACCGGCGTGAGAGATGGTGGCGCGCGCCGCGCAGCAAGTCGGCGGCGCGGAGGAGGCCAAGCGCGAGGCGGCGAAGCTCGAGGCGGCCAACTACGCGCTTGCCGCCCGGATGCTTGGCACCGAGAGCTGCCGCTTCTAGGCGTTCCATGGGCCCGACGTGTTCTGAAGAGCTTACGGCTCTGCTCCCTCGCGCGGCCTGGAGCGCGCCCGCGCGCAGTCCCACCTCCACCACGGTCGCGGCGCTTGACGGCGTCCTTGGCCTCCTCCACCACCGCCCGCGCGGGCCGGAACTCGTGCATCATCACCTCGGCGCCGCCGCCGGGCACAAGTGCGGGCGCGGCCATGACCTGCCGGCATCATCACCCCGGCGCCGCCGCCGCGCGCGAGCGCGGGAGCGGCCACGGACCTGCCGGCCTCCGCCGCGACGCTGCTGCGCGCGGGACAGCGCCGACGCGACGAGGCGGGCCATGCCTGCGTGCACGGCGTGGAGCAGCGCCAGCGCGGCCCGGAGCAGCGCCCGCGAGGGAGCCATGCAAGGGAGCAGCGCCCGCCCCTGCTGCGCGCGGAGAGAGGAGGCATCGGGGGAGTGGCCGTGAGAATGGAGAGGGAGGGGTTGAGTCGATGACGCGTGGGCCTCACATGTCACTGAGATGGACAAAACCGCTCTATGTTGGACAAAACAGCCTCACCCGCGCCCAGGTGCTAAAAGTGAACGGTTTTGCCCGTTAGGGTAGTAGCGTTAGACGGTTTGGTAGTTGAGGGTCAAAATTAAACAAACCCAATAGTTGAGGGGTCAAAAGTGGACTTAATCCTACTTTTTATTGGTTCTGTGCCAGTGTTACCCAAGGAAAGTGTGTACCAGATTGTTTGATAAGTTTTCATTTTGCTCTCCATACTCAAGAGCTCAATGTGTAGAATACAAGCTGCTCTTCTCACAATGCATGGTTTGCTACATTGCATCTGCCCCCGAGCAAACTTGTTCTGAGGCTGAGCATCTTCAGCTACCATCGCCACTTTTTCTTACTCATCATTGCAACTGTAACCTGAGAAAGGTATGTCTCTGTATCAGATTACGCTGAATCTGAAATCTTCGTGTTGCTATCTATATTGTTTTATCACTCTCAAGCTCAAGCATAAATAGAAGCTGCTTTTCTCTATCTCTATTTCTACAACTAAAACATACAGATTATCAACATCTATCCGGCAGGACCAAAACACTCATGCAATCCATATCCGGCAGGCAAATAATCACCGCATGGAGACACAGGAAGGCAAGTAAATATCATGGAATAAAACGGAAAGAAAATTATGGGAAGAGAAAGGAATTTATTAGAATATCACCACGCAATGATCATGATAGTGATCCAAATCTCATTCATCGTCTTTCGCATTGCGTGTTGACAACAAATATTTTTTTTCCTAAAAAATGAGTTATTGCCATGCCTCATGCGGGCTAGGATATTGTAAGTCCGAGTATACATATTTTGGCAAGCCAGAGCATGGATAAATTCAATTCAATGCCTACCAATAAAATTTTCAGCCTTTGAGGCAATTGATGTTTGTCGTAACTTTCAGACAACAAGCTCCAAGCTTAGCTTTTATTTCAGATTTATTACGGTAATGTGTTTCTATTATCATGGTATAATACACGTGTTTCGGGTTCATAAATTATCATGGTATAATACAAAACGTGTAATTCATGGGCGGCCCAAGAGTCTTAAAAAAAGCCGAATAAGTCCGGTCGCCGACGAAGGTCCCTCAAAAGAACAAGCCTACCGGGACTTCGGCCACCTCTCCGAGGAGCATTCACTTCGGGCACCGGCCTTCAGGAAAAAAAGGCATGTAATTCATGGGCCGGCCCCGTCAGAGCCTCTAAAACACAACGGGCCGAAGGGACAAATCCGGTCCGAGGGCAACCGGAAGGTCTACCAAAAAAACGATACAGGACCGCCTTGTGCGCTCGTCAAATTTCTTGACCCACCTCTCCGACGACATTTGTGTCTATAGTATTGTAGGCGTCATTGCGCTCCCATCTCCCCCACATACCTCTGGGCATCGAAGTAGGCGCCGTGGCCCAAACACACATACCAATTCCATCCACTCCTAAAGACCAACGCCTCCCATGTGCACTGGCATTCTATAGTGACGGGGGGGCCCCCATCAAGCCCGCTCGGCATGGGCAACAAGACTTAGTAACATCTTCTCTCCCTCTCACTGTAAAAGCCATTCCCTTCTTCTATAAAGGCGCGCCCTCCAACGAAGAGGGGCTTCCTCAAGTTTAGTTGATCGACGTTCAACACTTTTTAGTCATCGGATGGCCCATTTTCCACCACCACCACCTCGGGCGGGCTTTCGGCGACACGATTTCGCTCCCACTCATTGAACACCTTCCTTCCTTAGCAGACGCAACCTCCCATGTGCACACGGCATTATAAGCGGACTTTTCCGCCTCTCACCCGCCGGGATGTGGGTTCCACCATCCTCGAGTTGTCCCAGGCCTTTCTCTTGGGAAGCTCGACTTCCATCGGGCAGCACATTGCCGAACCAGCTATATCCGGCCACCTCCGATCACTCCACCTCCAAATATTCACTAGTTTGACTTTACATGACCCGACACCCGTCCGAGAGACGCTTCTCCATCGACTCGGATGGCCCATTTTTCCGCCACCACCACCGTATGCGGGGCTCGCGGATTAACGCCTTTTGTTCACCGGACTTTCCCGCTTCATTACGATGCAAACTCTCGAGCTGTCAAACCCCTTCCTCTAAGTAATCGTCGTGTACTTTTATTCGCCTTTATTTACTACCTCCACCAATCATCCTCAGCGGAGGGACTACACCCCTCACACCCCACGAACATCGTGTACGTTCGCCTTTATTCCTCCCACCAATCATCGGGGACTCACCCCCACCATGATGTTATGCTCGGGGATCCCACGGAGGCTTCGCGCTCAGGCACCATCCCCGCTCACCATCCCCTCACGTCCGAATTCAAGGAATGGTAGGCTTCGCTCCCCGTCGTTTCCCACGAACTCCCGGATAATGAGGGCGAGAGCGATGGTTCCAGCATCGGTGATGTGGCGTCCCGCCACCATCCATTCTAGGAATGCGCTATGGCGGATGGTCCAGCACAACCGCCGGTGGTTGTCGAGTCCGTGCAAACTCACATCCCTCCGGACACGCGTGCGGAGACCCTCGCGTCTGCGCAAGCACACGCTGAGGAACTACGACAACGACGGCAGAACACGCCACCTGCGCCGGCACGATCGGTGCGGCACGTTGCGCCCCATGCGCATGGCCCGGCGGGCGGCGCCCAAGGTCACGCTCGTCAGGTCCAGCGCGATATTGTGAACGAGGGGAACGACGTCCCACAATTCGCCCAGGCCGGCCAGAACATCGCTGCTGCAACAATGCTTCTGCGTGGTGTTCCCGAGCCCGTCGACCCTCAGGAACAGGCCGTCTAACGGAACCTCCGGGTTTTAGTAGAGGCCGCCGCCATCCAGCAGGCGAAAAGCTCCGCGTCGCGACTCCGACCCGTGCCCTCTCTCCCCACCGGGGGGACGGGGACGCGCCAACCGGATCGCTCCGTTCGCTCGCCGCTGCAGCCATCAGGCTCAGCTCGGGGTGCGGCAGCCGCGCCAAGGTCCGACCGAGCGCCTGCTCCACACCGACCGCCGGCACGCGAGCGGCCCGATCCGCACCAGGACGCCCGTAGCGTCATCAACGACCAGCATCGGGCCCAACACGATAACAATGTCCGCCGTACGACAGCAGGTGACACGGATCTTGGCCAAACCATCGAGGGAAGCGGTGAAACACGCCCCAGGCGCGGTCGCCGGCCGGACGATCGGAGCCCCAGCCCTGAGGGCCCGGGGCCACGGGCCTTCAGCCGGAGCATCCGGAGAGCACCGTTCCCACAGCATTTCCAGCCTCCCTCCAACATCACCAAATACACTGGGGAGACGAACCCAGGCATTTGGCTCGAAGACTTCTGGCTCGCCTGTCGAGCCGAAGGAGTGGATAACGACTATTTCATCATCCAATATCTTCCCATTTGTGTGGGGGAACATGTTCGGGCATGGTTCGAATTCCTTCCACATGACAGCATCTGCGACTGGGCGGACCTCAAGAGGGTCTTCATCGGGAATTTCCAGGGGACGTACGTCCGCTCGGGAAACTCCTGGGACCTCAAGAGCTGTCAGCAGGAGCCCAGCGAATCCCTATGGGATTACATCCGCAGGTTTTCTCAACGATGCAACACCCTCCCTGATGTCGTCGACGCGGACGTCATCAACGCATTCCTCTCTGGGACAAACTGCGAGCCCCTGATCCACAAGCTTGGCTGCCTAAAACCCCGTACCACCTGTGACCTGCTCAATGTTGCCACCAACCACGCCTCTAGCGAGGATGCGGTCGGAGCGGTCTTCAGCGGAGGCTAGGACAAAGGCAAGCCCAAGCGTGTGGATCCGAACGAAGGCCCCTCCACTCAGAGGGGCAAGAAGAACAAGAAGGATCGGCGCTGGTCGGACAGCACCGCGTTGGTCGCCACGGCTGAGCGCACACTCAGACAGCCCCAACAGGGACTACCTGACCACTTCAACAAACTCATGGATGGTCCATGCCCGAACCACGCCTACCCCGTCAAACACCTCTACAAGGAGTGCAAGCTCTTCAAACGCTTCCTCCGACAGGCCGGCGGGTCAAAGAAGGGAGATGGCAAGGACCCGGTAGCCAAGAGAGGAGGCACGACATGCAAGGACGGAGATGGTTTCCCCGAGCCCGAGGAGTGCATCATGATCTTTAGCGGGTCCGATGCCATCTGGACTAAACGCCAGCATAAGGTATGCTATAAGGAGGCATGCGCCACCGAGACAGTCGTCCCCTCCTTCCTCAGCTGGTCGAAGTCCCCGATCACCTTTGATCAGAGGGACCATCCCTCCTGCATCGTGAGACCAGGATGCTACCTGCTCATCATCGACCCCATCATCCACAAGAAGCGCCTCACCAAGGTGCTGATGGACGGAGGGAGCGGCCTCAACATCCTGTACATCGGCTCCCTCTTCCACGGGGTAATCCCCCTTCCAGGCCGGGAGCGAGCATACCCGCTCGGACAGATCGATCTACCCGTCATGTTCGGCAGCCGGGCCAACTTCCGCTTGGAGGTCCTCACCTTTGAAGTGGTGGACTTTCTAGGGTCCTACCATGCCATCTTAGGACGGCCATGCTACGCGAGATTTATGGCGATCCCCAACTACACCTACCTCAAGCTAAAGATATCGGGTCCAAATGGCGTCATCACCATGAGTAGCGCCTTCCCGCACGCCTTCACGTGCGATTGCGAGCACTACGAGCTCGCCACCACGGTCATCAACTCCTCCGAGCTCCTGTAGCTCGGGAGTCGTCAACCCCAGCAGTCCCAGACTGCAACAAACCAACCTCCTTGATGGCCTTCCGCCCGCTCAAGGAAACCAAGGCGGTGGGTGTCGACCCCACCGACCCAGCCAAAACGGTGCGAATCGGGACCTAGCTCCCGGCCAAATAGGAATGCGAGCTCGTCGACTTCCTACGCGCGACAATCGCGATGTCTTCGCATGGCAGCCCTCTAACATGCCGGGGATACCATAGGGGGGTCGCCAAGCACGCACTACGCCTATCCCGGGCTCGAAGCCCACTAAGCAACGCCTGCGTCGTTTCAACAACGAGAGGCGCAGGGCCATAGGCGAGGAGATCGACAAGCTCCTAGCAGCCGAATTCATCAGGGAGGTTTTCCACTCCGACTGGCTCGCCAATCCCATCCTTGTCAGAAAAAAGACTGGGAAGTGGAGAATGTGCGTCGATTACACCGGACTTAATAAAGCGTGTCCAAAGGATCACTTTCCTTTACCATGCATAGACCAGATAATCGACTCCACCTCGGGTTGTGAGATCCTCTCCATTCTGGATGCCTACTCAAGCTATCACCAGATCGCGATGAAAGATTCCGATCAGCTCGCAACCTCGTTTATCACCCCGTATGGTTCGTACTGCTACGTGACCATGCCTTTCGGTCTAAAGAATCGTTGGCGCCACCTACCAAAGGTGCATGCAGCAATGCTTCGCCGACCAAATCGACCCGCCTTATCAGCTCGATCAGGCTAAACAGCTGAAACCAACAATCGCCGTCTATGTTGATGACATAGTGGTCAAAACGGCTCGAGCTTGCGACCTGATCGTAAACTTGGCTGCAACGTTCGTGAACTTCCGAAGGTTCAACATCAAGCTAAATCCCGAAAAATGTGTTTTCAGGGTTCCAAAGGGGAAGCTGCTTGGATACATCGTATCCGAGCGCGGCATCGAGGCCAACCCCGAAAAGATCGCAGCCATCTCCAACATGGGCGCCATACGCAACGTAAAGAGCGTACAAAGGCTCACCGGCTGCCTGGCGGTCCTTAGTCGCTTCATCTCCTGGCTCGACGAACGGGGGATGCCGCTCTATAAGCTCCTCAAAAAGATGGACGCCTTTATCTGGACTGAGGAAGCCCAGCAGGCTCTTGAAAGCCTCAAAACATCCCTGATGTTAGCCCCGATCCTTGTCGCTCCCGAATGGGGAGAACCCCTCCTCCTTTACGTCGTGGCAAGTAACCATGTGGTGAGTGCCGCCCTGGTCGTCGAAAGGGAGGAACCGGGACACCAGCTCAAGGTACAGCAACCCATATACTTCATTAGAGAAGTACTTACCGACCCCAAGGTCTAGTACCCCTAGGTGCAGAAACTCCTATACGCCGTGCTAATGGCCACTAGGAAGCTCCTACACTACTTCACCGACCACGAAGTCATAGTCGTCACTTCATACCCACTCGGAGACATCATCCGCAATCGCGACGCCGCGGGACGAATCTCTAAGTGGGCCCTTGAAATCATGGGCCATGACATCAGGTATACCCCCCGCACCGCAATTAAGTCTCAGGCTCTCACGAATTTTGTCGTTGAATGGATGGATGTCCAGCTACCGACCCCGGACGTCTCCCACGAGTACTGGACAATGTACTTCGACGGGTCCGTAATGGCGCCCGGCTCGGGGGCTGGAGTGGTTCTGATCTCCCTAGATGGGAGTAGGCTCCGCTACGCCATCCGCCTCCACTTTTCGGCTTCAAACAATGCCGCGGAATATGAGGCCCTTATCAACGGACTACTTATTACCATCGAGCTCGGTGCTACGACTCTATGTCCACAGCGACTCGGAGCTAGTCGTTGATCAGGTCATGATGGAGTCCTCCTACAAAAGCCCCCTCATGATAGCATACTGCCAAGAGGTGCACAAGCTCGAGGACAAGTTCCAAGGAATCGAGCTGCATCACGTCCCTCGAAGGGACAACGATGCCGCCGATTTCCTCACAAAACTGGCCGCCAGGCGGGATCCATCCCCGAGCGGGGTCTTCATCAACGACGTCCACGAGCCATCCGCCCGCATCCTAGAAGGTCTAACCCAGACACACCCCGACGGCCAACCAGCGATTGGGAGCTCCGACCCCGACGCCCAGCTAGCGCCTGGGGGCTCCGACCCTAGTAGCTCTACATCACCTGCAGATGTCGCCATACTGGCACTCGATGAAACCGACTGGTGGGTACCGCTACTCGCCTACCTCCTCAAGGAGGTCCTCCCACCTGAAAGGACTGAAGCCTGACGAATCGCTCGACGCGCCAAGACCTTCGTCGTGCTCGGTAATGAACTCTACAAACGGATTCCGTCAGGGGTGCTCATGAAGTGCGTCCCCGCCAGCCGGGGGAAGCAGATCCTCCTCAAGGTCCATGCCGGGATCTACGGGCATCACACGGCCCCAAGGTCTCTGGTCGGAAAAACCTTTCGCCATGATTTTTACTGGCCCACCGTGCTACGAGATGCGGAGGAGGTCGTCCGTAGGTGCGAAGGATGTCAGTTCTACGCTCGGCAAACCCATTTACTGGCGCAGGAGCTCCAAACCATCCCAATCACCTGGCCATTCGCAGTCTAGAGCCTCGACATGGTGGGACCCCTCAAAAAAGGCCCAGGTGGCTTCACTCACCTACTCGTAGCAGTCGACAAGTTTACCAAATGGATAGAGGCCAAGCCCATCACCAATCTCCGCTCAGAAGAGGCGGTCAAATTCTTCCTCGACATCATCTACCGATTCGGTGTTCCTAATTGTATTATCACTGACCACGGGACTAACTTCATCGGGAAGAAGTTCCTAGACTTCAGCAATGGGTACGGCATCAGAATCGATTGGGCTTTGGTCGGACATCCACGAACTAACGGACAGGTCGAACGGGCCAACGGCATGGTCCTCCAAGGACTCAAGTCGTGCATCTTCGACCGACTCAACAAACACGCCGGGCGATGGGTTGCAGAGGTCCCAGTGACCCTCTGGAGCCTAAGAACGACCCCAAACCGATCCACGAGATTCACACCTTTCTTCCTGGCTTACAGAGCAGAAGCCGTGTTGCCCTCCGACCTCGACCACGGTGCACCAAGAGTAAAAGCTTTCGACAGTGACCGAGTCGCGGAGGCTCAACAAAACACAGTCGACTTGCTCGAAGAGGCCCGCGAGACAACCATCATCCTCTCCGCTCGCTATCAACAAACCCTCTGTAGGTACCATGAAAGGAAGATCAGAGGAAGGATACTCAAAGTCGGTGACCTCGTGCTCCGAAGGATCCAATCGACGAAGGAAAAACACAAGCTCTCTCCACCCTGGGAAGGACCCTATACGGTAACCGAAGTAATCCGACCGGGCACCTACCGACTGGAGGACAACAACAGCAACGTTCTCAACAACACTTGGAACATTGAACAACTACGTCGTTTTTTCCTTAAACTTAGTCTAAGCACTTTCGGTAAAAACACATGCTCCTGTAAGAGCGCCCCCGCTGAAAGGTCCTAATATGGCTAGAGGGGGGGTGAATAGCCTATTTAAAAATCTACAAATCAACTAGAGCAATTTGATTAGTATGACAAATAGTGTAATGCAAACTTGCTCTAGCTCTACAAGGGTTGCAAGCCACCTATCCAACAATTATAGTTGCAATGATTACTTAGGCACACAAACTTGCTATGTAACTACTCACTAAGAGCTTTCAATCTTGCTACTCTAAAGAGTTCAACTAGATGAATGTAAATAAGTGAGTAGGGTGATTACACCGCCGTGTAGGAGATGAACCAATCACAAGATGAATATATAGCCAATCACCGGGAGAATGCCAAAGACAAGAGACAATCGATTTTCTCCCGAGGTTCACGTTAACACCAACACGCTTACGTCCCCATTAGACGACCAACACTTGGTGGTTCGGGCGGCTAAGAGGTGTTTCACAAACCTCGTCCACACGATAGGACACCGCAAGAACCGACCCACAAGTGAGGTAACTCAATGACACGAGCAATTTACTAGAGTTACCTTTTGGCACTCCGCCGGGGAAGGTACAACTCCCCTTACAATCACCGAAGATGGCCACGAACAATCACCAACTCATGCCAATCCTCCACCGCTGCTCCAACCGTCTAGGTGGTGGCAACCACCAAGAGAAACAAGCGAAATCCATAGTGCAACACGAATGCCAAGTGCCTCTAGATGCAATCACTCAATCAATGCACTTGGATTCTCTCCCAATCTCACAATGATGATGGGTCAATGATGGAGATGAGTGGGAGGGCTTTGGCTATGCTCACAAGGTTGCTATGTCAATGAAAATGGCCAAGAGAGTGAGCTTGAGCCGGCCATGTGGCTTAAATAGAAGCCCCCACGAAATAGAGCCGTTGTACCCCTTCACTGGGCACAACACGGGGTGACCGAATGCTCCGGTCATATTGATCGGATGCAGGACCCTAGCGTCCGGTCCTCAGATCTTCGCCACGTGTTATCGGCTTCAAACGCCGATCGCCCGATCTCAACGGTCAAGAGAAGACCGGACGCGTCAGTTAGAAAGTGACCGGACGCTGGACCTCAGCGTCCGGTCGTTTCCTATAAGGTTCCAAACACGATTTTTCCTGACCGGATGCGTCCGGTCATGCTTGACCGGACACAGCCAGCGTCCGGTCACACAGTGTCTCCTCTGTGTGCCCCACGTCAGCGTACGTCAGCACTGACCGGACGCACCCTGCCAGCGTCCGATCGCAGAGTGACCCAGCGTCCGGTCGTTTGACCGACGCCAGCGTCTTCGCTGTTACACCTGACCGGACACGCCGGTCCAACCGAGGCCAGCGTCCAGTCACTTCCAGTGACCTCTGTCCTTTCTGTCTAGGGCGCCGGTGGAGTTTCTTACCCTTGCACCCAAACTTCACCACCCTTGATCAAATGTGCCAACCACCAAGTGTATCACCTTGTGCACATGTGTTAGCATATTTTCACAAACATTTTCAAGGCTGTTAGCATTCCACTAGATCCTAAACGCATATGCAATGAGTTAGAGCATCTAGTGGCACTTTGACAACCGCATTTCGATACGAGTTTCACTCCTCTTAATAGTACGGCTATCAATCCTAAATGTGATCACATTCGCTAAGTGTCTCTATCACTAAAACAAAATAGCTCCTACAATTTATACCTTTGCCTTGAGCCTTTTGTTTTTCTTTTTCTTCTTTTCCAAGTTTAAGCATTTGATCATCACCATGCCATCACGGTCGTCATGATCTTTGCCACTGCTTCATCACTTGGAGTAGTGCTACCTATCTCATAATCACTTTGATAAACTAGGTTAGCACTTAGGGTTTCATCAATTAACCAAAACCAAACTAGAGCTTTCACCCGCCCAAAACACTTTCGACCCGGGTCGCTCGGGGGCTCCATAAGTGTACAAATATTGAGTATTACCTCTCTTTCTCTTTGCTATCACATGGTATACAACTTTCTCCTCGAACGGAAATACATTCCATTCCTTTGATTACCCTATGTAACCCTGTTCTTACTCCCAAACCGAACGCACCCCACCTTTCCCTATGGATGAGAGCAATCGAGCCTCACGGGCCACGCCTCGGGCTCCCAAGATCGCACCCTACGGGACAAACAGGCAGGTACAAAAAAGAAAGGATAAAAACAAAGGTTATGCTAGGACAAAAACAAGGAAGCAGATATGGTGGTTTCGAATCACGGGGTAGTACTGTTTATTATATTTATTGATACTGAAGAAACTATTTACACGGGACTTACCCACAAAACTTAACTATTATACTTTTCTCTCTACAAATACTACTACGGCCGCTCGAATGACATCGCTGGAAGCCAAAGAAGAAACCGGATGCAACCACCAAGACCCGCTCGGCTCCGCTCCTTCGACTTCAAAGAAAACGCAATAGATACCTCCGTATGCGTCGCACCTATAGATGCTCAAAGAAGAACATGGAGCTCCTGACCTTCTCATCCAGTCCGAGGCAGCTCTTGGGTGGGGGCCACATCGAGGTATATGGCCGCCATGGCTGGAAGAAATCTCATCAAACTTTGTGAACTGGCCGACTTTGAGCAGCTATAGGCACGCAACCCTCCACCGCACAATCATGAGTAACCTCCCTCCAAGAAGCTCACCCGAAAAGATCCACCAGAGAAAATCTATACGCGGCTCCATCCCAAAGAAGGCCTCGCAGATCAGATCCGGCATCACCTCTAGTCCGACATCATGCTCCGGGTTCACAAAAGGATTTGTAAGTCCTCCCCCTCGCTCACTCTCTCTCTCTCACTTAGGAACCGCCGCGGCATACAGGCACTCTTGGTGAGAAGGAGGAAGGAAGAGAGACAATAGTTGGAGAACAAGCAAAGGACTGTGACAGAGGGCCCTCTCCCTCCCCCTATTTAAAGAAGAAAAGCATACTATGAGAGCGCAATACTCTGCCCCCATTCAATGCGGATGGGAAATGACGGGACACGCCCTGGCCGAAGGGACGCACACTGACTGACGGAGCAACACCGGGTCAGACGGAACGTCGCCTGACAAAGCGAAAACGTGGCCTGGGCATGGCCCACCACTATCGCACGACCGGGCACGAAAATCAAAGCATCACCACACACAGACAGCTCCCACTTCCCTAGGACAGACCTGGGGAGACGAAAAATGAAATCTCCACCGGGAGACCAACCGATCCCCCGAGCCGATCGAATCGCTCAGGATAAACACCAAGACACAGGTAGGAAGCGAAGGGACGCCCCATGTAGGCCATGCCGACTCCATCACGAACGACGAGCACGGGTCCCGGTCGGACATTTTCGACTAAAGCTCTCCGAGCCCCGTCACTCCAGTCGCCAAGGTAAACATTACCAAAACTCCCTCTATTTCTTTATATATCATTCATACATCCATACGCGCATTCATTCCATACGCCTGAACCCCCTAGACGGTTTGGGCATGAACCACCTAGGGGCTCGGGAACTAAGCATCGCACGTGCAGCGAGATGCACCAGAACGCTCCGTGTTGTGTCACGAAGCGGCGGTTGCCTCATTCGACATGGGCAACCAACAGAGCCAGAGGAGAAAACCGTAGATGAGCACCGTGCGGCCCTTGCCCGGTCCGGTAGACCGGGTCATCTCAACCTTCTCGTTCGATCCTGAACCTCTTGCCAGGCCCATAGAATCTCCATCAAGGGGAGGCCGTTAGGCCACCCGGGTCGGTCTCCGGAATGACCTAGGCATCTATTGGGTTGCAGGTAAAGGAGTAGTGGAATATCACAAGAGGGCTATGTCGACCCCGTCACGAACGACGGACCCAGATTCTACTCGATCACACCGTTAGCGAACTCACCGAGCTAGTCTTCGAGCCCGAGCGATCGGGACAGGCGATGAAACTTAGCCCCTCTAGTTTGTGAGGAACCGAGGATGGGGTAACGCATAATACTCACATCGACCCCCACGAAGGCCCGATAGGGCTCGGGGGGCTCAAGAAAAACACCAAGGACAGTGACCTCGAACTTGCCAGATCCACGACTCCGACTCGCCCGATCCCACGGCGCGCACCAACGCCAGGATCCGCGAGCATCGCCTCGTCCGATCTTTAACCAACTAACTATGCTTCGGCTTCAAAACGGCTTCACTGCGCTCCAATAACCCTGGGACCACGACTCCTAAACTTGCGTAACGGCTTCAGACGGCTTCACTGCGCTCCAATAACCCTGGGACCACGACTCCTCAACTCACGTAATGGCTTCAGACGGCTTCACTACGCTCCAACAAAACTGGGACCGCGACTCCTAAACTCACGTAACGGCTTCACTTCCGACTGCGCTCCCTAGGATCCACGAGCTCTGGCTCGTCCGATTCCTGAAACTAACTAAACTAACTCCCTCGGTCCACGGCGCGCACCGACGCCTGGGTCCGTTCGCGGCTCCACCTCGCTCGATCCCACGGCACGCATCGACTCCAAAGATCAGTGAGCTCTAACACGTCCAAACCGAGCTATCACCCTCCGTGGCGCGCACCGACGCTAGCGTTTTCTCCGAACTAACCTTCTCACCCGATCCACGGCGCGCACCGATACCGGGATCAGTAAGTTCTATCTCATCCCCACGCCTAAAAAACCCCTCGGCTGCACAACGACGCCGTGATTAAATGAAAATCCGTCTCAAACTAAACACCCGCTGAAACAACATCCCCAAACGGTTCTGCCCGAACCGCCCGGGGGCTCGGGGGCTACACTACACCAAGATGCGCACAAGCACCCCGCGACACAACAGAAAAATCTCCCCGACAAACGCAAAAAAAACCCCAACCGTTACTCGCCCAAACCGCCCGGGGAACTCAAGACATACACCCAGAGTGCCACACGCACCACGGCAAGAAGAAAAAAATCCCCGGACGATTCCGCTCAAAATCGTCCGGGAGCTCGGGGGCTCCTATCGGGTTCATAAACCCGGGGCCCCTCGGGACCGGCTTCCACGCTAGGGCTCGGCCCAGGAAAACAACACGTAATTCATGGGCCAGCCCAAGAGTCTA
Organism: Miscanthus lutarioriparius; assembly: GCA_904845875.1. Lineage (NCBI taxonomy): Eukaryota > Viridiplantae > Streptophyta > Magnoliopsida > Poales > Poaceae > Miscanthus > Miscanthus lutarioriparius. The sequence goes on from CAJGYO010000008.1 coordinate 15,193,630, forward strand.
AAACACAACGGACCGAAAGGACAAGTCCGATCGCCGACCGGAAGGTCTACCCAAAAGAACAAGCACCCGCTCGTCAAATTTCTTCAGCCCACCTCTCCGACCGGAGCATTCGCTTCGGTCACCAGCCGCCTCCGGGCGATCTCTCCGATCGGAAAGGCCTGGCCCAAAACACCGCTTCCTACTCTGACCCCGCGTCTCCGACCGGGGACCCCGTAGGAAGCCTGCTCACCACTCTTCTCCGATCATGCGCGGCCAGAGCAGCCGAGAAGGCCATCCGACCGGGGATGCCCGCTCGGAAGGGACCAGGGGCAAACGGAGAAGGCAGTGCACAAAGTCAAACCACGATACCAGGACCATACCATGTACGCTGCGGGAACCGTGCTCCTCAACCGCCATGACACAAACAGTATTGTAGGCACCGATATTTGTGTCTACAGTATTGTAGGCGCCATTGGGCTCCCATACGGCAAAAAGCCCCCATATACCTCTGGGCATCGATAGTGGGTGTCAGGGTTCACCATACCTGGTACACAGGGTAGGGCTCCTCGTATACCAATAGTATTTTGCAGGTACCGACATCCACCCTTCCTGAAGAAGCCAACGCAACCTTCCATGTGCACCTGACATTCTACAGTGACGTCAACATTATTGTGGGCGCCTACCATCATCACTGTCCTCATCGGCATGGGCAACAAGACTTAGTAACATCCGTACTCTCTCCCTCTCACCTGTAAAAGCCATCCCCTTTTTCTATAAAAGGGGATGCGCTCCCTCTAACAAAGAGGGCCGCTTCCTCAAGTTCAGACTCACTAGATCGATAGCTCACGAACCCCTCAAGCACATGCTTGAACACCTAGCTCATAGCGGAGTTCCGGTCGCCCTCGGCCCTTCCGGTCGGACTCGAGGGCCTCTCGTACACCCCTCCTTTCTCCTTCTCGTTTGTAACCCCACTACAAACTTCGAGCACCTGGACTCAGGAATAAAGTCACCGACCGACCCACACTGGACGTAGGGCACATTGCCTGAACCAGTATATATCATGTGTCATTGAGTGTTATGCCACCTCCGATCACAACGTACAGCAAAACTACAAATATTCATTAGTTGGTCACTTTCTGTACCGACAACGTGAAAAATTAAATTGATATATTCTTGATTTTGACTTGGTTAACAAACATCTCATTCAATTTATGTTGCATCCGTTGCAACGCACGGGCACTCATCTAGTCTTATAAAAACAGCAGTGAGTAGTGAGTTTACTGGCTGGTTTCAATTTGACACGGAACAAATTCTTTGTAATAGTCATGATCTATTATTAGCATTATTGTTCGAAAAAGAAGCGACCATCAGCGTTCCCCCCTCCCCAGTCATGGTATGCACGTTGACTTTTTTTTAATGCCAGGTAACTATTGTTCAGACAAGAAGCCTGCAGCCGTAAACTGGATAGAAGGTCGTGGGAAATCTGTTGTTTGTAAGGCCATAATCAAAGGGGGAGTTGTGCAGAGTGTTCTTAAGACCACTGTGCAAAAACTTGTCGAGCTTAACATTGTAAAAAATCTCGCTGGATCAGCTGTAGCCGGAGCTCTTGGAGGTTCCAATGCTCATGCAAGCAATATCGTAACTGCCCTGTTCATTGCTACGGGGCAGGATCCTGCCCAAAATGTTGAAAGCTCACAGTGCCTCACCATGATGGAGGCAGTGAATGATGGAGGTGATCTTCACATCTCTGTGACCATGCCTTCCATTGAGGTACTATGATTTTTGTGCTGTGTAAGGTTACAGGCTTATGGTTAGTACTATCAAGTTTTGTTGGAATTATAAAATCAATAGCCCCATTATCCTTCCAGATCATTTACTTATTCCTCGTGCTTTTATATCTGTGATTTGATTGAATGCGGTATTTTGTGACACTAATTTGTCTTCGTAATCTGTCCATTCTCAGGTAGGCACTATTGGGGGTGGCACTTGTCTTGCTTCACAGGCCGCATGTCTGAACCTGCTTGGTATCAAGGGTCCGAATCGTGACTCAACTGGGGAAAATGCTAAGCTTCTGGCTACCATCGTCGCTGGCAGTGTGCTCGCTGGCGAGCTGTCTCTCATGGCAGCCCTTGCTTCTGGCCAACTTGTGAAGAGCCACATGAAGTACAACCGATCAAGCAAAGATGTGGCAGGTGCTGCTTCCTGAGTATATACAGCAGCTCGTCGGGTACTCCAAGGCTCCAAGTGACATGTTTAGACAGCAATGGCCCAAGTGAGATCGTCGCCAAACAAATGGGATAAACAGAAACCGATTGTACAGAGTGATAAGCGAGCAGGTCCTAACAGCAAGCGCAACCTGTTTGACTGTTCTGTGGACGTTATGTTAGCGATCGTACAGCACCTAACAGATTATGCAGCTTCTGACTGTAACTTTTGTTTATGTGCGAGTCTTCGTATATTAATGTTTGCTTGTAACCGTTCAAACATCTCTTTGCTTTGGATAGCAGCAGATCAGATTAAATCTGTGTTCCTTTTGTGCAGTATAGTAATTTGCCTATTATTATGTTTATATCGCGAAGAGCTTGAGAATCGGTGTGCATTCTCTGTACGATATCTGCATTTTTGGCTCCATCCCTGACTTTCAAGCTTCCAGTTCCAGACGCTGTTTTCCTGAAATGAGATGTTACTGGAGTTCAAGGTTCAGAACAGAAGTGACTCCTGTTGCCACTTGCCAGGCGCTTGCTTTCCGAGACAAGCCGAACATGCCCCCGTTACTTCAGCACACGGATTTCAATAGGAAAACGTGGTCTTGTTCATTCTGCTCGCAGAATTCAGAAGAAATCTTATCAGCATTTCGATGCTTCCTGTCTCCGTCAACGAATATACTCCCCACTTCACAGTGTCTGTGTTCCATATCAAGCAGCATAATGAACAAGTTGAGCGATTCTTCTGTGTCTTTTTTTTTTTTACTTTTAAAGGAGAAGAATGATAAAAGTGACCAGCAGGAGTGCGCGTAACTTCAAAATGCACCGAAAGGCAGAAGGCTCAGTCAGATCTATCCGCTAGCGAGAATTGTCATGCCGTTCTAGAAGCCCATGTTTCGCGACTCAAACGGCTTCTGTTTCTCTCCACTCGCAGCGAGCCGGACCAAGGGCCCAACAAAAAGCTCGGCTCCTACTCCTGGGATTCTGGGAAGCTGGCAAGCAACGCGATTGCACGATCTACAGGCTACAGCTGCTACTAGTTTCCAAATTCCAAATTCCGGCGCATTCCGGGTTCGAAAGAATCCATAATGCCCTAGCACGTACTTGATCAGCAGCAATCCGTGCTTGCGACGCGTGATCCCCGGCGTTCCGACCAGTAACCAGTTTTTCCGCACCACACGCCAGTGCAGGTGCAGTTGATCCGAACGCGACGGCCGAACGGGTTCAGCACCCTAACACCAGAGGCGCTCCGGGCCGCACTGAGGCAAGCGGTGTCACTCGACGCGACGGGGCTCGGGCGGAACGGAAGGGCGCGGCGCGGAGGTCTCCCGGCACCGTCACGTGGCCGCGCGGGCCGCCTCGGCGCGTCGCTGGCCCACGGCCCATGGCAGCATCATCAAAGATTCGACGCGACGTCTCCCGGGCAGGGCACGGGCACCAGGACCGCCCGGAACCCAGCGCTGGCTGCTGCTGCGATTCGCGGGGCGCCGGCCCCCTCCGGACGGCCCGCGCCTGCATGCCGTGTCGCTAGCTGGTGCAACCGATTGCTCATCTTCTCCGGTCGACACGTGTCCCCCGTGGCTTTGCCTTAACAGCGTGGCGCATCATTGCATGTTCTTTTCCTTTCCTGGCCCTTTGTATCAGTGGATTTTCTTTGCCGGGTTTGGGTATCCTCGATTAGATTAACTACACTGTTTTATGCGTGTACATATATATAGACTATATATCGCAATGAATAAAAGTACTATAAGTAAACTATTAGTCCAAGTCTTTACAATGTGATGCTAAATTAACATTGACATTTCAGGCAGGGAAGGACTATAACAACATACTTTATGAAACGACGACCCTGAAGGCTGCAAATGGGCTAGACAAATGACAAAGCACTACTAATGGCAACAAGTTGCGAAATAATGCGGCCTCTGATTGCGGCCGGATTGTGCGCACCTAGCCCGGATTAGGTCACCGCAGATTAAGACAGCCGGCCCGGCGGCAGACAACTAGGCGAGCGCATCATATCATCCTTTCGACCGATGGAGTCCCATCCGATAAAGCAACGGACGTCGTCGTCGCCTGCTTACGGCTGCTGGCTGGCTGGGTCATTGACAATAATCGTCAAAGTCAGACGCCCCCCACCCCGGCCATCGAGGAAAGAAAAAGTCGTCATCGCTAGCTGTCGACGAGCGAGGGCGGCCGGCCGGGCGCCATGGACGGAGAGGCCCGAGCTAGCTGATCGATGAGCCCGGGCCGCGGCCGTCGGTCGATGGAGATCGCAACGCGACAAGCGCGGGGGCGAGCACATGCCCGGCGAAGAGACAGCGCGCCGCTCGGGGTTATCTTAATCCCCATCTAATCTAATCTAATAATCTAATAATCGCCTCCCCACTTGCATGAGAGCTAGCTATACTAGCTACTTTAATCCGTCTTTAGCCCGCCACTGATTTTAAATTAGCCGGCCGGCCATCGGATGCTTTGCCTCACTGTAATCAATCAGCGCGCGGCCAAGCTATTGTTAATTAGTACTGGAACTAGTATAATAATCACTTGCTGGCCTGTCCCTTCGATCCGTGGCTCGCGCGAGCTAATGTGTACGTACAGTCTGAACGCACGCAAACAATGAAACAATGCGCCTCTCTCGCTCGTCGCTGACATGGAATTCAGATTCGTGTCGATCTAACAAAGCTTTGCGTTTTTGCGGAATAATGCTTATTTTTATGACGTCATCCTTGTCGTCTCTCGCCATCGACCAAGTAATTATCCCAAATCGGGTCGAGTTCTTTCTTCCCGAAAACGAGATCGAATCCGGCCGTCGGTGATGTCATTAGTTAATAATAATGTTGATCGTAACCCATGCATTTCCAATTACACATCTGGTACAAATTCTCTGCTGCTTGAGCATGCAAGCACGTACGGAAAGGCGGAATCGGGTGTGTCGGGGGAAAAATATATGACAGAAGAAAGCTATGAATTTTCCCTTCCCAAAGATTAAGGTCCTGTTTGGTTTCCATAAGTCAGGTGACTTATTAAGTTAGGTGACTGAAAATCAGTGACTTATATGTCATGCATGTTTGGTTGTAAATGACTTATAAGCTCATTAAAGATGTGGGCCCCACGTGAAAAATAGTGACTTATAAGTTTTAAGCAGGGGTGAACCAAGTTAAAACTTATAAGTAGGGGTGACTTATAAGTTGGTGGTGTTTGACAAAATAAGTCACTTATTTTATTTTTTAACTTATAAGTAGGTGACTTATTTGGAACCAAACAGGCTCTAATTATTATTGTGCGTCACAAGCTAGTGATCACTTTTCTGGGCTGGCTAAACCGGACGGAGGTATCCGACTGTCTCCTATGGATAACCCATACGCAAACCTAAACTCAAAATAAGTCGTGGACGGTACTGTATTAGCATCCAACAGAATATCTATATGCGAGACCTATTTTGGGTTATAGCAAAGGCATAACCCAAATATGATTATCCTCTCTTCTGGAGACTCATTGGCCCCGTTCGCTTGTCTTAAATTTGACTTGTTCGGCTTGTTTTTTCAGCCGGAACAGTGTTTTTCTCTCACAACAATTCAGCCAGAACAGTGTTTTTCAACCAGTTTCAGCCAAAGTTAAGACCAGCGAATGGGGCCATTTGCAGAAATGGTTCTCTTTTGGGTCCTGTTGCTGGAGAAGACCAAAAATAGATATTAAATCCTTTACATGTAGCGCTACCCAAATATAAAATGAGTCTTGTATTTTTGGTGATGTTGTTGGAGATAGTCTCATGACAAGCTTTCTTGGTGTCTTCATAATTGATTATTACTGGTACGACGGCTACCAATTGCTTTGGCCCTGTTCACCTGTTCGCTTCTCTTATAATTCGTACTTTTCAGCTTGTTTGTTTAGCCAGAACAGTGTTTTTCTCTCACAACAAATCAGCCGGAACAATATCTCAGCTTGTTTTTTCAGCGAAGCAAACGGGGCCAGAGCGACGGCGAGGCAGACAGTCTGTAAAGAATGAGCTTCCCTGAGATTGAGGTCATAATTATATATATTGGCATTGGCATGACCTTACTGGGCAACATCCCAGATTACGAAAAGTAAGCGTGATCAACTTGCAGCCTGTTCGCTTATTGGTTTCAGCCAAAACTTATCAGTCATGGTATAGTATTTTTCTCTCACAACAAATTAACATTAGCTGGACTTATCAGTCCAGAAACCAACCAGCGAACAGGCTGTTAGAAAGCATAATATGTAAACTAGAACCGTTTGTGTATGTAGGAGTAGTATATATTTCATCTGAACTGGAATATATACATAATTGGTGTGCCATATTTCCAGAAATGGCTAGTCTCGTTTAATACTATTTCAGATTCTATTTTCGTGATCCACGACAAAATAGAGTTTTTGAAATACATATGTAACGAAACGTGCAATGCAAATTGCAGGTTTGAGCTGTAAGATCATGTCATGTCATGCATAGATTGTAATCTTGATAAAGCAACAAAGCCAATCATTCGTCAGAAGAAAGAAACTGAACCTTTTGAAACTGCAGGCAAGATGTTCAAAAAAAAAACTGCAGGCAAGATCGACTCAGACCTAAATTAAGAACATCACCAGTAAAGTTGCTGCTCACAACTACTGCACACAGCAATTCTTATAAAGGTGTCACCTTTGACACATGCATGCTAGCTCTTGAGCTGTTCACAGCAGGACAGCATCTGTGTTGTAATCCCACGCTCACCAAAATCGTACCTGTCTCCGATTGAAGAGTATTTCGTTATGATTTCTTGTGACTTTTGAGTAATTTACATTTTACTGTCAATGAAAGATTAAATATATATAACTTTTCCTGGCAGCTGCGTGCGCGACATCATGGTAACATGCACTATATTCTTCGATACGTCAATGTTCCCGAATTTTATTGGTCCACCGTACACACAATCATCAGTATAGATCGCTTAGCCTACTTCACACATATATATAGGCCAGGTAAGTTTATTAGATATAGCCTGCAACTTGTTATATACTCCATCAAATTCCAACCGTATGTTGTGTTGCAACTACTCCAGCTATAGCAACAGTCGTGTTTTCCTATTGTTTATTACTGTTTGCTTATGCTTGTTAATTAAATCTTTGACAGACAAGTCTGCGTATAGCTGAATATCTGATGATGACCCAATAACACGTTGCTTTTGAATTGGAAATTTGGAGGCAGATGCCCCATGACTCAAAATTAAACGACTCTTAGGTCATGCATTTATCCATCCAAGCAGTTGACTTACAACTAACTATATGAGAGCTCATACGCTAGCTAACAAGAATCGTGTCACCTACTGTCAGGTCGTCTCTCCTTTCCTTGCGTACGTCCTTAAAAAACATCAAGCACCTCTCTCTCTACTATATATAGTCGATGCGTACACACCTGTAGAGTTGAGTTGTTTTCTACTTTGACGTAACAAAGCAGGGCATAATCAAGCAAAACCATGGAACCTATACAATTAATGTAAACAGCACCAACCGTACATACAGTGAGGAGAGAATTAGGTCATGGCATGGAAGGCATAATTTGTCGCCACACGCCAAGGCGCGCACAACTAGAGAACAGACTTTAGAACGATGTCTCAATTTGGCATTAGCCTCAGCATTTTTTGCCCCGGGACTAAAGGTTCCTGCCCAACGGTCGTCCACGGGGCACGGATCTTTAGTCCCGGTTGGTAATACCGGCCGGGACTAAAACTTTTAGTCCCGGTTTGGGTGATGCCCCGGGAATAAAGATTAATCTTTAGTCCCGGTTTGGCCCTCTAACCGGGACTAATTATCCCGGCCTATAGACCAGCTCATTTCTTCCTCCCCGAGCCCGAGCCATTCCATTCAAACTCACTGCCTCTGTTCTTCAGCTTGCTGTTGTTCTTGCTCTCTCCCCCTCCATTGGTGTTGCTCTTCGATTTTGGAGGTAACAAACTTAATCCTCTTATGTTTTATTAGTAGCTTATCTCATTTTGCGATGTAGATGCACGTGTAACTTTATATGTTGGACTTTATTATGATTTTATGTCATTTTTAGCTCAAAATCACATGATGATTTGCATATATGTTTGGATAAACAAAAGTTAAATTAGTTCATCAAAATCACTTGATAGTTTAGTATTGCTAGTATATGTAGTACATTTCATGGTTTAGTTAGATAAATAAATATTTTTATTTTTTTTAATATATTACTTTAGAAAATGAGAAATTTACAATAATTTGCAAAAATAAGTATAGAAAGTAACTTGATATGGTGGATTTGATTATGATTTCTATGTCATTTTTAGCTCAAAATCACATGATGATTTACAATAGTAAAATCACTTGATAGTTTGGTATTTTACTATTATACATAGTACATATTTCATGGTTTAGTTAGATAAATAAATAATTTTAGTTTTGTTTAAATATATTATTTTAGAAAATGTGAAATTTACACTAATTTGCAAAAATAAGTATAGAAAGTAGATGATAACCGGTACCGGATCCTCGGCCTCTCGTTCGGTTGCGAAACGACTGAGGCCAGAACTCCCTCTCATTATCTGCGGCAAGTGTAAGCAGAAGATTGTGATGGAGTACCGAGTCAAGAGATAGGGACCCAACAAGGGTTGTGTTTTCTACAAGTGCCCGGATCGCGATGTGAGTTTCTTACGCATTTGATTATTATGGCTAATTGACCTGCTTTTCTTGAATATTTTTGACTAAATATTTTTTGGCTTTAATTTCAGTGGAAGGGCAATGGATGCGATGGTTGGTACTGGGAGGAAGATTATGCTACATACATGCAGAATTCGGGTGCGCTTGAGGCAGCGGCTGCTGATGATGAGGCAGTGAGCCAGCAGGAGAAGTTTATTGATATTCAACAGACGAATGATTTGTCTGTTTTAGTTGTGTACGATCACGAAATAATTATGTTACTGAAGTGCATTGTAGTTTTAGTTTGTTTAGTGATAGTTGGGATTGCTTATGTTGTAGCCAGGCTTAGTTAATTAATCAACCGTGTGTGTCATCTATGTTGTGTAATAAAATACTTAATTATGTTCAAGGTTTTCATAATTTATCGTGTAATGCAGATTATGTCACGCCATTGGATGTACAATGCCGATCGCCGCTCCTAAGACTTTATTGAGGGCGTGCACTATTTCTTAGGTGTGGCCGAGACAAATAAGCGGGATGGTTTCATGTGCTGTCTATGTGCCCTATGTAAGAATTTAAAGGAATATTCAAGCTCAATGAGTCTTCATTCACATTTGCTTAAGTCAGGTTTCATGTCAAACTATATATGTTGGACTAAACATGGAGAAAGCAGGGTCATGATGGAAGAAGGTGAAGGAGAAGATTTAGACATTGATGACATTATTGCTCAGTATGGTGCATTTGATGATACTACAATGGGGGGAGATGAAAAAGAGGTAGCGGTAGAAGATGATCTCGGTGATGCTCTTGGTGATGCCATTCGTGATGCACAACAAGAATGCGAAAGTGAAAAAGAGAAAGTTAAGTTCGAACACATGCTTGAGGATCATAGGAAGTTGCTATACCCGACGGCCGAAGAGGGGTAAAAAAAAGCTGGGTACAACACTAGAATTGCTACAGTGGAAGGCAAAGAATGGTGTATCCGACAAGGCATTTGGAAATTTATTAAACCCCATAAAGAAGATGCTTCCGAAGCCAAATGAATTGCCCACCACTACGTATGAAGCAAAAAAGGTTGTCTGCCCTTTGGAATTAAAAATCTAGAAGATACATGCATGTCCTAATGACTGCATCCTCTACCATGGCAATGAATACGAGAATTTAGATGAATGCCCGGTATATAAAGCATCGCGGTATAAGATCAGGCGCGATGATCCTGGTGACGTCAAGGGTGAACAACGTCCTAGAAAGAAAATCCCTGCCAAGGTTATGTGGTATGCTCCTATAATACCACGCTTAAAATGTTTGTTCAGAAATAAAGACCATGTAAAGTTGTTGCGGTGGCATAAAGAAGACCGTAAGGTAGACAATATGTTGAGACACCCAACTGATGGATCCCAGTGGAGAGCGATAGACAGGGAATTTCCAGAGTTTGCAAATGAGGCTAGAAACTTAAGGTTCGCCTTAAGTACAGATGGTATGAATCCTTTTGGGGAGCAGAGCACTAGTCATAGCAGTTGGCTAGTTACTCTATGTATCTACAACCTTCCTCCATGGTTATGCATGAAGCGGAAGTTCATTATGATGCCGATCCTCATCCAAGGTCCGATGCAACCTGGCAACGACATTGATGTCAATCTGAAGCCATTAGTTGAAGAACTTCTAGTTTTATGGAACAAACCAGGTGTACGTGTCCGGGATGAGTACAAACAAGAACACTTTGACCTACGAGCAATGTTGTTCGTAACAATCAATGATTGGCCTACTTTAAATAATCTTTCAGGTCAGACAAACAAAGGATATAATGCATGCACACATTGTTTTGATGACCTTGACAGTATATATTTGAAAAGATGTCGAAAGGTCGTGTACCTTGGCCATCGTCGATTCCTTCCTTTGAATCACCAAGTAAGAAAGAAAGGGAAGCATTTTAAAGGTAAACCAGACCACCGAAAGAAGCCTCATAACCGAACCGAGGAAGATGTACTCGCAATGGTCAAGGATGTGAAAGTAGTATTTGGAAAGGGACAAGGCAGCGAATCTGTTCCCAAAGATGCTAAGGGACACGCACCCATGTGGAAGAAGAAGTCCATCTTTTGGGAGCTACCCTATTGGCAAGTCCTAGAGGTCCGCAACGCAAATCGACGTGATACACCGACAAAGAATCTTTGTGTGAACTGTTAGGATTCATGGGTGTGTACGGAAGCCAAAGGATTCACTTGAAGCACGCCAGACTTGCGGGGGCATGAAAGAACGAGACAACCTTCATCCGGAGAAGATGTATGATGGACGTCATTACTTAAGTCATGCTAGCTACACGCTTAGCAAAGAAGAGAGGGACAGCATGTTCGAATGTCTAAGCAGCATCAAGGTCCCATCGGGATTCTCCTCCAATATAAAGGGTATAATAAATATGCCAGAGAAGAAATTCCTAAACTTAAAGTCCCACGACTGCCACATGCTTATGACGCAATTGCTTTCAGTTGCTTTAAGAGAAATTCTACCTCCACATGTACGTCTAGCCACCGTGAAGCTATGTGCATTCCTCAAAGCAATTTCTCAGAAGGCAATCAATCCAGTGGAACTAGCTACTCTACAGAATGATGTGGTTCAATGTCTTATCAGCTTTGAGTTGGTGTTCCCTCCATCAATATCATGACACACCTCCTAGTTCATTTGGTGAAGGAGATTAGTATTCTTGGACCTGTGTTCTTACATAACATGTTTCCCTTCGAGAGGTTTATGGGAGTCTTGAAGAAATATGTGAAAGTCCGTTCTAAGCATGAAAAAAGCATCGCCCAGGCCTATGGAATAGAGGAGGTCATTGAGTTCTGTGTTGACTTTATTCCTGACTTTGCCCCGATTGGCGTTCCCAAATCGCAACACGAGGGGAGACTCAGTGGTAAAGGAACTTTAGGGAAGAAAACATATATCGGCATAGAAGACGATTATTTCAATAAAGCACACTACACAGTTCTTCAGAACTCGTCATTGGTGCATCCGTACATCGAGATACATAAGGAGTTCTTACGATCCAAGTTTCCAAGGAAGACTGAAGCTTGGATTAGGCGTCAGCACATGGAAAGTTTCAGAGGTTGGTTGCGAAAAGAATGTCAAGGCGATGACAATATTGATGAGCAACTGTATTTGTTGGCTAGGCAACCATCGTGGCATATCCTCACGTACCAAGGGTACGAGATAAATGGGAATACATTTTACACAGTTGCCCAAGATAAAAGGAGCACCAATCAAAATAGTGGTGTTCGCATAGATGGCACAGATCCAAATTAGAATATACAAACATATTATGGTCGCATAGAAGAGATATGGGAACTAGACTACGCACCTAATTTTAAAGTCCCTTTGTTCCGGTGCCAATGGGTGAAGCTGACCGGAGGAGGGGCAACAGTCGACAAAGAGTATGGAATAACAACAGTAGACCTCAACAATATTGGGTATAAAGACGAACCATTCGTCCTTGCTGCCGTTGTGAGTCAGGTGTTCTATGTGAAAGACATGTCTACAAAATCAAAGAGAGGAAAAAACGAAGGCATCAACTCAATGATCAATGAGCCAAAGCGCCACATAGTTCTTTCTGGGAAAATAAATATAGTGGGAATTAAAGACAAGTCAGACATGTCAGAAGATTATGAAATAAATGTCTGAATTCCACCCTTCATAGTGAAGAAAGATCCAAGCATCATGTTAAATGATGAAGACACTCCATGGTTACGACAAGATCATAACCAAGGGTCATACGTCAAGAAAAAATTCACTGTTGTGCCCGCATGATACAACGATGCATGTTTAATATATGTTTTAAATTTCACAAGTGTGTAACATAGTTTCAGAAAGTCTATATGAGGTTCAAAAATTTGTGACTAGTGTTTGATAAAACTTTCTCAAATGGGAAAATGAGCTATGTAATAATTGTAGATCTTGCTAAGATGATCAAACTTGGTATTCAGAGTTTTTTCATCTGAGGTCATTTAGTGTCTCATTTGAGCAAGTTTGACCAAGTCAAATTTGGTCAAATGAAAAAACAACACTTTGACTCTAGTATTATGAACTCTAAATGACTTCAAATTAAAAAGTTTTGAATACCAATTTTAAACTCATCAAGATCTACAATTGTTGTTTTGGTCAACTTTCCATTTGAGAAAGTTTGGACGGTTCAAATTTGTGATTTTCAATTTCGACGCCTACAAACTAGTTTTCGAACCCTAAATTGTCTCAAATTGAAAAGTTTCGAATACCAAGTTTATTCAGCTCATCAAGATCTACAATCCCTATATAGGCCATTTTTTCATTTGAGAAAGTTTAAACAAAATATAGTTTAAATTTCACAAGTGTGTGACATAGTTTTAGAAAGTCTATATGAGATTCAAGAATTTATGACTAGTGTTTGACAAAAATTTCTCAAATGGGAAAATGAGCTATATAACAATTGTATATCTTGCTGAGATGATCAAACTTGGTATTCAGAGTTTTTTCATCTGAGGTCATTTAGTGTCTCATTTGAGCAAGTTTGTCCAAGTCAAATTTGGTCAAATAAAAAAACAACACTTTGACTCTAGTATTATGAACTCTAAATGACTTCAAATTGAAAAGTTTTGAATACCAAGTTTGTTAAACTCATCAAGATCTACAATTGTTGTTTTGGTCAACTTTCCATTTGAGAAAGCTTGGACGCTTCAAATTTGTGATTTTTAAATTTCAACGTCTACAAACTAGTTTTCGGAACCCTAAATTGTCTCAAATTGAAAAGTTTTGGATACCAAGTTTGTTTAGCTCATCAAGATCTACAATCCCTATATAGGCTATTTTTTTTATTTGAGAAAGTTTGAATAAAATGTTGTTCAAATTTCACAAGTGTGTGACATAGTTTTAAAAAGTCTATATGAGATTCAAGAATTTGTGACTAGTGTTTGATAAAACTTTCTCAAATGGAAAAATGAGCTATGTAACAATTGTAGATCTTGCTGAGATGATCAAACTTGGTATTCAGAGTTTTTTCATCTGAGGTTATTTAGTATCTCATTTGGGCCTTGTTTAGATTGTAATTTTTTGCAATTTGGACACTGTAGCACGTTTCGTTTCTATTTGACAAACTTTGTCTGATCATGGACTAACTAGGTTCAAAAGATTCGTCTCGTGATTTACAACCAAACTGTGTAATTAGTTATTTTTTTACCTATATTTAATGCTCCATACATACGTCCAAAAATTGATATGATGGAGAGAGAGTGAAAAAACTTAGAATTTTGAGGTAATCAAAACAAGGCCTTAAGCAAGTTTGACCAAGTCAAATTTGGTCAAATAAAAAAACAATACTTTGACTTTAGTATTATGAACTCTAAATGACTTCAAATTGAAAAGTTTTGAATACCAAGTTTGTTAAACTCATCAAGATCTACAATCGTTGTTTTGGTCAACTTTCTATTTGAGAAAGCTGATGGTTCAAATTTGTGATTTTTAAATTTCGACGCCTACAAACTAGTTTTCGGAACCCTAAATTGTCTCAAATTGAAAAGTTTTGAATACCAAGTTTGTTCAGCTCATCAAGATCTACAATCCCTATATAGGCCATTTTTCATTTGAGAAAGTTTGAACAAAATGTAGTTCAAATTTCACAAGTGTGTGACATAGTTTTAGAAAGTCTATATGAGATTCAAGAATTTGTGACTAGTGTTTGATAAAACTTTATCAAATGGGAAAATGAGCTATGTAACAATTGTAGATCTTGCTGAGATGATCAAACTTGGTATTCAGAGTTTTTTCATTTGGGGTCATTTAGTGTCTCATTTGAGCAAGTTTGACCAAGTCAAATTTGGTCAAATGAAAAAACAACACTTTGACTCTAGTATTATGAACTCTAAATGACTTTAAATTGAAAAGTTTTGACTACGAAGTTTGTTAAACTCATCAAGATCTACAATTTTTGTTTTGATCAACTTTCCATTTGAGAAAGCTTGGATGCTTCAAATTTGTGATTTTTAAATTTCGACGCCTACAAACTAGTTTTCGGAACCCTAAATTGTCTCAAATTGAAAAGTTTTGAATACCAAGTTTGTTCAGATCATCAAGATCTACAATCCTTATATAGGAAATTTTTTCATTTTAGAAAGTTTGAACAAAATGTAGTTCAAATTTCAAGTGTGACATAGTTTTGGAAAGTCTATATGAGATTCAAGAATTTGTGACTAGTGTTTGATAAAACTTTCTCAAATGAAAAAATGAGCTATTTAACAATTGTAGATCTTGCTGATATGATCAAACTTGGTATTCAGAGATTTTTCATCTGAGGTCATTTAGTGTCTCATTTGAGCAAGTTTGACCAAGTCAAATTTGGTCAAATGAAAAAAACAACACTTTGACTCTAATATTATAAACTCTAAATAACTTCAAATTGAAAAGTTTTGAATACCAAGTTTGTTAAAATCATCAAGATCTACAATTGTTGTTTTGGTCAACTTTCCATTTGAGAAAGTTTGGACGGTTCAAATTTGTGATTTTTAAATTTCGACACCTACAAACTAGTTTTCAAACTCTAGATTATCTCAAATTGAAAAGTTTTGAATACCAAGTTTGTTCAGCTCATCAAGATATACAATTGTTGTTTTGGTCAACTTTCCATTTGAAAAAGTTTAGATGATTTCAAATTTGTGATTTTTAAATTTCGACGTCTACAAACTAGTTTTCGGAACCCTAAATTGTCTCAAATTGAAAAGTTTTGAATATTAAGTTTGTTCAACTCATCAAGATCTATAATCCTTATATAGGCCATTTTTTCTTTTGAAAAAGTTGTAGAACAAAAAAACTACATTTTCTTTATTTTAATAGATTCAACAAAAATTCCCTGTCAATTTTGGACAAAAACCAAGAAAAAATTGAAACATTGACACTACAATAATGTGGTAATAAATTTCCTATCGAATAATATTAGTTTTATTAATTTTAAGGTACAAATATATTTTTGCATTAACAAAATACTTAGTAGTAGTAACATTTATATTATATATTCATAAAAGAAATTAAAAACTTTAGGTTACAAAATTTTCCTATTTACAATAAATAATTAGTTAATTAATAGTATTTTTTAAAATAAATATTGCAAAGTATTGAAGTTGCTATAGAATTAATTGATTAACCTAGTATTAAACAAGGAGAACAAAATCAAAATCCCGGGTCTTTCCAATTACTCTGGCGGGCTGCCAAAATTTGTAGACCTTTAGTCCCGGCCCAGGCCAGGAACCGGGACTAAAGGGTGGGAGGCAATTTCGGTGCCCGCCCAAAAATACATTTAGTCCCGGCTGGTAACACCAACCGGGACAAACGCCATTTAGTCCCAGCTGGTAAGCCGATCTTTAGTCCCGGTTCGGCTTACCACCAGACTAATGATGTTTAAATGGTGTTTAATCCAGACTAAAGGGTCCCGACCTATATATATCGAACGGTTCTGTTCGTTTCATCTTCTACTTTTCGATCTACATCGATCGATCGTCGCCGCCACCACCGCCATCTTCGATCTCGCCTCCGTCTTGACCCCCCTTGCCCCGCCGTCGAGCTCGTCTCGCCCAGCCATGCCGTCGTACTCTACCCCTCGCATTGCAGTGCCATCCGCTTTCAAGACGCATCATCGCCACTGCCTCTCTCCGCCAGATCCTGCCTCCGCCGCCAAGACCCGAGCCCACCCTCCGCCGCTGCTTCCACTTGCCTGCCTCGTCGTCCGAGCCTCGCCTGTCTCCATCAGACGTCGTCGTCCTCATGAGGTGCTCAGCTCGCCCCGTGGCCGCCAAACACGCCTGCCTCGCCTGCCCGCCCGCCATCATGACTAACTAGCCTGCTAGCTAGCTGCTCTTAGCCATATTTTTTTTACAAATTTTCTAGTTTTTTTAGATTGTTTTTGATATATATGTAGATTAAAATGTATGTTAAATTTATTTACTAGTTTATTTAGATAGTTTTTTAGATAGTTTTTAGATAGTTTTTGATATATATGTTAGATTAAAATGTATTAAAATTTAATTAGTAGTTTATTGTTAGTTTTTTAGTTAGTTTTTAGATAGTTTTTGATATATGTTAGATTTAAATGTATTAAAATTTAATTAGTACTTTATTTAGATAGTTTTTTATTATAGTTTTTGATATATGTTAGATTAAAATGTATTATCTATTACTAGTTTATCTAATTTCATGTTAGATTTATTTAATTGGATTTAGTAATTATATATTCTATCTCTCTATATATATGTTAATTAGATTTAATTTTGATTTAGTAATTCTATCTATGTATATGTGTTTATTATATTTAATTGGATTTAGTAATTATATATTCTATCTCTCTATATATATGTTAATTAGATTTAATTTTATTTTAGTAATTCTATCTATATATCACTTGGATATTTTATTAGTAATTCTATCTATATCACATGCATATCTAGAGAGAGATTCTATATGTATAAATATGTACTTAATTATTTCTATGTGTATATATACATGTACTTATTTCCATGTGTTGAGAGAGAGAGAAAATTGTATCTAGAGAGATATTCTATGTGTTATCACATGCATATCTAGAGATATATACATATACACTTATTTCTATGTGTTGAGAGAGAGAGAGAAAATTGTATCATTCTATATATACATGTACTTATTTCCATGTTTTTGGATCGAAAGTGTTTTTGATTCGATTCCAAAGGCTATACCTTATTATTGTTTATCCTTATGAAATATTATGTGTTATTATATTTAATTGGATTTAGTAATTCTATATGTGTTATCATATGTACTTATGTCATGTGCCATAGTAATTCTATCTATGTGTTATCTTGAAGATACAAATGGCTGCTCCGGATAATAACTTGAATGATGACATAATGGCGGATATTATCAAAGCCGGCACCAATGCAGATGTAGATGACACGAGTCAGTACTTTGCTGATTATGAGGATATCCTGAATATCTCGGTGGTTGAAGATCAACAAATTGTCGCGCAAGAAAATACTGGCGAGGTATATTCGATTATCTATCATCTCTTATAGATGCATGCGTACGTATATTTGTTGTTAATCGTTGTGTTTCTACTCATGTAGTCGGTCTCTGGATCTACATCAACCACCGGCAAGAGTAGGAAAGTCCGAGGGCCAAAAAAGTCATTAGAGGGCCGTTTCATAATATCAGAATTCGACACCGACACTGGCAAACCATTGGGACTACATGCTCAGACATACGTCAATCAATGTAGGGTCATTGTAAGGGATAGGATCCCAGTTAGTGCTCGTGAATGGAAGCATAAGATATCCGCTCCTAATGTTAGTTTTGTATCTGATCGTGACAAGAACCTAGTTTGGAGAGATATCACTCAGCATTTCACATTACAAGCAGATGATGCTTTGAAGGAGCTAGTGAGGGATTGGACAATGAAGAAGATAGCAACATTGTTCCAGAGTTAGAAGAAGACATTGTATAAAAAGTTTATCTTGAAGAATGATACGCCGGATTTCAATGCTAAGGCGTTTGTCAAGTTGGAGTCCCATTGGGATGACTTCGTAGAATACAAGACATCTCAAGAGAGTGAGGAACGTGTGATGAGGAATCAGCAGAATACCCGACAGAAGCAATACCATCATCGCATGGGATCGGGTGGTTATAGGAGTGCTATTCCCATGTGGCAGAACCTAGAAGCAGAGATTACTGCCAAGGGAATCATACCTGAAACAAAAGAGAAGAACTAGCTTCAACGCGCGAAGAATTGGTTCTACGCTCATGGGGGAAGCCTAGACCCAGACACTGGCAAGCTAATTTTCAGCCAAATAATTGAGAGAGCAACACAGAGACTAGCTCGTGCTAGGGAAGAAGCTGATAGTGGTGTTTTCAAGCCCAATAGAGAGAAGGATAAATTAACATATGCCCTAGAGAATCCCGAACATGGTGGTCGAACAAGAGGCTATGGGGCGGTTCTATAGCTACAAGCATTCCCAACAGACAAGGATACCTACAGAAGCCGCCAGAGAAAGAAGGATGAGGAGGCAGACCGAATCCGTGTATTGGAGCAATTTGTTAATGAGTCACGACAAGCATTACTTGAATCACTTGAACGAGAAAAATCTCTTGAGGCAAGAATGCAGGAGGAGATCAAGAGGCAAGTGCAGCTAGCAATGAGTCAAATACAATCGCAATCAACGCCAGGAGTCACCATTAGCCCTGTTGGTCAGATGAAAAGCAGTTGTGCTTCCACGGAGCTGCCAGTTATTCAAGATGACGCTGGGTTGCGCTTCCCTGTTGATGACGTTACCGAGCCTCTAACAACATATGAGCTGCACATTTCAGATGGTAATAATGCATCAATTATGGTGGTTGTCGGGGTTGTATCTCCAATAGACCGAACGAAGACACCAAGAATCCATGGGTCAGTTATTCAACCTGGATATGCTAGCGTCTCGGTCGATAGAGTGCTCAAAGGTTACAACAATGTTCCTCTTGACATTGAAGGCGGTGATGGGGAGAAGACACTAGGAGAAGCAGAGAAGACATTTATTCAATGGCGCAAACGCTTCATCATCATTCCTGGGGCGCCACCGCTTCCCCTACCTCACCCTAGGTACGAATGAAAGTGAATGAAATATTATTTTCCATTAATTTTCTATTGGCTTCAAAAATAATTGACTCACAACTTGTTTTTGTAGCAGGGTCTCCCCCTAGCCTAGCCCAATCATTCATTCCTCATCTCATCACAGCGTCGCGGGGGGCGAGACGACTTCATCCCCACGGCGATCTCCAACTCCTACACCGGCCCCATCGCCTCCACAACGATCTCCAACTCCTACACCGGCCCCACCGCCTCCACAACAATCTCCAACGCCTCCACGCCGGTCTCCAACACTGGCCTCATCGCCTCCACACCGGTCTCCAACACCGGCCCCACCCCCTCCACAGCGACGCACTAAAGAGACGTCTAAGGTCCCGGTGGCAAAGAAGACCCCGAAAAAAGAGTTATTTCTCAAGAAATACTTCCTGAAAAGACTAATGAGCAAATAGCAGCTGAAGAAGACAAAAAAGTGAAAGATTTTTTTATAGATATCAAAAAGCAGAGACAAGCGAAGCTTAAGGAGAAGCCGTACTTTTACATACCACGAGATCTGCTGAGGCAGAAGGTCGAAGATCACAAGAAAAAGATGCTTGAACTTCGTAAGCCTCCGCCACTATCAGACTATGACCGCTCCCTCGTGAAGTCACATGATGCAGATAAGAAAAGGAAAAGAGCATCAGGGAAGGATGTCTCACAGCTCGGACAACAGAAGCAACCAATGCAAAATCTTGTTGTTGCTAATGAATATGGTTCCAACATAGAAGTCTATCGACCAGACAACTCTGGAGAAGTGTCGGTTCAAGACCTTAATGCTTTTTTTGAAGATACTGGTTTAACCTTGGATCAATTGACGGGCAAAGCTTCAATCCAGAACCTGGAAGTTGATACCTGGAAGACTTATAAATTTGGCAAAAGTCTGTACAACCCTGCGGCTTTGAATGAATTGGGTACGCAAATGTACTTGCTCAACAAGTTGTACATGCAGGCGTGTGGCAGGGGTGAGGAGTGGATCTTTGTCAGATTTAGAGACCATCATTACTTCCGTGGCGATGACATCTTACATATTAGTTTCGAAGAATTGCATCAACTATACCACATGGACGCTCTGGACAAATCAATCATTAGCTTCTTTTGTTTGTAAGTGATTCTTACTTTTATTTAATAAACTCACTTCCATGCGTATATGTATATAATTATCCTCACATGTAACTTATATTTATATACATATTCCAGATGTCAGAGCTCCAAAGAATACAAGACACCAGTGTTGGCTTCATTGATCCTTATATCGTATTCAAAACCGATATTATTGTCAAGGAGCATTGGGTATCTGAAGCACAGAAGAATATCATGAGGTTCTTCGTGAAGCAGCACGACAAGACAACAATACTTTTTCCGTACAGCTTTGAGTAAGTGTTAATAATAATGTAGTCTACACATTTTATGTAATATCAATACAACTTATATGCATGTACGTGTGTGTATAAACCAATGCAGGTTTCACTGGATACTCATTGTCATTGAGTTAAACTTAAGTCGGTTAGTAATCTTGGACTCATTGAGAAAAGAGCGGGCACTATACCAAGATATGATAGACATTATCCAGGGGTAATTTCGATCTCTCGCGCACAACTATTATTGAATAGACTTTGCCATAATTTATTAACGATCGTACATTATTGGTCGCACAGGGTTTAGAAAGAGTTTATTCGGCAACACTGCAAGGATTGCAAGGCACCACTTAATGTAGTTGAAATACCAGTAAGTTGTACTATATATACTTCCCCACGTGTTTAATTACTATATCGTACTTCAATTTATGTGTGAGATGATGAGAATAATCTTCTTCTCGTACAGTGGTGTTAGCGGCAGCAACCAGGTAATAACTTGTGTGGATACTATGTTTGTGAATTTATCACTGCGCACATAAGAAGAACTCCTAAAGATGTCCTCAGAGTATGTATATATCAATTTTTTATTTATTTTTAAATGAATATATATATATATATATGTATTAATACTTTTCCTTTTATTTCAAATACAATACTGAATGGTTGAAACAAAGGGTCATGCAAAAAGACCATCTGAAAGCAGTTCAAGAGTCAATAGCAGGATTTGTTCTAAAAAAGTGTTAAATCCCAACGGCAAGTTCTACTTTGATCCTAAGGAATAAATGATGTAAATTAAATGTTTATTGATATCGTTATTTTCAAGAACAAGATTATGAAAGTGTTGTATATATACATATATATATATATATATATATATATAGTTTCATACTTTATTCGAATATAATAATGCTCGAGATGAGAATTAGATGTAATTATATATATGCGTGTGTGTATTTATATTAGCAGCGTAGAATACGTACATAAAAACATATTATATATTAAACAAATATATGTAACTGATCTGAAAACAAATTAAACAAAAAAAAAAAAAAGGAACCTTTAGTCTGGTTGAGGTTACCAACCGGGACTAAAGGCTGCGGCCACGTTTGCTCGGTTGGAGGGCCTTTAGTCCCGATTGGTAACATCAACCGGGACTAAAGGTCATTCTTTAGTCCCGGCTCAATGACCCAGGATTGAAGGTTCCACCTTTAGTCCCGGGATCGTTGTCCCAGTGCAATAACCAGGACTAAAGGCCGTTAGCGCCCGGGACAACAAGACCATCCTGTAGTAGTGGCGTCACATCAGGGAGCTTACAGGTGTAGCCGATGGAATTGGCCCGACCTCTAGCTCTGCTGATGGAGCACCAATTATATACTCCCCATGGATAACATAATCATACGTTTCAACACATAAACAAATGGGTTTTAGTTGAGGAAACCAACACCGTCAGACTTGAGTATCTTAATAATAAAGCTTTAGTTGCAGGAACTTGCAACTGATGCTCAATGCAATATTTTACTGCTAGGGCCAGCCCACTGGGCCGGGTGATTGGGTAGTGAAGATCGTTCACACGCTTTTGTCCACCACCAATGCAATCTTTTGCTCTACTATTCCAAACTTTTGCTCCCTAGCTAGCTCTTGTTTGCTCTAGTGTCCTGTACTGTCATCTAATTTGCTGGGCATGCTGCATGCACGCACCAGTATTCAAACCATTGAACAGCTGCACGATTGCACATATAATATATCTATCTATCTCCATAGTTTAATTCTTTCATCCACTGCAACGCAACAAAGAGTATAGATCCATCAAGGCCACGCGCATGAGGGTCATGCGCTGTTTGGATCGGAGCTAAGCTACGCCTTGACAAATCAACAATCACTGCAAGGAGCTGTGTGAGATATTAGCTGCAAGGATAATATAAGTTTTGATCTCATCACCCACCCAAGGTCGAACAAAGTAAGCACCGAAGGCGACGACGACGACGACCGGCCTGGACAGCACGAACGAAACAGCGCGCACATATAACAAATCCAGACGTCGCTGTTGGCGTTTTGACTTTGCTGTGCTCGATCGGTGGCACCGCGCGCCTCTCCTGGCCGGACGGGGGCTTTAGTTGCAGACGACGACGTACCGACACGGATCGCGCTGGGAGCGTGCGTAGTACCGCGTACGTGCTCGTGCTCGTGCTCGTGCTGTGCTGTGCACTGTGTGGGCGCGCAGAAATAAAATACTGACGCGCATATGCGTCGGGCGTCGGCGTGCGTGCATCTATGGCGTCCCCAACATTGGTTCCCTAGGCCGTAGCCGTGCCACTTCAATTAGCTTATGGGAATA
Organism: Miscanthus lutarioriparius; assembly: GCA_904845875.1. NCBI lineage: Eukaryota > Viridiplantae > Streptophyta > Magnoliopsida > Poales > Poaceae > Miscanthus > Miscanthus lutarioriparius. The sequence continues at coordinate 15,216,787 of CAJGYO010000008.1, forward strand.
CACATCAGTATTTTGTTTACGTGGAAATAAAAGATGAAGGTAGAAAAACGAAAAGTCTATCTCGTATCTCTACATCTATTTCACTAAGAATACGAGGCCATTTACGGACCTGCAGGAGGGGAGAGGGAAGGAAGGGATATATAGAATAAAAAATCATTTATATATAGGGCTCACATAATGAAGTGATAGTCACATAGCATGTATGAGATAGGTGCTATCTCATACTGTTAAGGACGCCCTTATGTAGTGCTTAAGGTCCTGTTTAGATCGCCCCGCTAGCTACATTAGCTAGGAGAAACCAGCTAATAACTGATTGTTAGCTGGGAAGTAGGTAAGCATTAACAAGATCCAAGCATCTCTCATCTAATTTTTAGCAGCTAACTATTAGTTATACATAGGGACCCAAATAAACTTCAATAGGGTGTTTGGCTGGTGGAATGATATGGTCCATCATCATCTCACGCTTTTCTCCCCTTTTTTTGGTTTGAGGAATAGAATGAGTTGTCCAGGAGCACCCTATTTCTCATAAGTTAATAATTAGTACTAGTATAAGAAATATTATTATTCTACCAATTTAAGAAATTGACTCATGATGCATTACTCCATCTAGGATAAGGTGATTCCTCAAACAAAACACACCATAAATGGATCGAATACACACAAGTACCTACAGATACATATATGTGTAGTTTTTCTTTCTTGAGTTTTGATTCTCCGGTGATGTATAGTGCCGGCTATGTTGAATAAGATATAAATACATATTGATATTATATATCTGAAGCTCTTCCATCATGCTACTACAAAAACAATTTCAAAAATATTCTAGATATGGTGCACTGTGGATATTAATTTTTATAGGTGGTTAGTGTTTTCAGCCATCTCTAAGATACCCTCTACTTGTAGAGGTAATTGGGAACACCAACCATCTCTAGAATTGTGATTTTGTAGATGTGGCTACGCTTCCTAATTGTCTTTAGAAATCAATTTCTAGACTAGTGGCAATTAGATACATGGTCTGCCTCTAAAAATATATGCAACACAAAAGGTCATTAATTTTTTTAAACCAAATTAAATATAGACAAAATTTATATCAAAGTTGCAGCGCTCGAAGAGACCAACAACTTTGTAGTGGAGTCTCTTTTCTTTTGAAATTGTTTAGGGTGTCTAAATTGTAACTCATGGCTTTTTCTAGGATACAAAAAATACTATTTTTATTGCCGTCCTGTATTTTCTAAAAAACTACTTTTAGAAGAAGACTATATATTATACCAAGAAATGGATTTGTATAGACAGTCCGAAATTAGCCCACCTCTAAAGACGGCTAGAAAATATAATAGCTGGACCACCTCAAATAAGATATGCTCTCACAGAGTACAAAATACTTGCACTATTTACACCTCTAGACGTAGGGGACTGAGAGATCATGGCTAGCTACTAGTACACAGCTAGGATCACCGATCAAAGGTGCGGCGTCCGTAGCGGTGGCGACGATGATATGATGTGATGCACGCGCGCGTTGCTTGTTCCGGCAGAAAACAGGGGCGCAGTGCATGCATGGACGCGGCGATCGATAGGGGTTGGGCCGGGAGACATGGCGGCATGGGACTGGAGCGGGGAGGAGAAGACGACATGCATGCATGCGGCCGTGCAATTGATAGGAGAGAGAAATGCCCCCGGCCGGCCCCAAGTGGAGCTGCAGCTTTAAGTTTAACAACGGATCGGGTTTGATGATGATATCCATGGTTTTGGTTACAGCTAGCTGGTTTTTCACCCACGGTTTTTGCATGAAGGCAGGCATTGCTGCTTTTGGGTTTGATTTTCCACCCGTGGATATCCAATGAATATCCGGGCGGAATTAAAACTCATGTTTTATAATATACTAATAATAATTTGTTTACTTAGATTATTAAATTTATTTAAAGTTGACTCATAAAAATATTTATTATTTGTTGCCTCTTGTTTATACATGAATATGTGCATATATATACGACGTTTCCCTCAAACGTTTCAATCCGCGGTTTGGTTTTGGTGATGGTGCCACCCGAATCGGTTTTCGGCGGATTCGGTTTCGATTTTGGGTTTCGGTTTTGGGTGCACGGAGACTCGACCCGATCCGAACCGACCGACGATCCTTATGCGCGACGGCGAGATGATACATATGGCGGAGAGAGAGCTAGCACATCTCACATTGCTGCTTTTGGTGCTGGTGGAATGGGGCCACACGATAAGCATAAGCACGGTTTAGTTCCCACCCCAAATTTCCAAAAAGTGCTACAATAGCGTTACATCGAATCTTCGATACATGCATGAAGTATTCCGCTTTTTGTTGGTTTCAACCAAACCAAACCAACAATAAATAATTTTTCTCTCTCACAACAAACCAAAGACCTCCCCAAATACCAACCCAAAACCAACCAACAACAGCAGCATTAAATGTAGATGAAAAAAAATCTAATTGCATAGTTTGGTTGGAAATTGCAAGACAAACGTTTTGAGCCTAATTAGTCCAGAATTGAACACTAATTATCAAATAAAAACGAAAGTGTTATGGTAGCCCAAATTCTAAACTTTTCCAAGCTAAACACGGCGTAAGCTAGGGCCAGCGCGCCCGAGCGGTCAGGTTCATTTGACCACTGACCGGACGTCCCCTCAAACGTTCAATCAGATCGTGCGGTGCCGCGGGGTGGCCCTGACGATCGAATGAAGCGATCGATCGAGCAAACGACGATGAGCACGCGCGACGGGAGATGATCGATAGTAACTCATCGATCCACACGTTGTTGTTCGTCCGTCGTCCCGGTCTCCCGGACATGTGAAAAAAACGCGCCCAGCGCCTAAATTTACGATTAGCGGTCCCCTCTCTGTTTAATTTATTTTGAGCGAAGAGAGATCACATCTCACACACCTCATCCGATCCCCACACGATACAGTACAGCAGCAGCGTCGTAAGTGAGCTGCAGCTGCAGGCATGGGCTTAATTCGAATGATTTGCGATCAAATCGCGGCCGGCTGGGGCCGGGACCGGGAGAGCTGCGGCGGCTGCTCCACGCGCCCGGCGCCACCACCACGTGTCTGACAGCTGTACGGCGGGGTAGGCGGCCCGCGCTCCTCCCTTTGACCGCCAAACCAAACCACTTGACCGCACGTGACGGTGCTCGATCGGCGATCATCGATCCACACGTAGTAGTCGTCCGTCGTCCCGGTCTCCCGGACATAAACGCGTCCGCGCCCAGCGCCTAGCCGCCGGATTAGCGGTCCCCTCTCTGTTTAATTTATTTTGTTCAAAATGTTATTAGTTCCTGGGTAGTACACTCATGCGATCCAAACAGGATCGGAGGTCAATCTGCTGCAATGGGATTCTCGTTATGCAAAATACAGCATAGCAGATCACAGATTTTTTGTTCACCCGTCGAGTAGTTATATCACTGCAGCACTGTACCTCTGTCGACTGTAGTACTGCGCGTGCTTCGAGAATCGAAACGGCAGAAGATACGATCGAATCCATTCGGATCAGGCTGCGGGTGCAACGAACTGATGCAATGGAACGTACGCCTGCAGGGTACGAACACAAGCATAATCCATGCTTTGAAAGAATTCAGGGAAAAAAGCAAATAAATGGATTCTTACATTTCCTCGCTCCTACACAGATTCAGATTTTCAACTTTCATTTCGCAACAGCGCCTTGGCACATACTCCCTATTCAGAATTTCAAATCAGCATCAACTTAGTCGCCAAAACCCCGCGGGATCCGGCGAGTTGTGGCCCTCCACGCCCCCACCGCCACCTCCGGCTAAGACGGGCCCGCCAAGTTCCCCGCGGCAACAGGTGCCAAAGCTTCTCCGTGGGCCCCTCCGCCACCATAGACAACGACGTAGGGCCCAAACGCCGCGGCTGACTACAACAACAGCAACAGTGTCGAGTCCGCCCCCGCGGGGTCCTGCGCTGAAGAGCCTCCGCGGATTCCCTCCCCATCCCCACCGCTACCGAGGCTAGGCTCCACACTCTCACCAGCCGCGGCTCCGTTCTACCCAACTAAGAGGGCGCACGAAGCTTCGTTGGTAGGCAGATGACGACGACGAGGAGTCCGACAACGACCACCCCACAACCTACCTAGATGATGTTTATCGACCGGCGAAGCCGATAACCGCGTCCCCGCCGCGCACCCAGATTCATTCAATCGTGGTTGTGGACCGTGGAGGAGAGGATGCTGCACGGCAGGGACAAGGAAGAAGACGGAGCCGGTGTGCGGCATGCCTGCTCGGCCAGTGGATAGCCGCGTCCCTGCCCGCCAATGCCTCGGCCAACGTGGACGGATCTCCGCTCCCAACGCCGGTGGGTGGCGGGAGATCCTCCCCCAGTCAGAGATGCGACCTGTGGCCGCCTTGGTTTAGCCTCGCCCAAAGCGGCTCCCGCTGGCCCGAAGGATCCCCACAGAGCTTCAAGGCAGATGTTTCAACTGCCTCTCCTACTCATATCGAGTAGCGACTTGCCGATTGCCTCGGCGTTGCCTGCGCTGCCATGGTTTCCGCCACCTCACCAAGGATTGCAAGCGGTCCAGGTCTGCTTCGACGACGAAGGCGAAGGGCGGTGATCTGTCACGGAACACTGCTCGTGGCGACGATCCATCGACCTCTCAGCACGCGCCCCATGGCGGTTCATCCTCGGCTGGGGTCGTGCAGGGTACCATCGAGGCGCCGGCGGAACCCAGCGACGACGTTGGCGGTGCCAGAGCAAACCGGCTTGGGTCACCAGCATGGACGCGCCTGCTGACTGCCCGACAACGCCGCTACCTCTAATGCTGCACACAACCTCCACGGACCAGATCCGCTGGTGTTGGAGCTGTGCGCGAGCGCGAGGCCTCTCGCGTGGGTCGACCCAATGTTGGAGGAGCTCGCCACCTCGCTCGCCGTACCAGTAGGGGCGACTGTCCCTCAAGAAGCACCGCCGATGGACACCCGTTCTCCGGCAAAGGCTGCTCACTGGGTGACGGGCTTAGCTACGCGGCCGCATGTGCAGGGGCAGCCACACGTCACGCCACCACGTGGGAGGCAGCCTGGCATCGTGGATGCCGAGGCGTGCCTATGCTTGCCTGCTCGAGGAGGTCAGCACAACATCGTGGATGCCAAGGCACGCGCACAAAGCCCCAGCGACAACCCACCTGGTGGGGAGGCGGCCACTCCATGATCAGCCGACTCCGCCGCCAAGAGGCTAAAGCGCCTCATCGACAAGATCCTACGTAAGACGCCATCGCCGCCACTGCCTCAGCCGACTGTGGAGGCACAACCAAAGTTGTCGACCCGCAGCAGGAGGATCGCCGCGTAGCCGCTCTCACACGTCCCGGCTTCCAAGTGGGGAGAGGTGCTGATGATGAAGCGGATGCGATTCATTCACGGGCAGACGAGGCCTTCCACGAAGCCACGAACGCCTATGACAGCTTAACCCCTCGCATGCTGAGATAATATGGCAGCTCTTCCCGGACCCACAGAAAGAGCGGCTGAGGCGCCGCTCAAGGCAGCACGTCTGATTGCCGGCGATGGCTAGGTAGCACGATTAACGAGTAATAGTCCATGATTTCCTTCTGCTAGGGAGAGCAGAGTCGATTGTATAACATTTTCTCCCCTAGTGTGCCATTCATGGCGCGTCGTTGTAACTTTCACTATTTCTTAATCTTAATATAAAGATGCACAAACATTTTACGTATTCGAGAAAAAACTTAGTCCCAAAAAAAATCAACTTAATTTCCATACAGCTCGCATATCCCTATTTTCAAATACAGCACAGGAACGTAACGTAGTACCCACCTTGCAGTATACTAGTATTACTAATTGAATTAATTATATTGTCACGGATGTCAATGTCCTTCTCTTTTTTTTTTTTGATATAACAATGTCCTCTTTGGTATATGTAGGCCGGGGGAGAAGAAACCAGAAAGAGTAAGCCATTGGAGAAGTAAACGACGCGATGGAGAAAATCACTATCATGGAGACATGGACGGAGCTTCACGAGTACGTACTTCAGTTCCTTGCTCCGATCCGTCTGCGAGGCACAGCTAGATCATGTGTCCTCACCCTCATTTGTCGCCATCCGATCATTATTCGCGATTGCGGCCGTATATTAAACCCCCACGGCCGCTGTGTCTCGAGACCCAACCAATCAGGGCCTAGTCATTCAATTTGTTTCGCTCTGTGCGTCACATTATAATGACTCGCAATTTAAAAAATCGTTAGTGTCAACCTGTCAGGTTGAGCAAGGCGAGCCAAGGTCAGCCATGTCCACCCAGGAAAGCTTGATCACAAATTGCAAGGCCCCTGCTTTCCCCGTTTGCTCAATTTCATACCGGCTGATCCGGCCCCCGGAGGAACTGTGTTTGGATGGACGCCTTTCAGCCAACTCCAATTTCTTCCCAAGCAGCGATCACAGTTCCAGCCCGTACGTCTAAAATCGACCGCCTGAGTTCTGTATGACACTTCTGTTTTTTTTGTATAAAAGCTGGATATTATCTTTATAAAAAAATCAACCGCCTAGGAGGGCTACTAAGGCTTGTTTAGCTGAAAATCTCCCAAGCAATGCGTGAATAGACAACCAATTCTGGCTTCAGGCATCCAAATTCGGTCGCTTGGGAGCACTGTCTAGTGTTTAGGTTAGACGAGGTTTTTATGTTTCCATCCAAACAGCCCCTTTTAGATTTGCCTGGATAAAAATGCAAATATGTCTCACTGTGCCATGCTGCCATGTAAAAAGATAAGTCACAAGAGAATCAAACTTGAACATATGCATCAATACACTTCCTTTTTTTCCCAGAACGAACATGAAATTCTATTTCATGATTTAGGGCCCGTTTATAAGAATTATGATAATCTAGATTATAGAGTTATAGAATCTAGAATCTAGGATGTTTGGATTCCTAGATTATAGCAAGAGATCATACTCCCTCTATTCTAAATTATTGTTGACAAGTACTTGCCTTTGGGATGGAGGAGATATCAATAGAGAAGGCCCATGCCTAGTACCATGGAAAGCAGCCAGCAAACCTAAGACCAGGGAGGGTTTAGGCATGATTATTGATCTCAAGACTCACAAATACCTGGACAAATTCTAAACATAATTAACAATTTGCCTTGGGTGAGATTAACTTGGGATTAGTTTTATAGATCAAACATCACACCTCCACGTGCTCGGAGTGCTATCGGCTCCTTTTGGTGGAGAGATGTAATTGCATTGATAGATAATTACATGCCAATTGCTCATTGTTTCCCAAACAAGATTGAGGACTAGTTCTTGATCAAAAGAGAGTTTTTACTCACTTTTATTGAAATATGAAATAACATGCTTCGAGCTAGCTCATAAGTCATCATTGGGGTGTCCTAACTCTATTTGTCTCTTGATAGAGAGAGAATATATAAATAAAAAACACCTTACATCTAGAGTATACAGGATGGAATGAAATTTAAGAGTCGATACCTGACTCGTACTCTTGATGGTTCCCTAACCGTGATCTTGGCTGCCCAAGGTCTTGGCAAAAATTAACACACCTCTTGTGAGAATATCGCTCTGTTGCTATTTCCCCCTTGTTATAATAGTGGTCATCTCGTGTTTGCGAAAAGATCTTGGCCCAGCCTGTTTATTCCCACTTGTAATCGGATTCTTGGTAAAAAGAAAGCAACAATTTTATCAAACACTTTGATTATATTTTCACTGTTTATTAAGAACTTTGAACTAGCAAAATCGAGAATCAAAATTATATTAAATTCCCCAGGTGTGGCGAATCACCCGCAAGTCTGCTCTTCGTGGAAATAAAACAAGATCTTGGTTACTAAAGTACGACACAATTTTTTAATTTCTTTTGTGAGAAAAAAAATTACATCATTAAGCTCAACCTTTTTTATATTAACATTAAACTCTACCTTAGACTCAAAGTTCATGGAGCCTAAACATAACATATACAATTAATGATTTAGAAAATATATAGTACAATATTCTAGACCTATAATACACATTGATGATAATTACTAGGAGTTTTAGATAATCGGTGCAGTTGGAATGGATCATCCAACCGCAACCCCATTCTCCCCTAGAATACCCGTAGGGCTCCTCAATAGAACACCACTCCACGTCATCCCAAAATCCTGCTGCCGTCGGATCTCCAATCGTGTGGTTCTTAGTGTTTGGAGCGGATTCTGCGGACAGTGGCTTCTCGTCGTTTTCTCTAGTTTCTACGGCTTCTCTGCCTTCTCGTCCGAATCATTTGAGACAAATATACACCGGGATTCTGCTTCTCCTTCCCCAACTTCTCCTTCCCCTCCTCTCTCCTCTCTGCTCTTTCTCTCCCTCCCTCCCGATGTGGCCAGGTCGACGACCACCGGCGCTACTAGGGCGCCGCTGCGGCGGCCGCCCTACTCCTCCTCCCCCACCCAGGCATGCCGTGCGACCAGGCCCTGGCGGTTGCCACCAGCACGGCTTTCACTCCGGTGCAGCCTTCTCCCGCTGCTCCTCGTACGCTACACGAAACCCTAGCTGGCTGTGCTTGATGGCTCCGGCTGCGTCATGAGCTGCCCCCGGCGGCGCGACCACACAGCACGGCGTGGTAGCCTCGGCATGGACGCCCCCTGGCACGGCGGCCCTTGGCACCGGCAGCCCCAGTGAAAGCTCTAGTTTGGTTTTGATGAGTTGATGAAACCCTAAGTGCTAGCCTAGTTTATCAAAGTGATTATGAGATATGTAGCACTATTCCAAGTGGTGGAGCAATGGTAAAGATCATGATGATGGTGTGACCATGGTGATGATCAAGTGTTTGGACTTGGAAAAGAAGAAAGAGAAAAACAAAAAGCTCAAGGCAAAGGTGAAACTTGATAGACGCTTTTTGGTTTGGTGATTGTCGTTGTTTGAGTTACCACCGACGAGTAAATTTTTAGTATTGCGTGTCTGGCTCGGATGGTGTGCTTAGAGGACACGAGGTTTATACTAGTTCGGGCAGAAAGTCCCTACGTCCAGTTCGTCGTTGTTGCTCTTGTTACTAGCACTAAAAGTTTGTAGTAAGGGTTCCAAATGGACGACAGAGGGAAAGGATCCCAAGTCTCTGATGAAAGGAGTGAATGGGTGCTAAGAGCTCGATCGCTTGCTCAGCCATGTGTTCATGTCGTGTTCTTGTGTGTTTATCTTGTGTTCTGATCTCATGCGGATCTTGATTTATCGGTCCCCTTCATGGGGCGCCCTGCTTTCCCTTTTATAGGCCAAGGGAAAGCGCGGGTTACAACAGAGGGAAAGGAGAAGAACGAGAGAGAGATAGAGGAAGGCTTCCAGGATCGCCGGGTCCTTCTTCTCCTTCACGCGGGTCTCGCCGACCCGATAGATGTCAATAGGGACGGCTCCACGTCGCGGCCCTGTCCGTCACTGGCGCCGTGCGCAAACATCATTTGTCGATCATGGCTCTCCATTCCGTCCTGGCAGACGTCATGGTGAGCTGACGCGCCTGTCAGCATTCATATGAGGGTTAGGCAGAACAACATTGGCACGCCCGATGATGTTCTTGATGTGAATCCTCAGGTATGGCCCGTCATGGCCACGGGTTACGTCGGGGCATGTCGGTCTCTTCCTTAGTGTCAGAGTTTTGACCCAGGCCCACATGCCAAGACCTGGGTTGGTTGACGGTGGTATGGGACCCAGTCGAGCGAGGCAGAGCACAAACTCAAGGGTCGGGCGAGGCAGAGCCCGTGGCCTCGGGGTCGGGTGAGGCGGAGCCCGTGGCCTCAGGGTCGGGCGAGGCAGAGCGCAAACCCAAGGGTCGGGAAAGGCGGAGCCTGCGGCATTGAGGTCGGGCGAGGCAAAGCCCGTGACCTTGGAGTCGGGTGAGGCGGAGCGCAAACCCAAGGGTCGGGCGAGGCGGAGCCCGCGGCCTCGGGGTCGGGCAAGGCGGAGCGCAAACCCAAGGGTCAGGCGAGGTGGAGCCCGCGCGCCTGGGGGTCGGTTGGAGCTGTAGTCGTGCTCTTGACTGCTCGGATGAATCAATGTTAATGGCCATTAGCTCCTCCTCTTTGGGTACCCTAGTATTAGCCCCCGACAGTAGCCCTCGAGCCTGTAGAGGAGTAGAATACTCCTTCGGAGGCTTTTTCCGAGCGAGAGGACTCTAAGAGTCTTGGCCTTCTTTTGTCGCCCACGGTGTGCCTTGGGGATGGCGATTCCCTTTCATCGTGATCGGACCCCTCGGGGTTTGTCCTTCTATGACCACGTGTTCGGTCTCCTTACGAGTCCAACTTTCCTCGAGCCCCCGCCCGTAGCAGGGGTCCAGTTAAGGGTCGGCTCATTTTTGTGATCGTCTCCCCTCAAGCGTTTTTTCTGATAAAAACGGAGGGGCTGAGCCATGCCATGATTTTCCTCTATGGACGAATCATGGTCCTCGGTGAGCTGTTAATAGGCTAGTCCGAGTGGGGCCATGGCATCCTATTCACGGGGGTCTGGCTTGGGTCAGCTGGTGACCGACTCTAGATTCTCAGCGGTCAATCCATATAGTTCTCGGGTTTGTTCGACCGGTCCTAAGGGCTCTCTGCCTTTCTTCGAGAAAAAACCATGGATTGTATCCGGCCGAGACTCAAACGTGGGCTAGGATGCCCACGACGCTCGTGCGCCCGGTTCTGGCCGCTAGCAGACCCGGAGCGGTTGTCGAACCCGTCGGTGGGCCAACCTTCGAACTCCTAGGCCTAGACGGGTCGTAGGAGCATTTTCGGCACCGTATCCCTCTTACATGTGACGGTTCTCGGCTTATCGATCGGGCGAATCGTTATCTGGCGTGTCCTTTGAGGGCATGGCCAGAGATTGTGTGCGCAAGATCTTCGGAGGGAGGTGTCATGTCATGGCACAGCAAGCGCATGAATCTAGGCCGATGGTTTGCCTTCTCGCCCCCGCTCCGTGTTATAAATAGCAGCCTTCCCCCTAATGTCTCTATACACCTAAACTGCAGCCTTACCTTCATTGTTTCTCCGCCACCGCCATTTCGGATCTGCCATCCTTGCTAATCCACCGCGGAGCCCTAGATCCGTAGCCTCCACTCCTCCGCCACCATTGAGCTCGCATCCATCCACCTCCAATGGATCTGTGGTGCCGTTCCGACATCACCTCCCAGCGCATGGAGGGCCTCATCCATCGTGGTCTTCTCCATGCACGGACCTCGGCCAAGGAGTGGTTGCTGCCGGTGACATGGATTCGCCGTCGGTGCCCGACGGCTACGTGGTGTCGTTCGCCCACTTTCCCGAGCATGGGCTCGTGACCCCTGCCCACAAATTCCTCTGGGGGCTACTGCACTTCTACAAGATCGAGCTGCAGCATCTCAATCCCAATAGGATCCAGCACATGGTGGTGTTCATCGCACTGTGCGAAGGATTCTTGATGATCAGCCCCCACTTCGACTTGTGAAGGTATTTCTTCATCGTCAGCCTCTAGAAGAAGAGGGAGAAGGGTGGCAGGCAGGAGCTGCACATGCCGATGGGGTGCGCCGGCATCCAACTTTGGAACAATCAGGTCGGTGAGTACCCATCCATGCGTCTCTCGACGTCCAACAAGGGGTGGCACTCGCAGTGGTTCTACCTCAAGAATGACGCCGCTGCCCTTCTACCGGAGTTCACCGGTGCCTGATCGAAGAGGCCCCGAAGCAGTGGAGGAAGTGGGCATCCTAGAGAAGGACAAAAGAAGATCTAAGACCATATCGCCACCATCCACATCCTGAAGGAGAACGACCTAAAAGGGTCAGGCGTCATCGGGGCTTACCATGCAAGGAGGGTGGCGCCATTGATGACACGCGCGCTCCCGCTATACATGATGGCGCCCGAGGCATCATACGATGGAACAACTCTCACCGAGGGAATGCTCCCCAACTCCGAGATCACGCAATGCATCAAGGAGGTGATGGAGCCTTTGCAGGATGACGCGAGTGCCACCCTCGATTTTGTTTACCAAGTGCCGGGGCATCCTCCAATGCAGCCGGAGCCAGGCTACGTTGTCTTCGTAAGTTTCCCTTAATCTTGCCTTCTCTTCAATTGATTTCTCGACACCATGAGACTAACTTTAAGAGGGGCGGGACCAGCTGAGGGACCTCATCCTCTTGGATCACCCGGCATCGCTGCCGAGGGATTTGGCCATGAGGGTGGCGAATCATGCCGAGGGCGAGCGGCCGAGGAAGGCGAAGGAGAACAAGAAGAGGAAGAAGCTACGGAAGTTATGGGCATGCGAACATGGGGAGGACACTGGCGGCGATGATGACGATGACGATGGTGACGACGACGAGGTGATGAAGGTATCCAACGATATTGAGTGGGACAACCGGGAGAACGAGGACACGCTGACAGGCGTCGGTTCATCCTTGTAGGCGTCGAGACCCTTTCCATTCCATGGAGTGGAGGGCATGTCTGTGGAGCCGATGGAGGCGGGCCATACCATTGGCCTGCCCCAGGAGCTGCCAGGGGTGAACCCCTCTACCCAAGAGCAGGGGGTGGGCTTGAAACGGCCTCGTTCCATTGAGGTGGAGTAAGGGCCGAGGTTCATCCCCCAAACGCATCTGCCGCCCGATGGCGCTAAGGTGAGTTATCAATTCATCAGTTTTTCCTGTTTTAGTCGATTTCATCGTGACTAAGGTGAGTTATCAATGTCCCACCGACGTAGGTGGAGGCGGCGGTGGCCATGACAGATGGGTCACAGCCAGGCACAACCGCAGCGTCGCCTGAGGCATTGGCGTGATCCGAGCCATTGGCGGCCCTAGCGATGGTGCCTGGTGGAGGACGGATGGAGGTGGACGCTGAGGGATCCCCAAGAGTCATGGTGCTGGGAGAGAGGTTCACATCCACACCGCTGACCCCTTCCATCGTCGGAGGGGGTGCCCGGCGGGGACATCACAGCTGAGAGGTGTTGGCGGCGCTTGGGGCCACCGGGAAGTCATCCCTGGCCCTAACATTGGTGGGCAACAGCTCGCCCGCATGGGGTGAGCCCCTGCTCTAGTGGATGGATCCGCAAGACTCGGCATCGATGCTTTTTACCCTTGACGACACAACAGAGAGCATGGAGCGGGAGAGCCTCGACATAGAGATCGCGTCCGTGCTCGAGGCCCTAGACCTCGTCATGGGTGCATTGTGTGACGTTGTCGTTCCCTCCAGCCGGGTATTGCTTGATCCTACTTCTTGCCCTTTTCTTCCTCTATATACGTTTTTGTATCCTAACCATCGTCTTTCTGACAGTCCCTTATAGCTCGTAGCTGGAGGAAATCGTGGTTCCTTCATCAATAGAGAGGCGTGGCTATGTGGGGAGGTGATAGCTCAGCTCGTTGCCGCCTAGCAAAGGGTGGTCGAGCTAACTCCCGTTGTCGAGGAGGCGGCCAATCTTTGATCACGGGTGGCCAAGGCCTGTCGGGATGCTGATGAGGCTGAGAAGGCATTCGAGGCCCTATCGTCGAGGTCGTGGAAGGATGACGAAGAAGCCGCCAGGGTCAGGAAGGAGCAGGATGAGTTGCTCTAGAAGGACACCAAGACTCACCAGTGGATCCTTGACCTTCTAGGCGAGGTTGAGAAGGAAAGGGATCTAAAGCTAGGGGCCGAGGATAAACTCATGGCCCTAGAGAAAAGGGTGAGCCTAGATGCCATGGCGGTCGCTCAGCTGTGCAAGGAGCAGGATGAGCTAATCCAAACCACGAAGAGGCTTCACTCGGAACATGGCGCGGCTTGCGAGGAGTGTGACTAGGCCAACTAAGAGCGCGACGACGCACAACAAAAGAAGGTTGGCTCCCTCCAGGCCAAGCTTGAAAGCACGACGACCCGGAAGCCGGAGGCCAAGATCATTTCTACCAGGCTATGTGGGGAGGTGAGGAGAAATCTTCAGGCAGAGAGTGATAAGCTTGGTATCCTAAGCGCCGCCCTCGGAGTGGTCTGACGATGACCTTGAGGTGGTGCGGTCAGAGGGGACCAGCTCGCTCGTGGCTCGTGCCGTCAAGATCACGGCTCGGGTGTGCCAGCTTGAGAGGAATGCCCTTCATACCAAGGTCAATCAGTACTTCACGATTGCTCGTTCTCATTATGGGGACATCATTGATTTGGAGGCGATGAGCCATGGCTACGCACCTGGTTATGAAGTCCACGAGCTAGAGGAGATGGAAACGGCGATGGCTCCCCTTTCACAGGACCTGATGGACAGAATAGAAGGCATAGTTCTCCCTCGAAGGGGCTAGTTAGTTAAATAGGTCGGGCGGTCATTTTTGTAATAAGCGGACAAGTTCTAACCCTTGTGTTTTAAACAGGCTTGTTATTTTGTTTCGTTTGATCAAATCTATTCTTTTGTTTCGGTTGAACAAATTTGATCTTTCTCCCTTTTTATGTGTAAAAAGGGGTTAATGCGTTTCGACCCTTCCTATTGTTAAGACCGTAGAGTTCGAGGTGTTGGTACTGAAAACTCTGATCACGCAAGTGAGCAAGAGTGCCGTAGCCATTAGGGCGTAGGTTTCTTGCAGTCCGACCAACCTTACTCAGTCGTTTGTTTCCACAAACCTTGCCTCTAGGTTTTTAACGCGAGAAAGGGGTCGGGCACGGTGACTATTTGAGAAAGGGTATATATATACCCTTATCAGCCCTCGAGTGGGACCCAACCCCTTGCCGTTGCTAGGGTCGGGTGTCACTGAAGATCGAGAGAGACGATAGCGAAACTAGTAGGAGAAAGTGTCTCTTGTTTTAGAAACGTTATCATTAGTTTTTCGTACGTATCCCCTCCCTAGGATCTGAGCCATCATTCTACGATCGTGCATTTGGTCTCCTTACGAGTCCAACTTTCCTTGAGCCCCCGCGCGTAGCGGGGGCCCGGTCGAGGGTCGGCTCGTCTTTGTGATTATCACCCCGTCCACGGTTTCCACAACCGGAGGGGTTGAGCTAACGTCACTTGCCTCGATGGCTCGAGTGACGTGCTCGGTGAGCTCGCTAACGGGCATGTCCGAGTGGAATTCGGGTCCATCGTTCATGACAGGGTTGTCATAGCCCTCATGTGGCATTCCACTGCTCCTTAACCCATGTTTTGGTAGATACCCGAGTCATTCTGAAGACCGACTTAGGTGGCCCACTGGCCTCCCCTCGATGGAGATTCTGTGGGCTTGGCTTGAGGTTAGGATCGAACGAGAAGGTCGAGATGACCCTGTCTGCTTTTGAGCGGTCAGGCAAAGGCCGCTAGGGCTCATCTATGTTTTCTCCCCTGGCTCTATTTGACGTGAGGCGGCCTCGAGCCCTTCATGGGCTAGCCTTTGAACCTCGATCGGTCGGATTCCCGAGTTGGGGTCGGGCGGTTCGAGCCCCTGAGCCCCGTTGGGCTCGGTAGGGGTTGGCCATGTTTTATGCATCACCCCATCCATGGTTTTCGCAACCAGAGGGGTTGAGCTAACGACACTTGCCTCGATGGCTCAAGTGTCGTGCTCGGTGAGCTCGCTAATGGGTATGTCCGAGTAGAATACAGGTCCGTCGTTCATGACAGGGTCAGCATAGCCCTCATGTGGCATTCCACTACTCCTGAACCTACCTCTCGGTAGATGCCCGAGTCATTTTAGAGACTGACTCAGGTGTTCCGCTGGCCTCCCCTCGATGGAGATTCTATAGGCATGGCTCGAGATTAGGATCGAACAAGAAGGTTGAGATGACCCTATCTGCTTCTGAGCGGGTTGGGCATAGGCTGCTGGGGCTCATCTGTGTTTTCTCCCCTGACTCCGTTTGACGTGAGGTGGCCTCGAGCCCTTCGTGGGCCGGCCTTTTGAAAGGTCCTTGTTGGTTTTGGTAATTGAGTGACAACCTAGGTGGACTAATTGTGTTTATGTGAGATACACAGGTGATTAGTCCACAGGTACATGTGTATGAGCAACATATGCCATGGAGGTGAAAATGGCTTGGAGATGTTGCAAAGCTCACACATGTGATGATGAAGGAGCTTATTGCACATGAGACATGACATTGAGTCATGTGATCAAGGTGGAGAAGATCAAGACAAGACTTGGCTTGATGGACCGGTTGCAAGCGTGAAGGGCAAGTCAAAGGCTTTGGAGTGATGGACCGCGTGGCGGTGAAGCTTGAGCAAGACTTGGCGCCGATGGACAATAGCAACGGTGAAGAGCAAGTAGAGTCAAGATCGATGAACCAATATGATCATGTGATGATATGAAGTGGATCATATCATTGTTGATCGTGTTGGTGCATGTGTTGCATCGACATTGAAGGAGATGGAATAGAATGCGCAAGGCAAAGGTATAACCTAGGGCATTTCATTTCACCGGTCATAGGTGTGTAGAGAAGTTTATGACCGGGTTTAGGATAGATGGCCGTACTATCAAGAGGAGCAAACTTGTTTGCATATCGGTCATCTAGTGCCACTCGTGTGATCTAACTTTGCATTGTCGCTAGGATCGAGTGGCGTGGCAAGTTGAGTGGCTAACATCCTTTGGGAAATGATTGTGAAAATGCTAACACACATACACATGATGGTGTACACTTGGTGGTGTTGGCACATTTACAAAGGAGGTGGTGTTTGCAGGGGTGAGATGGGTTTTGGGTCCCTCTCTTGCGGGAAAATGGTATGCCTATTTTCTATTGCGCCGAATGCAAATTCTTGGTGGTTGGCTCTTTGGAGCAAGGATGAAGAAGTTAGAAGTGAGAACAAGTTAGTCGCGAAGATGCTGGCGTCGGTCAACCCGACCGGACGCTGGATCTGAATGCACCGGACGCCGCGGCAGTTGTCCGGCCAGTCCGACGTCTGATGACGCAGAAGCCGGAGGTGACCGGACGCCGGGCTGCGTCCGATCAATCATGTGACCGGACGCGTCCGGTCGAGGTCGGTACTTTCTTGAAAGCGACCGGACGCTGGGGTTCAGCGTCCGGTCGGTTGAAAGCTGCTGCATCCGGTCAAGTCAAGTGACCGTTGGAACCGGGACACGTGGCCGTCTGCGGGTGACCGGACGCTGAGGTCCAGTCAAGTCAACATGACCGGAGCGTCCGGTCGGCCCGACCGTTGCCCAGTGAAGGGGTAACGGCTAGTTTAGCCCTTGGGGCTATAAATAGAAGTGGCCCTCGGCCATGGCTGGGGTTGAGCACCTAAGGGGACTTAGTGTCTATGCTTGTGAGTGCTTGGGAGCCCTCCATCACACATATACTTGATAGTGATCATTCGATTGTGTGAGTGAGCGATTCTAGTGCGATTGCATCGTGAGGTTGCATCAAGTGGCACTAGGTGGTCGTGTTGCAAGCCGGTGGTACTTGTTACTCTTGGAGGTTGCCACCTCCTAGACGGCTTGGTGGTGGTCTCTGTCGAAGCCTTAAGAAGCTTGTGCGGCGCTCCCGAGAGAAGTGCTTGTGAGGGGGTACTTGTGCTCGCCCATGAAGTCGCTAAGAGCAACTTTAGTAAAGCGTGTCATTGAGCTACCCTCACTCAAGGGGTAGGTTCTTGCGGTGCCCGACGTGCGGGCTTAGCGGGTGATGCTAATTAGCCGCCAAACCACCAAGTGAGCGGTCGACACAACGGGGACTAGCGTGTTGGCAAACACGTGAACCTCGGGAGAAAATCATCGTGTCAACCTTGTTCTTCCCGTTGGTTTGCATCCCCATTACACAAGCTTGCAATTACTTTTATATATATCTTAAGCTTGTGTAGTTGCTCTTGTAATTAGATAGCTTGTGTAGCTAGCTAATTACCTTCTTGCTTGTGTAGCATAGAAGTAGCTCCCTTGCGTGGCTAATTTGGTTTTAGTAACCTTGTTAGTCACATTGCTTAGTTTGTGTAGCTAAGTATTTGCGCTCTCTAATTAGGCGTTGGTTGCCTTGTTATTGAGCATTGCTAGTGAGCTTAGTTAGCTTTGTGCTTTTGCTTACTAGCATGTGTAGGAGCTCCCTTATTACTTAAAGTACTAGTGGCATAGGTTTGTGTGACCTTGCTCCTAGAATTGTTTAGGAGAGCTCTAGCTAGCCCGGCACCTTAGTTGCTTTATTAGTATCTTTGCAAGGTGCTAGTGAATATATATAGAGGGGTGTAGTCTTGACTAGACCGATTGTTTTAATTCCGCATTTATATCGGTTAGCCGACGCGATTAATTTTAGAAAAGACTATTCACCCCCCCTCTAGTCCGCCATCTCGACCTTTCACCTTTGAACCTCGGTCGGTCGCCGCTCATATCGAATGAGACGACTACCACTTCGTGACGCGACGTGAAGCGTTGTGATGCAATAATTGCATATGCGATGCTTGGATGTATGAGAATGGATGAATGAATGCTCATGCACTAGAAAAGTAAAGTAGGGTTTGGTAAAGTTACCTCGATGGCTCAAGTGACGGGTTCGGGGAGCTCTTACCGGATATGTTTGAGTGGGATCCGGGTCCATCGTTCGTGACGGAGTCGGCATAACTAGCATGGGGCATCTTGCTACTCCTTACCCGTCTCTCGGCAGCGTCCGGAGCCGTTCGACCGACTTGGGCGACCTGCTGGCCTCTCCTCTATGGAGATTCCATAGGTGGGCCCCTCCAAACCATTCCTGGGAAGACGGAGGCTAAAGCTCGGGGTGCGGGGACAAAAACTCTAATCATGCTGGTGAGCAAAAACGCCATAGCCGCTAGGGCGTAGGTTTCTTGCGGTTCGACCTATTTTACTAAGCGTTTATTTCCGCACACCTTGCCTCTAGGTTTTAGCGTGAGGAACGGTCGAGCACAGAGAATGTCTACCGAATAGACACTCTTGCCAGCCCCCGAGTGAGGCCCAACCCCTTGCTGTTGCTAGGGTCGGGTGTCACTTAAAGATACAAAAGGGTCGGGCATAGAGTGTCTGTGTTTTGAGTCACCACCAACAAGTAAATTTCTAATATTGCGTGTCTGACTCGAATGGTGTGCTTAGAGGACATGAGGTTTATACTAGTTTGGGCAGAATGTCCCTACGTCTAGTTCATTGTTGCTGCTCGTGTTACTAGCACTAAAAGTTCATAGTAGGGGTTATAAACGGGCAAGAGAGGAACGGGTCCCAAGTCTCTGGTGAAAGGAGTGAACGGGTGCTGAGAGAGCTCGGTTGCTGCTTAGTCGTGTGTTCGGGTTTGATGGGTTTGTTTGAACCTGGCTTGAATCAATCCGATCGGTTATTAGATGCCCTCAATGGAGCGCCCTACTTTCCCTTTCATAGGCTAGGGGAAAGAATGGGTTACAACAGAGGAAAAGAGGAGAACGAGAGAGAGGGAGCCAAAGGCCTTCAGGATCATTGGGTCCTTCTTCTCCTTTATGTGGGTCCCACCGACACTGTAGATGTCAATAGGGATAGCGCCACATCATGGTCTTGTCCATCATTGGCGCCATGCGTGGGCATCGTCTGCCGGTCATGGTGCTCCACTCTGTCCTGGTGGACATCGTGGTGAACCGACATCTGGTCTGTGTTTGTATGAGGGTTAGGCAGAACAGTACTAGTATGCCTGACGCTGTTCTTGATGTGAATCCTCAGGTATAGCCCGTCGTGGCCACAGGTTACATCAGGGTGTGTCGGTTTCTTCCTTAGCATCAGAGTTTTGACCCAGGCCCATACGCTTGGACTAGGAGTGGTTGGCGGCGGTATGGGACCCCATCGGGCGAGCCAGAGCCCGCACCCTAGGGGTCAAGCGAGGCAGAGCCTGCCCCTAGAGGTCGGGTTAGGTGGAGCCCGTGGCCTCGGGGTCGGCGAGGTGGAGCCTGGCCGCAGAGGTCGGGCGTGGCGGAGCCCATGGCCTTGGGGTCAGGCGAGGTGGAGCCTGCCCACAGAGGTCAGGCAAACCAGAGCCCGCACCCAAAGGTCGGGCAAGGCGGATCTTGCCCCCAGAGGGTGGATGAGGCGGAGCCCATGACCTTAGGGTCAGGAGAGGCGGAGCCTATCCCCAGAGGGTAGACAAGACAAAGCCCATGGCCTCGGGGTCGGGCGAGGTGGAGCTCTCCCCCAAAGGTTGGACGAGGTGGAGCCCATTGCCTTGGGGTTGGGTGAGGCAGAGCACGAACTCATGGGCTAGGCGAGGTAGAGCCCACGGCCTTGGGGTCAGGCGAGGCAGAGCGCAAATCCAAGGGTCGAACGAGGCGGAGCCCAAGGCCTCAGGGTCGGGCGAGGCGGAGTTCACCCCTAGAGGTCGGGCGAGGCAGAGCTTGCGTGCCCGGGGGTCAGTTTGAGCTGTAGTCGCGCTCTTGACTGCTCGGATGAGTCAATGTTGATGGTCATGAGCTCCTCCTCTTTGGGTACCCTAGTATTGGTCTTCGATAGTAGCCCCCAAGCCTGCGGAGGAGTAGAATACTGCTTTAGAGGCTTTTCCGAATGGGAGGACTTTGATGGCCTTGGCCTTCTTTTGTCATCCTTGGCATGTCCTGGGGACAACGATTCCCTTTGATCACGATCGGACCCCTCGAGGGTATAGTCGTGTGGTTTGGTGGGTCAGAAAAGGTCTTTCCCTAATCTCGACCCCTACGAGGGGTTTGTTGTTCTATGACCGTGCGTTTGGTCTCCTTGCGAGTCCAACTTTCCTGGAGCCCGCGCGTGTAGCAGGATTCCGATCAAGGGTTGGCTCGTCTTTGTGATTGTCACCCCGTCCATGGTTTTCGCAACTGGAGGGGTTGAGCTAACATCACTTGCCTCGATGGCTTGAGTGACATAATCGGTGAGCTCACTAATGGGTCCTTAACCTTCTAGCTGAGGTTGAGAAGGAAAGGGAACTGAAGCTAGGGGCGAGGAGAAGCTCGCGACCATGGAGAAAAGGGCGAGCCAGGAGGCCACGACGGTCGCTCACTTGACGCAAGGAGCAGGATGAACTGCTCCAAACCACGGAGATGCTCCGCTCAGAACATGGTGAGGCTCGCGAGGAGCGTGACCAGGCTTTCCAAGAGCATGACCAGGCCTACCAAGAGCACGACGATGCGCAGCAGAAGGTCGGCTCACTCTAGGCCGAGCTCGAAAGCACATTGACCCAGAAGCTGGAGGCCAAGAGCGTTTCTGCCGGGCTGGCTGTGGACCTCACCGAGGTGAGGAGGAATCTTCAGGCGGAGAGTGACGAGCTCGGTATCCTGAGCACTGCCCTCGGAGTGGTCTGCAATGACCTTCAGGTGGTGCGGTTGGAGGGGACCAACTCGATCACGGCTCGTGCCATTGAGATCATGGCTCGGGTGCGCCAGCTCGAGAGGAGTGCCCTTCACGTTGGGGTCAATCAGTCCTTCGCGATTGCTCATTCTCATTATGGGTACATCATTGATCTGGAGGTGATGAGCCACGGCTACGCATCGGGCTATGAAGCCCAGGAGCTGGAGGAGATGGAGACGGCGGTGGCTCCCCTTTTGTAGGACCTGGCGAACAAGATAGAAGACATAGTTCTTCCCCGGAGGGTCTAGTTAGTTAGATAGGTCGGGCGGTCATTCTTGTAACAAGCGGACAAGTCCTGACCCTTCTGTATCATTTAAATAAACTTGTCATTCCGTTTGATCAACTCTGTTCTTCTGTTTCGGTGCAAACGAATTTGTTTTTTCTCCCTTTTTATGTGTGAAAAGAGCTTAATGCGACTCTTCTGTTTGTTAAGACCATAGAGTTTGAGGTGTAGGAGGGAAAATCTAATCACGCTGGTTAGCAAGAATGCTATAGCCGTTGGGGCGTAGGTTTCTTGCAGTCCGACCAACTTACTCAGTCGTTCGTTTCCGTAAGCCTTGCCACTAGGTTTTTTAACGTGAGGAAGGGATCGGGCATGGCGATTGTTTCAGAAAGAGTATATATGCCCTTATCAGCCCCTGAGTGAGACCTGACCCCATGCCATTGCTGGGGTCGGGTGTCACTAAAGATCGAGGAGAGGATAGCGAAACTAGTAGGAAAAATCGTCTCTTGTTTTAGAAACGTTATTCTTAGCTTTCGCACGTACCCCCTCCCTAGGATCTGAGCCATTGTTCTGTGATCATGCATTCGGTCTCCTTGCGAGTCCAACTTTTCTTGAGCCCCTGCGCGTAGCGAGGGCCAGTCGAGGGTCATCTCGTCTTTGTGATTGTCACCCCGTCTGTGGTTTCCGCAACCGGAGGGGTTGAGCTAACGTCACTTGCCTCGACGGCTCGAGTGATGTGCCCGGTGAGCTCGCTAATGGGCATGTTCGAGTGGAATTCGAGTCTGTTGTTCATGATGGGGTCGGCATAGCCCTCATGTGGCATTCCACTACTCCTTAACCTGCCTCCCGGTAGATGCTCGTGTTGCTCTGGAGAGCGACTCAGGTGGCCCGCTGGCCTCCCCTTGATGGAGATTCAGTGGGCTTAGCTCGAGGTTAGGATCGAACGAGAAGGTTGAGATGACCCTGTCCACTTCTAAGTGGGTCGAGCGAAGGCCACTGGGGCTCATCTGTATTTTCTCCCCTGGCTCTGTTTGACGCAAGGTGGCCTCGAGCCCTTCACAGCCGGCCTTGGAACCCTGGTCAGTTGGATTCTTGAGTTAGGGTCGAGCGGCTTGAGCCCCCGAGCCCATTGGGCTCGATAGGGGTCGGCTGAATTTCATGCGTCACCCCGTTCGCAGTTTTCACAACCGGAGGGGCTGAGCTAACGACACTTGCCTCGATGGCTCGAGTGTCGCGCTCGGTGAGCTTGCTAATGGGCATGTTCGAGTGGAATTCAGGTCCATCGTTCACTGATGGGGTTGGCATAGCCCTCATGTGACATTCACTGCTCCTTAACTCGCCTCCCGGTAGATGCCCGTGTCGCTCCAAAGAGCGACTGAGGTGGCCCGCTGGCCTCTCCTCGATGGAGATTCTGTGGACTTGGCTCGAGATTAGGATCGAACGAGAAGGATGAGATATCCCTGTCCACTTCTGAGCTGGGTTAGGCAAGGCCACTGGGGCTCATCCGTGTTTTCTCCCCTATTTCTATTTGACACGACGTGGCCTCGAGCTCTTCGTGGGCCGGCCTTCGAACCTCGGTCGGTCACTGCTCATATCGAATGAGACGACTACCACTTCGTGACGCGACGCGAAGCGTTGTGATGCAGCAATTGCATATGCGATGCTTGGATGTATGGGATGAATGTATGGATGAATGTATGAACGAATGTATGAATGAATGTATGAATGCATGCATTAGAATGGATGAATGAATGCTCACGCATTCAAAAAGTAAAGTGGGGGTTGGTAAAGTTATCTCAATGTCTCGAGTGACGGGTTTGGGGAGCTCTTATCGGATATGTCCGTGTGGGGTCCGGGTCCATCGTTCATGTTGGAGTTGGCATTACCTACATAGGGCATCCCCCCACTCCTTACCTGTCTCTCGATAGTGGCACAAGCCATCCGATTGACTTGGGCGACCTACTGGTCTCTCCAAACCCTTCTTGGGAAGGTGGAGGCTAAATCTAGGGGTGCGGGGACAAAAACTCTGATCATGCTGGTGAGCAAAAGTGTCGTGCCACTAGGGCGTAGGTTTCTTGCGGTCCGACCAGTTTGACTCAGAGTTTGTTTCCGCACACCTTGCTTCTAGTTTTTTTAACGTGAGAAGGGGTCAGGCATAGAGAATGTCTACCGAATAGACACTCTTGCCGGCCCCTGAGTGAGGCCCGACCCCTTGCCGTTGCAGGGGTCGGGGGCTCGATAGCCAAGTTAATGAGAGAAAACATGCGCAAATTAAGGGTGACCCACTGGCGTGGGACTTGCCTCGATGGCACGAGCGACGGGTTCAGGAAGCTCTTACTGGATATGTTTGAGTGGAATCCGGGTCCATCGTTCGTGATGGAGTTGGCATAACCCGCATGGGGCATCCTACTGCTCCTTACCCATCTCTCAGTAGTGGACAAGTCGTCCGATCGACTTGTGTGACCCGCTGACATAGGACTTACCTACGGAGATAGAGGATGAGATCATTCCCCCTAAGAAATTAGTTAGGCAGATAAGCCAGGCGGTGAACTTGTAATAAATGGACAAGCTCTTAAATTTTGTTATGGCCAAACAGCTTTTTAGCCATTCTCCCCTTTTTATATAAAAAGGTTATTGCGTTCTGACCATTTCCGTCGTTAAGGCCGTAAAGCTCGGGGTGCAGGTGAACAAACTCTGATCATGCTGGTGAGCATGGGCGCCGTAGCCACTGGGGAATAGGTTTCTCGTAGTTCGACCAGTTTTACTCAGCATTCATTTCTGCAACCTTAGCCTCTAGGTTTTAATGCGAGAGAGGGTCGAGCATGGAGAATGTTTGCCATGTGGATATACTCTTAGACGCGTACTGACTCTTTCCATAACTAAGGCCAAAAAGCCTATGGCACAGAAAAAACTCTGATCATGCTGGTGAGCAAAGACGCCATAGCCGCTAGGGCATAAGTTTCTTGCAGTCCGACCAGTTTTACTCGGCGTTCATTTTCCGCAAACCTCGCTTCTGGGTCTTAACGTGAGAAGGGGTTGGGCGTAGAGAATGTCTACCGGATAGATACGCTCTTATCAGCCCCTGAGTGAGGCCCGACCCCCTGCTGTGGGGGATATACCCCCGGGTACCACAAGATGGTACATGGGCCGCACCATCTGAGGTGGCCCGGCTCGTAAGATCAAGGCGTGCACATCAAGATTACAAGTTGTACTAGATATTGTAATAGTACCAAATTGGATACTTTACTTGTAACCTTGTCTCTTCGGAGTATATAAGGAGAGACAAGGGTCCCCTAGAGGACAGGTTAATCTGTATACATCTCAATACAATACACCAAAGACCCAGGACGTAGGGTATTACGTCGATCGGACGGCCCGAACCTGTCTAAATCGTTGTCTCTGCGCCTTGTGTCACCATCTGGTTCCTGATTACACGCACCGTCTACCGATAATCTACCACCACGGGCACCCCCTCGGTGGATTGCCGACCATATTTCATCGACAGTGGCGCGCTAGGTAGGGGGTGTGCGCGCTGATCCATGGTGAACTAGATGGCAGACCTCGATTCCACCGTACGGCGACAACTCGGCGACGGAATCAATCTACTACGGCTACAACTCAGCGACCTCCGTTGCATACCGACATCCATCTGATCCTCTCCTCGGCTGAACTACATGGTGGCGCTTCGTCGAGATCCTATCGGGCTCACGAGGGGCACGCAGGTCTCCAGTATGCCCGTGATCTACAACAACATGCATGGCTTCGGGATCCGATTCCAAGAGATCGATATAGATACGTTTGCTGGTCAGGCCCGTGATCTACAGCAACATGCATGGCTTCGGGATCCGATTCCAAGAGATTGACACGGATACGTTGACTGGCCAGGCCCGTGATCTATAGCAACATGCAAGGCTAACTTGCATGTATGGGCATATGCACATATACAGCATATGCATATACGAAGGAGGCAAGCCAATGACAAACAAGCAAGCTAGATCATCATGCAAGCCGCACATACTTCCGTGTATACATGCATCTACGCTCGACGTTCTCACGAACAGTTTCGGCAAGCTAGATCATCATCCAGTCGCCGAGATCCAATCAAGACATACGGCCTACAGCCGCATACATGCAACCTCATCATCGGCGTCTTCTCCGACTTCATCGACCCGCCGAGGACTCGACGACGCAACTACGTGGCGTTTGCACTCCGAGCCGCATCCACACGGGAGTTCTACTCCAATTCGAATCAAACACAACAGAGATCTCCATGGAAGCAAATCTGCATGCATGCAAGCAAATAAGGAAGAAGTATGTGTACATGTACGTGCAGGCCAACTATAGATCGCTGCGGCACTTGCATGTGCACATGCACATATGGCATCAAGCACTCTTCGACCATGTGGCTACGTCGAGCTCCGACCACATCGTCCACGGACCACGTCGACCACGTCCCGAGCGGCTCTGCCGAGCTTCGACCACCTCGACCACCAGACCACGTCGCAATGATGATCGCCGCGAAGAACGGCGCTACGACAACCGCGACCATCGTCGTGACGACAAGTCAGAAAGCTCGAGGACCGGACAACTTCATCGCCATCGACCATATTTCTATCCAAAGATAAGTACACTTCTAATATTTATATTTAATACAATTTTTAGTACGACGTTTCTCCACAACGTCCTCGTCATGATTATTCTTCAAATAACGCTTGTCCATGTATACCATCTTAAAGATAACATACATCTATACTTAATGCAAATCCTCGACCAGTCATGTCGACGCTCGATGTCTCCAGAAAAGGCCCTGTCTCTGGCTCCTCCCTACATGTGCACGAGCGTCTGCCCTCTACGTTATGGGTGGTCAGCACTGGCTCCTTAGCGACGCTTTGTTCTTCCTACACGTGCACGGGCTTCGTGCCCCGCGTTATGGTTAACAGGCTAGCTAGGGCTAGAGACTCAGCTATATACTAACTGGTTGGTCGGTTTATATTAAGTATAAACACAAACTTCATATTAACACTGATGTTTATAAAGCACCAACTGCTTTATCACATCATGCTCATTTGCAAATGACTACTGAGCGTTGTTTCTTCACCGCTGATTTTTTCTCCATAATTTATTATTTTGTACATCATTCAGTATATTTATATTGCAGGGATCTCGAGCTACGCTCGGGGACTTCGTCGCTCACTTCTCGACTTACGCTCGGGGACTGCCTTCGATCACTCTCCGACCACAACTCGGGGACTTCGTCGCTCGCCCCTCGACCTGTGCTCGGGGGCTGCCTCGATCACTCTCGACCACGGCTCGGGGACTTCATCGCTCGCTCCTTGACTCAGGCTCGGGATCGCCTCGATCACTCTCCGACCACGGCTCGGGGACTTCGTCGCTCGCTCCTCGATCCAGTTTCTCGGGACGCCTCGACCACTCTCCGACCATAGCTCGGGGACTTCGTCGCTCGCTTCTCACGCATGGGGATTGCCTCGACCACTCTTCGACCATGACTCAGGGACATCATCGCTCGCTCCTCGATCTCATGCTCGGGGACTGCCTCGACCACTCTCCGACCACGACTGGGGACTTCGTCGCTCGCTCCTCGATCTATGCTCGGGGACTGCCTTGAACCACTCTCGACCACGGTTCGACGACTTCGTCGCTCGCTCCTCGATCTATGCTCGGGGACTGCCTCGACCACTCTTCGACCAAGGCTCGGGGACTTCGTCGCTCGCTCCTCGACCTGTGCTCGGGGACTGCCTCGACCACTCTTCGACCACGGCTTGGGGACTTCGTCGCTCGCTCCTCGACCTGTGCTCGGGGACTGCCTCGACCACTCTCCGACCATGGCTCGGGGACTTTGAGTCTCGACTACATGCGACTGGCGACTCGCATATAGTTGGGATATTCTTTCTCGTTTAGACCTTGCTACAAGGCTCATACCTCGCCTTCTAGCAAGCTCGGGGACTACATCGGTACGATGCACCTGCCAGTGCATCTCGTATCGCCTGTACGACGATTGGGTTCTCAACTTAACTGAGAATTCTTTTTTAGACCTTGGCACCACGTGCCTACGTCACCTACTACCAGGCTCGGGGTCTAAGTGGGCACACTTCACCTTGCGGTGAATGTGTTTGTTTTTTGACCACTATGCCTCTGATGATCAAGGACGCTACGCTTCAAGACACACTTACATTTCTTTTCAGAAATACAAGTGGGCACACTTCCCAGGACGGAAATCTTTTTCTTTCTTCTTAAGAGCACCATACATTCTTTGGACAACCTACTTCTCCAGCGACAACGGTGGTCGGTGATGTCAAGAACTCAAGCCTCACTGTTCGGAGAAGGTTGAAACGGCATGTCACATCAGAATACATGGCGCTCGGGGACTAGCTGTGGGGGATATACCCCCGGGTACCACAAGATGGTACATGGGCCGCACCATCCGAGGTGGCCCGGCCCATAAGATCAAGGCGTGCACATCAAGATTACAAGTTGTACTAGATATTGTAATAGTACCAAATTGGATACTTTACTTGTAACCTTGTCTCTTCAGAGTATATAAGGAGAGACAAGGGTCCCCTAGAGGACAGGTTAATCTGTATACATCTCAATACAATACACCAAAGATATAGGACATAGGGTATTACGTCGATCGGACGGCCTGAACCTATCTAAATCATTGTCTCTGTGCCTTGTGTCACCATCTGGTTCCTGATTACACGCACCATCTACCGATAATCTACCACCACGGGCACCCCCCTCGGTGGACTACCGACCATATTTCGTTGACACCTGCCATTGTTGGGGTCGGGTGTCACTAAAGATTAGGGAGTTTGATAGCAAAATTGATAAGAGAAAGTGTGCGTATATTGAGGGTAAAAATGACGTAGCTTCTCGATGTTCTAGGCATTGATGAAGACTACGCCGTTGATGGTCTTGAGCTTGTAGGCGCCTGGTTGGAGCACCTTCGTGTTGACATACGGTTCCCCCCATGGTAGAGAGAGCTTGTGGTGGTTCTTGTTGCTCTGGATGAGGCGGAGCACCAGGTCCCCGATGTTGAAGGCCCGACCACGCACTCGACGACTGTGGTACCAGCATAACGCTTGCTGGTATTTGGCTGAGCGGAGGAGGGCGACGTCACGCGCTTCATCTAGCTGGTCCATGGCATCTTCAAGGGACGCCTCGTCTCCTTGTTCGTTGTACGCCCTGACCCTTGGCGCTCCATAGTCGAGGTCGGTCGAGAAGATAGCCTTGGAACCATAGACCATGAAGAATGGTGTGTAGCCAGTGGCCTGGCTAGGGGTCATCCTTAGGCTCCAAAGCACCACGGGAAGTTCCATGACCCATCGTCCGTCAAACTTGTTCAACCGGTTGAAGATCCTAGGCTTGAGGCCTTGTAGGACCTTGCCGTTCGCGCACTCGTCCCGCCCATTCATGCGGGGTGTGCCGTAGCGGCCTAATCGACACGGATGTGGTATTCATCGTAGAATCGGAGGAACTTCTTTTCAGTGAACTACGTGCCATTGTCCATGATAATGGAGTTTGGGACTCCAAAGCGATGGACGATGTCAAGGAAGAATAGCACGACTTGCTCGGACTTGATCGTGGAGATCGGTCGAGCCTCTACCCACTTTGTAAACTTGTCTATGGTGACAATCAAGTGCGTATAACCCCTGGGCGCCCTCTTGAGAGGTCCAACCAGATCAAGCCCCCAGACCACGAATGGCCGCGTGATGGGGATCGTCTAGAGTGCTTGGGCTGGCAGGTGGGTCTGCCGAGCATAGTATTGACACCCTTCATAGGTGCGTACGATCTGTTCAGCGTCGGTTACTGTGGTCGGCCAGTAGAAGCCATATCGAAACGTGTTTATGACCAGGGTTCTAGGCGCAGAAAAGTGACCGCAGACCCCACCGTGGATATCGCTAAGGAACCACTTTCGTTGTTCAATGGGGATGCAGCGTTGTAGGATCCCAGTATGGCTTCACCTGTAGAGTTTGCCATCAATAACGGCAAATGACGACGAAGCCTACCCTAGAGGTTGGGCAAGGTGGAGCCCGCGACCTCAGGGTCTGGTAGGGTGGAGCCCGCCCCCAGTGGTCAGACGAGGCAGAGCTCATGGCCTCGGGGTCAAGCGAGGCGAAGCCTGCCGCTAGAGGGCGGACGAGGTGGAGCCCATGGCCTCAGGGTTGGATGAGGCAGAGCTCTCCCCTAGAGGTCGAACGAGGCAGAGCCTGTGGCCTCGGGGTTATGCGAGGCGGTGCACGAACCCAAGGGCCGAACGATACAGAACGCAAACCCAACGTTGGGCGAGGCGGAGCGCAAACCCAAGGGTCGGATGAGGCCAAGCCCGTAGCCTTAGGGTCGAGCGAGGAGAAGCCCTCCCCTAGAGGTTGGGCGAGGCAGAGTTCGCCCCTAGAGGTCGGGCGAGGCGGAGCTTGTGCGCCTAGGGGTCGGTTCGAGCCATAGTCGTGCTCTTGACTGCTCGGATGAGTCCATATTGATGGTCATTAGCTCCTCCTCTTTGGGTACCATAGTATTGGTCCCCGACATAGAGAATGTCTACTGAATAGACACTCTCTTACCAGTCCCTGAGTGAGGCTCGACCCCTTACCGTTGCTAAGGTCGGGTGTCACTTAGAGATACAAAAGGGTCGGGCTCAAAGAATGTCTACCGAATAGACACTCTCTTACCAGCCCCCGAGTGAGGCCTGACCTATCACCGTTGCTAGGGTCGGGTGTCACTTAAAGATACAAAAGGTTTGGGCATAGAGAATGTCTACCGAATAGACACTCTCTTACCAGCCCTCGAGTGAGGCCGACCCCTTGCTGTTGCTGGGGTCGGGCGTCACTTAGAGATCATGATAGCGAAACTAATAAGAGAAAACATGCATAAATTAAGGGTGACCTGTCTCTCGGCAGCCGCCCGAGCTATCCGATCGACTTGGGTGACCCGCTGGCATAGTACTTACCTTGATGGCTCGAGTGATGGGTTTGGGGTGCTCTTTACCGGATATGTTCGAGTGGAATCTAGGTATGTCGTTTGTGATGGAGTCGGCATAATCCGCATGGGGCATTCTACTGCTCCTTACCCATCTCTCAACAGCAACCCAAGCCATCTGATCGACTTGGGTGACCCGCTGGCACTGGACTTTCCTATGGAGATAGAGGATGAGATCATCCCCCCAAGAAATTAGTTAGGCAGATAAGCCAGGCGGCGAACTCGTAACGAGTGAACAAGCTCTTAGATTTCGTTATGGCCAAACAGATTTTTAGCCCTTCTCCCCTTTTTGTATAAAAAGGTTAGTGCGTTCTGACCCTTTCCATCATTAAGGCCGTAAAGCTCGGGGTGTGGGTGAACAAACTTTGATCATGCTGGTGAGTAAAAATGCCGTAGCCGCTGGGGCGTAGGTTTCTTGTAGTCCGACCAGTTTTACTCAACGTTCATTTCCGCAAGCCTTGCTTCTAGATCTTATCATGAGAGAGGGTCGGGCACAGAGAACATTTGCCAGGTGGATATACTCTTAAATGTGTTCCGACTCTTTTCATCATATAAGGCCATAAAGCTTGGGGTGCGGGTGAACAAACTCTGATCACGCTGACGAGCAAATACGCTGTAGCTGCTGAGGCATAGGTTTCTTGCAGTCTGACTAGTTTTACTCAGCGTTTGTTTCCGTGACCCTCGCTTCTAGGTCTTAACATGAGAAAGAGTCGAGCATAGAGATTGTCTATCGGATAGATATGCTCTTCAGCCCCCGAGTGAGGCCTGACCCCTTGCCGTTGCTACAGTCAGCTGTCACTAAAGATCAGGGAGTTGATAGTGAAACTGATAAGAGAAAGTGTTCGTATATTAAGGGTAAAAGCGATATAGCTGTTCGATATTCTAGGTAATGACGAAGACTTTACCATTGATGGTCTTGAGCTTGTAGGTGCCTGGTCAGAGCACCTCTGCGATGATGTACGGTCCCTTCCACAGTGGAGAGAGCTTATGGTAGTTCTTGTTGCTCTGGACGAGGTGGAGCACTAGGTCCCCGATGTTGAAGGCCCTACCCCGCACTCAACGGCTGTGGTACCGGGGCAACGCTTGCTGGTACTTGGCCGAGCGGAGGAAGGCAACGTTGCGCACTTCATCTAGCTGGTACATGGCATCCTCAAGGGATGCCTCGGCTCCCTGTTCATCATACGCCCTGACCCTTGGTGCTCTATAGTCGAGGTCGGTCGGGAGGACAGCCTCGGAACTATAGACCATGAAGAATGGTGTGTAGCCAGTGGCCCGGCTGGGGGTTGTCCTCAGGCTCTAGAGCACCGTGGGAAGTTCCATGACCCATCGTCTGCCAAACTTGTTCAATCGGTTGAAGATCCTAGGCTTGAGGCCTTGTAGGACCATGCTGTTCGCGCGCTCGACCTGCCCATTCGTGCGGGGGTGTGCCACGAAGGCCCAATCGATGCGGATGTGGTATTCATTGCAGAATGGGAGGAACTTCTTTCTGATGAACTACATGCCGTTGTCCGTGGTA
This sequence comes from Miscanthus lutarioriparius, assembly GCA_904845875.1. Lineage (NCBI taxonomy): Eukaryota > Viridiplantae > Streptophyta > Magnoliopsida > Poales > Poaceae > Miscanthus > Miscanthus lutarioriparius. Next base: position 15,248,635 of record CAJGYO010000008.1, read on the forward strand.
ATGGAGTTCGGCACTCCAAAGCGATGGATGATGTCAAGGAAGAACAACACGGCTTGCTCAGACTTGATTGCGGAGATCGGTCGAGCCTCTACCCACTCTATAAACTTGTCTACGGTGACAAGCAAGTGTGTACAGCCCCCGGGCGCCCTCTTGAGAGGTCCGATGAGATTGAGCCCCTAGACAATGAATGGCCATGTGATAGGGATCGTTTGGAGTGCTTGGGCCGGTAGTAAGGCTGGACGAAAAACTCGAAGCTCGTTAGCTCGCTCGGCTCGTGGCTGGCTCGACTCGGCTTGGCTCGTTATGATAACGAGCCGAGCCGAGCCAAGATTTTAGCTCGTTAGCTATAACGAGCCAACTCGAGCCAGCTCGCAAGCTAAATGAGCCAAGCTTCCAGAAAAAAAGTATCAAAACTTATATTAGTTTTTGTATTACTTAATGTCTTGCACTTTACAATTGACTGGTAACTGATCTAGACCCTATAAATTGACTGGTAACTAGTCTAGATGCATTTCTTTTATATTATTATTATTCTCAAACTTTAGATAAATGCAAATATTATATTTTGTATATTTTTTATACCTGGCTCGTGAGCTTAACGAGCCAGCTCGAGCTTTTAACGAGCCAAGCCGAGCTGCCTTTCTGGCTCATTAGGATAACGAGCCGAGCCGAGCTAGCTTGTTATCTTAACGAGCTAGAACGAGCCGAGCCGTAACGAGCCGAGCCAGCTCGTTATCTAGCCTTAGCCGGTAGGTGGGTCTACCGAGCATAGTATTGACACCCTTCGTAGGTGCACACAATCTGTTCAGGGTCGGCTAATGCGGTTGGCTAGTAGAAGCCTTGTTGGAATACGTTTTCGACCAGGGTCCTAGACGCAGCATGGTGACCGCAGACCCCACCGTGGATATCGCTCAGCAACTGCTTCCCTTGTTCGATGGGGATGCAACACTGTAGGATCCCGATGTGGCTTCACCTATAGAGCTCGCCCTCAATAAGAACAAAGGACTTGGCATGACGCATGAGCCACCGAGCCTCTGTTTTGTTCGTCGACAGCGCCTCATGGAGGAGGTAGTCGAGGTAAGGCATCCTCCAGTCGGTCAGAGGGTCGGGCTCTGTCGTTGGATCCTCGTCAAGCTCCATGACTTTGGGGTCGGATAGAGCCACCGACTGGTTAGCCCCTGAGCCTAGGGCAGCGGCCCATCACCGGCTTGTTTTGGCTCCTTGTGGTGGACCGAGGGCTTGTACTGATCGCTTGCGAAGACGCCTGTCGGCACCAGCTCTCGACCGGACACCATTTTCACCAGCGCGTCGGTCGCCTTGTTGAGATGCCTCGGAATGTGATTGAGCTTGAGACCATCAGAATGTGATTGAGCTTGAGACCATTGAACTTGTCCCCTAGCTGGCGAACTTCTCGACAATACGTAGCCATCTTGGTGTTGTGGCAGTTTGATTCCTTCATGACTTGGTCGATGACCAGCTGGGAGTCGCCCCGGACATCGAGCCGTCGGATACCCAACTTGGCATAGGCCGTTGATGAGTGCCTCATACTCGGCCACATTGTTCGAGGAGGGGAAATGGATGCGAACCATGTACCTCATGCATACCCCGAGGGGCAAAATGAAGACCAGCCCTGCGCCGGTGCCTTTCTTCATCAGCGATCCATCAAAGTACATCGTCCAGTACTCTTGGTCGATAACTGCTAGTGGCGTTTGGACCTCGGTCCACTCTGCGACAAAATCAGCCAGCACTTGGGACTTGATGGCCATTCGAGGGGCATACGAAATGCCTTGGCCCATCAGCTTGAGTGCCTACTTCGTGATTCTTCCTGTGGCATCCCGGTTTTAGATGACCTCGCCGAGGGGGAAGGACGTCATGACCATCTCTGAATGCGACTCGAAGTAGTGACACAACTTCCTCTTGGCAATAAGGACGGCGTATAGGAGTTTCTAGATGTGGGGGTAGCGAGTCTTAGAATCAGACAAGACCTCGCTAGTGAAGTACACGGGATGATGTACTTTGAGGGCGTGTCCCTCTTCTTCTCGCTCTACCACTAGGGCGACGCTGACCACTTGTGTGGTGGCCGCGATAAAGAGCAGAAGCGGTTCCCCATTGGTCGGAGGGACTAGGATCAGGTCCTTCATCAGAAGCTGCTTGACCGTATCAAGTGCCTCCTGGGCCTCGGGCGTCCATTCAAAACGGTCGACCTTTTTCAGAAGCCGATAGAGGGGGAGACCTTGTTCGCCGAGGCGCGAGATAAAGTGGCTGAGCGTGGCAAGGCACCCTGTAACTCGTTGTACCCCCTTTATGTTCTGAATCGGTCCCATCCTCGTGATGGCCGAGATCTTCTCCGGGTTGGCTTTGATGCCGTGCTCGGAGACGATAAAACCCAGCTTCATACCCCTTGGGACCCCAAAAACACACTTCTCGGGGTTGAGCTTAATGCTGTTTGGTCAGAGTTTCATGAAGGTCTGCTCTAGGTCGGCAACAACCTAGTCAGCCCATTTGGACTTGACCACGATGTCATCCACGTAGGCCTCAACGGTTTGCCCAATGAGGTCCACGAAAAACTTGAGCATACAACGCTGGTACGTAGCCCCCATTTTTTTCAAACCGAACAGCATTGTGACGTAGCAGAACGATCCGAATGGGGTGATGAAAGATGTCGCGAGCTGGTCGGACTCTTTCATCATGATTTGATGGTATCCGGAGTACGCATCATGGAAGCAAAGGGTTTCGCACCCTGAGGTCAAGTCAGCTACTTGGTCTATGCATGGCAAAGGAAACGGATCCTTTGGACACGCTTTGTTGAGACCCGTGTAGTCAACACACATTCCCTATTTCCCACTCTTCTTTCATACAAGAACGGGATTGGCTAACCACTTGGGGTTGTATACTTCCTTGATGAACCCGGCCACCAAAAGCTTCATGATCTCCTCGCCGATGGCCCTGCGCTTCTCGTCGAAGCGACGCAGGCACTGCTTCACCAGCTTGGTGCCTGGCCTGATCTTCAAGGCGTGCTCGGTGACTTCTGTCGGAATGCCTGGCATGTCCGAGGGTCTCCACACAAAGATGTCTCTGTTGGTGCAGAGGAAGTCGATGAGCGTGCTTTCCTATTAGGAGGAAAGCATGGTGCCAATGCGCACCACTTTGCCCTTAGAGCCGTTGGGGTCTACGAGGACCTCCTTGGAACCCTCCATAGGCTCAAAATACTCGACCGACCGCTTGGGGTTGGGTGCTTCTTCGACGACCTCATTCCTGATGGCCGCAAGCTCTTTGGAGGCGACGATTGCAGCGGCGTGTTCGCAGCACTCGACCTCGCACTTATAGGCATGCTAGAAGGAGGTGCCAATGGTGATGACCCTGCATGGACCCAGCATCTTCAGCTTTAGATAGGTGTAGTTGGGGATGGCCATGAACTTCGCATAGCATGGACGTCCCATGATGGCGTGGTAGGTTTCGTGGAGCCCAACCACCTTGAAGGTAAGGGCCTCCGTCCTATAATTGGTCGGATCTCCGAAGGTGATGGGTAGATCGATTTGCCCAAGTGGCACGGCCTATTTTCCTGGCACGATGACGTGGAAAGGTGCCCCGGTCGGCCGGATGCGTGCTCGGTCGATGCCCATGGCGTCAGCGTTTCAGCGTACATGATGTTGAGGCCGCTGCCTCCATCCATTAGCACCTTGGTGAGCCGCTTCATGCCGATGATCGGGTCAACCACGAGCGGATATCTTCCTGGTTGTGGGACGCTTTTTGGGTGGTCGGTCCGATCAAAGGTTATGGCGGACTCCGACCATCAGAGGAAGGTAGGCGCGGCCGGCTCAGCCGCGTAGACCTCACGGTGCACAAGCTTCTGGCGGCACTTGGAGTCATAGGCCGCTGACCCTCCTAAGATCATGAGGCAGCTGTCCAGCATTGGAAAGCTACCGTCCTTCCCCTCGGTGTCGTCTGTGGCTGGCTTGGGGTCCCCTCTATGCTCCCCCATGTTGGAGCCTCTAGACAAGAACCACCTCATGAGGCCACAATCCTTGTATAGATGCTTGACGGGGAAGGCATGGTTCGGACATGGCCCTTCGAGCAGCTTCTCAAAGTGGTTCGGGGTGCCCTCGGTGGGCTTCCGACACCCCTTGCTATCGGCCGTGGCCACGAGTGAGCCCTCGCGCCGCTGCTTGTTCTTCTTCTTGCTGGGATGGTTGGAGGCGCCTTCGTTGGTGTCCTTGTCTCGCTTCACCTTGCCTTTGAGGCGGTCAAAAATTGCCCTGACCGCCTCCTCGCCCGAGGCATGGCTGGTGGCGATGTCGAGGAGCTCCTTGGTGGTTCACGGGCCCTTACATCCTAGCTTGTGACCCAGGGACTTGCAGGTGGTCCTAGACAGGAAGGTTCCTATGACGTCGGCATCGGTGACGTTGGGCAGCTCGTTGCACTACCGGTAGAAGCACCGGATGTACCCACAAAGGTTTTCCCTGGACTTCTGTTGATAGTTTTTGAGATCCCATCGGTTCCCAGGATGTGCATATGTGCTCTGGAAGTTTCCCACGAAGATCTCTTTCAAGTCCGCCCAACTTTGCATTCTATTGGGCGGAAGGTGTTCCAACCATGTTCGCACCGAATCGACCAGGAACAATGGAAGATTGCGGATAATGAAATCATCATTATCTGCTCCATTGGCTTGGCAAGCAAGCCGATAATCCTCGAGCCACAGTTTGGGGTTTGTTTCCCCAGAGTATTTCGGGATGTTGGTCGGTGGTCGGTACCATAGTGGGAAGGCGGCGTTGAGGATGTGTCAGCCAAAGGACTACGGTCCCGGCAAGTCGGGGCTCAAGCTTCAATCCTCGTCACTGTCGTAGCGTCCACCACGATGAGGTGGTAGCCGTGGCTAGCCCCCTCCCTCGCATCACCGTGGGCATGCCTACGGGCATCGAGGGTGTCGCGCGCGTCATGGTTGTGGCTGAGATGCTCATGCACTAGGACTACCACGCGTGGCTTGCCACCTTGCTGCACCTGGTGGACTGACACGTCCATGTTGGGTCACTCTAAGGGCGCGCGCTGGCTGGCATCGAGCTCGCATCGTCGGGGCAGTGAGCTCTCGACCTGTTGTGCCACCGCACGCTCGAGTAGTGTGTGAATCTCGTGATGGGCCCAACGATCCTCGGGCGTCGTGGGCCTCGAAAGCCCTTGGAGCAAGGGCACCGTAGCAGCGATGTTCTAGCTTGCCTAGGTGAAGTGTGAGAGGGCTTCATCATCCTCGACGATCCTCTGGTTCATGTCGCGGGCCACGGCACGCGCATGCCCGCCATCTCCATGGCGCTCGTCTCCTGCTCGATCTCCACGCATTTCTTGCTCGAGCTGGAGTCGTGCTTCCTCGAGCTCTTGGTGCCAGGCCTTCAGCTGCTTCACCCGCAGGAGGGGTGGGGCCCCTATACCTCCCTCGACCTCATCATCGAGGTCATTTGTTGGGGTAGCCTCTCCCTCGTGGATGGTTTCGATGTGTCCCTCGGGGGTACCTGCCATGAAACATTTATGAGAGGGGTGATGGCTCCCCTTGCTGGAGTTAGAGCTAGAGGGCAACTCCGATTCTCCTATGAGGAGGTCGTGGAAATATTCTGTGACATATTCGGTCATCCCCATGAACTCATCGTTCGTAGGGGATGGGGGAGTGCGTTGACGCCACAAGGTGGCCAATGGTCTCTGTGGCATTGCGTAGACCGGACGAGAGCACTGTCGGGGCGCTTCGGATGAGGTATTCTAGGAAGAGTGGCTCTCTTTAGGCAAGCTGCGTCATGATGTTGGCGAACGAGAAGGTGAGGCGACCCAGGTCCTCCCAGGACAGTCGGGGTCCTAGGAAGGCGCCAAGCTGGCGCTCTAACCTCCCATAGAAGAAGTTGAGGAGCTGGTCGCTCCCAGGGGCACGGGCATTCGGTGCGTGCAGCTGCAGCTCCTCAAGCGCCTCGGTGACCACATTGAGGCCGGCGGAGCATGGAGGTTGGATAGTGGCGGGAGCCCACGCCAACCCTCCCTCCACCGTAACGATGAAGTCCAGGTTCCCGAAGCGCACGTGCGCGCCCGGGACCCAGCTGACACTGTGACTAGCCTTTCGAGGCCTGGTGTGGATGTTGAGAAGCGCAAAAGGCCCCTACCTGGTGCGCCAACTGTCGGTGTTTCGAGTTACCATCGATGAGTAAATTTCTAGTATTGCGCGTCGGGCTCGGATGGTGTGCTTAGAGGGCACGAGGTTTATACTTGTTCGGGCAGAAAGTCCCTATGTCTAGTTCGTCGCTACTAGCTCATGTTACTAGCACTGAAAGTTTGTAGTAGGGGTTACAAACAGACGAGAGAGGGAAAGGATCCCAAGTCTCTAGTGAAAGGAGTGAACGGGTGCTGAGAGCTCGATCACTACTCAACCGTGTGTTCATGTCGTGTTCTTGTGTGTTTATCTCGTGTTCTGATCTCATGCGGATCTTGATTTATCGGTCCCCTTCATGGGGCGCCCTGCTTTCCCTTTTATAGGCCAAGGGAAAGCGTGGGTTACATTGGAGAGAAAGGAGAAGAACGAGAGAGAGAGAGAGAGAAGGCTTCTAGGATCACTGGGTCCTTCTTCTCCTTCACGCGGGTCCCACCGACCCGGTAGATGTCAACAAGGATGGCTCCACGTCGTGGCCCTGTCCGTCACTAGCGACATGCGCAGACATCATCTGCCGGTCATGGCACTCCATTCCATCTTGGCGGACGTCGTGGTGAGCTAACGCGCCTGTCAGCTTTTGTACGAGGGTTAGGCAGAATAGCACCGACACGGCCGACGCTGTTCTTGATGTGAATCCTCAGGTATGGCCTGTCATGGCCATGGGTTACATCAGGGCGTGCTGGTCTCTTCCTTGGTGTCGAGTTTTGACCTAGGCCCATACGCCTAGACCTGGAGTGGTTGGCGGTAGTATGGGGCCCCATCGGGCGAGGCGGAGCGCAAACCCAAGGGTCGGGTGAGGCAGAGCCCGTGGCCTCAGGGTCGGGCGAGGCGGATCACAAACCCAAGGGTCGGGCGAGGCGGTGCCCACAGCCTCGGGGTCGGGCGAGGCAGAGCCTGCGACCTTGAGGTCAGGCGAGATGGAGCCCATGGCCTTAGGGTCGGGCGAGGTGGAGCGCAAACCTAAGGGTCAGGCGAGGCAAAGCTCATGGCCTTAGGGTTCGGGCGAGGCAGAGCCCGTGGCCTCGGGGTCAGGCGAGGCAGAGCCCGTGGCCTCAGGGTCGGGCAAGGCAGAGCCCATGGCCTTGAGGTCAGGCAAGGTGGAGCCCACGCACCTGGGGGTTGGTTGGAGCTGTAGTCATGCTCTTGACTACTCGGATGAATCAATGTTGATGGCCATTAGCTCCTTCTCTCCAGGTACCCTAGTATTGGCCCCCGACAGTGACCGAGACACTTAGCGAGTGTGATCACATTTAGGATCGATAGTTGTACTTAATAGAGGGGTGAAACTCATATTGAAATACGGTTATCAAAGTGCCACTAAATGCTCTAACTCATTGCATATGCATTTAGATCTAGTGGAGAGCTAACACCCTTGAAAATGTTTGTGAAAACATGCTAACACATGTGCACAAGTTGATACACTTGGTGGTTGGCACATTTGAGCAAGGGTGGATAAGTTAGTGAAGTGGAGGAGATGGTTGTCATTAAAAAACTGTGATCGGATGCAGCCTTCGTTGTGACTTGATGCGTTGGTGGTGAGTCCGGTCATGCTGACGTACGCTGACGCAGGTGGATTTGAACCTAGCGCGCAAGCGGGAGAAGGACCAGACGCTGGACAGTGTTAGGTCGAGGCAAACCTGACGCGTTAGGTCATAGGAAGGGCTCTCGGGGAGCTCTCTAGAAGTGACTGGATGCCACGTTGGTGGCACGTCCGATCATTCCTTCGGTGCGTCAGGTCGCTTGTTGGCAGCGCGCGTGATTACGCTGACCTGACGCGGCGCGGGTGAGTCAGGTCAATCGCGGGCGTGTCTGATCATCACTAACACGCGAGCGCGGGAGCGAGTTAGTAGGGACACGTGGATGTAGATCCACGACCGGATGCTAGGGTGTCGCACGTCAGGTTACTTGGATCTACGTGTCCGGTCAACGCGTGTTGGGTTGTAGTGGGAGCCCAACGGCTCTATTTCAATGGAGCCTCTATAAAAGGTATTTGGCCGGCTCAAGTTCACTCTCTTGGCCATTTGCATTGACATAGCAACCTTGTGAGCTTAGCCAAAGTCCTCCCACCCATCTCCATCATTGATTTATCATCTTTGTGAGATTGGGAGTGAATCCAAGTGCATTGCTTGAGTGATTCCATCTAGAGGCACATGGTGTTCGTGTTTCACTGCGGGATTTGCTTGTTTCTCTTGGTGGTTGCCGCCACCTAGATGGCTTGGAGCAGCAAGGATCGTCGAGCGGAGATTGGTGATTGTCTCCAGCTCCGATCATGGTGATCGTGAGGGGTTTTCCCCGGCGGAGAACCAAACGGTACTCTAGTGGATTACTCATGGCTTGTGTGATCCTCATCTTATGTTGGTTGTGCAGCACCCTATTGAGGATTTGGCGTGTGATGCCAATAAGCGCGTGAACCTCCAAGTGAGTGAATCGCCACAACGAGGACTAGCTTGCCGGCAAGCCAATGAACCTCGGTAAAAAATCATGTGTCATCATCATCCTAGGATTCCTTGGTATCCATTGTGATTGATTGTGATCATCTTGTGATTGGCTCAATCCCTCGACACGGCGGTATAATCATCACCATCCTCTCTTGTGCATTTACATTTCTAGTGTTGCTTCGCTCTTTAGTGTAATTAGTCTTGAGAGCAAGCTTGTGTCGGGTCTAGTGGTTAATGAGGCTCTTTAGTTAGCTTTTGAGAGCTCACTAACTTAGTGTAGTGACATAGCCATTGTGTGCTTAGAGATCATATTCACTAGAATTGTGGTAGGTGGCTTGCATTTTTAGTAGGCTAGCGTGACACTCGCTTCGCCATTTAATTGTCTAACATCTTTGATAAGTGTTGTTATAGAAATTTTTAATAGGCTATTTACCCCCTCTTGCCATTAGGACCTTTCACCCGGCATGGGTGCCCCCTGGCAGCGGCCACTCGGTGCGTCTGCATGGCCGCGTCAATCTGTGTTTGCTTCTCCAGGTATGCCCACTGTTTCTCTTCCCTTCCTACTGTGCCCTTTATCTTCCCTTCCTGCTGTGTGAAATCGAGCACCCACCCTACCTTAAGTCTCGTAGTGGAGTAAAATCCTAAATGAAAGGTGGCTGGTTCTCACCCGTTATTGCATTGGTAAGTTTGTCTTGTGCCTCTTGGTTAGTATACTTAATTAGCTCAATAATAGATTGTGAAAGGTGCTTTGCCCTTGTGCATTGATAAGAATAGATTGTGATGATGCTTCAGGGTAGAATGTGTAGGTTACTAAATAACCTCTCATTCTAAATGAAAAAACAATTATCTGTTGTCCTTTTTGATTGATTGCTCTATGACTACCTTTTAGTAATTTGGGGCTAAAGCAAAATAAGGTCCAGCTTTTGAAAATAGGGACGTGGTGGAAGGTTTCTCACTAGCAAAGTGAAAATCTTGAAATGAAGCTTGTGTGCTTCCGTGCTCTAATTGTATTTTGATGCTGCTTCTGCTTGCACTTAATTAGGATTGTAGAGTAATTGAAAAGGTTCTACCAAGTACGCATACTCTGTATATATCTTTCAGCTTTGGTTCTTATCCAATTTTTATTGCACTTTCTGTACATTAGTTTTCTAGCTCAATGTCTACACCTTGCACATTTCAATACTTGAAATCTTCTCCCTTAGAATACTGGTTTAACCCCACAAAACCCATTAGCTCCTGAAATAGAAGCCGCATCCACGTCACCTGGAATTCTCTTCTCCGTTGGATCTCCCCATCCGATGGCTGTGGTAGCTCCCAGAATTCTGGTAGAAGTGGCATCTTGCTGTACTGTTCACCACCATCGGCTTTTCCTCCCATCCTGCCTCACTTCTCTTGCTTCTCGTCAGAATCCAGCAAAGCAAATATATACCCACCTTCAGCTTCTGCTTCTGCTTCACGAAGCTTCTCTTCCCCTCCCGCCTCTCCTCTTCGTTCCCTCTCTATCTCTCCTCCTCTCTCCTGATGACGGCGGGGATGGGATGATGGCACGAGCTGATCTGCCGATCACCGGCACTTGGCGCGGTGGAGCCCGCCCTCCTCCTCCTCCACGCTCCTCCCCCCTCACGCCGTAGGGGCATGGTGACGGCGACCCCTGCCGGGTGCTGTGTCGGTGCAGGAGGTGTTCAACCGGCACCATTCCAAGTTGCGTAATATCATAGAAAGGAATGCAGGAGGTGTTCAACCGGCACCATTCCAAGTTGCGTAATATCATAGAAAGGACATTTGGGGCAACAAAAGCTAAGTGGCAGATGTTGAAAGGCGTACCTCACTATCCGGGGACCAAACAAACACAGATAATTATTGCTCTTTGTGCACTACACAACTACGTGCATGAGATGGAGGGACAACACCAACCAGGGAGGTACAGGCAGGCACCAGACCTTGGGCCTTTGAGTCAAGTGGCAGCTATGGCGTTAAGTGACCCTAATGATATGGAACAGGTCCGCGACTGGATTACATATGGACTTGGATTCCCTAGGAAGACAACGTAAGTGAAACATTTATGGTATTGGTAGAAATCAGTGCAGTCATGCAAATTTCCATTGGCCACCTACTTTGGGGTTAATGAGGATGTGTACACATGCAGGTGAAGGATGTGTCGACATGGTGCACGGGGAGCAAAGGATGGCTGCAAGAAGATGACTGTGATCGGTTTATGCTTCTTGCTATTGATATGTTGTAATGTGGAGCTAATTCGTGAGGACCGCTAATGAAATGTGGACTGGGCAACTGTGTAGAAGAAGCCTGTACATGGAAAACTTCTTCTACCAGTTTATATGCCTCCTGGGGGCGACAACTTTTGTAAAAGTGCCCAATGATGCAATTTGAATGATATAAGGACTAGAAAATATTTGTAGAGTTGGGATCTTAATCTAATTGTATTGGAGTCGTGTTGTAATGAATTGTTGTATTGAACTGTTGTATGAACATGTGATCGATGTAAGGGTTGTCCATGGATGGTGTTTGGTGCTGGTGTTTGAATTCAATTTGATTGGCGCCATATTTTGAATTTAAATGGAGCTGCTGCAGTGAGGGCTGAGCCAGCTGGTTTTGGCTGCTTGTGGTCACTGTTCCAGTTTCAGCCAGCAGCCAAAAACCTCCGGCCGAACGGGGCCTTTGAAGTGAGCACGCAACGGCGCACGCCCCTACACTAGTATATATCATTGAAGTATATAATAGCTACACGGAGGGAAAGGATCACGACGCGTACGCATGGAATGCAAGAGCCTCTCCCACTCTTCTAAGTCCTATTTTAAGGTGTGCTTTGGGACTGCTCCATAAACATTGCTTCACAAATTCCACTGTGGAGCAGCTCAAAATAATGGAGTTTGTGGAATACCTCTTTAAATGCTCTCATAACTCTATCTTTTTTTTTGTAACAGAGTGTGTGGAGTTGAGATCGTTTAACGAGTAAAAAAAACATAGCGGAGTAAAAAAAACATAGAGCGGAGTAGTTCTGAACACACCTTAAACACGTGCTAGCAGGCACAACCCAACTGCAACTCCGTACCAAAATCAGTTTAAACGCTAGTAGTATATTTGCGGACTCGTCGTTTTACGCGTGCGAAATGTCCTTAGCACCGTCGTCGTGGCCTCCTTGTGTGTAGTACTTGCAGCTAGGAAGACGTTCAAATCGGCGGCAGGATACGATTGCAGGAAGACACAGGAACCACAACAGCAAACCGCCCATCATTGAACGCGCTCGCGCCCTCTCTGGCTCTCTGCCCCCGCACGCTGGCCGCTACCGTCCAGCGATCTGACGTGACGTGACGAGCATCCTATACCGCACCAGTAGTTGTACATCGGCGCGGATTGACGGCACCGATCGCACCGCGGCCCGCACCTGCTGCCTCTGCCTGCCGCCTGACGCCCGCCTGCCGCCTGCCGTCCTGCCCCAGCCCGGCGTCTGCACGGACGCTCTGGTGCTGAAATTATTACTGGTGGCGGGTTCGATCGTGAGTCAGAGAAAAATATGGTTCTGATTGAAAATTAAATTTATGATCGTTTACGATCAAATGAACAGGCTACGTGCGGCTGTGCGGGTGCCGTCGTCCACCACCCACTCCCAGTACTGAGTCGTACACCGGTACCAGACGTTTCCGCCCGGCCGGGCTTCCGGCGGCTTCCCTACCCAGCCGGCTGTCTGATCGATACAGCATGTTCGATTGGCTGATTCGTATCGTTGCTGATTCATTTATATAAGAGAAGTACTGCTGGCTGGTTCATGTAAATAGTATCCATGTGAGGGGCTGGCCAGCCAGCCAGCCCCAGCCGATCGGGCTGACTCGGCCCCGCCCGTCGCCCGCTCGCTGGATCACGTAGTCGCCTGCCTGCATTTCCGTTCCACTAACGCGACAAAGTAGTCCACGGCGTGTTGCTTTGCGCGCGGGCCTGGGCGCTGTGGGTTTTTTATCTCGAATACGCATTGCATATCGTTATATTAAAAAGGTACTCCCTCCATCCCAAATTGTAAGTCATTCCAAGAATCTTGGAGAGTCAAACTTTTTCAAGTTTGACTAAAATTATAGAGAGAAACACAAAGATTGATGACATTAAATAGATATAATATGAAAATATAACTAATGAAGAATCTAATGATACTTAGTTGGTATGATAAATATTATTATTTTGTTATATAAATTTGGTCAAACTTGAAAAACGTTGACTCTCCAAGATTCTTAGAATGACTTACAATTTGGGATGGAGGGAGGACCAGTTTGAAATAAGACCGTTTCCGGCCCGACAGTTGGGCGCTGTGGGTTTTCCTCGCTCGTGGCCCGCCACCGCCAGGCCTACACGTTCGTACGCACCCCGGCCGGCCTTCCCCTGGCTTGGCCCCCCGCCCGCCGAGTAAAAACGGGGGACTTGGTGGGTGGGAACAAGGGATTAGATCATTGGACCCGGCCGGACCGGAGGCGGTACAGAGGGGCAGAGAGGGAAAGGCCGGGCAGGGACCTTATCAGCAGCGCCACCCCCATCCCTCGCCGTCCCCCTCCACCCTCTCGCCCTCGCCCTGCCTTTAATTCGGGGCCGCCGCGCACGCCGCACGCTATCCCGTCTCGCTCCTGCCTCCCACCACGCGCGTCTAGACCCTTCTTCTTCTCGATCCCTCCTACATACTAGTTCGTCCTGCGCCTATATAAATGCACAGCCTCTCCTTGCCTGCCCCCTCTCGCTTGCAGCCTGCTTGTGCCTTTCACGGGGAGGGTTCTTCGGTGCTTCTCGTCTTAGGAGCGAGGCGGCCGACAGAGTTGCTCAAGCTAGAACGAAGCTTGTGCAGCACAGCGTCGTCGAGGAGAAGATAGCTCGCTTCTGCCGGAGGTAAAGAACAAGCTAGCTAGATTAGTCTTTCCCTGTTGGTGCATCTGCAATTCCATCATCACTAGAGTCCTGTCAAGACTCAAGACAAGTCAAAAGGTTCAGAATAGCGGAAAGGAAAAGATCTCTCATTTCGTGCTAAGCTGCTGCTCTTCTCGGTTTCGCGCTTTCTGATGCACTGTGGCATGCAAATTAAGCTGCTTTATAAGTAAGAGGCGAATGCTTGCTGCCGTGTCCAGGTCCAGGCAGGTCTAGCCGTGGTGCAGCGGTGCTGGTGGCGGCGACTGGAGCTGGCGAGGTAAGGGAACGAAGCTGCTGCAAGCGACGCGAGGAGCGCGCCCGATCCACCAGACCGTGAAGCTGGCGGCCGGCAAGTGGTGGGAGCGGCCAGATGACACGGCCATGCCCGGAATGGACCCGGGCGGGGGCGGCAGCTCGCGCTACTTCCACCAGCTGCTCCGGCCGCAGCAGCAGCAGCAGCCCTCGCCGCTGTCGCCCAATTCCCACGTCAAGATGGAGCACCACAAGATGTCTCCGGACAAGAGCCCCGGCGGCGGCGAGGCCGAGGCGGACGGGAGCGGGAGCGGCGGCGGCGGCGGCGGCGGTGACCAGCCGTCCTCGTCGGCCATGGTCCTAGTCGAGGGTGGCAGCGGCGGGGGAGGCAGCGGGACGGGCACGCCCACGCGGCGGCCGCGGGGCCGCCCGCCGGGCTCTAAGAACAAGCCCAAGCCGCCCATCATCGTGACGCGCGACAGCCCCAACGCGCTGCACTCGCACGTCCTCGAGGTCGCGGCTGGCGCCGATGTCGTCGACTGCGTCGCGGAGTACGCGCGCCGCCGGGGCCGCGGCGTGTGCGTGCTCAGCGGCGGGGGCGCCGTCGTCAACGTGGCGCTCAGGCAGCCCGGCGCGTCGCCGCCCGGGAGCATGGTGGCAACGCTGAGGGGCCGCTTCGAGATCCTCTCCCTCACCGGCACGGTGCTGCTGCCGCCCGCTCCCCCGGCGCCAGCGGCCCTCACGGTGTTCCTCTCCGGCGGCCAGGGCCAGGTCATCGGCGGGAGCGTGGTGGGCCCGCTGGTCGCCGCGGGGCCCGTCGTCCTGATGGCCGCGTCGTTCGCGAACGCCGTGTACGAGCGGCTCCCGCTGGAGGGGGAAGAAGAGGAGACAGCGGCGGCTGCCGCCGGGGCCGAACCACAAGATCAAGTCGCGCAGTCGGCTGGACCCCCAGGTCAGCAGCCGACGGCGTCTCAGTCCTCTGGTGTGACCGGAGGAGGCGACGCCGGCGGTGGCGGCATGTCGCTCTACAACCTCGCTGGGAATGTAGGGGCCTACCAGCTACCGGGAGACAACTTTGGAGGCTGGAGTGGAGGCGGTGGCGGCGGAGTCCGGCCACCGTTTTGATCCATGCCTTGACACACCCGATTCGCATCCTCATCACAAAGATTCAAATGGTGCCGGCAAGCTCTTGCCATCCTAGCTAAACCGGGAGCTGAAGCTAGGCTTAATGGAGCTGAGCCCGAGACATGTATATGCATGCTGGATTATTGTTCATAGGAGAGACCTTTCATCTGGGCGCTATAGTATAATGCATGCGTTTACGCATGAAGATGCTGCATTGAAAATCATGAGGTGTTTTAAGATGGTAGTGATGATTAATCAAGGACAAGAGGAAGCTAGAGATTCGATGCACGCAAGAGCTAGTTCAATAAAGTAAAGGTCAGTGAGATCCGATGTTTTGTG
The DNA here is from genome assembly GCA_904845875.1 of Miscanthus lutarioriparius. Taxonomy (NCBI): domain Eukaryota; kingdom Viridiplantae; phylum Streptophyta; class Magnoliopsida; order Poales; family Poaceae; genus Miscanthus; species Miscanthus lutarioriparius. The sequence continues at coordinate 15,263,866 of CAJGYO010000008.1, forward strand.
TTTCCAGCTTTTCTTTTCTTTTTTCATTTGTATTGTGTTATTATATTCTGATTGTATCTCTTGCTGTAGAATGATGTTTCTATTATAAACCATTTGCTTATCTTCCCCTACAATCGCTGTACCCATGCATTACAACAACTCTTTCATGGTCGCTTTCACATATATGTTTTCATTTTTCTCACACAATAATTTTTAGTCAAATATTGAAAGGTTCAACCTAGTCAATGTTTCATGTTTCAAGCTAGCGTTACTTGGGTCAAATATGTTAGCTTATTGCAATATCTGAAACGTCGGCAAGTAGGTCTAGACTACAGATATCTTGTGCATGTGTTTGGACTTTGGACATTATTGTGCTTTCCTCAAGATTCAAGAATGAGGCCTGCCTCAGTCCATGTAGTTCTTCCTTCCTTCCTTTCTCCTATGAGTTACTGTATGACGAAGAGCACAGGGTAGTATGAGTACTGGTTTTTGTGTACTTGGTTGGCAGGACCGCAGGATGCGAGGTCCAGGAGAGGGACCATGTGTGTTTAGCTGGGGAGATGAAATTTTTTGGGTGTCACATCGGATATGTCGGAATGATGTTGGGAGAGGTTTTTGGATACTAATAAGAAAATAAATTACAGAACCCATCAGAAAACTGCGAGACGAATCTAATGATACTAATTAATCGGTCATTAGCACATGGGATGTTACTGTAGCATTTAAGGCTTTTCATGGACTAATTAGGCTTAAAAGATTCGTCTCACGATTTTGCCAAGAACTGTGCAATTAGTTTTTTTTTTTACATTTAGTACTCCAAACATGCTCTTTTACTGTAGAAGACAAAAAAAAAATTAGAAACTAAACAGGGCCCAAAAGCCTTGTCTGTCCCTCTCTGTCTATTTGTTTCACCTGCTGCATTTTTTAATGGCCTCTGGAGTCATGTGTCTGAGATACACGTAGGAGTATGTAGAGCCAGAAGACGATGGCTAGCTGTGGCCTGTGGCATGTGGGTAGAGGTGCAAAGAAGTGGCCCCGCATTGCCGCTGCAGCACTCCACTGTATCACAAACCTGCAATGGGGGACACTGACCATAAGACGCCAAGACCAAAGTTGACGCTGCAGGAAGCAGAACTAGCGAACAATATGCATGCGACGTAGGATCCTGCTGCATCTGCATCTTGCACCCTCCAAGTACAAATGCACAATTCTGGAAAGGGGGGTCCGTTCCCTGCAGCCCTGGCCCTTAAATGGAAAAAGGGGAGGAAGCTTTCGCTTTTGCATAATTTGTGGGCGCGATGAAAAGCATCCAGCTTTGGAACTTGCTCATGGCTTTGTAAACTTTTGTCGTTGGAGAGATGCCACTGCGCCTGGCTAGACCTGGTCAAGGTGCTCTCTCTCTCTCTCTCTCTCTCTCTCCATGCATGTCCACTTGTCGACCCGCTGCACTTCAGATGAGGTGTATTTTTTTTAGCAGATTCAGACGAGGTGTACTGCTCTTGCTCCAAGATGCACATTTTCTAGCTAGTTTCTCTATCATAAGTATTTGTCTTAATAAGATCTCCTAAACATATGACAAACTGTATTTTAATTGAATTGGTGTCTGTTGGTTAATTTTGAACTTAATTTGCCAATAATATGGTCCTTCATGAAGTTATGTTGCCTTTCTTGTGATATTAGTATATCAGTTGAAATTTAACCCAATATAAAACTCATTGACTATAATGTATTTGCTGCAAATAATGATCAGTTTTTTCCAGTAGTATCCTTATTATATTAGATGCTTCTCTGTCAAAATTGACATCAAATAGCATAAAGTGATAATATTTAAATTGAACTGAAGGTTTACATGCTGACTAGGAAAATACATGATAAAATGCTTGCGCCGCATGAAAATATATATTAACCTGGCCTTGTGGTTTGTTGGCTGCGGTCGTCATGCGAATCTGGTTTGACGCTATATATATACCTACAACAATTGATAAACTATATATTTTGCTTATCTCAATTTCTATAACAAGGGTATAATTTAGCATAAAATATAAAGTGAAACATTAGTATATATAAGAAGTTGTCATGTACTACATACAATATTAAAGGACTTTACTCCCATTACTCCACAGCTGTGTCAACTTGGTCTCTTGAACTTTTTTTTGTCTCACATTATGCCTCGAGGTTCAAACCGGTAAAGTACAACCCGCAGATAATCACATTTTTCATTTTTTTTTTTGCTTCTCCTTCTACAAGTTTACTTAATTTGAAACTACGTGCTGGATGGTATTGTGCTACAAAACAATAAGAATTTTCTCTGATCTATTTGCATAAGTTATGATATGTATATTTTAGCAATTAAGGCCGCTGTTAAGCGGACGGAGAGATGTTTTTTAACAAAAATAGATGCTTCTGCATTCATTTAACGTGTATATTAAACTTTATATATATATATATATATATATATATATATATATATATATATATATATATATATATATATATATATATATATATGTGTGTGTGTGTGTGTGTGTGTGCATGCTTTTAATTTTTATGCTAATATATCGTTGCTGCCCCAGTTGATATACATATTCCGGTCAAAGTTACTTGTCATATTTGATAATATAAGTGTAAGGTCTTCAATTCAATTCATATCTTTTACCACTAACTTTTATAGGATATATTCTTTAAATGCTTAAAGCTTATGAATGTTGCAAGTATTTTTTTCAATCCAGTTTTACACATATAAGTTTCTAGACTAATTAAACAATCTAAAAGTATTGATGTTTGTAACTTATAAGGTTTGACTAAATCGTGCTCTAAATGACACATTTTTATATATTGGGGTAGTATTTCTTTACCACACACTTAATGCTAGAGATAGCTGTGTATATACATGCCACTATACTCTGAACTTGCAGCATTGAACTCACACTGACATACTTGTGGATCTCTAGAAATTTGTTAAATATATCTAACTGTGATAGAGAGAACACATAATATGTTTGAAATTAGGCCTTGTCAATGTTAGTTTTATAAGAGTTTCATTCTCATTAATTGAGATGGAACATTTGCTAAACTACTAACATAGCAAGAATATGTGCAGATAGGGAATGAGTTTCATGTAGATGAAACATGGTTTACAAATTTAGGGTCCATTTGGTATAGCTCTAGCTCTGGGATCCAGGTTGGATAGATTAAGTTAAAGTGGTTTAGAAATTTATATCTAGTCTAAACTATAGACAAATTAAAATGAATCATCTAAAGGCTCTCAAATGTATCTATAGCTCTAGATATAGGATTTTCTGGAGCTATAGATACCTAGCTCCAAAACATCTATGGATTTCTAGGAGCTGGAACTCCATCAAATAGAGCCTTTCACTACGCCTTAGAAATGAATAAAACCCTAATGTGACAAAATCATTTTGTGCTATGCTTTGGAAATGGAATGGGAACCTATTGTGACCAGGTTGTTTCATCCGATGCCTTGGAAACAAAAATGAAACCCAATTGTGAACAAATCGATGCACAACGTAGTGCAATAATTAAATTCTATGGCTACTATAGGCCCCGTTCGCTTCACTGAAAAAACAAGCCAAAACACTGTTCTGGCTGATTTATTGTGAGAGAAAAACATTGTTCCGGATGAAAAAACAAGCTGAAAAAGACGGATTATAAGAGAAGCGAACAGGGCCATATGAAATCCCAAATGAAAGCGTGCTTTGGAAATACTGTTTCGTTCATCTATTGTTGGTGTCTCTTATTTGGCAACAATGAATTTGGCGTGTGTGACAAGAGAAACTAGATGGTAGCACATGCGACACAAAGTTTTTATAGTTTCGAAGCCTTGTGAAGAGATAATACCCTATGTTCTGTGTTGGTGGATTGCATTGCTCCGTGCCTCATATGTTGTGGTGTATGATGTTGCCTGATAAGGCTCTAGGATGAGGCACTGCTACAAAAACAATTTCATGATCGATACAACTCCTTTTATTTTCAAAGGCAGACAGAAAATGCACGAATCTCTTAAATTCACTCGTGATTTTCAGAGGTTAGACTATTTGTGGAGACACTCCTGTCTCCTAAAATCAATTAACAAAGGTGGGACTCTTATGAGGTCCGCCTCTAAAAATAGGGGACATCTAGGCTCACTGCTAACTTAGAGTATATAAAACAATTGAGAAAACCCTAGCCCACTTGATGATGGCAAGATAAGATGAAGGTAGCAAGGAAATAGCTTCAAGGGACTAGGTGAAGGTGAAGGACAAGTAACAGCTGCGATACCCTAGCTAAGGTGAAGAAGCAAATACTTGTATTGATTCGAGGCACTAATCAAGCCATGAGGAGTCATACAATGTGAAGTATAAAGCACTACCACATACAAGATTTTCGCAATCGGCCAAAACAAGTTTTCGGAGGCGGGAAGTCAATTCGCCTCCGAGTTCATGCTTGTGTAAATCGAGATTTCCAGATGTTGTCGAATGCCCGTAGGAAGTATGTAGAGCCAGAAGACGATGGCTAGCTGTGGCCTGTGGCATGTGGGTAGAGGTGCAAAGAAGTGGCCCCGCATTGCCGCTGCAGCACTCCACTGTATCACAAACCTGCAATGGGGGACACTGACCATATAAGACGCCAAGACCAAAGTTGACGCTGCAGGAAGCAGAACTAGCGAACAATATACATGCGACGTAGGATCCTGCTGCATCTGCATCTTGCAGCCTCCAAGTACAAATGGACAATTCTGGAAAGGGGGGTCCGTTCCCTGCAGCCCTGGCCCTTAAATGGAAAAGGGGAGGAAGCTTTCGCTTTTGCATAATTTGTCGGCGCGATGAAAAGCCTCCAGCTTTGGAACTTGCTCGTGGCTTTGTAAACTTTTGTCGTTGGAGAGATGCCAATGCTCCTGGCTAGACCTGGTCAAGGTGCTCTCTCTCTCTCTCTCTCTCTCTCTCTCTCTCTCTCTCTCTCTCCATGCATGTCCACTTGTCGACCCGCTGCACTTCAGATGAGGTGTATTTTTTTTAGCAGATTCAGATGAGGTGCATTGCTCTTGCTCCAAGATGCACATTTTCTAGCTAGTTTCTCTATCATAAGTATTTGTCTTAATAAGATCTCCTAAACATATGACAAACTGTATTTTAATTGAATTGGTGTCTGTTGGTTAATTTTGAACCTAATTTGCCAATAATATGGTCCTTCATGAAGTTATGTTGACCTTTCTTGTGATTAGTATATCAGTTGAAATTTAACCCAATATAAAACTCGTTGACTATAATGTATTTGCTGCAATTGTTTGCATGCAATATAATGATCAGTTTTTTCCAGTAGTATCCTTATTATATTAGATGCTTCTCTGTCAAAATTGACATCAAATAGCATAAAGTAATTATATTTAAATTGAACTGAAGGTTTACCTGCTGACTAGGAAAATACATGATAAAATGCTTGCGCCGCATGAAAATATATATTAACCTGGCCTTGTGGTTGTTGGCTGCGGTCGTCAAGCGAATCTAGTTTGACGCTATATACTACTGGACTCCTTGAGTTTGCCGAGTGCCCGAAACACTCGGCAAAAGACATAAAACACTCGGCAAATGGTTTGTCGAGTGTAAAACTCGGCGAACAGCACTCGCCAAAAACAGTGACAGCAAAGCCAACTTTGCCGAGTGTCTTTTATCGGTCACTCGGCAAAGCCTTTGCCGAGTGCCCGATACTCGGCAAAGTTGAAACCGAAAAAAACCCGAAAAAATGGGAATTTTTACCAAAAAAAAATGAAATTTTTTTTATCGATGGAGGCCCCACCGGCCAGCGCCCACCCATCTACGACATTTTTCGCGTGAATTTCATGGTTACGCGGCCGACGCAATTCGAACCCGAGACCTCCTGCTGTGCACGTACCTCCTCTACCACTACACCACACTCTCACTTGTGTCTGGATTCCGTTTTAGTTCCCAATATATTATACTAAACCAAGTGTAAATTGCATGTTTGAGGCCCTAAACGAATTTAAATAAAAAAGTTGTAAACTACAAAGTTTCATAACTTTTCGAGATCTACACTTTCAGTTTAGGAAGTTTTTCCATCCGAGGTCATTTACAAAATTTGAATTTTAAAATTTTGAAATTCAAACACAGTTTTGCATGACAAGATGTTTTCAAATCAAAAAGTTGTTAACTACAAAGTTTCATAACTTTTCGAGATCTACACTTTTAGTTTAGGAAGTTTTTCCATCCGATGTCGTTTACAAAATTTGAATTTTAAAATTTTAAAATTCAAACACAGTTTTGCATGACAAGATGTTTTCAAATCAAAAAGTTGTCAACTACAATGTTTCATAACTTTTCAAGATCTACAGAGTTTATTTTGGTTGTTTTTTCATCCGAGGTCGTTTGAAAAGTTCGAATTTTAAAATTTTGAAATTCAAACGCAGTTTTGCATGACAAGATGTTTTCAAATCAAAAAGTTGCCAATTACAAAGTTTCATAACTTTTCGAGATCTACAAAGTTTATTTTAGTTGTTTGATCATATGTTCATCCGACATGGTCGTTCTAACATTGTTCACAAATTTTATATATCTCTCTTGTAGTTTCATAAACTACAATAGAGATATGTTAGATTTGTGAGCAAATTTATTTTCACTTTGTCGTATGAAGAAAAGACCAAAACAAACATTGTACATCTTGATGAGTTATACAACTTTGTAGTTGAAAACTTTTTCATTTGAATTAATTTACTGCTTCAAAATGTGCTTTGAAATTTTCTTTGCCGAGTGTAAAAAAACACTCGGCGAAGAAGCACTTTGCCGAGTGTCAAAAAAAACACTCGGCAAAGAAGCTAAAAAAACACTCGGCAAAGAGTCTCTTTGCCGAGCGTAAACTGTTATGCCGTGAGTTGTGTCTTTGCCGAGTGTCGTCTTTGGGACACTCGAACACCATGTTTGCCGAGTGCCCGAAATCTTGCCCACGGCAAAGGTGGGGACACTCGGAAACTTAGGTGTTTCCGGTAGTGATATATATACCTACAACAATTACTACCGGATACAGGAGCTTTGCCAGAGTGCCAGGGGCACTCGACGAAGCCCCAAAAAACACTCGCCAAAGGGTTTGCCGAGTGTTACACTCGACAAACGACACTCGGCAAAGGGTTTGCCGAGTGTTACACTCGACAAACGACACTCGGTAAACGTTTTGACGGTAAACGCTAGTTTGCCGAGTGTTTTTTGTCGCGCACTCGGCAAATACGTTGCCGAGTGCCCAAAAAACACTCGGCAAACTTTTTTCAAAAAAAATAAAAAAACAAGCCGGCCGTCACCACCAGGACCACCACCACGCCGGTGCCGCCGGGGAAGAAGGCCCCGCCCCGCGCGCCGCCGCAGCCGGGGTTGCTCGATCCACCACCGGATCCGCCGCTCCTGCCCCTGCCATCGCCGGAGGTGGACGGGGCAGATCCGCCGTGCCTCGATCCGCCGCCACCGCGACCTGATCCACCCCAGCCGCGTCTCGATTCGCCGCCACCGCGACCCAATCCGCCCCCAGCGCAACTAGATCTGCCACCGCGGCAGCCCGATCTGCCCCCGCCGTGATCGGATCCGCCGCCGAGGGGCTGTCGCGACCCGGTCCATGCTTAGTGGCGGGGAGGAAGGGGGTGGGGCGCCGGATCCGCCAATTGTGGAGGTGCTCCGGCTCGCCGGTGGTGGGGGAAGGCCAGATCCGCGCTCAGGGAGAGGGAGAGTGCCGCCGCCTGCAGGGGAGAAGGAGAGGGAGGGCCGCCGCCACCTGTGGGGGAGATGAAGAGGAGAGAGACGCCGTCGGAGAAAGGGGGAGGAGGGGCGGTGCGGCGGCCGGATCCGGGGAAGAAAGGTGAGAGGAGGGGCGGGGTGGCGGCCGGAGAAAGGGAGAGGAGGGGCGGGGTCCCCGACGGAGAAAGGGAGAGGGGTGTGTGGAGGATTTGGAGAGAGAGAGGCGGGGCGCGCGGCGGATTTGGAGAGAGGAGGGGCGGGGCGCGCGGTGGATTTTTTTTTGGTGCCTGCGCGCGGCGGATTTGGAAAGGAGGAGGGAGGTGGAGTTATAGTGAAATTTGTTTGCCGAGTGTTCTGGATCTGAGCACTCGGCAAAGTTTTTTTTATTTTTTTCTTCTCCTTCGTTTTCAGAAAAAGATTTTATTTCTTTGACAAGTGAACACTTGGCAAACACTCTCTTTGCCGAGTGTTTTTTTTACACTCGGTAAACTCCATCTTTGCCGAGTGTTTTTTTTGCCGAGTGTTTTTAGCATACCACTCGGCAAAGAACTTGTTCACCGAGTGCCCGAGGGAATACACTCGGCAAACATAAAAACACTCGGTAAATTTGAGGATTCCGGTAGTGAATTGATAAACTATATATTTTGCTTATCTCAATTTCTATAACAAGGGTATAATTTAGCATAAAATATAAAGTGAAACATTAGTATATATAAGAAGTTGTTAAATACAATATTAAAGGACTTTACTCCCATTACTCCACAGCTGTGTGAACTTGGTCTCTCGAACATTTTTTTTGTCTCAGGCCTTGTTTAGATACCCTCAAAATTCCAAGTTTTTTCACTCTCTCTCCATCACATTAATTTTTAGTCGTTTGCATGGAGCATTAAATGTAGGTAAAAAAAATAACTAATTGTACAGTTTAGTTGGAAATCACGAGATGAATCTTTTGAGCTTAGTTGGTTCACGATTGGATAATATTTACCAAATAAGACGAAAGTGCTACTATTCATTGGGTTGAAATTTTTTTCAATCTAAACGAGGCCTCACATTATGCCTCGAGGTTCAAACCGGTAAAGTACAACCCGCAGATAATCACATCTTTCATTTTTTGTTTGCTTCTCCTTCTGCAAGTTTACTTAATTTGAAACTACGTGCTGGATGGTATTGTGCTACAAAACAATAAGAATTTTCTCTGATCTATTTGCATGAGTTATGATATGTATATTTTAGCAAGGCCGCTGTTAAGCGGTCGGAGAGATGTTTTTTAACAAAAATAGATGCTTCTGCATTCATTTAATGTGTACATTAAACTTTATACGCGTGCGCGCGCGCGGCTTTTAATTTTTATGCTAATATATCGTTGCTGCCCCAGTTGATATACATATTCCGGTCAAAGTTACTTGTCATATTTGATAATATATGTGTAGGGTCTTCAATTCAATTCATATCTTTTACCACTAATTTTTATAGGATATATTCTTTAAATGCTTAAAGCTTATGAATGTTGCAAGTATTTTTTTAATCCAGTTTTACACATATAAGTTTCTAGACTAATTAAACAATCTAAAAGTATTGATGTTTTTAACTTATAAGGTTTGACTAAATCGTGCTCTAAATGACACATTTTTATATATTGGGGTAGTATTTCTTTACCACACACTTAATGCTAGAGATAGCTGTGTATATACATGCCACTATACTCTGAATTTGCAGCATCGAACTCACACTGACATACTTGTGGATCTCTAGACATTTGTTAAATATATCTAACTGCGATAGAGAGAACACATAATATGTTTGAAATTAGGCCTTGTCAATGTTAGTTTTATAAGAGTTTCATTCTCATTAATTGAGATGGAACATTTGCTAAACTACTAACATAGCAAGAATATGTGCAGATAGGGAATGAGTTTCATGTAGATGAAACATGGTTTACAAATTTAGGGTCCATTTGGTATAGCTCTAGCTCCGGGATCCAGGTTGGATAGATTAAGTTTAAGTGGTTTAGAAATTTATATCTAGTCTAAACTATAGACAAATTAAAATGAATCATCTAAAGGCTCTCAAATGTATCTATAGCTCTAGATATAGGATTTTCTGGAGCTATAGATACCTAGCTCCAAAACATCTATGGATTTCTAGGAGCTGGAACTCCATCAAATAGGGCCTTCACTACGCCTTAGAAACACTACTACACAAACTTTACTGGAGGCGGGCGTTTTCGGTTTTCCGCGGCGGGCAAAGCCGTCCGCCGCGGCCTAGAGGCCACGGTAAATCGTGGCTTAACCGCGGCGGGCGGCTTTGCCCGCCATGTGAATCGATCGATTACCGGCGGCGGGTATAACGTGCCCGCCCATGTAAATATATTTTTACCACGGCGGGCACGTTAGGATGCCCGCTGCGGTTAATCATTTAAAAAACAAAAAAAATCAGGAGCCCGCCGGCGAGCCCGTTCTCGAGCCCACCGCGCGATGGAGCCCATCGGCGACGGATCCGGATTCCCACGGCCGCAGATCCGTGCAGCGCTCGGGGAGGGAGAATAGGAGCAGCCGGCCGGTCACGCCGACGCCACTGGAGAAGCCGGCCACCACGCCGACGCCGCATCCAGGCTGCGCCGTGGATCCCACCACCTCGCCGGATCCCGCGCTCGCGGGACCAGGCCGCGCCTCCCACGGATCCCGGTCCCAGCGTCGTGGCGTGGTGGATCCGCCGCCCGTGGTGGCCTGGAGGGATCCGCCTCCACCGCCGCTCCACGGAGGAGGAGGCCACCCGGATCCGTGGAGGAAGAGGTCGCTGTCGCGGATCTCGGAGAGAGAGAGGGAGAGGAGGGAGCGGAGCGAGAGGAGATGGAGGGAGAGGCGGAGAGAACTAAGAGAGAGAGCCCAGGGAGGCGGGGAGGAGGAGAGAGAGAGTCGGGGGCGCGGCGATGGTGCGAGGATGTGGGTGATATGTTTGATGAATCGATTTACCGTGGCGGACATTTTAGGGGAGCCGGCCCGAGAGAGAGTGGGTGAATCGATTTACCGTGGTGGATGCCTTAAGATGTCCGCCCATGTGGGTGATATGTTTGATGAATATTTACCGTGGCGGACATTTTAGGATGCCCGCCACGGTAATCGATTTACCGTGGCGGACGTCTTAAGATGTCCGCCACGGAAAATAGGTATTTACCGTGGCGGACATCTTAAGATGCCCGCCACGGTAATCGATTTACCGTGGCGGACATCCTAAAATGTCCGCCACGGTAAATACCCTATTTTCCACGGCGGACATCTTAATACGTCATACGATAAAAAAATCGATTACCATGGTAAATAAAAAATGCCCGCCTAGGTAAACCGTGACATTTACCGTGACGGGCAAAAATAGGTGCCCGCCTCGGTGGCCTCGGGGGGGTGTCGCGCAAAATCATTTGTGTAGTAGTGAAATGAATAATACCCTAATGTGACAAAATCATTTTGTGCTATGCTTTGGAAATGGAATGGGAACCTATTGTGACCAGGTTGTTTCATCCGATGCCTTGGAAACAAAAATGAAACCCAATTGTGAACAAATCGATGCACAACGTAGTGCAATAATTAAATTCTATGGCTACTATGGTCTCATTCGCTTCGCTGAAAAAACAAGACAAAACATTGTTCCGGCTGATTTATTGTGAGAGAAAAATACTATTCCGGATGAAAAAACAAGCGGAAAAAAACGGATTATAAGAAAAGCGAACATGGCCATATGAAATCCCAAATGAAAGCGTGCTTTGGAAATACTGTTTCATTCATCTATTGTTGGTGTCTCTTATTTGGCAACAATGAATTTGGCGTGTGTGACAAGAGAAACTAGATGGTGGCACATGCGACACAAAGTTTTTATAGTTTCGAAGCCTTGTGAAGAGATAACACCCTATGTTCTGTGTTGGTGGATTGCATTGCTCCGCGCCTCATATGTCGTGGTGTATGATGTTGCCTGATAAGGCTCTAGGATGAGGCACTGCTACAAAAACAATTTCATGATCGATACAACTCCTTTTATTTTCAAAGGCAGACAGAAAATGCACGAATCTCTTAAATTCACTCGTGATTTTCAGAGGTTAGACTATTTGTGGAGACACTCCTGCCTCCTAAAATCAATTAACAAAGGTGGGACTCTTATGAGGTCGGCCTCTAAAAATTGGGGACATCTAGCCTCACTGCTAACTTAGAGTATATAAAACAATTGAGAAAACCCTAGCCCACTTGATGATGGCAAGATAAGATGAAGGTAGCAAGGAAATAGCTTCAAGGGACTAGGTGAAGGTGAAGGACAAGTAACGACTGTGATACCCTAGCTAAGGTGAAGAAGCAAGTACTTGTATTGATCCGAGGTACTAATCATGCCATGAGGAGTCATACAATGTGAAGTATAAAGCACTACCACATACAAGATTTTTGGAATCGGCCAAAACAAGTTTTCGGAGGCGGAAAGGCAATTACGCCTCCGTTCATGCTTGTGTAAATCGAGATTTCAGATGTTGTCGAATGCCCGCCTCTGAAAATAGATTAAAAAACAAAAAACGCAAAAAGGCCACTAGCAGCTCTGAACCTCCTCTTCCATCTCCTTGCCTTCTCCTCGACTTGACTTATCAGTATTACACTGATATTGTCTGTTGGTCCTTCCGCCAAGAGGGTGCATCACTGCCACCTGAACCTCCCGAGCTCCCTCCACCCCTCCATCTTAGGAAACCAGCACGTTGTTCATGCGGCCTTGAGGGCACAAAATGCAGCCTCAACACTCCTCTCATCCTGCTACCTCTATCATTGTCAAATATCCTTTTACTGTGCACATATCGCATCTTCTTATCGTATTGCGGTTGGGTTCCTTTCTCCGACTTCTCTGTACATAGCTTCTCAAGATGACCAATGATTCCACATCCATAGCAAAAATCCCGCAGAAATTCGTACATCAGCGGTCACCATCTATCCTTCCTCCATTCTCCCCACTGATAGTAACACCATGCATCGGTGGTTTACGAATGTTAATCCAGATTTTCACCCTAAAACATCTAGCATTAGAAACAATATAATCCTCATCCACCTCTAGAACTTCCCCCACTTCCGCTCCTAGGAACTCCCCTCTTCCCTGCTTAGCATCCCCAAGGGGACCTTCAAGATCCGAATCCAGATCGGGATAGATGTGAAATTGATCTTGTGTAGGGTTTTGGATCCGTCGAATTCCGCCATCACTATCAGATCCTTCCCGATGACCTAGGGACGTCATCAATCACCTTCCTCTTCCTAGGCTCCTGCTTGAACGTGATTAGGAAATGATTTTCACCAAGATCCTTACATTCGATGCCCCGCAAAGGGCAGCAAACCCTCCCCATCGATCAAGCCACCACCATTGGTGGTATGGGTTTCTCAAGAGGATCTTCCCTACCACCAAATGAATCTTGCATGCATCACCTTGCCACCATCCTACTCTCCACCCAGATCCCTTTCTTCTCCGCCTTCAAGAGCCTCAACTTCCCCATCAGATCCTCCACCACCTCCATCACCCCACCTTCTTCTCCTCCCTTCACCGATCACACCAGCCAAAGAAAATGGACGTGGAAACTAGGGTTTTGGACTCAAAACGGGTGGCTAGCAAGTATGTGGATCTTTGGATGGGGGAACACGTGATCGAGGTGGAATGCCGTGGACACATCCTCCCAAACGTAAGGAGGTGAGATTAGGACGTAGACCGAGGAAGATCATGGAGGAAAGAGGAGGAAACCCTAGTCACCACACCGGGAGACCTTTCTCGAGCCGCTTAAGGCATCCTCAACCGCAATGAGGAAATCACTAGCGATGTGGGCTTCAAAAACAATATAAAAAAGAACATCAAAGCATAGGTTGTGAGAGAGATTTTTTGAAACCGTGCGAAACTTGCTAGTTCTTTATCGCTAGCGCTGTACTCTGTACCTCTTGTGGCTAATAAAATTTCATCTAAACTAGCGATTTCATCCTCGTTGTGGACACCCTTAGGGCCGAGAACCTACATTTTAAGGTCCTTAAACTTTAATTTTTATTTAATGGTTCATCATAGGCCATACCCCTTCACGTTGCCCTTAGATCCAAAGTGGCATTTATACAGTCAGCAGTTAGCGGAGATATTACGTGCATGTCATGTGAGGACTGAATGGCTTGGCTACATAATTTGCAATCCACCTGTGTTTCTCTGTCGCCCACAGTAGCTGATGGCCGCCACTCCAGGCTGCTTGTACATGTTCAACAAGTCCAGATGTGGATCAGGATCGGCAACGGCAGAATCGGCGGTGCGACGTGAAGACGGTCGCTGTGGTTCGGCCTCCCAGTGGACGTCAACGCTTGACGATCGTTCGTCCGCGCGCGCACCACAAAGACCAAGGTTGTCGGGCTGAGCGCACAGACACGAGGGACACGTGTCCACCTAGCCGACGAAGAGGCCCACGGCACGGTCTCACGACGACGCTGATGGAACTCCTGAGTACTCGCCGACATGGCGGCGTCCACGGCGAGGATCTTGGGAATGCCATGGTGGTGGCGCCCATGGCATCCTGGGTGGCGTCCGACACCACGACGAAGGTGAACCCCGGGTGACGCACGGGCCCGGCGTGCTCTGAACGCTGTGTGGAGGACGGTGACGAAGAGCGTCGTGGAGCTGCAACATTTGGCTGTGTGGAGGACTGTCATTATCCCCATGCATCATACTCCCGTCTTGTTGCCAGCGTCACCGTCAGGGCTTCACGTCCTTGGACCACTTCAAGATGGGCTCAGTGACGCTGTGAACGAGCTGAGATGTGAGATGTAGCATATAACTAGATCAAAGCCAAAACCAAATCTCCTTCCAATTTCCTTTCTCTGCTCATCTCTTTCCCAAATCAGAATAAAAAAAAAAAAAGAGCAAGAAGCAGCAGCTTCCAATCTTCCCTCCCCAATGATCGAGCAAAGCAGCAGGCTGCTGCTCCTCCACCACGATTTATGAATTTAATCCAAGCCGGCCATGGAACTGTCACGGGTCGACGAAGGATGAAGCAAGTGGAGGGCTTTGTGCGAGAAAATGGGCCAAGTCCAAGCTGTGCGGTCCTGTGAGCCCAGGACGGTATAGTTTGTATTGTGGCCAGCGGGAGATACGACATACCGAACTATTCTGTAAACGTTTTTTATCTTCCTTTTCTGCCCTCCTGTTCTTGCTCTTCCTTCCCCAAACCTGTGCCTAAATCCAGAATTTAGGGAAACCTTACATGCATACTCTCACCCTATAGTCATGCCGTGGATCCAGACCGTGGCCATGGAGCAGATCGCTGAGGATTGAGGACCGGCCATGCAACGCAACCTCGGCTGCGTCGTAGGGCAGCTCGTGTTCCCCGAAAACCAGAGCCGCGGCGCTGGTGCCTGGTGCTGAACTGCTGATGCAGGATGGGTCGCCGAGGGGAGACAGCCAGACAAGGGCACAGGGCATGAGTGACGATGAAGAGAGGAGACGGAGAGAAAGAAGCAGAGCTGACAGACAGGGCCTCATATGTGAAGCGATATCTCTCCCACGCTAGCTAGCTACTGATTGTACACGCCATGTTGATCTAATCTAAGGGCCTAATCTAAGAGCCAAACGAATATGGATCACCCGTATATATCACTTAAAAAGTTTAGGATGATGATAGAGCATATATAGACTAGAGTACTCTATAGACTAACAGAAGACCGGTTGTTGTGTCATGTGTATCCGCAGTTTGGGGATGCGGTAATGATATGGCTTAGGCATCCGTTCCGTGACTTCCGTCCAGACACAGCTCATCCTCGTCCACTCACTCGTGTGACTTCCCGTCCGGACCTCATGGCTCATTCTCATCCACTCGCCGCGTCCCTCGCGCCGTTCTATGCTGTGCGCCCCCGCTCGCAGTCGTAGGATGGATTCTGCCTGAGCCGCTCGCCGGCGCCACCCCCGCCCGAGCTTCTCGCCGACGCCGCCCCCACCCGAGCCGTGCACCCCCGCCCGTACTCGCGCCTCCCATCGCGGCTGCGCTCCATCCACCTACTGCAGCAACCGCCAAAGTCCGCACCGGCGACCTCCACGCACTCCGTGGCATCGAGCTCTGCGCCGGTGTCGAGCTTCACAACGACGAGCTTCATTCGTCCAAGCAGCAAGGTGACATTGCGCTTGCGCTAAAACCGCATATTGCAAGCATATGTTTCAAATGTTTATTATGTCTTAGAGGTATGTTGCAAGGATTTCATAAGGATTTACAAAAGTATATCGGGATGTTGCATGTGTTGCAACCGTTGTACACATATGTTGCAAACGTCCGTTTCCAATGTTTTATCTGTTTTTTCAGACGTATGTTGTAAATGTGTTTATCTAGATGTTGCATATGTTTTACAAATATGTTGCAAGTGTTTTATCTGGATGTTGTGTATGTGTTGTAATTGTTTTTCAGGTGTTTTTATAGGTGTTTCAGACGCATATTTTAAATGTTTCATCCGTCTTCAGACGTAGGTTGCAAGTGTTGTATCTAGATTTTTCAAAAGTACATCGGGTGTTGCAACTCTCTCCTCGCTTTCTGCTGCCTCGCCTTGATGTCTCCTCCTCGCCTTCTGCTGCCTTGCATCCTTCTCAGACTGCGGAGGGCGCACAGCGAGGGCCAACGAAGGGGGTGCGCCGCGGGCCGGCGGATGAGACGCACCAGGGGATTGCAGCGCGGACGCGAGCGAAAGTTGTGCCCTTCCGTTACGCAAGCAAGTAGCGCTTCGGTCGCCTTTAGTTTTCTATTTTACGCAGGATGCTAAGATGGTCCCGTTGGTGGGCCATGACGCCAGCACATGGTTCGGTTGGCTGAGAACTGGGAAATGCATCCAGATGCGCTGCGGGCGCCGAACGTCCAGGCGCTAGTGCCCTCGTTGGGATGCCGCTCTCGTTCTTCTGCTGCTTTACTGAATGTAAGATGACGAATGACCGTATATAAACAGAACTACATAAGACCGGTTTGATCATGTGCTGATGTGCATGCGCAGTTTGGGGATGGCTCTTTCTTTCTTCTGCAGTTCTGTTTACTGAAGGTAAATAAGCATGTAACGTTGTTTCATGTCAGCGGTCACATATGTCTCCATAGCCATATAGGACTTTTGATGATATAGGAGGTAAGAGAAAGAAGTTTTATAAAACAACTGCCTCATGTATAACATAAAATTTAGATATATGATACAGCTTATGCACCGTTGTATTCGTTATTTATTGTCGTGCAACTCATAATGTTCCTTTTGTTCCATGCACAAATTTAAGAAATTATATGTTACTACAATAAAACATAAAAAAACAACCCATTGTGCAGAAATCTAATAAGTTGACTCAAAATTTCGTAGCATTATATGAGATCGTCGAGACGACATCAATGTTTGCGTTCAAAATTGAAAATATCAATGTACTCTGAAAAGAAAGAAAGAAACTGACCTGAAGCTGAGAGGCTCGACACTGACGGAGATGACCTCAGCATAACACCACCATTAACACAATAATGAGAGACTTGAGCAATAGAGATATCTAGGCCCAAAACTTCAAAACAGTAATCGCGGATAGGTATCCAGTAAATAGAAGCTCAGACAGAGTTCAAACGTACTTCTGGATCCTAATGATAAGAATAGTGTGATACTAAGCAGCATAAATCGTCAGGTTCTTCAATCATGAGTTCATGACAACACATGGCATAAACGCACATCAGAGAGGGGCTTTCAGCAACGGCAACTGACCATTCGATGGACTGCTGGTTGCTACACCCGGATATAGTCAATCAGACTTTCTCTCCTGTGCACCAATCTCCTGCAGGTAGTGCTCAGCGTCCAATGCGGCCATGCACCCTGCAACATCCGCAAGTAAATAAAGGATTAGGTCACGCGCATCCACAAGTACGTGCTCAGCTGAAACCGCAAGTGCTAGTTTCCTAGATTGATCTTATCAAGAGACTGAGACAACCCCCATTCCGACTTACGACTCTAACAACAGGATCAGAGGTCAGAATTTTGAATCACATTTCTTAAACTTCTAGCAATAATTCTTCACGGATGCACAGTTATATTTGCAGGGAATTAATTTTTTTAGAATGCACGGTGGAGCCTCCCAGACACTCTTAAGAAGGTGAGGCAGCCGCACCAGCCAAAACTCAACACGGGTGGGCAGCTCGACCCCAGTCGGAGACTCGGAGCTAGCGAACTGAGGCCCCACTCGGTCCTCAGAATTATATTTTGTTACTTTGCATCACATCAAATTTTGTGTAAAAATCAAACCAAAAGTAAATGTATACATTTCTTTTTGGGTTAAATGATAACTAATACATTTGTACAAAGCAGATGAATCTCGTTTGCAGATTTTCCTAGAGAAAACAGGTAACTCTTTCTGAAGTGTAAGGAGTCATTGCACTGGTTTATTCCTTCGTTTAACAAATCAGTCAAGCATGAAGTAGACATAATCATCTGTGCAGTTCAGGAGCACTTTGCCGTATAGAAGTTATCATAATTTCAACCATCTGATTTAAAGCATTTTAAATGATCCGGTATATCTTAGCTGTAGCATTTTTTTAACTAAATGGTTTTCTTCTGGGCATATCTCAACCAAGACTCTACTTGATATTGTAGTATTGTTCAGTACAGATCTTAATCTTGTTATATTTATGTCAATCCAGAGCTCTCAAGAACACATGAGAGTTAAACTCTTGTTTGTTAACCTCGTCGATATATGCAATAATTTCCGACTTTCTTTTCTCATAGGATTTGCAGTACAACTATACTCCCTCCGTTCCAAATTATAAAATGTTTTGGCTTTTGTACATACATAGATACATAGCTCAGATCATTGGACCCGGCCGGACCGGAGGCGGTACTAGTACAAAATACAGAGAGGGGCAGAGAGGGAAAGGCCGGGCAGGGACCTTATCAGCAGCGCCACCCCCATCCCTCGCCGTCCCCCTCCACCCTCTCGCCCTCGCCCTGCCTTTAATTCGGGGCCGCCGCGCACGCCGCACGCTCTCCCGTCTCGCTCCTGCCTCAGCTCCCACCACGCGCGTCTAGACCCTTCGTCTTCTCGATCCCTCCTACATACTAGCTCGTCCTGCACCCTCTCGCTTGCAGCCTGCTTGTGCCTTTCGCGGGGAGAGTTCGGTGCTTCTCGTCTTAGGAGCGAGCCGGCCGACAGAGTTGCTCAAGGTAGAACGAAGCTTGTGCAGCACAGCGTCGTCGATCGAGGAGAAGATAGCTCGCTTCTGCCGGAGGTAAAGAACAAGCTAGCTAGATTAGTCTTTCCCGTTGGTGCATCTGCAATTCCATCATCACTAGAGTCCTGTCAAGACTCAAGACAAATCAAAAGGTTCAGAATAGCGGAAAGGAAAAGATCTCTCATTTCGTGCTAAGCTGCTGCTCTTCTCGGTTTCGCGCTTTCTGATGCACTGTGGCATGCAAATTAAGCTGCTCTGGGCTTGTTCGGCTGACCTCAAAATCCGCTTCTTTTTTCATCTTGCACAGTGCTTTTTTCTCGTAAAT
Organism: Miscanthus lutarioriparius; assembly: GCA_904845875.1. NCBI lineage: Eukaryota > Viridiplantae > Streptophyta > Magnoliopsida > Poales > Poaceae > Miscanthus > Miscanthus lutarioriparius. Next base: position 15,283,091 of record CAJGYO010000008.1, read on the forward strand.
TCAGCCATAAACAGTAAAATTCAGCCGCTGCCGTGTCCAGGTCCAGGCAGGTCTAGCCGTGTGGTGCAGCGGTGCTGGTGGCGGCGACTGGAGCTGGCGAGGTAAGGGAACGAAGCTGCTGCACGCGACGCGAGGAGCGCGCCCGATCCACCAGACCGTGAAGCTGGCGGCCGGCAAGTGGTGGGAGCGGCCAGATGACACGGCCATGCCCGGAATGGACCCGGGCGGGGGCGGCAGCTCGCGCTACTTCCACCAGCTGCTCCGGCCGCAGCAGCAGCAGCAGCCCTCGCCGCTGTCGCCCAATTCCCACATCAAGATGGAGCACCACAAGATGTCTCCGGACAAGAGCCCCGTCGGCGGCGAGGCCGAGGCGGACGGGAGCGGGAGCGGCGGCGGCGGCGGTGACCAGCCGTCCTCGTCGGCCATGGTCCTAGTCGAGGGTGGCAGCGGCGGGGGAGGCAGCGGGACGGGCACGCCCACGCGGCGGCCGCGGGGCCGCCCGCCGGGCTCTAAGAACAAGCCCAAGCCGCCCATCATCGTGACGCGCGACAGCCCCAACGCGCTGCACTCGCACGTCCTCGAGGTCGCGGCGGGCGCCGACGTCGTCGACTGCGTCGCGGAGTACGCGCGCCGCCGGGGCCGCGGCGTGTGCGTGCTCAGCGGCGGGGGCGCCGTCGTCAACGTGGCGCTCAGGCAGCCCGGCGCGTCGCCGCCCCGGAGCATGGTGGCAACGCTGAGGGGCCGCTTCGAGATCCTCTCCCTCACCGGCACGGTGCTGCCGCCGCCCGCTCCCCCCGGCGCCAGCGGCCTCACGGTGTTCCTCTCCGGCGGCCAGGGCCAGGTCATCGGCGGGAGCGTGGTGGGCCCGCTGGTCGCCGCGGGGCCCGTCGTCCTGATGGCCGCGTCGTTCGCGAACGCCGTGTACGAGCGGCTCCCGCTGGAGGGGGAGGAAGAGGAGACAGCGGCGGCTGCCGCCGGGGCCGAACCACAAGATCAAGTCGCGCAGTCGGCTGGACCCCCAGGTCAGCAGCCGACGGCGTCTCAGTCCTCTGGTGTGACCGGAGGAGGCGACGCCGGCGGTGGCGGCATGTCGCTCTACAACCTCGCTGGGAATGTAGGGGCCTACCAGCTACCGGGAGACAACTTTGGAGGCTGGAGTGGAGGCGGTGGCGGCGGAGTCCGGCCACCGTTTTGATCCATGCCTTGACACACCCGATTCGCATCCACATCATCACAAAGATTCAAATGGTGCCGGCAAGCTCTTGCCATCCTAGCTAAACCGGGAGCTGAAGCTAGGCTTAATGGAGCTGAGCCCGAGACATGTATATGCATGCTCGATTATTGTTCATAGGAGAGACCTTTCATCTGGGCGCTATAGTATAATGCATGCGTTTACGCATGAAGATGCTGCATTGAAAATCATGAGGTGTTTTAAGATGGTAGTGATGATTAATCAAGGACAAGAGGAAGCTAGAGATTCGATGCACGCAAGAGCTAGTTCAATAAAGTAAAGGTCAGTGAGATCCGATGTTTTGTGTTTCCAGCTTTTCTTTTCTTTTTTCATTTGTATTGTGTTATTATATTCTGATTGTATCTCTTGCTGTAGAATGATGTTTCTATTATAAACCATTTGCTTATCTTCCCCTACAATCGCTGTACCCATGCATTACAACAACTCTTTCATGGTCGCTTTCACATATATGTTTTCATTTTTCTCACACAATAATTTTTAGTCAAATATTGAAAGGTTCAACCTAGTCAATGTTTCATGTTTCAAGCTAGCGTTACTTGGGTCAAATATGTTAGCTTATTGCAATATCTGAAACGTCGGCAAGTAGGTCTAGACTACAGATATCTTGTGCATGTGTTTGGACTTTGGACATTATTGTGTTTTCCTCAAGATTCAAGAATGAGGCCTGCCTCAGTCCATGTAGTTCTTCCTTCCTTCCTTCCTCCTATGAGTTACTGTATGACGAAGAGCACAGGGTAGTATGAGTACTGGTTTTTGTGTACTTGGTTGGCAGGACCGCAGGATGCGAGGTCCAGGAGAGGGACCAAAAGCCTTGTCTGTCCCTCTCTGTCTATTTTTTTCACCTGCTGCATTTTTTAATGGCCTCTGGAGTCATGTGTCTGAGATACACGTAGGAGTATGTAGAGCCAGAAGACGATGGCTAGCTAGCTGTGGCCTGTGGCATGTGGGTAGAGGTGCAAAGAAGTGGCAGACTCAGTGATGCCGCATTGCCGCTGCAGCACTCCACTGTATCACAAACCTGCAATGGGGGACACTGACCATAAGACGCCAAGACCAAAGTTGACGCTGCAGGAAGCAGAACTAGCGAACAATATGCATGCGACGTAGGATCCTGCTGCATCTGCATCTTGCACCCTCCAAGTACAAATGCACAATTCAGGAAAGGGGGGTCCGTTCCCTGCAGCCCTGGCCCTTAAACGGAAAAAGGGGAGGAAGCTTTCGCTTTTGCATAATTTGTGGGCGCGATGAAAAGCCTCCAGCTTTGGAACTTGCTCATGGCTTTGTAAACTTTTGTCGTTGGAGAGATGCCAATGCGCCTGGCTAGACCTGGTCAAGGTGCTCTCTCTCTCTCTCTCTCTCTCTCTCTCTCTCTCCATGCATGTCCACTTGTCGACCCGCTGCACTTCAGATGAGGTGTATTTTTTTAGCAGATTCAGATGAGGTGTATTGCTCTTGCTCCAAGATGCACATTTTCTAGCTAGTTTCTCTATCATAAGTATTTGTCTTAATAAGATCTCCTAAACATATGACAAACTGTATTTTAATTGAATTGGTGTCTGTTGGTTAATTTTGAACCTAATTTGCCAATAATATGGTCCTTCATGAAGTTATGTTGCCCTTTCTTGTGATTAGTATATCAGTTGAAATTTAACCCAATATAAAACTCGTTGACTATAATGTATTTGCTGTAATTGTTTGCATGCAATATAATGATCAGTTTTTTCCAGTAGTATCCTTATTATATTAGATGCTTCTCTGTCAAAATTGACATCAAATAGCATAAAGTAATAATATTTAAATTGAACTGAAGGTTTACCTGCTGACTAGGAAAATACATGATAAAATGCTTGCGCCGCATGAAAATATATATTAACCTGGCCTTGTGGTTGTTGGCTGCGGTCGTCAAGCGAATCTAGTTTGACGCTATATACACTCGGACTCCTTGAGTTTGTCGAGTGCCCGAAACACTCGACAAAAGACATAAAACACTCGGCAAATGGTTCGTCGAGTGTAACACTCGGCGAACGGCACTCGCCAAAAACAGTGACGGCAAAGCCAACTTTGCCGAGTGTCTTTTATCGGACACTCGGCAAAGCCTTTGTCGAGTGCCCGACACTCGGCAAAGTTGAAACCGAAAAAAAAACCCGAAAAAAATAGGAATTTTTACCAAAAAAAATGGAATTTTTTTTATCGATGGAGGCCCCCACCGGCCAGCGCCCACCCATCTACGACATTTTTCGCGTGAATTTCATGGCTACGCGGCCGATGCAATTCGAACCCGAGACCTCCCGCTGTGCACGTACCTCCTCTACCACTACACCACACTCTCACTTGTGTCTGGATTCCGTTTTAGTTCCCAATATATTATACTAAACCGAGTGTAAATTGCATGTTTGAGGCCCTAAACGAATTCAAATAAAATAGTTATAAACTACAAAGTTTCATAACTTTTCGAGATCTACACTTTTAGTTTATGAAGTTTTTCCATCCGAGGTCATTTACAAAATTTGAATTTTAAAATTTTGAAATTCAAACACAGTTTTGCATGACAAGATGTTTTCAAATCAAAAAGTTGTTAACTACAAAGTTTCATAACTTTTCGAGATCTACACTTTTAGTTTAGGAAGTTTTTCCATCCGATGTCGTTTACAAAATTTGAATTTTAAAATTTTAAAATTCAAACACAGTTTTGCATGACAAGATGTTTTCAAATCAAAAAGTTGTCAACTACAATGTTTCATAACTTTTCGAGATCTACAGAGTTTATTTTGGTTGTTTTTTCATCCGAGGTCGTTTGAAAAGTTCGAATTTTAAAATTTTGAAATTCAAACGCAGTTTTGCATGACAAGATGTTTTCAAATCAAAAAGTTGCCAATTACAAAGTTTCATAACTTTTCGAGATCTACAAAGTTTATTTTAGTTGTTTGGTCATATGTTCATCCAACATGGTCGTTCTAACATTGTGTTCACAAATCTTATATATCTCTCTTGTAGTTTCATAAACTACAAGAGAGATATGTTAGATTTGTGAGCAAATTTATTTTCACTTTGTCGTATGAAGAAAAGACCAAAACAAACATTGTACATCTTGATGAGTTATACAACTTTGTAGTTGAAAACTTTTTCATTTGAATTAATTTACTGCTTCAAAATGTGCTTTGAAATTTTCTTTGCCGAGTGTAAAAAAAACACTCGGCAAAGAAGCTCTTTGCCGAGTGTCAAAAAAAACACTCGGCAAAGAAGCTAAAAAAACACACGGCAAAGAGTCTCTTTGCCGAGCGTAAACTGTTATGCCGTGAGTTGTGTCTTTGCCGATTGTCGTCTTTGGGACACTCGAACACCATGTTTGCCGAGTGCCCGAAATCTTGCCCACGGCAAAGGTGGGGACACTCGGAAACTTAGGTGTTTCCGGTAGTGATATATATACCTACAACAATCACTACCGGATACAGGAGCTTTGCCGAGTGCCAGGGGCACTCGACGAAGCCCCAAAAAACACTCGCCAAAGGGTTTGCCGAGTGTTACACTCGACAAACGACACTCGACAAAGGGTTTGCCGAGTGTTACACTCGACAAACGACACTCGGTAAACGTTTTGACGGCAAACGCTAGTTTGCCGAGTGTTTTTTGTCGCGCACTCGGCAAATACGTTGCCGAGCGCCCAAAAAACACTCGGCAAACTTTTTTCGAAAAAAATAAAAAAACAAGCCGGCCGTCACCACCAGGACCACCACCACGCCGGTGCCGCCGGGGAAGAAGGCCCCGCCCCGCGCGCCGCCGCAGCCGGGGTTGCTCGATCCACCACCGGATCCGCCGCTCCTCCCCCTGCCATCGCCGGAGGTGGACGGGGCAGATCCGCCGTGCCTCGATCCGCCGCCACCGCGACCTGATCCACCCCAGCCGCGTCTCGATTCGCCGCCACCGTGACCCAATCCGCCCCCGGCGCAACTAGATCTGCCACCGCGGCAGCCCGATCTGCCCCAGCCGTGATCGGATCCGCCGCCGAGGGGCTGTCGCGACCCGGTCCATGCTCAGTGGCGGGGAGGAAGGGGGTGGGGCGCCGGATCCACCAATTGTGGAGGTGCTCCGGCTCGCCGGTGGTGGGGGAAGGCCAGATCCGCGCTCGGGGAGAGGGAGAGCGCCGCCGCCTGCAGGGGAGAAGGAGAGGGAGGGCCGCCGCCACCTGTGGGGGAGATGAAGAGGAGAGAGACGCCGTTGGAGAAAGGGGGAGGAGGGGCGGTGCGGCGGCCGGATCCGGGGAAGAAAGGTGAGAGGAGGGGCGGGGTGGCGGCCGGAGAAAGGGAGAGGAGGGGCGGGGTCCCCGACGGAGAAAGGGAGAGGGGTGTGTGGAGGATTTGGAGAGAGAGAGGCGGGGCGCGCGGTGGATTTTTTTTTGGTGCCTGCGCGCGGCGGATTTGGAAAGGAGGAGGGAGGCGGAGTTATAGTGAAATTTGTTTGCCGAGTGTTCTGGATCTGAGCACTCGGCAAAGTTTTTTTTTTATTTTTTTCTTCTCCTTCGTTTTCAGAAAAAAGATTTTATTTCTTTGACAAGTGAACACTTGGCAAACACTCTCTTTGCCGAGTGTTTTTTTTTTACACTCGGCAAACTCCATCTTTGCCGAGTGTTTTTTTTTGCCGAGTGTTTTTAGCGTACCACTCGGCAAAGAACTTGTTCACCGAGTGCCCGAGGGAATACACTCGGCAAACATAAAAACACTCGGTAAATTTGAGGATTCCGGTAGTGAATTGATAAACTATATATTTTGCTTATCTCAATTTCTATAACAAGGGTATAATTTAGCATAAAATATAAAGTGAAACATTAGTATATATAAGAAGTTGTTAAATACAATATTAAAGGACTTTACTCCCATTACTCCACAGCTGTGTGAACTTGATCTCTCGAACATTTTTTTGTCTCACATTATGCCTCGAGGTTCAAACCGGTAAAGTACAACCCGCAGATAATCACATCTTTCATTTTTTGTTTGTTTCTCCTTCTGCAAGTTTACTTAATTTGAAACTACGTGCTGGATGGTATTGTGCTACAAAACAATAAGAATTTTCTCTGATCTATTTGCATGAGTTATGATATGTATATTTTAGCAAGGCCGCTGTTAAGCGGTCGGAGAGATGTTTTTTAACAAAAATAGATGCTTCTGCGTTCATTTAATGTGTACATTAAACTTTATACGCGTGCGCGCGCGCGGCTTTTAATTTTTATGCTAATATATCGTTGCTGCCCCAGTTGATATACATATTCCGGTCAAAGTTACTTGTCATATTTGATAATATATGTGTAGGGTCTTCAATTCAATTCATATCTTTTACCACTAATTTTTATAGGATATATTCTTTAAATGCTTAAAGCTTATGAATGTTGCAAGTATTTTTTTAATCCATTTTTACACATATAAGTTTCTAGACTAATTAAACAATCTAAAAGTATTGATGTTTTTAACTTATAAGGTTTGACTAAATCGTGCTCTAAATGACACATTTTTATATATTGGGGTAGTATTTCTTTACCACACACTTAATGCTAGAGATAGCTGTGTATATACATGCCACTATACTCTGAATTTGCAGCATCGAACTCACACTGACATACTTGTGGATCTCTAGACATTTGTTAAATATATCTAACTGCGATAGAGAGAACACATAATATGTTTGAAATTAGGCCTTGTCAATGTTAGTTTTATAAGAGTTTCATTCTCATTAATTGAGATGGAACATTTGCTAAACTACTAACATAGCAAGAATATGTGCAGATAGGGAATGAGTTTCATGTAGATGAAACATGGTTTACAAATTTAGGGTCCATTTGGTATAGCTCTAGCTCCGGGATCCAGGTTGGATAGATTAAGTTTAAGTGGTTTAGAAATTTATATCTAGTCTAAACTATAGACAAATTAAAATGAATCATCTAAAGGCTCTCAAATGTATCTATAGCTCTAGATATAGGATTTTCTGGAGCTATAGATACCTAGCTCCAAAACATCTATGGATTTCTAGGAGCTGGAACTCCATCAAATAGGGCCTTCACTACGCCTTAGAAACACTACTACACAAACTTTACTGGAGGCGGGCGTTTTGGTTTTCCTGCATGGCAGGAAGCCGTCTCATGCATGCCTAGAGGCCACGGTAAATCGTGGCTTAACCACAAGGCGGGCGGCTTTGCCCATTGCCATGTTAATCGATTTACCACGGCGAGGCGTGTAACGTGCCCGCCATGGTAAATATATTTTTACCACGGCGGGCACGTTAGGATGCCCGCTGCGGTTAATCATTTAAAAAACAAAAAAAATCAGAGCCCCGCGAGCGAGCCGAGCCCACTCGACGAGCCTTCCCACGGCGCGAGCCGTCTTTGCGGGAGGGAGAACGGATCCGGCTTCCCACGGCCGCAAGCCGGGCCGAACCGCCGCGCGCCCGGGAGGAGAGCTTAGGAGCAGCCGGCCGGGCCTCCCCCGTCTCTGGAGAAGCCGGCCGGACACGCTTCGCCGCCGTGGTGGAGGGTCCGCCACCACCTGGTGGATCCGGCGTCGTGGCCGTCGCAGGAGATCCACCGCGGGATCCGATCACTCCACCGCCTCACTCCACGGATCCCGCCGTGCCGCTGGATCCGTGGGAGGAGGTCGCGCCCGCCCGGATCCGTGGAGGCCTCGCGCGCCCGGATGGAGAGAGGAAGAGGCACGCAGGAGATGGAGAGAGTAGAGGGAGGCAGGAGGGAGAGGGGGATGAACTCACCGGATTTGAAACCCTAGAGAGAGTCGGTGGAGGATCCATGGGGAGAGAGAGAGAGGGGGAGGCGGCGGCGATGGTGCGTGCGAGGATGTGGGTGATATGTTTGGAGGAATCGATTTACCGTGGAGGACATTTTAGGATGCGGAGAGCCACGAGTAAATCGATTTACCGAGAGAGTGGATGTCTTAAGATGTCCGCCATGTGGGTGAAATAGGAATATTTACCGTGGCGGACATTTTAGGATGCCGCCACGGTAAATCGATTACCGTGGCGGACGTCTTAAGATGTCCGCCATGAAAATAGGTATTTACTGCGTGGCGGACATCTTAAGACGTCCGCCACGGTAAATCGATTTACCGTGGCGGGCATCCTAAAATGTCCGCCACGGTAAATACCCTATTTTCCGCGGCGGACATCTTAATACGTCCGCCACGGTAAATCGATTTACCGTGGCGGGCAAAAATGCCCGCCTAGGTAAACCGTGGCATTTACCGTGACGGGCAAAAATAGGTGCCCGCCTCGGTGGCCTCCGGGAGGGTGTCGCGCAAAATTATTTGTGTAGTAGTGAAATGAATAATACCCTAATGTGACAAAATCATTTTGTGCTATGCTTTGGAAATGGAATGGGAACCTATTGTGACCAGGTTGTTTCATCCGATGCCTTGGAAACAAAAATGAAACCCAATTGTGAACAAATCGATGCACAACGTAGTGCAATAATTAAATTCTATGGCTACTATGGTCTCATTCGCTTCGCTGAAAAAACAAGACAAAACATTGTTCCGGCTGATTTATTGTGAGAGAAAAACACTATTCCGGATGAAAAAATAAGCGGAAAAAAACGGATTATAAGAAAAGCGAACATGGCCATATGAAATCCCAAATGAAAGCGTGCTTTGGAAATACTGTTTCATTCATCTATTGTTGGTGTCTCTTATTTGGCAACAATGAATTTGGCGTGTGTGACAAGAGAAACTAGATGGTGGCACATGCGACACAAAGTTTTTATAGTTTCGAAGCCTTGTGAAGAGATAACACCCTATGTTCTGTGTTGGTGGATTGCATTGCTCCGCGCCTCATATGTCGTGGTGTATGATGTTGCCTGATAAGGCTCTAGGATGAGGCACTGCTACAAAAACAATTTCATGATCGATACAACTCCTTTTATTTTCAAAGGCAGACAGAAAATGCACGAATCTCTTAAATTCACTCGTGATTTTCAGAGGTTAGACTATTTGTGGAGACACTCCTGCCTCCTAAAATCAATTAACAAAGGTGGAACTCTTATGAGGTCCGCCTCTAAAAATTGGGGACATCTAGGCTCACTGCTAACTTAGAGTATATAAAACAATTGAGAAAACCCTAGCCCACTTGATGATGGCAAGATAAGATGAAGGTAGCAAGGAAATAGCTTCAAGGGACTAGGTGAAGGTGAAGGACAAGTAACGACTGCGATACCCTAGCTAAGGTGAAGAAGCAAGTACTTGTATTGATCCGAGGTACTAATCATGCCATGAGGAGTCATACAATGTGAAGTATAAAGCACTACCACATACAAGATTTTTGGAATCGGCCAAAACAAGTTTTCGGAGGCGGAAAGGCAATTCGCCTCCGAGTTCATGCTTGTGTAAATCGAGATTTCCAGATGTTGTTGAATGCCCGCCTCTGAAAATAGATTAAAAAACAAAAAACGCAAAAGGCCACTAGCAGCTCTGAACCTCCTCTTCCATCTCCTTGCTTTCTCCTGACTTATCAGTATTACCTGATATTGTCTGTTGGTCCTTCCGCCAAGAGGGTGCATCACTGCCACCTGAACCTCCCGAGCTCCCTCCACCCCTCCATCTTAGGAAACCAGCACGTTGTTCATGCGGCCTTGAGGGCACAAAATGCTGCCTCAACACTCCTCTCATCCTGCTACCTCTATCATTGTCAAATATCCTTTTACTGTGCACATATCGCAGCTTCTTATCGTATTGCGGTTGGGTTCCTTTCTCTGACTTCTCTGTACATAGCTTCTCAGTATGACCAATGATTCCACATCCATAGCAAAAATCCCGCAGAAATTCGTACATCAGCGGTCACCATCTATCCTTCCCTCCATTCTCCCCACTGATAGTAACACCATGCATCGGTGGTTTACGAATGTTAATCCAGATTTTCACCCTAAAAACATCTAGCATTAGAAACAATATAATCCTCATCCACCTCTAGAACTTCCCCCACTTCCGCTCCTAGGAACTCCCCTCTTCCCTGCTTAGCATCCCCAAGGGGACCTTCAAGATCCGAATCCAGATCGGGATAGATGTGAAATTGATCTTGTGTAGGGTTTTGGATCCGTCGAATTCCGCCATCACTATCAGATCCTTCCCGACGACCTAGGGACGTCATCAATCACCTTCCTCTTCCTAGGCTCCTGCTTGAACGTGATTAGGAAATGATTTTCACCAAGATCCTTACATTCGATGCCCCGCAAAGGGCAGCAAACCCTCCCCATCGACTGCGCCACCACCATTGGTGGTATGGGTTTCTCCAAGAGGATCTTCCCTACCACCAGCGAATCTTGCGCATCACCTTGCCAGTCATCCTACTCTCCACCCAGATCCCTTTCTTCTCCGCCTTCAAGAGCCTCAACTTCCCCATCAGATCCTCCACCACCTCCATCACCCCACCTTCTTCTCCTCCCTTCACCGATCACACCAGCCAAAGAAAATGGACGTGGAAACTAGGGTTTTGGACTCAAAACGGGTGGCTAGCAAGTATGTGGATCTTTGGATGGGGGAACACGTGATCGAGGTGGAATGCCGTGGACACATCCTCCCAAACGTAAGGAGGTGAGATTAGGACGTAGACCGAGGAAGATCATGGAGGAAAGAGGAGGAAACCCTAGTCACCACACCGGGAGACCTTTCTCGAGCCGCTTATGGCATCCTCAACCGCAATGAGGAAATCGCTAGCAAGACGTGGGCTTCAAAAACAATATAAAAAAGAACATCAAAGCATAGGTTGTGAGAGAGATTTTTTGAAACCGCGCGAAACTTGCTAGTTCTTTATCGCTAGCGCTGTACTCTGTACCTCTTGTGGCTAATAAAATTTCATCTAAACTAGCGATTTCATCCTCGTTGTGGACACCCTTAGGGCCGAGAACCTACATTTTAAGGTCCTTAAACTTTAATTTTTATTTAATGGTTCATCATAGGCCATACCCCTTCACGTTGCCCTTAGATCCAAAGTGGCATTTATACAGTCAGCAGTTAGCGGAGATATTACGTGCATGTCATGTGAGGACCGAATGGCTTGGCTACATAATTTGCAATCCACCTGTGTTTCTCTGTCGCCCACAGTAGCTGATGGCCGCCACTCCAGGCTGCTTGTACATGTTCAACAAGTCCAGATGTGGATCAGGATCGGCAACGGCAGAATCGGCGGTGCGACGTGAAGACGGTCGCTGTGGTTCGGCCTCCCAGTGGACGTCAACGCTTGACGATCGTTCGTCCGCGCGCGCACCACAAAGACCAAGGTTGTCGGGCTGAGCGCACAGACACGAGGGACACGAACATGTCCACCTAGCCGACGAAGAGGCCCACGGCACGGTCTCACGACGACGCTGATGGAACTCCTGAGTACTCGCCGACATGGCGGCGTCCACGGCGAGGATCTTGGGAATGCCATGGTGGTGGCGCCCATGGCATCCTGGGTGGCGTCCGACACCACGACGAAGGTGAACCCCGGGTGACGCACGGGCCCGGCGTGCTCTGAACGCTGTGTGGAGGACGGTGACGAAGAGCGTCGTGGAGCTGCAACATTTGGCTGTGTGGAGGACTGTCATTATCCCCATGCATCATACTCCCGTCTTGTTGCCAGCGTCACCGTCAGGGCTTCACGTCCTTGGACCACTTCAAGATGGGCTCAGTGACGCTGTGAACGAGCTGAGATGTGAGATGTAGCATATAACTAGATCAAAGCCAAAACCAAATCTCCCTCCAATTTCCTTTCTCTGCTCATCTCTTTCCCAAATCAGAATAAAAAAAAAAAAGAGCAAGAAGCAGCAGCTTCCAATCTTCCCTCCCCAATGATCGAGCAAAGCAGCAGGCTGCTGCTCCTCCACCACGATTTATGAATTTAATCCAAGCCGGCCATGGAACTGTCACGGGTCGACGAAGGATGAAGCAAGTGGAGGGCTTTGTGCGAGAAAATGGGCCAAGTCCAAGCTGTGCGGTCCTGTGAGCCCAGGACGGTATAGTTTGTATTGTGGCCAGCGGGAGATACGACATACCGAACTATTCTGTAAACGTTTTTTATCTTCCTTTTCTGCCCTCCTGTTCTTGCTCTTCCTTCCCCAAACCTGTGCCTAAATCCAGAATTTAGGGAAACCTTACATGCATACTCTCACCCTATAGTCATGCCGTGGATCCAGACCGTGGCCATGGAGCAGATCGCTGAGGATTGAGGACCGGCCATGCAACGCAACCTCGGCTGCGTCGTAGGGCAGCTCGTGTTCCCCAAAAACCAGAGCCGCGGCGCTGGTGCCTGGTGCTGAACTGCTGATGCAGGATGGGTCGCCGAGGTCGCCGAGGGGAGACAGCCAGACAGGGGCACAGGGCATGAGTGACGATGAAGAGAGGAGACGGAGAGAAAGAAGCAGAGCTGACAGACAGGGCCTCATATGTGAAGCGATCTCTCTCCCACGCTAGCTAGCTATTGATTGTACACGCCATCTTGATCTAATCTAAGGGCCTAATCTAAGAGCCAAACGAATATGGATCACCCGTATATACCACTTAAAAAGTTTAGGACGATGATAGAGCATATATAGACTAGAGTACTCTATAGACTAACAGAAGACCGGTTGTTGTGTCGTGTGTATCCGCAGTTTGGGGATGCGATAATGATACGGCTTAGGCGTCCGTTCCGTGACTTCCGTCCGGACACGGCTCATCCTCGTCCACTCGCTCGCGTGACTTCCCGTCCAGACCTCGTGACTCATCCTCATCCACTCGCCGTGTCCCTCACAATGTTTTGTGCTGTGCGCCCCCGCTCGTAGTCATAGGATGGATTCTGCCCGAGCCGCTCGCCGGCGCCGCCCCCACCCGAGCCGCACACCCCCGCCCGTACTCGCGCCTCCCGTCGCGGCTACGCTCCATCCACCTGCTGCGGCAACCACCCAAGTCCGCACCGGCGACCTCTGCGCACTCCGTGGCAACGAGCTCCGCGCCCCGGTGTCGAGCCACAACGACGAGCTCCATTCGTCCAAACAGCAAGGTGACAGTGCGCTTGCGCTAAAACCGCATGTTGCAAGCGTACGTTTCAAGTGTTTCATATGTCTCAGAGGTATGTTGCAAGGGTTTCGTATGGATGCTGCAAAAGTAGATATGGATGTTGCATGTGTTGCAACCGTTATACACGTATGTTGCAAACGTCTGTTTTCAATGCTTTATCCGTTTTTTCAGACGTATGTTGTAAATGTGTTTATCTAGATGTTGCATATGTTTTACAAATATGTTGCAAGCGTTTTATCTGGATGTTGCGCATGTGTTGCAATTGTTTTTCAAGTGTTTTTACAAGTGTTTCAGACGCATGTTTTAAATGTTTCATCCGTCTTCAGACATAGGTTGCAAGTGTTGTATCTGAATTTTACAAAAGTACATCGGGTGTTGCAACTCCCTCCTCGCTTTGTGCTGCCTCGCCTTGATGTCTCCTCCTCGCCTTCTGCTGCCTTGCATCCTTCTCAGACTGCGGAGGACGCACAGCGAGGGCCAGCGAAGGGGGTGCGCCGCGGGCCGGCGGATGAGACGCACCAGGGGATTGCAGCGCAAACGCGAGCGCATGTTGTGCCCTTCCGTTACGCACGCAAGTAGCGATTCGGTCCCCTTTAGTTTCCTATTTTACGCAGGATGCTAAGATGGTCCCGTTGGTGGGCCATGACACTAGCACACAGTTCGGTTGGCTGGGGACTGGAAAATGCATCCAGATGCGCTGCGGGTGCCGAACGTCCCGGCGCTAGCGCCCTCGTTGGGATGCTGCTCTCGTTCTTCCGCTGCTTTACTGAATGTAAGATGACGAATGACCGTATATCAACAGAACTACATAAGGCCGGTTTGGTCATGTGCTGATGTGCATGCGCAGTTTGGGCATGTAACGTTGTTTCATGTCAGCGGTCACATATGTCTCCATAGCCATATAGGACTTTTGATGATATAGGAGGTAAGAGAAAGAAGTTTTATAAAACAACTGCCTCATGTATAACATAAAATTTAGATATATGATACAGCTTATGCACCGTTGTATTCGTTATTTATTGTCGTGCAACTCACAATGTTCCTTTTGTTCCATGCACAAATTAAGAAATTATAAGTTACTACAATAAAGCATAAAAAACAACTCATTGTGCAGAAATCTAATAAGTTGACTCAAAATTTCGTAGCATTATATGAGACCGTCGAGACAACATCAATGTTTGCGTTCAAAAATGAAAATATCAATGTACTCTGAAAAGAAAGAAAGAAACTGACCTGAAGCTGAGAGGCTCGACACTGACGGAGATGACCTCAGCATAACACCACCATTAACACAATAATGAGAGACTTGAGCAATAGAGATATCTAGGCCAAAAACTTCAAAACAGTAATCGCGGATAGGTATCCAGTAAATAGAAGCTCAGACAGAGTTCAAACGTACTTCTGGATCCTAATGATAAGAATAGTGTGATACTAAGCAGCATAAATCGTCAGGTTCTTCAATCATGAGTTCATGACAACACATGGCATAAACGCACATCAGAGAGCGGCTTTCAGCACCGGCAACTGACCATTCGATGGACTGCTGGTTGCTACACCCAGATATAGTCAATCAGACTTTCTCTCCTGTGCACCAATCTCCTGCAGGTAGTGCTCAGCGTCCAATGCGGCCATGCACCCTGCAACATCCGCAAGTAAATAAAGGATTAGGTCACATGCATCCACAAGTACGTGCTCAGCTGAAACCGCAAGTCCTAGTTTCCTAGATTGATCTTATCAAGAGACTGAGACAACCCCCATTCCGACTTACGACTCTAACAACAGGATCAGAGGTCAGAATTTTGAATCACATTTCTTAAACTTCTAGCAATAATTCTTCACGGATGCACAGTTATATTTGCAGGGAATTAATTTTTTTTAGAATGCACGGTGGAGCCTCCCAGACACTCTTAAGAAGGTGAGGCAGCCGCACCAGCCAAAACTCAACACGGGTGGGCAGCTCGACCCCAGTCGGAGACTCGGAGCTAGCGAACTGAGGCCCCACTCGGTCCTCAGAATTATATTTTGTTACTTTGCATCACATCAAATTTTGTGTAAAAATCAAACCAAAAGTAAATGTATACATTTCTTTTTGGGTTAAATGATAACTAATACATTTGTACAAAGCAGATGAATCTCGTTTGCAGATTTTCCTAGAGAAAACAGGTAACTCTTTCTGAAGTGTAAGGAGTCATTGCACTGGTTTATTCCTTCGTTTAACAAATCAATCAAGCATGAAGTAGACATAATCATCTGTGCAGTTCAGGAGTACTTTGCCGTATAGAAGTTATCATAATTTCAACCATCTGATTTAAAGCATTTTAAATGATCCGGTATATCTTAGCTGTAGCATTTTTTTAACTAAATGGTTTTCTTTTGGGCATATCTCAACCAAGACTCTACTTGATATTGTAGTATTGTTCAGTACAGATCTTAATCTTGTTATATTTATGTCAATCCAGAGCTCTCAAGAACACATGAGAGTTAAACTCTTGTTTGTTAACCTCGTCGATATATGCAATAATTTCCGACTTTCTTTTCTCATAGGATTTGCAGTACAACTGTACTCCCTCTATTACAAATTATAAGATGTTTTGGCTTTTCTAGATACATAGCTTTTGATATGCACTTAGATATAGATTATGTCTAGATATATAGTAAGGGCTTGTTTGGAACGCAGGAATTAAAAACACGGGAATAGGAAAAAACGCAGGAATAGGGTGAGTGTGCAGTGATAAAACAGAGGAAAGGAAAAACGCGGGAAATAACTAGAAGCGGTGTTTGGAACGCAGGAATCCATAACACAGGAAAAACACAGGAAGTAACATTATTTTTTGTTTCTCTTCCTGCGTTTCTCTTGCTGTGCGAGTGCCAACGATTCCCTTAGGTTGGATTGGATTCTTTTTTTCCTGTGTTTTGCCACTGAGACCAATCCTTTCCTCTGGAACGTGGAAGTTGCTTTCCTCCATTCCAAACGCTACATGACATCAGCAAAATAGAGGAAGGGGATTCCTTTGAAATTCCTGTGAAGATCCTCCATTCCAAACAGGCCCTAAAAGCAATTAATCTAGAAAAGCCAAAACGTCATATAATTTGGAACGGAGGTAGTAGTACCTAGCCTTTGCCTCAAATAAGTGAAGAGGAGTTGCAACTAGATAATCGTGAATATGTGAAACCTCATCAACTTGGAAGAAATACAATAAAACATCCCAAATATGAGTCGACCAGCCCAAATTACCACATCACAATAGCAATCCCCATATGCGCAGTTGCCCTAAATTCAGAAATCGTTTGGTTAACTACACACTGAAATGTACCCTTTTTTTCTTTTTTATCAGTGTATAAAACTATACTATAATGATGGACATAGAAATCAAATCACCAAATTTGTCATTAAAGTACTTTATAGCATTATTTTGAATAAATTCCTCGTATTTTAAAGTCATCTTGGATAATTTATCATTAAACTACAGAAATTGAATTGCTTCAAATCATCATGAATAATTCCTATTGTACCTGAATCAAGTTCCTCTTTGAAGCCACATACTCTCACTACATTGCTAAACCAAAAACTGAGCTACTAGGCAATTTAGGTTAACAAATGACTAACAGATTTGTACATAGCAGATGCATCTAGTATGCAGACTTTCCTACAGAAAACAGGTACTCCCTCCGTTCCAATTTATAGGTCGTTTTGGCTTTTCTAGATAAACAACTTGTTATGTATCTAGACATATCATATATCTAGGTGCATAGCAAAAGCTATGTATCTAGAAAAGCCAAAACGACCTATAATTTGGGACAGAGGGTGGTAACTCTTAACTCTTTTTATGTATATATAAGATACACTATACTCGTTTTATTTTTCAGTTTAACAAACCACTCAAGCATGAAGCATAATTACTTGTGCAGTTCATTCCAAAGGACTCTAGCTCAATCGGTTAGAGCTTTCCAGCGGCACCCCCAGGTCCTGAGTTTGAATTCCAGTGGGAGCGAATTTTAGGCTGGGGGTAAATAAAAACCCCCTCGCTGGCAAAGCCAGGGTTCGGGGTTTTCCGTGGCTGGAAGCAGCTGTGGCTTCTTCTTAGTAATACACGGGTGGGGCCGTCATCCCCCCGGTCGCGTTTTTTTACTTGTGCAGTTCATGAGCACTTTGCCAAATCAAATTTATCATAATTTCAACCCTTTGATTTAAAGCATAATTTCAATCCTTTGATTTAAAGCATTTCAAATGATCTGGTATATCTTAACTGAAGCATTTTTAAGCTAACATGCACTTTAGATTGTGGGATTTTGAGGGCGGGAAGGGGAAATGTGGCTGGTTTGGAAATCTTTTCTGATGTTTGTTTCACAGGAATGGAAACAGGGAGGGAAAGGGTTAGGGAAATAAGCGCGTCATTTCCACCGAATGTATCCTGTTGGGAGGGTGGATTACAACCGGGATAGGATCTCCGTTCTCAGCCGAAGGCATGAAGAAAATATTATATATATCCAATTAACAGTGCTAATAATTTTTCTGTTGATTTGGTGAGGGCATTTTGACCATTCAAAAAAAAATTCCCATTCCCTAACCCAGTGCAAAATAAAAACTAGACAGGGACAGAATATACATATCCTTATCCCTAACCCAACCTTTTATATCCTGGCCTATATTCTTATCCCTATCCCGCTGTGCATCCAAATGCCACCTAAATGTTTTCTTTGGGGTATTTCTCAACCAAGACTCTACTTGCTATTGTTCAGCACAGCTCTTAGTCTTATTACATTTATGCCCATCCAGAGCTCTAAGTCAAGAACACAGGAGACTTGAACTTGGAACTTATCTGTTAAACTCACCCATGAATACAATAAGTTCTGACTTTATTGTCTCATATGATTTGCAGTACAAATAATATTGCCCAAATAAGTGAACAGGAGTAGCAACTGGACAATCCTGAAACCTCATCAACTTGGAATCACAAAAATGATCCCCATATGCTCGGTTGCCCTAAGTTCAGGAATCTTTTAGTTAACTGCAACGTTGAAAACTACCCTATATAGAAACCAAATCACCAGATTTGTCATTAGAGCATCTCGAGCAGTATCCCAATAATCTATCCTCCAATACTATTTTGGTGGATATTGGGGGAGTTGCTACAGCAGTACCCCAATATATCTCCCCCAATACCCATATAAAAGGTGCCCACAGGCCACAGGCGTGTAGGGGAAAAGATGGCTGAAAAGTTATGGTTGGGGTGGGCCACATGCTATTGGGGATTTGGGGGAGACTGCTGGAGTAAGAAAAAAGTATAGTTAGCACCAATATGGCAGTTTTATGAGGATAGGGGAGGTATTGGGGGACTGCTGGAGGCTCTTAAACAACTTTATGCATTGTTTTGTATTACTTCCTCATATTTTTAAGTTGCAAAAGTATTAACTATAAGAGTCACATCTTGGATAATGTTGTGACATAGATACAGAGATTAGATTGCTTCAGATCATCAAGGAATGCATCTGGTGTTACTGGAAAGCAAGAATAACCTATTATGTCTTAACGAAATCCCTCTTTGAAGCCTCATACTCTAAGTCTCACTACATTGCTAACAAAAACTGAGCCAGGCACTGAACATTCATGGTTTCTACTGAAACTCACCGGGGAATAGAAGCTCCCCTGATTGATATGTATGAACATTAATCACTTGAAAGACAAAATCATATTATCATAGAGAAGTAGAGCGAAACCTGATCCAGCGGCAGTAATGGCCTGGCGATACTTCTTGTCCTGCACGTCGCCAGCAGCAAAGACCCCCTTGACACTGGTGTGAGTGGAACCTGGCTTGGTTGCCACATATCCATCTGAATCGAGTTCGAGCTGCCCGCCCAGGAATTTGGTCGCCGGCTCGTGCCCGATGGCGAAGAAGAGGCCGGCCACCTGAAGATCCGAGACCTCACCATTCAGCAGGTTCTTGACCTTGACGCCAGCCAATGGGCCGCCGTCTGCGCCGCCATAGGCCTCGACAACCTCCGAGTCCCAGACGACCTTGATTTTGGGGTTGTCGAGCGCCCTGGCCTGCATGATCTTGGAAGCACGGAAGGTATTCCGGCGGTGGATGATGTAGACGTGGGAGCCGTACTTGGTGAGGAAGTTGGCCTCCTCCATAGCGGAGTCGCCGCCGCCTATGACAGCGATGGGCTTGTTACGGAAGATGGGGGCGGCACCGTCGCAGACGGCGCAGGCGGAGATGCCGCGGTTCCAGTATGCATCGGACCCGGGGAAGTGGAGGCGCCGCGCGACGGCTCCCGTGGCAACGATGACCGCATCGGCGAGGACGGTTGTGGAGTCGGCAGTGATGCGGAAGGGGCGGGCCGAAAAGTCGATGACGGTGACGGTCTCGGAGAGGATGTTGGTGCCAAACCGCAGGGACTGCGCGCGGCAGTTGTCCATGAGGTCGGCGCCCATGATGCCGTTGGGGAAGCCCGGGAAGTTCTCGACGTCGGTGGTGGTGGTGAGCTGCCCGCCCGCGGCGATGTCGTTGGCCATCCAGCCCTCGAAGAGCACGGGCTTGAGCTCCGCGCGGGACGCGTAGATGGCTGCCGTGTGCGCCGCGGGGCCGCTCCCGATGATGCAGACGCGCGTGCGGAGCGGCGTGGCGGCGGATCCCTCCATGGCTCTGCTTACGCGGTTTGGCTTGGCTTCACGGCGGCGGCGGCGGTCGAGACTGAAGAGGGGCGCCTGCGCGCTCTGAAATCTGAAATTACAATTCACACCCCGTCGGTCTCTGGTCACTGGAACACCAAAAGTGTACAAGTACAAGCCCACGCAAGCTGACCAGCCAATCGGTGACCGCGTTGCTTTTTCTTTTTCTTTTCGAAAACACGATGCTTCATCATGGTCGCGGTAACCATGTAACATCTGCCAAAAAAAATCAAACATTTTTGGTGGGCTAAGTAATATGATATGTTGGGTGACTAAAAAATAAGTTTGAAGTTTTAGAAACGTTTAGCAATTTTTAAACTACTAGAGATATGCCCGCACGGGGGCTATGAATTTTTGTCTATGCCTATAGCATGGTGGTTTGCAGGTCAAAAGAACATTTTAAGAAATCTACAAATCTAATTACATAGAAAATATAAAGCTCATTTCACGATATCTATCACCTATATCATGTGGATCAAGTTTACATAAACCCAATACTTGTTGATTTATTATTGACTAGCTGAAGGGGACCGTGACGC
The DNA here is from genome assembly GCA_904845875.1 of Miscanthus lutarioriparius. Taxonomy (NCBI): domain Eukaryota; kingdom Viridiplantae; phylum Streptophyta; class Magnoliopsida; order Poales; family Poaceae; genus Miscanthus; species Miscanthus lutarioriparius. The sequence continues at coordinate 15,303,578 of CAJGYO010000008.1, forward strand.
CTAAGAGGGGGTGAATTAGACAACTTAAAATTCTACTTCTAAACTATGACCTCTTTTTCTAACCTTAACAAAACATATGCAAAAGATAAACTATCTAAATGTGCAACTACGATTTTGCTAATGTGTTGCTATCTCTACCGCAAAAGGAGTAATACCATCAATGTAAATGTGGAAGCTAAAGAGCGAGGTAGACATATGCAAACTCCCGTCGACGACTCCAGTATTTTTACCGAGGTATCGAGAAGCGCGCAAACTTCCCCCTAGTCCTCGTTGGAGCTCCTCGCAAGGGCCAAGCTCCCAGTCAGGTAACTCCGTGGATAGCCTCGGGCCTTCCCCACGCGCAAGTGGGTCTCTGACGTGTCTTCCGGCAAGCCTCTCCCGGATGCTCCCCGCCGTCTTCACTATCAAGCTTCCAGCCAAAACGTCGCGGGCCTTGTTCCCTCCAGTATACGGTGGCGGCCACACCACAAACACGGTTGGTGTGATCTCACAAGACTACAAGCCCCTCCGATGTACAGCAATGGTGCTCGCAAGCACCGAGTGATAAGAGGTATGCAAACCTCACTTAAACACTAGGCCTAAACCTAGAGCAAGCGTATGAACGATGGTCTAATCAACCTAAGCACTTCGCAAAGCACCTACGCTAATCACCTGATGAATCACTAAGCACTATGCAAGTGGAGATCACTAAAATGGTGTATCAACACCCTTGGTATGTTTTCTCAGCTCCACACATCTCAAATGGCCGGTTGTGGGGTCTATTTATAAGTCCCACTGAGAAAGTAGCCGTTGGGGACGAAATCCCGCTTTTCTATTACTGAGCGGACGCTGATGTCGTCCTGACCGGACGCGTCCGGTCGTCCCGACCGTTGGAGCCGCGATCAACTGATCGGACGCTGCCAGCGTTCGGTCACCTACCACCGGACACGTCCGGTCGCAGTTTCGCCGCTCTAGAACCTCTCTGTACTCGACCGGACTCTGCTATCCCGCGTCCGGTCGATCTGCCACCAGCGTCCGGTCGCGCCTGTTGCCGAGCCTCTTGATCGGAGCATCCGGCCACTTTCTTCCCGCGTCCGGTCCAGCGTCCGATCACTTCTGTGAGCTCGTTTCTTCGCGATCTTGCGTACGGCTTGGTTCATATCTTCATGCTTGGACTTTGCTTGATATCTTGGGTCTTCTCTTGTGCTCCTAGGGTCTTGCTTATGGTGTTGATCATCGGATCATCACGTCGCCTTCGTCCAAGTCACGTCTTGCATCCTATTGAACTACAAAACAATCACTTGCAAGTTTATTAGTCCAATTTGGTTGTGTTGGTCATCAAACACCAAAATCCAAAGTAAATGGGTCAAGGGTCCATTTTCCTTACACTAGCAAATATGTCTCGTACGTTGCAACGGGATCCAATACATATTGAGTTGTATCACGGGTCATCAGTTTGAGTCAAAAATTAAATTTACTTAGCGGTAATCTTTGTTTCTTAAGGAGTCAAAGATTAAAATGGATTTGATTTCTTATTTATTGTTTGTTTTTACTCTTATTATATTTATTAAAACAAGAAAAAATCTGGTGGATAAAACAATGAAAACAAAATAAAAAAAAGTCAAGCTACTTGGAGCAAGTTAAAACAGACAAACTAGAAAAAGGTGAAAAAGAACAGAAAATAAACTAAACAAAGAAATTTTACCCTTAACGAACTTGCTGTCTTCATTCGTCGGGGCGGGACATTCCAACTCTGAATAAAGGAACCAAATCAATTTATTTCCTTCTCCATGCACGTAGACCATTAAGAAGCGTAGTGATGCACCTAGACTCTGAAAACGTAACGGAGATTTCCTTTTAGATTTTTTTCCTTTTAATTTTTTTCTAGAGTCCGATCTTAGTAATCTGCCGGTCTTGGATCTGCCAGTGGACTTTAGGTGTAGAGATAGATATTTCTATTCTTATATTTTTGTATTTGATTAAGATTCATATTCCAGTTACTTGGAGTTGGAGAGATCTAATTGGATTAAGATTCCTAGTTATTCATATTATTATTATTATTTATTAAGATTTCTATTCATCTGAAATTGGAGAGATCTAATTGGATTAGAATTTCTAATAATTATATAAAGAGAAGGGCTATAGACAGTTTTTCACATTCATAAAGTTAGTTAAGGGATGGCCGGACAAAAAAAAAACAAGTGGAGAGAAATTTGACATCTTTATTATTATGTAGGTATAGATTTTATAAGTTTATAAAGTGATTTCATCATTTAAAAAAATAATAATAAAAGGCTATTAAATAATTTTGCATTGGAATCATAACTTATTTACAAATTTATCCGGGTCTTTTCTTTTTTTATTTTATTAGTGCCGGCCCTGGAGACGTTGCTCTAGGCCCAAAATCAAATGAGACTATTTACAATCCTTAATAATTGCTAATAATAGCCTGGCCCAAAAATGCAACGCAGTAGACGTTTCGTGATTCTGTCTGTCGCCGTTTGGTCTTCCGTGAGACCGCACTGAGGCACGCCGCGTGAAATCGCCTGTCCGTGACGTCTAATCCGATTCGTATCAGACTCCGAGTTCGGAGTTTTCACGTGAGGTGCGCGCTCGGAGTTCCACAAAGTTTTCAGGGGGCGCGCGCACGAAACCTTCTTTGACGAAAGCGTTTCATATGTTTTAGGTGTAAAAATAAGTAACAGCGTCCTGCGGGGCACGTCGTAGATGGTCACGTTTTAGGTTGTTTGTTCCGAGGTTGTGTTTCAGATCCGGTGAGCAAGGGGGTGTTTAGATGTTTTTCTAATCTTTTGCTACGAAACTTTTGTTATTCAAATTTTTTTGTATTTGGTGTTATGTATGGTAAAACTTTAGTCATGTAGACAAAGCACACGCCCTCAAAACTTTTTTTTTCTAGTTTTGGGCATCCTAGATCTAAATACCAAAAGTTTTGCAGTTCAAGTTTTGCTATTTTTGCCTATGATGTTTATATCTATTTTGTAAAAAAAATAGGATAAAACAGTAAAAGTTTTGATCAAAATGGGAACTACACTGACCTTTGGGCCTTTTCTGTTTTGGTAGAGATCGATGCCTTTCTCCGATGCGTGCGTGTGCTGGATTTGTAGTGTATTCTGATGTCTCTCGCCGCACCGTGTCTTCCCCGTTTATTATGGCCCTGAAAGTCTGGAACGTATTCTGATGTGTCGCGGCACCGTGTGTTCCTCGCTCCCATTGCCCACCGTGTCGGTCTTCGCTCACATCCGACTCGGTTAATCGTCGTTCCAGTAGAATACGCACACAAGACAAAATCTCATGTACACGTGTTTTACCTTTCCATCTTTGCATGATTCCCTAACAAACACGACATGCATGTCTCATGTACACGTGTATATTACCTTTCCTCTTTGCATTGATTCCCTAACAAACACGGCATGCATGTATTGTAGATCAGAATCCGAGTCAACTTGCTATCCTGTGGCGTGGTTCGTGCATATGAGTAAAGTTGAAAACGGACGGAAATCAATGGAAAATCGCTCTATCGTTTTCGTTTTCATATTTTTAGACGGAAACAGGAGCAGAAGTCGGACAGCCAGTGGCGGATCTAGAAAAAAATGAGATCGGGGTGGGCACAAGACTCATGATAGAAATTTATAGTACTCTAACACTAGGATACATACAAAACGTAGGCATATTGAGGAGCGAAATTAGCAATGTTATAATAAAACATAAAAAAAACTTTTACATAAGTGGTTACCTCTTATAATTTCACTCTACGGGTACGATCATCCATATTCTAAAATCGAACTATGACATCATCATTTGGAATTGCATCAAGAAATTTTTGTTCCACGAAGCAAACGACACAGTCATTCATAAATTCATCCCCAATACGGTTCCGTAGATCCGTCTTCACAATTTTCACCACGTAAAACATCTCTTTCCACCGATCTTTGTGGCAATAGGAAGAACTAGCACAAGTTTGAGGAGTCGATATACCAAAGGAAAAGCAATATGTTTTTTTGTACCGACCATCAGACTACCAAGTTCAGAAATAGTATCCAGTTGGACAAATCTTGGATCGGCTCGCACATTATCAATGTAAATATTAAGCTCAAGACTAAGATCGTCTAGCTGATTTGAATCAAAATCACTAGGATATGCCTTGGCCAACTCCAGCAAACTCTCAGAATTGAAAGCATCAAAAGAATTCTTGGGATTGAAAGCAGCAACATTAGTAAGCAATTCAGAATTTACCTCATTGAAACGATCATTAAATTCTATAAGCTGCAAATCAATAATTGGGTTCAAGCAATCATACTTGTAGTGTTGATAGTTTGTGCGGCCGGTCCTTTGCCTTGGTTTGTGTCGGTCAATGTACTCTTGTTCCATATCCAACTTTGGGATGCCGTGAGCTTCACAAAAGGACATTACATCCTCTAATAAAGAATCCCAACCATCATCCCTTAGTTGCTGAAATTTTTGTTTTGTTATTTTCACCTCTGTCATGGCCTCTAAGATGTCTTTATCTTTCCTCTGTAGTGATAGTGACAATGAATTTGCATGTCCCAGAATAAGCAACATTAGTTTCAAGCTGAACACAAAATCAAAATCCTTCATATAGTCCAAGAGGCCACGGGCTTGGCTGTCTCTTTGCATCAGTTGGACCTTCTTTTTCAACATATTTGAGCACTTCAATGACATCAGGGAATAAACTACTTATCCTCAGAAGGGTTTTATAATGAGAGGACCAACGAGTATCACCGACTCTTTAAAGTGATTGTTCTTGATTTAATCCAGTTCCACTTGTGAGTTGTCCACTACATATTGCTTTACTGACTCTCTCCTGTTGACTTTCTCTAATCATATCCTTTCTTTTGCAAGAGGCTCCAGCAACATTAATCAGTAGAGATACCATGTAAAAAAACACTTATATCATCATTCTTTTTGGCTACTGCGACAATGACTAACTGTAACTGATGAGCAAAACAGTGGATATAATATGCAGAGCTATTTTCCCTCATGATTAAAGCTCTTAATCCATTAAACTCACCTCTCATGTTGCTTGCTCCATCATAGCCTTGGCCTCTAACTTGTGTCATGCTCAATCCATACTTAGCGAATAGATTATCAATATTAGATTTAAGACATGAAGCTGAGGTCTCACTCACATGAACAACACCAATAAGTCTCTCTTTTATTAACCCAAGCTTGTCGACATATCTCAAAACCACTGCCATTTGTTCCTTGCCTGAGACATCAGCTGACTCATCTACCAATAAGCAAAATACATCGCCACCGATTTCTTCAACAATAGATTTTACTATTATCTGGATAAACAAAACACACAGTTAACTCACCTATATAAGTATTTTTATTGTAACTCAAAACCATAAAAAAATTATTACCTCAGCAAAACAGTTTGCAATATCCTTCCGTATTGCTGGAGACACCATTTGAGCATTCCTTAGAATAATCTTTTTTGTTTTCTCATTTTGCTTTGCCAAAAGTTGCACCAATTCTCGAAAATTTCCTTTATTTTTAGACTTCTCTGACTCATCATGACCACGAAAAGCTAAACCTTGATGCAACAGGAATTGAGTAGCATCAATAGAAGTATTCAATCTAGCAAGATACTCTTCTTTAGTGACATCTCTCTGCTTGTTGATAGCATTAGCAATGGATTGATCAGGCTTCATCAAATTGTTGCATCTTTTAACTGCTGTGTTATGAAAACTATTAGGCCGGGTGCCTACATGATCTCGAAGCCTGTCCTTTTTGTTAAAGCCATCCCAACCATTTTTCACAAATGCATCATTCCCACCTTGGCCCTCATTAGAATCTCTAAATAAGTAGCAGTATAAACAAAAACATTTATCCACCTTTTCACTATACTCTAGCCAGTCATATTCTGTGAACCATTCATGGTGAAATCGACGTGGATGACCTGCTATAATCTTTTCTGGATACCTAAAACCAGGTGGTGGTCTAAAAGGACCTCTGATCAAATACTTGCGTCTTATCTCATCTTGTAGACTTTGTCCTATGTAATCTGAAATTCTCCTTCTATCCGCCAGATCATATGGAAGCTCATCAAAATTTACCTCCCTTCGTGAGACTCGCGAAGAACGAAGACTAGTATGATTGGTGTTTGTTGCAACTACCCTTCCATCTCTTCTTGAAGTGCCTGCATCAGGGTTCTCATCGCCATCTCCTCTTGAAGCACCTCCATCAGGATTCTGACCATCAGTAGGAGGAAGCATGCTACAACAAGAGTAGTATTGGAAGAAGTCCAATATTTCTCAAATTTTTCACTCATAGATTTGGCCATTTCCCTAATAATCAAATCTGGAATATAAGACCATCTATCTAGCAACTTTTTTATCTCACAAAAACCTCTATAGAACAGATTTGCGTATTTTAGGCCACATTGGGCTTATAGGCTGTGCTGGGCTGCCTATCCCGGATTGATGAAAAACGGGATATCCCGGTCAAAAACGGGATTCCGCAAATATGGACGGACAAACACTCTACCATTTTTGGCCCCGCTCCCGTTTTCGGTCCCGTTTCCGTTTATCCCAAAAAAACAAAAATGGACGGGAAAATACGATATACGGTTGCCGACGAAACGGGATTTATCCCGTTCGTTTTCAACTTTGCATAGGAGGATTTCGAGAAAGTCAAAAGAGCGATTGGCCTGCAAAAATAAAAGATTTGTTCTTGTTTGTTTTGTAATTAGAACAAACATAAACTAATTAGATAGAAAAGGAGCGGAAAAAGTTCTATGGATTAGACTCCCTTTCTTTCCTGGGTTTGTATTATGCAACACCTTGTTCTGACCATATTGCACTATGTATCATCATTTGATAAACCGAGAAATGCTTTTTTCTCTGATTCAAGTAGAAATACAAATGGAAAAATTCGAAGGGTATTCAGAAAAACAGAAATCTCGTCAACACTACTTCGTCTACCCACTTCTCTTTCAGGAATATATTTATGCATTTGCTCATGATTATGGATTAAATGGTTCCGAACCTGTGGAAATTTTTGGTTGTAATAACAAGAAATTTAGTTCAATACTTGTGAAACGTTTAATTATTCGAATGTATCAGCAGAATTTTTTGATTAATTCGGTTAATTATCCTAACCAAGATCGATTGTTTGATCACCGCAATTATTTTTATTCTGAGTTTTATTCTCAGATTCTATCTGAGGGGTTTGGGATTGTTGTAGAAATCCCACTCTCGCTAGGGCAACTACCTTGTCCAGAAGAAAAAGAAATACCAAAGTTTCAAAATTTACAATCTATTCATTCAATATTTCCCTTTTTAGAAGACAAATTTTTGCATTTACATTATCTATCACATATAGAAATACCCTATCCTATCCATTTAGAAATCCTGGTTCAACTCCTTGAATACCGGATTCAAGATGTTCCCTCTTTGCATTTATTGCGATTCTTTCTCCACTATTATTCGAATTGGAATAGTCTTATTACTTCAATGAAATCCATTTTTATTTTGAAAAAAGAAAATAAAAGACTATTTCGATTCCTATATAACTCTTATGTATCAGAATATGAATTTTTCTTGTTGTTTCTTCGTAAACAATCTTCTTGCTTACGATTAACATCTTCTGGAACCTTTCTGGAACGAATCATCTTTTCTGGGAAGATGGAACATTTTGGTGTAATGTACCCGGGGTTTTTTTTTTCAAAAAACCATATTGTCGGGTTCATAAACCCGGGGTCCCTCGGGGATCGGCTTCTACGCCAGGGCTCGGCCCAAGAAAACAGCATGTAGTTCGGGGGCCGGCCCAAGAGCCTAAAACACAATGGGCCGGAGGGACAGTCCGTTGTCGACCGGAAGGTCTACCCAAAAACAAGCGCTCGCTCATCAACTTCTCCGGCCCACATCTCCGACCGAAGCACTCGATTCGGGCACCAGCCGCCTCCGGGCGGTCTCTCCGATCGGAAAGGCCTGGCCCAAAACGCTGCTTCCTACTCCGACCCCGCGTCTCCGACCGGGGACCCCGTAGGAAGTTTGCTTACTACTCTTCTCTGACTGGCTCGGCCAGGGCCGACTGGAGCCATCCGACCGGAGACGCCAGCTCGGAAGGGACCAGGGACGATGGAGAAGGACACGCGCAAAGTCAAACCACAATACCAGGACAATACCCTGAACGCCTGCGGGAACAGTACTCCACAACCGCCCTGACACAAATAGTATTGTAGGCGCCGATATTTGTGTCTATAGTATGGTAGGCGCCGTTGGACTCCCGTACGGCAATAAGCCCCCGCATGCCTCTGGGCATCGATAGCACTGTGGGCGCCAGGATTCACCATACCCGGTACACATGGTAGGACTCCTCACATACCAACAGTATTTTACTGGTACCAACATCCACCCTTCCTGAAGAAGCCAACGCAACCTCCCATGTGCACCTGCCATCCTACAGTGACATCAACAGTATTATGGGCGCCTACCATCATCACTGTCCTCATCAGCGTGGGCAACAAGGCTTAGTAACATCCGTACTCTCCCCCCTCTCACCTATAAAGCCATCCCCTTCATCTATAAAAGGGGATGCGCTCCCTCCAACGGAGGAGGCCCACTTCTTCAAGTTCAGACTCACTAGATCGATAGCTCAAAAACCCCTCAAGCACACGCTTGAACACCTAGCTCATAGCGGAGTTCCGGTCGCCCTCGGCCCTTTCGGTCGGACCCGACCGGGCCTCTCACACACCCCTCCTTTCTCCTTCTCGTTTGTAACCCCACTACAGACTTCGAGCTCCTGGGCTTAGGAATAAAGTCACCGACCGACCCACACTGGACGTAGGGCACGTTGCCTGAACCAGTATATATCCTGTGTCATTGAGTGCTAGGCCACCTCCAATCACAATGTACAGCAAAACTACAAATATTCACTAGTTGGTCACTTTCTGTACCGACAGTTGGCGCCGTCCGTGGGAAAGACGTTGTACGTTCAACACTTTTTGGTCATCAGATGGCCCATTTTTCCGCCACCCCCGCCGTGGCAGGCTCGGGCGATACGATTTGCTTCGGCTCGCTGGACTTTCCCGCACTCTCACCCGCCGGGATGTGGGTTCCACCCATCCTCGAGCCGTCCCAGGCCTTCCTCTTCGAAAGCTTGGACTTCATCGCCGACCGGCTCGGCGTACTCCACCTCCGTGAGGAGACTCGCGGCCCAGCACCTGTCGGAGAGACGTTCTCCATCGACTCCGGGACGCGCGACCTCTACAGCGCGGCATCTGCGCTTCATTTCGAGCAAACTCTCTGCTCAAACCCTGCTGTGAGTAATATACATGCCGTTCTTTACTTACTACATTCTATCCTCCGACAAATACTCAGAGGGCTGCCGTTGTCCCCGTCGTGGCCACCGTACAACCGGTCCTCCTACGGCCTCGTGTCTCCCGTGGACGCGTACGCCCGGGGGCTCCGAAAGATTATGGCGCCGCCTCCTCTCATGTCTGAGTTCATGGGGATGGAGAGCTACGGTCCCACCTGTTTCCTCGACATCATGGACGACGACGTCGGGAGTGACGGCTCCAGCATCGGCGATGTGGCACCTAGCCACCGTCCGTCCTGGGAGTGCGCCATGACGGACGCTCCAGAATAGCCGCCATGGGCAACGGAGTCCTCACGGACTCATGCCCCTCTGGGCCCTCATACGGAGGCCCCCGAGCTCACACGAGAGCATAGGGAGGATCTACGACGACAGTGGCCGCATCAGCCACCGACTACGCCAGTGCGCTCGGTGCACTACACTGCGCCCCATGCGCGTGGACCGGCAAACGACGCTCGGGGTTTTGCCCGTCAGGTCTAGCGCAACACCCCGGATAGGGGGACCGATCCCCCGCAGTTCGCTCAGGCCAGTCAGAACATTGCCGCTGTGGCAATGCTCCTGCGTGGCCTATCTGAGCCGAACGACCCTCGCGAACGGGCTATCCACCGGAACCTCTGGGCACTGGTGGAGACTGCCGCCATTCAGCAAGCGGAGTGCTCCGTATCGTGATGCTGACTCACGACCTCGCTCCCCGTCCGGGGAATAGGGACGCAACAGATGGGGCAGTACACCCTGTCACCGCAACAACCGCTGAGCGCGGCACATGAGGCCGCAATGACACCTCATCTTGACCTGACGACCGCTCCGCACCAACCGCCTATCTACGCACGGCTCGGATCAAACCGAGGCACATGTAGCGGCGACCGGAGTCCCAGCACTGATGGCCCGGGACTACCGACCTTTGCCCAACTCCCCCAGCAAGCGCCGTTCTCACTGCGCTTCAACAGAGGCCACGGCAAAGATAAGGCCAAGCACCAGGTTCAAGACGAGGGCCCCTCCACGCAGAGGGGAAAAAAGAACAGAAGAGATCGCCGTCGACCGGCCAACTCCGCGTCGGTCACCGCGGCTGATCACCTGGGCACGTAGCCCCAGCAGGACCGATCGGGACACTTCCACGAGCTCATGGAAAGCCCGTGCACCAACCATAACTATCCCATCAACCATCTCTACAAGGACTGCCAGCTCCTCAAGCGCCTGTTGAGGTAAATTGGCAGGCCAAGGAAAGAAAAAGGCGAAGAAGCAGCAACAGAAGAAGGGGGCACAGCGGGCGAGGATCCAGACGGCTAAAGGCTGAAGTGATCCGACCGGACGCCCACCGACTGAAAGACAATGATGACGACATTCTCTCCAAATGCTTGGAACAGCTATGTCGTTCTTTCCTTTCCCTAAGTTTCAGTTTTTGTTTACTTAGCAAACGCTCCTATAAGAGCACCCCAACCCGAACACTTTTCGGCTCAGGGCGCTCGGGGGCTCCACTAGGGGGCAATATTACCCCTCTGTTTTTGTCTTTTACTTTCATATGGAGAAAATCATTCCTACCCAAACGAATGGACGGATCGTTCCTTTATTTTGCCTTACGTAGCTTTGCTTTAAAACATTCTGACTGATCGCACCCCGCCTTTTCCTACGGTTACGAGCGGCCGAGCCCCGTGGGCCACGCCCCGGGCTCACAAGGTTGCGACCTACGGGACAAATGGGCAGGTACGAAAAAGAAGGGAATAAAAAACAAAATTATGCTAAGGGAAAACTAAGGAACGAAAGGGAACAAGCTTCCCCGAATGGAGCAACTCCATCACAAAAACAAAAACCAATTGCAGTCATTAGGACACACACACGAGCGTTTTACACGGGGGCTCCCCCACGAACTTAAACTCTTACTAAGCTACTTACATTCTGCAAGCTATTAAACCGACCCGGCGGCATCTAATGGCGGCACGACCGACGAAGGCGCAGGCTGCTCACTCCCCGATGGCACGATGTTTGGCTCGATCGGAGCTGAGGTGACGTTCCCCCCCGAACCAGGCTCCATGCTATCCGCAGGCTCGAAGCGTCGTCCCCATGCATGCTTCGGGCCATGTCCTAACAGCAAACATCCATCACCCACTCGGCGGAGACTTGCTCTGACACCGACCGCAGCGTGCGGCAGCAAGCTCACCCCGATCGCTTGGATGTCCCCCATGCTCAGGCCTTCAGCATACCCGCCGCAGATAGTGGCGAAGTCCAGATTCGGCTGGTACGTTGCCACCGAGGTCAGCACCCCCGACACTCCATAAACTAGCCTGCTCCTAACAAGGTCCTTGACCGTGTTCGGGACCTCCGCCAGCTGGACCGTGGGTGCACTGGTACTTAGCGCCGACCCGAAGACTTCCAAGACGACGAGCTGGGCAGTGCGTTGCGGATCTGGCCAAGCTCCCCTTTGAGAGCACGTTGCTCTTCATAGGACTTGGCTAGCTCCTCAGCATTCTGGCTGAAGTTCGCCTTGGTCACCTCTAGGTCTCGCTCCAGCGCCTTCACCTTTTCACCCAGCTCTGGAAGAAGGACGACAAGCTCAGAAATAGACTGAGGGAAAAATCAACATCACGAGAAAACAAAAAAGGGCACGCACGGATGCGAGAGGCCTCAAGGGTGGAGAAATCCTCTACCTGCTGAGCCACCTACTCGCGCAGCCGGGCACTCGCATCCTCCGTCCCCATCACCCGGCCTCGGAGCGCGAGCACCTCTTGGTCCACCTCCGACCGGGCCCTCTACTCCGCCTCTAGGACCTTCTGTGCTGACTCCAGGGCGGCTTGCTCCCGCTCAAGGGCTGCCAGGGCCTCTTGAAGTGCCGCCTCAGTGTTCGCCAGGGACGTCCGTAGCCCTGCCTCGGTCTCCTCATGGTGGACCTTCACCGCCTCGAGCCCTTGCTCGGCAGCCGCCGCCCGCTCCGCCGCCTGCTGCCCCTCCGCCCGCACCGTGGCCGCCTCGGCCACCCAGACCTCGGACTCACGGCAAGCGGACTCCACCCGATGCTCAAGCTCGGCCATCCAGGCATGTTCCGCCCGGAGGAAGTAAGACTTGCGGAACGACACCTTCCTTATTTCCTGTGAAAAATAAGCATGCTAAAAACAACCTATGAAAGTTTCAAAGGACAAGGAGAAGTACCAGAAACTCACCTCCGTGGCAAGTTGTAGGTCGACCTCAACCAACTACCGGGTGAACTGAGCCTGCTTTCGGGTGCTCTCGAGCTTCACGGACAGCTTGGTGAGCTCGGACACCGCGGCATGCCCTTGCCCCCCAAAAATGTCCCAGAGCTGGCACTCCTGGGAATCCCGAAGGACGAACCTCGCCTTCGATGGGTCCTCAGGGAAGGCCCACTCTAGGTCACCCTCCGATGAACCACCGAAGGGCCCAGCCTCCGACTAGACCACCGCTAGCTCCCACGGCGACACCGCCAGCTCCCGCGGCAACACCGGCGGCTCCGGCACGGTATCCGCCTCGTCGTCGAACGGGATCTCCACCACCTCATTCGCTCGAAACGCCGCCGGGCGTCCCAACTATGTTCTGGCCACACTTCCCTCCAGCGCCGTCGGCCCCAACGGCAAGGATAGGTCGTGCAGCCCTCCACCCTATGAGGTAGGGAGCTCGTCCTCCCTCGTCTCTTCTGCCGCACTCGACGGAGGAGGGCCCACGAGAGTTACCTCCACCGCAACCCCCGGCATCGGCACCTGGATCGTGGCCAACAACGTCGCGGCTAGTGTCACATTATCAGCAGTCGCCCCGGGGGGCACCACCCCCGAGAGGGAAGGTTTCGCCGCCGTCACCCTACTGCCCCCTTCGCTCGCCGCAACATGCTGCAGAGTGGGCCTCCAATCCTCCCACAAGGGGGTCGGGGTGATGCTCAAACCCGGCATTCCCCGGCCACTGACAAAAACCATGGGTGAGCCACACTCCAAAACGACTCGACCAACAAAAATCGAAGAAGCAACAAAATGAAACATACCAGGTGGCGAGCGGCACGACTCGGAAGGCAGACTCCGACGACCACGGACCTACGGGACGAGGACCGCTCCCAGGCTACAACCCGTGCACCATCACTTCAGACGGGGTCGGAGCCGTTCCGACCGGCCCCTGCCCGGCCTACGGATCGCTGTGACCTCTGGCTTGGGACTCCTCGACCAGAGCAGTGGGTAGGTCATCCTCCGACTGCAAGTCACGTGTCGACCGGGCGCCAGTCTGCCCCTCAGACCGCCCGGACTGCTCGACCACACCCACGGCGGGCGGGGCCTCTTCTGGCTGCAAGTCCGGCATTGGCCCCGGTCCTGTCGCCGCAAGAGCGCCGTTCCGCTCCTCGGACCACCCGGCTCGCTCAGCCGCGTCCGCTGCAGGCAACGATGGGACCGGTGACACCGCCGAGGGGCGCGGTGACCGCGTCCGCTTCACCGCGTGCTCACCAATGGCGTCCGCGCTCGCCGCACGCTTCCTCAACGTAGGAACCACCGCACGCCATGTGGCCTCCTGCTCCTCACCAGTGGACGTCGCCACGGGGTCGCGGCGCACCGCCAAGGTCACAATGACCTCCCGACTCTCCTCCTCGTCGGAGAAGACCATGTCGTCCAAGTCCATAGGATCATCCGACGCGAGTTCCGACTCGACATCGCTCCTACGTTCCCCGGCCCTCACACGTTGGGTGACCTCCTTCTTCTTCTCTTCCTTCCGCTGAACCTCCTTGGTTCTTTTCTTCTTCCGGGCATCTGCCGCCTCCTTCTGGGCGGCCTACTGGGCCCGGCCCTCCGGCCCCTTAGGGAGGTGTGGCCGGGACTTGTACCTCCCAAGCCCCTATGGAACAAATGAACCAAAATCAAAGAATGGTATACCAGTGTGGAGCATACCAGTGTGGAAAAAGCAGAGAAAGAGCACGAACAAAGTAAGGAGCATACCAGTGTGGGCACGATCGAGGCATTGAACGGTATGGGTTTTCCCATGACCATATCTCTGGGCCTCAGCTGCAGCACTCGGCCAATTCGGCTCCAGATCTCGTCGTCCAGCAGATCCTCCGGCGACGCGTAGTCCGAGTCCGACCGGCCACCGTACGTCCACATCGGGTGCGTCCTCTCCACCAACGACGCAACCCGGCGGTGGTAAAGGGTGTGGAACACCCGCACCCCATCAAGGCCACCCCTTACAAGCTTCCTGAGCTCCTCGATGGCCTCTGCCTTGTGCCTCTCCGTGCGAGCGCAACCCCACGACCAACTCTTTTGCTTCACCGGCCTCCCGCCGGTGAACGCTGGAAACGGCACCTGGGCCGGATTCCTAATATAGAACCACTCCTCATGCCATCCCCGATTGGAGTCACATGGGGAGTATGCGGGATACGAGCCTCCCACGCTCGGCTTCCTCTACAGGGCAAACCCTCCCACCGGTGCGACCTCGGCCGTACTCCAGTCCACCATAGCTCTCCCGAAGAAGAAAAGACGGAAGAGATCCACGTGCGGCTCCATCCCAAGGAAGGCCTCATAGACGACGATGAAACCAGCGATGTGCAGCACCCCCATCGGGTTGAGATGCTGCAGCTCCAGACACCACTCGTTGAGGAGCCCGCGTTGGAACCAGTGCGCGGGGTACCCTAGTCCGCACTCATGGAAAGTGAGGAAAAGAAACCACCTTGTTGGGACAAGGTTGTGGGAACTCCTCCTTCCTGAGGACCCTCCAGTGTGCCACCTCCTGTGGCAGCAGAAACCCCTTCACGACGAAAGCCTCCAGCACTGACTTCTTCACGGTGGATGACCGCCAGTCAGACATTTCGCCCCGGATCATGAAGAATCGGTGAGTCCCTCTCTTCTCCCTCGCTCTCTCCCCCTTCTTTCCTAGAAACCTCTGTGGCCCTCAGGAACGCTCACGGCAAAAAAGGAAGAGAGAAGGAGGCGGCAGATGAAGAATGGGCAAAGGAACAAAATGAAAACCCTCTCCCTGCTCCTACTTAAAGGAAAAGGAATAGCGGTTAAGGAAGGACGCGCCGATCGGGGAAGGCAGATCGGTGAAGAGAGAATCTCTCTCTTCTCCATTTAATGTAGATGAGATGTGCCCTAAACCGATGAGACATGGCCTGCTCGATGGAACAGCTCCTGATCGGACGGGATGTGGCCTGGCCATGGCCCACCACTACCACACGATCAACCACTACCACACGATGGGCACAGGAACCGAAGCGCCACCGCACGTGGGTGGCTCCCCGCTTCCCCAGGCTAGGCCTGGGGAGACCAAAAAACAAAAACTCCATCGGGAGACCAACCGATCCCCCAAGCTGATCGAATGGCTTAGGATAAACACCAAGACACAGGTAGGAAGCGAAGGGATGCCCCATGTAGGCCATGACGACTCCGTCATGAATGACGAGCACAGGTCCCGGTCGGATGTTTCCGACTGAAGCTCTCCGACCCCCGTCATTCCAGTCGTCAAGGTAAACATTACCAAAACCCCCTCTATTTCTTTATAAATCATTCATACATCCATACGCGCATTCATTTCATACGCCCACACCTTCCGAACGAATCAAGCCCTGAACCGCCTGGGGGCTCGAGAACTAAGCATCGCACATGCAGCGAAATGCAACAGAACGCTCCGTGTTGCGTCACAAAGCGGCGGTTGCCTCATTCAACATAGGGCAACCAACAGAGCCAGGGGAGAAAACCATAGATGAGCACCGTGCGTCCCGAGCCGGGTCTGGCAGACCGGGTCATCTCAACCTTCTCGTTCGATCCTGAACCTGTCGCTAGGCCCACAGAATCTCCATCGAAGGGGAGGCCGTTAGGCCACCCGGGTCGGTCTCTGGAATGACCTAGGCATCTGTCGGGTTGCAGGTAAAGGAGTAGTGGAATGTCACAAGAGGGCTATGCCAACCCCATCACGAACGACGGACCCGGATTCCACTCGATCACACCCATTAGCGAACTCACCAAGCTAGTCTTTGAGCCCGAGCGATCGGGACAGGCGACGAAACTCAGCCCCTCCGGTTGTGAGGAACTGAGGATGGGGTAACGCACAATACTCGCATCGACCCCCACGAAGGCCCGATATGGCTCGGGGGCTCAAGAAAAAAAACGCCAAGGATAGCGACCTCGAACTCGCCAGATCCATGACTCCGACTCGCCCGATCCCGCGGCGCGCAACGATGCCAGGATCCGCGAGCATCGCCTCGTTCGATCTTTAACCAACTGACTACGCTTTGGCTTCAAAAAAAGGCTTCACTTCTGACTGCGCTCCAATAAAATCTGGGACCACGACTCCTAAACTCGCGTAACGGCTTCAAACGGCTTCACTGCGCTCCAATAAAACCTAGGACCGTGACTCCAAAACTCGCTTAACGGCTTCAGACGGCTTCACTTCGCTCCAATAAAACCTGGGACTGTGACTCCTAAACTCGCGTAACGGCTTTCAGATGGCTTCACTGCGCTCCAATAAAACCTAGGACCACGACTCCTAAACTTGCATTATGGCTTCACTTCTGACTAGCGCTCCCAGGATCCACGAGCTCCGACTTGTCCGATTCCTAAACTAATTAAACTAACTCCCTCGGTCCACGGTGCGCACCGACGCCTGGGTCCATTCGCGGCTCCACCTCGCTCGATCCCACGGCGCGCATCGACACCAAAGATCAGTGAGCTCTGACACTTCCGAACCGAGCTATCACCGTCCGTGGCGCGCACCGACGCCAGCGTTTTCTCCAAACTAACCTTCTCACCTGATCCGCGGCGCGCACCGACGCCGGGATCAATAAGTTCTGTCTCATCCCCATGCCTAAAAATGCCTCAGCTGCACAACGACGCCATGGTTAAAACAAAATTCTGTCTTGAACTAAAATACGCACGCCCGCTAAAACAAAACACCCCCCAGACGGTTCGGCCCGAACGCTTTCGGGGCTCGAAACTTCTACACCCGCGGTGCGCCACACGCACTCACCGACACAACAATGAAAAACCTCCCCATCGACAACAGAAAACCCCAGCCGGTTCTACTCGAACCGCCTGGGGCTCGAAACTACACCGTGGAAAGTGCGCTCACGCGCACCACCGACAGATAAAAAATCCCGGACGATTCTGCTCAAATCGCCCGGGGCTCGGAGGCTCCTGTCGGGTTCATAAACCTGGGGTCCCTCGGGGACCGGCTTCTATGCCAGGGCTTGGCCCAAGAAAACAGCATGTAGTTCGGGGGCCGGCCCAAGAGCCTAAAACACAACGGGCCAGAGGGACAGTCCGGTCGCTGAACGAAAGGTCTACCCAAAAACAAGCGCTCGCTCATCAACTTCTTCGGCCCACCTCTCTGACCGAGCACTCGATTCGGGCACCAGCCGCCTCCGGGCAGTCTCTCCGATCGAAAAGGCCTGGCCCAAAACGCTGCTTCCTACTCTGACCCAGCGTCTCCGATCGAGGACCCCGTTGGAAGTTTGCTTACTGCTCTTCTCCGACTAGCACGGCCAGGGCCGACTGGATCCATCTGACAAGACCCCGCTCGGAAGGGACCAGGGACAATGGAGAAGGCTGCGCGCAAAGTCAAACCACGATACCAGGACCATACCCTGAACGCCTGTAGGAACAGTACTCCATAATCGCCCTGACACAAACAATATTGTAGGCGCCGACATTTGTGTCTACAGTATGGTAGGCGCCGTTGGACTCCCGTACAGCAATAAGCCCCCGCATGCCTCTGGGCATCGATAGCACTGTGGGCGCTAGGATTCACCATACCTAGTACACATGGTAGGACTCCTCACATACCAACAGTATTTTGCAGGTACCAACATCCACCCTTCCTGAAGAAGCCAACGCAACCTCCCATGTGCACCTGCCATCCTACAGTGACATCAACAGTATTTTGGGCGCCTACCATCATCACTATCCTCATCGGCGTGGGCAACAAGGCTTAGTAACATCCGTACTCTCCCCCTCTCACCTATAAAGCCATCCCCTTCATCTATAAAAGGGGATGCACTCCCTCCAATGGAGGAGGCCCACTTCTTCAAGTTCAGACTCACTAGATCGATAGCTCACAAACCCCTCAAGCACACGCTTGAACACCTAGCTCATAGCAGAGTTCCGGTCGCCCTCGGCCCTTTCGGTCGGACCCGACCGGGCCTCTCACACACCCCCTCCTCAAGGAAAGGCAATTCTTGCATCAAAAGGCACTCTTCTTTTGAAGAAGAAATGGAAATCTTACCTTGTCAATTTCTCGCAATATTTTTTCTATTTTTGGACTCAACCACAAAGGATTCGTCTAAACCAATTAACAAACTCTTGCTTCGATTTTCTGGGGTACCTTTCAAGTGTACCAATAAATACTTTGTTAGTAAGGAATCAAATGCTGGAGAATTCTTTTCTAATAGATACTCGAATGAAAAAATTCGATACCACAGTCCCTGCAACTCCCCTCGTTGGATCCTTATCAAAAGCTCAATTTTGTACTGGATCGGGGCATCCTATTAGTAAACCCGTTTGGACTGATTTATCAGATTGGGATATTCTTGATCGTTTTGGTCGGATATGTAGAAATCTTTTTCATTATCATAGTGGATCTTCGAAAAAACAGACTTTGTATCGACTAAAATATATACTTCGACTTTCATGTGCTAGAACTTTAGCTCGTAAACATAAAAGTACGGTACGAACTTTTATGCAACGATTGGGTTCGGTATTTTTAGAAGAATTTTTTACGGAAGAAGAGCAAGTTTTTTCTTTGATGTTCACCAAAACCAAAACAATTCACTTTTCTTTCCATGGATCACAAAGTGAGCGTATTTGGTATTTGGATATTATCCGTATCAATGACCTGGTGAATCCTCTTACTCTTAATTAATCATTAGACAAAATTAATAAACTAGAAAAGATCGATATCAAGATAAAACTTGCACATTTTCCATTCTGAAATGTTCCATAGTAGGTGAATCACTTTAACTAATTTAAAATTCTAAAAATTAGTGGACTTCCTCTTCGGAATAGAAATTGGCTATTTCTACATAGGGAAAGTCGTGTGCAATGAAAAATGCAAGCACGATTTGGGGAGGGGTTTTTTTCTATTGTAACAAGGAAGAATTATCTACTCCATCCGACTAGTTCCGGGTTCGAGTCCCGGGCAACCCATATGGAAAATAGAAAAGAGCAATCTGAGTTTTGAATTTTTACTAACTTCATTTCCAAAATTTTTGGATTTGGTAAATGAAGTTATACGAAAATACAATCGTTGGGGCTAGTTTGGTTGACATTGGTATATGGACTATGTTATACTGTTAAATAACAAGCCTTCTATTATCTATTTTCTTTCTAGTTAATACGTGTGCTTGGGAGTCCTTGCAATTTGAATAAACCAAGATCTTACCATGACTGCAATTTTAGAGAGACGCGAAAGTACAAGCCTGTGGGGTCGCTTCTGCAACTGGATAACTAGCACCGAAAACCGTCTTTACATTGGATGGTTCGGTGTTTTGATGATCCCTACCTTATTGACCGCAACTTCCGTATTTATTATCGCCTTCATCGCTGCTCCTCCAGTAGATATTGATGGTATTCGTGAGCCTGTTTCTGGTTCTTTACTTTATGGAAACAATATTATCTCTGGTGCTATTATTCCTACTTCTGCGGCGATCGGATTGCATTTTTACCCAATTTGGGAAGCTGCATCTGTTGATGAATGGTTATACAATGGCGGTCCTTATGAGCTAATTGTTCTACACTTCTTACTTGGTGTAGCTTGTTATATGGGTCGTGAGTGGGAACTTAGTTTCCGTCTGGGTATGCGCCCTTGGATTGCTGTTGCATATTCAGCTCCTGTTGCAGCTGCTACTGCTGTTTTCTTGATTTACCCTATTGGTCAAGGAAGTTTCTCTGATGGTATGCCTTTAGGAATATCTGGTACTTTCAACTTTATGATTGTATTCCAGGCAGAGCACAACATCCTTATGCATCCATTTCACATGTTAGGTGTAGCTGGTGTATTCGGCGGTTCCCTATTCAGTGCTATGCATGGTTCCTTGGTAACCTCTAGTTTGATCAGGGAAACCACTGAAAATGAGTCTGCTAATGAGGGTTACAAATTTGGTCAGGAAGAAGAGACTTATAATATTGTGGCTGCTCACGGTTATTTTGGTCGATTAATCTTCCAATATGCTAGTTTCAACAACTCTCGTTCTTTACACTTCTTCTTGGCTGCTTGGCCTGTAGTAGGGATCTGGTTCACTGCTTTAGGTATTAGTACTATGGCATTCAACCTAAATGGTTTCAATTTCAACCAATCTGTAGTTGATAGCCAAGGTCGCGTTATTAATACTTGGGCTGATATCATCAACCGTGCTAATCTTGGTATGGAGGTAATGCACGAACGTAATGCTCACAACTTCCCTCTAGACCTAGCTGCTCTTGAAGTTCCATCTCTTAATGGATAAGGTTTTTCTCTCCTAAACATATAGGAATTTTTGAAGGAAGGAAAGCCGGAAATACCCAATATCTTGTTCCAACAGGATATTGGGTATTTCTTTGTTTATTCTGAATCTTTCTATTCTGAATTCAATTAACGACGAGATTTAGTATCCTTTCTTGTACTTTCATAACTCGTGAAATGCCGAGTAGGCACGAATTCCCCCAATTTGCGACCTACCATAGGATTTGTTATGTAAATAGGTATATGTTCTTTTCCATTATGAATCGCGATTGTATGGCCAACCATTGCGGGTAGAATGCTAGATGCCCGGGACCACGTTACTATTATTTCTTTCTCCTCCTTCATATTGACCTTTTCGATTTTTGCCAATAAATGACGAGCTACAAAAGGATTCGTTTTTTTTCGTGTCACAGCTGATTACTCCTTTTTTTCATTTTAAAGAGTGGCATCCTATGTCCACTATCTCGATCGAGGTATGGAGGTCAGAATAAATAGAATAATAATGAATGGAAAAAAGAGAAAATCCTTTAGCTGGATAAGGGGCGGATGTAGCCAAGTGGATCAAGGCAGTGGATTGTGAATCCACCATGCGCGGGTTCAATTCCCGTCGTTCGCCCATCGCATTATTGCAATTTCCAAAAATGCAATTTTCCATATTCCTAGTTACGTATTTACTTACGGCGACGAAGAATAAAACTATCACTATATTTTTTCCTTTTCCTAGTTCTTCTTCCAAGCGCAGGATAACCCCAAGGGGTTGTGGGTTTTTTTCTACCAATGGGGGCTTTCCCTTCACCACCCCCATGGGGGTGGTCCACAGGGTTCATAACTACCCCTCTTACTACGGGGCGTTTACCTAGCCAACACTTAGATCCGGCTCTACCCAAACTTTTTTGGTTCACCCCAACATTACCCACTTGTCCGACTGTTGCTAAGCAGTTTTGGGATACCAAACGGACCTCCCCAGATGGTAATCTTAAAGTGGCCAATTTACCCTCTTTTGCAATCAGTTTCGCTACAGCACCTGCTGCTCTAGCTAATTGCCCACCCCTTCCACGTGTGATTTCTATGTTATGTATGGCCGTGCCTAAGGGCATATCGGTTGAAGTAGATTCTTCTTTTTTATCAAAAAACCCCTTCCCAAACTGTACAAGCTTCTTCCAAAGCATACGGCTTTCTAGATGTATATGACGATCTCTAGACAGATGGATCTTATATGAATCGTATGATGAAGTACCACATGAGTGGATATATAGAAAAGGAATCCAAATCCGCCGAATCGCTCATGTTATGATCTTCTACATCCTAGGTCTCCGCGTTCCGTCATCTGGCTTATGTTCTTCATGTAGCATTCAGATCGAATGACTCTATGAAATTACGTCGATACTTCCACATATTATGGGTAACGTAGGAGACATCCCTATTTTCACCCGGGGGTCTTAATTACCACTGCTTAGCTTTCAATTCGCCTCTGACCATCAAATTAAATGTGAATAACCCGTCCTCCTCTCTTTGAAACAAGGGGCGCTTCCGGTTCTGTGCGTGCTTCAAACAATTTTGTCTTCTCCATATTACCATATCTCTAGAGTCAATAATTTTCTATGAGGAACTACTGAACTCAATCACTTGCTGCCGTTACTCAACAGTTTTCTGTTGAGGTCTATCCCGTAGAGGTAGTCAAATTGGATCAGTGATCGATTTCTAGGTTTCGTCGTAAACCTAATTGGTTACTTCCAATTACGTAAATCAATAGTTCAAACCGCACTCAAAGGTAGGGCATTTCCCATTGATATAGGAACTTTTGTACCAGAAACAATAGTATCTCCAATTATAGCCCCTCTGGGATGTAAAATATATCTCTTCTCACCATCCCCATAGTGTATGAGACAAATGTATGCATTTCGATTAGGGTCGTATTCTATGGTTACGATTCTACCAGATATGTCTTTTTGATTCCGTCGAAAATCGATTTTACGGTATAGGCGCTTATGACCTCCCCCTCTATGCCTTGCGGTAATGATTCCTCTGGCATTACGACCTTTACCACAACGGTGCCGTCCATGGATCAATTTATTTCGTGGATTGGATTTCACTTGCCTGTCTACGGTTCCCTTGCGTGTGCTCGGGATAGGTGTTTTGTATAAATGTTTCGCCGTATTATTAAGTATTCTCCTTTAGTTCGTTTCTCTATCTAGAAGTGGAATAGAATAACCCGGTTGAAGGGTAATGATCATACGTCTGTAATGCATTGTATGTCCCAGAATAGGTCCCATTCTTCTACCCTTTCCGGGTAGTCGATGGCTATTCACAGCTACTACCTTAACACCAAAGAAGAGTTCGACCCAATGCTTTATTTCTGTCTTAGTGAATCCCGATTCGACATTAAAAGTATATTGATTCTTTCCCAATAAACGAAGACTCTTTTCTGTAAATACTGCGTATTTGATTCCATCCATAAATCGACTTTCCCTCCTATGCTCTGAGTTCCAGTATCGATAAGAATTCGAGTTCTTATTGTTCTTATGTTATGGTATGAATATACCATACCAATTCGTTATGTATGGATGATGGATGAGATTCCATGGATAGAGAGCCAGTTCCAATAGACCGTTCCCGTTCGCGTGCATCCAGCAGGAATTGAACCCGCAAATTTACCAATTATGAGTTGGGCGCTTTAACCATTCAGCCATGGATGCTTAACAGGGATCATCGTACATCGTAAATAACCAATTTTCATATAGAAAGACATATCATAGAAAAATGAAATCGAAAATATTCGGAGATGGCAAATATTCGGAGATGACTATGAAAAAACCTCTCCGGATCCTCGAATTGAAAGAGAGATTGAGAGGGATCAAGAATCCTAATTCTCGCTATTTGGAATGGATCCAATTCTATTGAGTCTGACCCATAGTGATCATTTCTCTTTAGCAAAGAATGACCTTGGTTATCAAAGGATTGAACAACCGAGATCCATTTACTTATGATACCTAGTTGACATTGCTAACAAGGATCTAATGAATTATGAGTTTAATAGATCCTCTTTAGCAGAAAGACGTATATTCCTTGCTCATTATCAGACAATCACTTATTCCCAAACCTCGTGTGGGGCTAATCGTTTTCATTTACCATCTCATGGAAAACCCTTTTCGTTCCGCTTAGCCCTATCGGGTATTTTAGTGATAGGTTCTATAGGAACTGGACGATCCTATTTGGTCAAATACCTAACGAAAAATTCCTATTTTCCTTTCATTAAGGTACGAGGGCTTCTTATTCCACAAGAACGAAAGCACCTTTTCATTCTTTCATATACTAGGGGTTTTTACTTGGAAAAGACAATGTTCCATACTAAAGGATTCGGGTCCATAACCACGAGTTCCAGTGCACTAGATCTTGTAGCACTTAGCAACGAGGCCCTATCCATTAGTATTCCACATAAGAAATCCATTATAGAAACTAATACAATTAGATTAGCTCTTCATAGACAAACTTGGGGTTTGCGAGCCAAGATAAGACCGGCTCGGGATCATGGGACCCTTTTCTATCAGATAGGAGGGGATCTTGTACAAAATAGACTTCTAAGTAATAACCCCATAGATCCTATATCTATCTATATAAAGAGGCAATCGTGTCAGGAAGCGGCTTTTTCTTTGGCCAAACGGTACTTCGAACTTGGAACGAGCATGAAGAGATTAACGAGACTTCTTTCTCTTTTTTTTTCTGGCTGGGACCGGTCGCGCAAGATCTTTGGTCTTCCCCGGAACCGATGAAAAAGTGGGTCGCTCTTATGGACTCGCTCAGAATGATTCTCTTCTCTCTATAGTTCATGGCCTATTAGAAGTAGAAGGTGCTCTGGTGCAATCCTTACCGACAGAAAAAGATTGCAGTCGGGTTGATAATAATCGAGTGCCATTACTTCGTCGGTCCGAAAGGAATCCGTTAGAAATTTTTGAATATTGTGGAGCAGCGAGGATCGACGCGAGCGGAGGGTGGTGATTGTCTCCGGGGGCTCTATTTATCGTGGTGATTGTGAGGGTTCTTGACCTTCCCCATCATCTTTGTGAGATTGTGAGAGAATCCAAAAGGTACTCACTTGGTGTTCGTGGATTCACTTGTTACTCTTGTGGTTGCTTTGTGTGATCCTCATCTTGTGTTGAGGGTTCTTGACCTTCCCCGCACCCAAAAGGTATTGAGGGTTTCGTGGCTTGTGTGATCCTCATCTTGTGTTGGTTGTGCCACCCTATTGAGGGTTTGGCGTGTGATGCCAAATAGCGCATGAACCTCTAAGTGAGTGAATCGCCACAACGAGGAGTAGCTTGCCGATAAGCAAGTGAACCTCGGTAAAAAATCATTGTGTTCATCATTTGATTCTGAGGTGATTAGTCTTCATTGATATTAGTTCTTATGATTGATTGGTTCACTCCTCAACACGGCGGTATAATTATCTTGCTCACTCTCTTTACATTACCGCAAGCTAGTTGTCAAGCTCTTTAGTGTAGCTAGTTGTGAGAGCTTGTTAGCTTGGTTAGTGTGGCTCTTTAGTTAGCCTTTGAGAGCACACTAACTTAGTGTAGTGACATAGCTATTGTGTGAATAGAAACTATATCAACTAGAATTGTGATAGGTGGCTTACAATTTTTAGTAGGCTAGCGCAACACTTGCTTCGCCTCATAATTGTCTAACCGGTTTGCTAAGTGTTGTTGTAGAAATTTTTAATAGGCTATTCACCCCCCCCCTCTAGCCATTAGGACCTTTCAAGTGGTATCAGAGCCGAGGTCACCGTGATTTGAGGCTTAACAACCTTCGGTGTAAAAATGGTTCAAATCAACAACACCAAGAAGCCATCCCAATTTGATGGCACAAATTATCCATATTGGAAATCAAAGATGACCACACATATCAAGTCAATCAATAGAAGAGTGTGGAAGGTGGTAGAAACCAAAATTGAGATTGAAGATCCGGAGAATCCCATCGCGGCTGAAGAGGTGCTTCTCCAAAACAATGACATTGCTCTAAGTGCCATTCATGATGCAATTGATGAGAGAACATTTGAGAAAATCAAGAATATTAAGGCCCTGTTTGGTTGAGCTGTGGTTGTGGGAAAAAGCTGCTGTGGGCTGTGAGCTGTGGAAAAGCTGCTGTGGGCTGTGAGCTGTAGAAAAGCTGAAAGCTGTTTGGTTAAACAAGTATAAAATATACCTTTTATCTTTATCTCTCTTGAAACAACTATGGAAGAGCTTTTTATTCCACCAATTTCGAAAAGCAGAAAGCCAAAAGCCAAAAGCAGGGTAAACCCAGCTTTCAAAAATGAACTACGGAAAAGCAGCTGCTTCTGAAAAAGCACCCTCCAAAAGCAGCCCCTTTGGTTGGGCTTTTGGCTTTTGGAGCCAAAAGCCAAAGCCAAAAGCCCAACCAAACAGGGCCTAAGATGGCTCATGAGTCTTGGAAGAAGTTGGAAGAATCATTTGAGGGCACTCAAGCCGTGAAGGGTGCAAAGGCATACATTCTCAAAGAGAAGTTTGCAAGCTTCAAGATGAAGGAGGATGAGAGTGTGCCGGAGATGTTCCATAGGCTTCAAGTTCTTGTCAATGATCTCAAAGCACTTGGAGAAGAGGTGAAGGACAAGGACTTCTCCCATAAGTTCTTGAGATGTTTGCCTTCAAGATTTGGTACATTGGTCACTATTATAGTGAGGAGTGATTTGGACACCATGACACCAAACCAAGTGTTGGGAGATATAATGACCAATGATACATATAGAGATGATGATGAGAAGGAAGAAAAGAGGGAGAAGAAAGATGAGAAGAAGGATGACAAGAAGAAGAGCATGGCATTCAAGGCCACATCATCCAAGGGCAAAGCCAAGCAAGAAACATCAAGTGAAGAAGATGATTCATGGGATGATGATGATGATGATGAGAAGATGGCTCTCTTTGTCGAGAGATTTGGAGAATTTATGGTGAAGAAGGGCTATCGTGCTAGAAGAAAGAAGTCTTCATCCAAGAACAAAGAAGAGTCAAGAAGGTGCTTCAAATGTGGAAGCAAAGATCATCTTGTTGCTCAATGTCCATACAATAGCGACAATGATGATGACAATAAGAAGAACAAGAAGAAGGACAAGAAGGAAAAGAAAGAGAAGAAGGACAAGATGGCCTTCAAGAAGAAGAAGGGTGGTTCATATGTGGTCACTTGGGATAGTGATGCTTCCTCAAGTGATGATGATGACGATAGTGATGATAACAAGACCACCAAGAAGAAGGTTCTCGCAAGCATTGCTATCAATGAGAAGCCTTCTCTCTTTGACTCTTCATCATGCTTCATGGCTAAGGCCACTAAGGTACAAACTTGTGATGATGAAAGTGATGAAGAACATGATGATAATAATGAAAATGAAAATGATAGTGATAGTGATGATGATGAACCTACTAAGGATGAATTATTTGACATGCTAGAAGATGCTAGAGAACACTTTGACATCAAGAGAAGGGAATGCAAAAGCTTGCGTAAGGAACTAAAATCCCTTAAGCAAGCCTTTGATGAGCTCAATGCATCTCATGAGAGGCTAGAAGAAGCCAATGAGAAGCTTGGCAAAGCTCAGGCTCATTCCTCTTTGATTGATGAGCAAAATAAAAAGAAGCATGTTGATACTTGTGATGTAGGCTTAACTTGTGATTTAATTAATGAATCATCACCTATGCCTATCATTGTTGCCCCCGCTAACCCTTCTTGTAGTACTTCCACTTCCACCTCATCTAGTGGTGATGGTCTCACTTGTGATGCCTCACTAGTGGTTGAGAATGAGAATCTTAAGAAGGAGGTTAACAAGCTCACTCACACTTTGGCTAAGGCCTATGGTGGTGAGGACCGCTTGCTTATGTGCTTGGGTAGCCAAAGAGATTCTCTCTATAAAGAGGGATTGGGCTATACCCCCAACAAAGGCAAGGCGGCCTTTGCTCCTCACAAGACTAGTTTTGTGAAGAACAATGGTCAGTTTTGCATTAGTTGCAAGCAAGTGGGTCATAAAGAGCATGAATGCACCAACAAGAGCAAAAATGCTAATGTATCCTCCCTTAAGCTTGATTCATGCTATATGCTTACTAAGGGTACAAATAGTGTAAAGGCTAAGTTCATTGGTAAACCATGGATGGGCTCAAAGAAGAAAGCCATTTGGGTACCAAAGAGCTTAGTGACTAACCTTCAAATACCCAAGCAAGTTTGGGTACCTAAAAAGAATTGATCTTCTTTTATAGGTCAATTACAAAGCCAGAGGAAGGCATTGGGTTCTTGATAGTGGGTGCACTCAACACATGACCGGTGATGCAAGAATGTTCAACTCAATCAACACCAATGGCAATAATGGTTATGATAGTATCACATTTGGTGACAATGGCAAAGGTAAGGTCAAAGGATTTGATAAGATTGCAATATCCAATGACAGGAGCATATCCAATGTGTTGCTAGTAGAGAGCTTGAATTTCAATTTGCTATCCGTGGCTCAATTGTGTGATCTTGGATTCAAATGCATATTTGGGGTAGATGATGTAGAGATCATAAGTATAGATGGCTCTAACTTGATCTTTAAAGGCTTTAGATATGAGAATCTATACTTGGTTGATTTCAATGCTAGTAAAGTTAGATTATCTATATGCTTGTTCACTAAGTCTAGTATGGGTTGGTTATGGCATAGAAGGCTTGGTCATGTTGGAAAGAAACAATTGAATAGATTGGTTAAGCATGACTTGGTTAGAGGCTTGAAAGATGTTGTGTTTGAAAAGGATAAGCTTTGTAGCTCTTGTTAAGCCAGAAAACAAGTTGGAAACACCCATCCTAAGAAAAGCATGATGAGCACTAGTAAAGCATTAGAGTTATTGCACATGGATTTGTTTGGGCCAACACAATACACTAGCATTGGTGGTAACAAATATGGCTTTATGATAGTGGATGATTACACTAGATACACTTGAGTATTCTTTATAGTGGACAAAAGTGATGTGTTTGCAACATTCAAAACATTTGTCAAGGGCATTCACAATGAGTTTGAAACAACCATCAAGAGAGTTAGAAGTGACAATGGTAGTGAGTTCAAGAACACTAGAATTGATGAGTTGTGTGATGAATTTGGAATTAGACATCAATTCTCGGCCAAGTACACTCCATAATCAAATGGCCTTGTTGAGAGGAAGAATAGAACACTCATTGATATGACAAGGTCTATGCTTAGTGAGTACAATGTGAGTCAATCTTTTTGGGCCGAAGCTATCAACACGGCTTGCTATTGTAGCAACCGCCTATATTGTCACCCATTGAAAGAGAAAACATCATATGAGCTCTTGAATGGTAGAAAGCCCAACATTGCATATTTTTGGGTCTTTGGTTGCAAATGCTATATCTTGAAGAAAGGCACTAGATTGGGCAAGTTTGACAAGAAATATGATGAAGGATTCCTACTTGGTTATTCCACTACAAGCAAAGCATATAGAGTTTGGAATTTGGATAGTGGTACTCTTGAGGAAGTTCATGATGTTGAATTTGATGAAACCAAGGGTTCACAAGTAAAGAATGAGAACTTGAAAGATGTTAGAGGCATTCAACTTTCAAATGCCATGAAGAACATGGATGTTGGTGAATTGAGACCTAGGCAAGTGAATGATGATGAAGATGATCAAGTGCAAGTGCTCTCTAACTCAAATGTGCAAGATGATACAAATCAAGCTAGTACAAGTGGCTCTCATGACAATGAACAAGATCAAGTGGCTAGTACATCATCTCAACCCAATGATCATGCAAATGCAAGTAATCAAGTTCCATTGCTCAAACCAACAAATATTGCAAGGGATCATCCCTTGGACACTATCATTGGTGATATTTCTAGAGGTGTACAAACAAGATCAAAATTGGCTTTATTTTGTGAGCATTTCTCATTTGTGTCATCCATTGAACCAAAGAAGATAGATGAAGCATTGAAGGATGTTGATTGGGTGAATGCTATGCATGAAGAATTGAATAACTTCACAAGAAATCAAGTTTGGGAATTAGTAGAGAGACCAAAGGGACACAATGTGATTGGAACCAAATGGGTCTTTAGAAACAAGCAAGATCAAGATGTGATAGTAGTAAGGAACAAAGCAAGATTGGTAGCACAAGGCTATACACAAGTTGAAGGTCTTGACTTTGGAGAAACATATGCCCCGGTTGCTAGATTGGAAGCAATTAGAATCTTGCTAGCATATGCTTGTGCCCACAACATCAAGCTCTATTAAATGGATGTTAAGAGTGCATTTCTCATTGGTTACATCAATGAAGAAGTATATGTTGAGCAACCTCCCGGTTTTGAAGATGATAAGAAGCCCAACCATGTGTACAAGTTGAAGAAGGCATTGTATGGCTTAAAGCAAGCACCTAGAGCATGGTATGAGAGATTAAGGGACTTCCTACTCTCTAAAGGGTTCATGATGGGCAAGGTTGACACCACTCTTTTCATCAAGAAGATTGGAAAAGATCTATTTGTATTGCAAATCTATGTTGATGACATCATATTTGAATCAACTAATCAAGACTTTTGTGATGAGTTTGGAAAGATGATGGCTAAAGAGTTTGAGATGTCCATAATTGGAGAGTTAAGTTACTTCCTTGGTCTTCAAATCAAGCAATTGAAGAATGGTACTTTTGTGAGTCAAGGCAAGTATATCAAGGACATGATCAAGAAGTTTGGCGTGAGTGATAGCAAAGTCATTAGCACACCAATGGGAACAAATGGTAACTTAGATAGTGATGCAAGTGGCAACATGGTGGATCAAAAATTATATCGGTCTATGATTGGAAGCCTACTCTATGTGACCGCATCAAGGCCGGATGTCATGTTTAGTGTATGCATGTGTGCAAGATTTCAAGCCTCACCAAGAGAAAGTCATTTGAAGGCTACAAAGAGAATATTGAGGTACTTGAAGCATGCACCAAATGTCGGTTTGTGGTATCCTAAAGGAGCAAAGTTTGAGTTAGTTGGTTACTCCAACTTGGATTATGTGGGATGCAAGGTTGAAAGAAAGAGCACCTCGGGCACATGTCAATTATTGGGAAGATCACTTGTTTCTCGGTCATCAAAGAAGCAAAATAGTGTTGCATTATCAACCGCCGAAGCCGAATACATATCCGCCGGTAGTTGTTGTGCTCAAGTACTTTAGATGAAGGCCACTTTTAGTGACTTTGGAATCAAGTTGAAGAAAGTGTCATTGCTATGTGACAATGAGAGTGCAATCAAGTTAACCAACAATTCGGTTCAACATGCAAGAACAAAGCACATTAATGTCCGCCACCATTTCATAAGAGATCACCAACAAAAAGGGGACATTTGCATTGAGAGTGTAGGCACCGAAGATCAACTTGCCGATATTTTCACCAAGCCATTGGATGAGAAAAGGTTTTGCAAGCTTAGGAATGAGTTGAACATATTGGATTTCTCAAATATGTGTTGATGCACCCCGCACTTATATGACATGCCTCTCCTTCGAGCAATCCAAGGTAAAAGTTAATTGGCATGGCATACATCCTTGCTAAGGACACGTTTAGTGTATCTAGTCATTTCTCCATTTTATTAGGCTCATTCATGAAAATCAAATGAATTTGATGTTTGTATGGTATCATTATCGCTTCTATGCTTGACTTGATCTAGTGGTAGCATATGACATGTTTGTGGGCTTGCAAACCTAGTGTTTAATCTAGAAAATGAGCTTTAAGTGTTTAACTCAACATGGTACAAGATAACCCTTATTTAGAGGTGTGAAGAAGCTTGTCCTTGGATCAAACCGAGTTAAATATCTTTGGCAACTAATCTAGTTTGAACCAAATTTGAGAATATGATCCTCACCCCATTGATTGACATTGATAATCTCGACCCTACAAATGGTATTATCTACATTTTTTTGAACCTTTGTGGTCATCGATGACAAAGGGGGAGAGAATAGTGTACAAAGATAGTAAAAGGGGGAGAATTTCACATAGGGGGAGAGATATGACAAAGAAAAGGGATCAATTAAAATAGGGATCAATTAAAATCTTAAGCACACAAGTAGGGGGAGCAAGCTCATAAACTTGTATGGTGCATTTGAATGTGAATTTTATATGTTTGCTTGCATAACACAAGTTTTAATTTAAATATCCATGCTTGTGTGATGAATAATAGTTGTAAACTTGAATGATGAAATAAAAATCTAGCATGCATAGGTTTATTCACAAGTGGTATCATTTCCAAGTATTATCAAGTGATATTTATTCCAAATAGATTTTCAAGTAGTATCTTGTACAAAGCTTTACAAGTGGTATCTAGCTATCAAAGATTTTAAATGGTATCTAAGCTAACCATGATGCTAAGGATGGTATAATGGTGCACTCTGATTGGTATCACGCTTTAAAGGTCCATCTTTTATACCTTAGCATCATTTGGTAGACATTGTCTTCTATATTTCCTATCTAATCATATGTGCAAGTTACAATCCAAACTCTTAGCACATATATAGGGGGAGCAATTGCTACCATATGGAGTTCATGAAACTTGTCCATATTCTTTTACACATGGTAAATATGCTTGGACAAGCAATATGGATTAAATTCAATTTTAATTCATATCTTTATGAAAGGGTTGTCATCAATTACCAAAAAGGGAGAGATTGAAAGCTCTAGTTTGGTTTTGGTGAATTGATGAAACCCTAAGTGCTAACCTAGTTTATCAAATGATCATGAGATAGGTAGCACATTCCAAGTGGAGAAGCAAATGAAGATCATGACATGACAATGGTGATGCATGGTGATGATCAAGTGCTTGGACTTGGAAAGAAAAAAGAGAAAAATAAAAGGCTCAAGGCAAAGGTATAAATTGTAGGAGCTATTTTGTTTTGGTGATCAAGACACTTAGAGAGTGTGATCACATTTAGGTTTGATAGCCGTACTATTAAGAGGGGTGAAACTCGTATCAGAATACGGTTATCAAAGTGCCACTAGATGCTCTAACTCATTGCATATGCATTTAGGATCTAGTGGAATGCTAACACCCTTGAAAATGTTTGTGAAAATATGCTAACACATGTGCACAAGATGATACACTTGGTGGTTGGCACATTTGAGCACGGGTGAAGAAGATAGAAGTGAAAAGGAGTAAGTGTCGCTGGTTATATAGTGACAGGACGCTGGCCTCTGGGGGACCAGCGTGTCCGGTCATGTGTAGCAGTGAAGACTCCAGCGTCGGTTCCTGACCGGACGCTGGGTCACTCAGCGACCGGACGCTGGAAGGATGCATCCGGTCGTGTTGTCAGACAGCACAGACAGAAGTCAGCGTCTGACCGGACGCTGGCAAGGTCCGGTCAAGCATGATCGGACGCGTCCGGTCGGCAAAATGTGTTTCTGGAACCTTACTGGAAACGACCGGACGCTGGAGACTCAGTGTCCGGTCAGTTGTAGCGGAGCGTCCGGTCAACAGATGACCGTTGAGATCAGACGACTCCTATTGAACGTAGTGTGACACGTGGCTGACATCGAGCGACTAGACGCTGGGTCCAGAGTCCGGTCAGTATGACCGAAGCGTCCGGTCACCCCGATCAGTGCCCAGTGAAGCGGTACAACGGCTCTATTTCATGGGGGCCTCTATTTAAGCCCCATGACCAGTTCAAGCTCACACTCTTGGCCATTTTGCATTGACATAGCAACCTTGTGAGCTTAGCCAAAGCCCTCCCACTCATCTCCATCATTGATTCATCATCTTTGTGAGATTGGGAGAGAATCCAAGTGCATTGCTTGAGTGTTTGCATCTAGAGGCACTTGGTGTTCGTGTTTTGCTGCGGGATTCACTTGTTACTCTTAGTGGTTGCCGCCACCTAAACAGCTTGGAGCAGCGAGGATCGTCGAGCGGAGGGTGGTGATTGTCTCCGGCTCCGATCGTGGTGATTGTGAGGGGTTCTTGACCTTCCTCCGGCGGAGAGCCAAAAGATACTCTAGTGGATTGCTCGTGGCTTGTGTGATTCTCATCTTGTGTTGGTTGTGCGGCACCCTATTGAGGGTTTGGCGTGTGATGCCAAATAGCGCGTGAACCTCCAAGTGAGTGAATCGCCACAATGAGGAGTAGCTTGCCGGCAAGCAAGTGAACCTCGGTAAAAAATCATTGTGTTCATCATTTGATTCCGAGGTGATTGGTCTTCATTGATATTGATTCTTGTGATTGATTGGTTCACTCCTCAACACGGCGGTATAACTATCTTGCTCACTCTCTTTACATTACCGCAAGCTAGTTGTCAAGCTCTTTAGTGTAGCTAGTTGTGAGAGCTTGTTAGCTTGGTTAGTGTGGCTCTTTGGTTAGCCTTTGAGAGCACACTAACTTAGTGCAGTGGCATAGCTATTGTGTGAATAGAAACTATATCAACTAGAATTATGATAGGTGGCTTGCATTTTTTAGTAGGCTAGCGCAACACTTGCTTCGCCTCATAATTGTCTAACCGGTTTGCTAAGTGTTGTTGTAGAAATTTTTAATAGGCTATTCATCCCCCCTCTAGCCATTAGGACCTTTCAGATGCTATATGAAAAGAAGTGGAGTTTAAAAAAGGGAACGGAATGGTTAAACCGAAACTGATTAGAGGAACGAATTTTCAATAGCATAACTTGGGCTCCTAGAATATGGGGCCCTTGGTACAATCTATTTGATTGCGTGGACTGTACTGTTGAATATGATCGGGGATTTTCCTATAGGTATTAGAGCGGGTCCAAGCAGATTAAAGAGGATGAGTTATCGAGGGCTGCTATTTATTGAATTATTTCGGTATATTTATCATAAAAAGGGGGAGGTGCAAGAGACTGATTCGGACTTCTTGCGCAGTGGAACAATACAGACCGCATACGAGATATATCTTTCAAAGAAGTAGGCTTTTTGAATAAGCCAATTGATTTAGGACCTTCAAATCCATTCTTTTTCTATTCAAAGATCAGGCCTTTGTCTCTGTGTTTTCACGTCGAGAATTCTTTACGCATTTAAGATGAAGAGATGGCAAAGCGGCTTAGTATCCGTATTGGAGAAAAAAGCCTCCTAAACATATGGCTAGCAACTAGTTCACCAGAGTACACAAAAAAGGCAAAAGCACTACTGAATTAGTGATTTAGGAATGGGAATGGGCTAGAACCATGGGCTCTTCCTTATATAATTAATGGTCTTTTCATTCGAATCCGAGTCAACTTGCTCTCCCCATGGCGTGGTTCATGCATAGGAGGATCTCATGGCAATGCACAAAAGTTTTTGATGAAAGCGATTGGTATTTTTTAAGTACTACTAGATAAGTATGCGTGTGTTGCACCAAAAAATAAATAATCCTATAATAATATAAATATGAACGTGTGTTATACTATTACAAAAAATGATGCTTCTACTGTGATGATTGCAACATCACTATTGCATGAGTCTTCACAAAAGTTGAGCAATTAGAATAGAATTCAAGTTTTAATGTGGAATTCAAACAATCTAGTTCATACCATAAGTGCATTTATCATGACTGTTTATTCTACCACTTCCTATTTGTAATAGGTTTGAGACAGTCTTGAAGCCCTTTGTCGACAGAGACATATATTACTTTGGAGGTGGTCGTCCTGACCACGATGTCCAACAGCCGAGCCACGACCAACTTGTCAATCATGAAGATAAGCTTCCCCCTAGATTTGTCCAAGAGGGGTAGAAATTCAACTTTTTTTTCACCCCTGTGAGGCTTAACGGAAGGCCCAGGTATTTGATGGGAAAAGTTTGTTCTCATGGCCGGCAGGTTTTCGAGGATCACATCATCAAGGTCCAGCCCCCGGCAATGAATCAGTGTGACTGTTCTTATAAGAGCATCTCTAGCAATACTGTCTACAACAGACTACATACTTAGCCACCCATTTCCATACTTCCCATATTTTGTTGTTGTCTCCAACAATACTACATAAATCAGACCATCCAAATCCATTCTACTAGAAATGACATGTGGGACCCAGATGTATCCACTCATCGTCATTGATGAACTCAACCATGTCGACATAGAGATGGAGGGTCATGCTCAGGGGTGCCGGTCGAGGCCTCGAGGGTCAAGGAGGATGTGGCGACGCGGCCAGTGGGGAGGATGCGACGACGTCGGCCGGTGGGGAGGAGACGACCCCGCCGATCAAGGATCGTCGGGAGGAGGCAGCCCCGGCAGTCAAGGACCGTGGGTGGGGGGCCGTTGGTGGGGGCAACGGTGGGGGGCCGTCGAGTGGCACCAGCGAGGAGGAGGAGGCTTCGCCGGTTGAGAGGCGGCGGCCTCGCCGATGAAGAACAGATGGGGAGTAGGAGGCGGGCTTCTGTCGAAGAGGACGAGGAGCAGCCGTGAACCGGCGACCGCAGCAAAGAAGAGCAGCGTCGGGCTCCCTGCAGGCCGATGGTGGAGAAGATTGAGCGCATGGTGGGAAAAATATTTGGGTAGTCACCTGTTTGCCCAATAAGAATGGAAAGTGGAAGGGAGGGTTTGGGTAGCCAATAAATCTGAGGGTGTAGTAGGTAGTCTTTGGATTATTTTGTCTTCCACTAACTAAATTGGGGATAGGTAGTGGGATAGGTAGTGTTAGTGGAGATGCTCGAAGATCATACAATTATAAAATCGCATTGTAAATTGAGATTTTAACAACTTTGTTTTCCAGGCATCGATGGTGAGAGCAGTGGTGCTTTTCATTCGTCTTTCGCATGGAAATTCAACAACAAACGTAGCAACGAGAAGCTTCCATGGTATGGCTCGAGACACTCGGGAGATACTGCTCATTGTTTTTGTGATCCGTCTTGCCCTTTATTATATTTTGGTAATGGTACGCGCATTTGCTTTATTTTTTTTCTATCAGGAGTCAGGAGGGCCTTCTAATGATGCTCTTTTGGTTACAGATGGGAGAATCACAGACACGCGCATAGGAACACGCAGCCGACTGCGGATTGCCCACCTTTTGGCTCATGGATGATGGAGCAAAGAGACCGCTTCCCTTTCTGTTCGCAGAGATGGTGCGGATGCAGCGTTTTGTTCGAATGGACTGGAATAAACAAGACTATCGCGTGGCCCATTGGTTGATTTCAGTAATCCACTTCCGAGCCATGCTGGGCTTATCTATTGCCTATGGCCCAACCGATGTCCACAGTCATTTCCATCAGACTAGTTTGCATATATTTACCATGTGTGCACCGGTTACCATAAATAGAGAAACATGGTAATAAAACTTTCATGTACAAATTTTTTTGGAACGATACAATGGCAGTCACGCCAAATCGCCAACTAGAATCGTGATATATACACCCGAGGCCGAGGGACCAATACTGCAGTAGAGTAGCTAAGACCACTAGTCCAATACAGAGTAGCTAAGACCAATGACAAACCGGCGTTATCCACAAAACTCCAACCAATCCTTTACTTATTTCAAGAAAACCGATAAGAAAACAGAGTACTGGCAGGCTAGACTTTGTTATTTACTTCTGGAATTGCATTGGTCGGAACTCGGAAACCACCCCGTTTTTAGCTGGACACATAAACGAAAATTTTAAGAAGCTTCGTCAAAGATCACTCGCGTCGTCATCACTTGCTTATTGTTTAGGAAAAGAATAACGCACACGGGTCATGGGGAAATTAAGAAATGGCTCCAGTCCAGCGTCGATCGTACTACCATCGATCGTACTACCACTCCTCTCTACACGCCGCTGAACGAAACTGAGTTTGAAAATTCATCGATCATTCGAGTCCCGTCCTTTTCTCCCAAATTTAATCACCGAGACCTGAACGCTTGCTCGCCGAAATAACACTGTCATCATCAAGGTTTAAGGTCTGCTACTCTCTAATAATAACAAAATATTAATCAAACGCGGGAGATGGAAAATGTGGTAGCGTGCGCAAATGAACATGTCATCAAAAAAAGTTCAACATTTGCAACTCTAAATTTCAAACGCCCTATTACATCCATCCGTGTGGTACGTGTAGGTATCAGATTCACATCTTTAGGCTCCGTTGGGAACACGCATACATGCCACGCCATTCGGGTAGCGTTTCTTCTTCGATCTTGTGTCCCAGCTCCCTCCGGGCGCTGACGCTGCCGTAGTCCTCGACGGGCACGGAGTTCCGCTTGATGAACTCGAGGCAATCGGCGATCGCCTGCGAGTAGAACGAGTTGGACCGCGCGATGAACGGCCCAGGCTTTCTGCTGGCGGCGGCCGCCGGCGCCTTGTCTCTCCCGGTCCCGGTCACGACGAGAACCCTTCTGCTGCCGCTCCGTGCGCAGCCGCCGCTGCCGCCTCTCGTGGTCGACAGCTTCCGCACGAGCAGGCGCACGTAGCGGCCGACGAGGCCCAGGAACGTGAGCAGCTCGGCCCGCAGGCGCCGCACGGAGAACCGGTTCCTCGGGCACAGCCGGAACCCCCTCGCCCCCCGCCGCCACCGCCGGCCCTGCTGCAGCCTCACGTAGCTCTCCGGCGACTGCGAGTGATGCAAAGCACCCATCCTGCTCCTGCTTGCTTGCATTATTGCCACGCTCGCACAGCAGCTGGAACTTGATCTTGTGTATCAGTGTATGACACGCAGAGGGCGGCAAGCCGGCAATGTCTCTCTGTCCGGTTCCTGTGGCTCGTGTGAGCTATGCGTGCGTGGTGCTGGTGGTCAGGTCAAGTGGCCGGCCAGCCAGAGGCCGCCTATATATAGAGCGCGCTCGTGGCCAAGGGAACACGGCAGGAAGGTAGGTTTGAATCGGGCCTTTTCTGAAAGTTACGGGGGATCCCGGGACATGACAGGATTAGCTTACGGGTTTAACGCGATAGGGTGCCGGGGCGAGCGCATTACGGACAAGCAAAAGCCAGGGACAGTGACCTGGCCCTGTAAAATGTGAATCGGGCTCGTGCGCTGCCATGCCACTCTGCCGTCTCCTTCCGCGTAACTGGCTGGGCGATCGTCGACCAACCTTCCCTCCCCATGCACTGGGCACTTGGGCAGTAGTCAGTAGACAGGGTGAGTAGCAGACATGTATATGCGTGCGCCCTGCGCCCTGCTGCTTTGTATTTGTATATGTACTACTAGTAGGAGTATATATATACACTCCTTGCTTTTACGTGCCGGCAAGCACGGTACATACGTAACTGCATGTCTGCATTACGTATTGAATAGTGCCGCAGTTGGGCCGGTCGTGTGGTCAATGGACAATGGAGTAGGAGTACACTGCTCTGACAAAAGTATAGTAGGGGGTGTATTGAAGCTACCAGCGATCTGGCAGCAGAAAGTTAGTTTGGTGGCTGACCAATTAAGCGCAGTTTAACTAGTACTAACCATTGGGGATTTGTCACGAGATCGCTGGGCATTGGGTACACGAGGACGTGGTTTTGTGCGGAGAAACAGGAGCGTGCTTGTTTGTTTGCACCGCCAGCCCCCTGTTGCAGACAACCTAGATTCCCTTGCCTCACGAACGAACTGGATAAACTAGCACGCTTAGCATCTGATGAAGTGGTGGTGTGTACGGATACGCGATGCGATTTTCCAGCGGGGTCGCCTTTGTCCGGACCTGTGAACAGAATATTTTGGTGCGATCGCTCGCCGCTGCCCCTCACTGTCACGTATATTCCGCTCAACGAACTCGACACCAAAGCACACACAGAGAAGCGTCTGCCGCCCAGCTAGCAGTGCTGCAGTGGTACCTGAAAACTCCCCCCTAGAATTGACATTTGACGCCCATTCTAGAATTTTCAGGCCCATTGGCGGGCGAATCCGACGCTAAATCTGCGTTATTAGTCTCAACCGAAAATCTGGCCGGAGGTGACGGGCTCGATCGGCAGGACCAGGCCAGGTCACCACGCCACCGCGCCACGGTCGCCGTCGCGCCCGCAACGCCCGCCCCAGCGTGGCCGCTCGCTTGCTCGCGCGACGGGAGCTGTCACCTGTCACAAGGGTGGGAGGGGGTTAGGTGCGGCGACGCTGGAACACACGGCGCCCGGCGCTCGAGGAGAGGCCGAGGCGACGACGACGCGTCGCGCGCGCGGGATTTCCTCTCTCGCGGTCGCGCGCGCGGCTTCGCAGGCGCTGCGCCGGAATCTCGCGGCCCGGCACGACCGCGCGTGTCCCGGTGGCCGCTCACCTACGACCGCGCGCGTCGTCCCCATCCCCGTGTGAAGGGGACACGCCTTCTCGGAGCCGGGGACGTACGAGAAAAAGGGAGGAGAAGCTAGCGTGGCCACGGGGGGACGCGTGCGGTGGTGGCGCCACGTTTGCCGTTCGTTCGTTGGGGGTGGGTTGTTGTTCGTCGGACCAAAGGTTTATTGATGCCAAACTAATAACAAAGTGTATGCTACACGTGTTCTTTCGGCACGTGGTGGTGTGCCATTAACAAAGACATTGCAGGAGTTTGGTCGAAGTTGAATCAGTAGGTGACTGCCAATTTAGGTGTAGCGCTGCTAGAACTTGCACTTGTGAACCATGTCTTATGGAAATCTTTTTTCGAAAATGCTCAATGTCCGGACCGACGGACGGGCAGGACGCCCCGCGCCCGTCCGCGCTACGCGCCGCAAGCCCCAGACCGCGTCGCCACCGCACACCTCCCTCCTGGAGACGCGCCTCCTGCCACCGCCACGGTTGCGCTCCGCCCGCCGGCGAGATGCCCGCGCCGGACCTCCGTGCCGCAAGCTCCATGCGCCGCCGCCGACCTCTGCGCCACCGCGAGCCCTCGCCAAAAGTCGTGCCTCATACCGCGGCTGCGCTCCATCCACAGGCGAGATGCCCGCGCCAGACCTCCGCGTCGCCGTGAGCTCCATGCGCCGCCGACCTCCGCGCCGCCACCAGCTCTATGCGCCGCGTTTGCCGTTGGTTCGTTGTGGGTGGGTTGTTCGTCGGACCAAAGGTTTGTTGATGCAAAACTAATAACAAAGTAGTATATGCTACACGTGTTCTTTCGGCACGTGGTGGTGTGCCATTAACAAAGACATTGCAGGAGTTTGGTTGAAGTTGAACCAGTAGGTGACTGCCAATTTAGGTGTGTGTAGCTGCAAGAACTTGCATTTGTGAACCATGTCTCGTGACAATCTAACTTGTACTCGACAGGAGGGAGGACTAGCTCACTTGCAAGGTGGAATACTGAAATGTAACCTACTGCACGAGAAGCCACTTGCCCTTGAGGATTAGAGATGCTGGAACTTCCATTCTCAGAAAACGCCACTCAGCAGAAAGCCAGAAACACTAGCTCCACGCTCACACGGTGATGAGTAGTAAATTACGGCACGTCTTCATCGTTATACACGTCATTATCGTCCTTGATGGGCCGTGATGACTATCGTTGGAATTTGGATAAGGCCCTCGATAATAGGAAGGAAGTCCATCATGCCTCCATGGGCCTCTGGCGCCCAGCAGACCATCATCACGATTGAGTGGTTGGAGTTGATCAGTGGATGTGAAGCGGAGCCCAAGTTATGGGGTTTACCAGCCCGTGTCCACCTAAGTTTGGAGCCTTAGCAGGGTAGTCTGGAGCCCAATAAACTGAGGCCTCACAGGTGGTGCGCGGGCCTAGTGATTGTCCGCGAAGCCAGCCACCGATGTCATGTTTGTTTCGCTGAAATTTGACCGACGCTGATGCTTGATTTTTTATTAGAGAAAAATACTGTTTTTTTTAAAAGTATTATTACAGTAGCGCTGAAGATGCGGAGGAGCCGGGGATCAGGTTCGGACGTACTCCCTCGTGCCAAAATAAGTGAGTCTTTTTTAACTTTCATACATCTTGTTTGATTATTATTAAAGTATCCTGACTTTTAGACATCTTGCTTGATTATTATTAAAATATCTCTAATGATAAAATAAGTCATACTAAAATAGATAATATTTATATAAAAAAATTTAATACGATGAACGGTCAAATGAGATGTGTGAAATTCAAAAACATCACATATTTTGGGACCGAAAATACTCTCTCTCCACCCTGCCTTCCGGGTCCCAACAACAGCTACAGGCTATGGTGGTATATGACAGAATTTACCGGAGATGCGGAGGAGCTGTCTGCGCTCAACCGCTATCAAGCGAGCGTCCGACAGAGGCATCTTTGTTTACTCTCCATCTTTTGAACGTGCACGTAGTAGTAGATGCTTGTACTTTCTTAGACCAAACCCAACCGTGCTCCTTTTGATATTACTGAGTAAGAGAGCCGCGGGCCTCGGAAGGCGCTGGGCGTGTCCACGTCTGTGAAAAAAACGTGCTCCCTTCGGATGCGGATGGACGGTTGCAAACTTACTGACCCTGATCGCTCGATCGTTTCTGTGGCTTATAAGCCGGCTGATACTGTTTTACTGTGATCATGACTGATAAGCATGGTTGATACGATCAAACGAACGGATGACGACTGTTTTCCCCGAACTCCAGTAGAGATCCGCTTGTACGGCCCTAGGGCGCGCTTAGGGGCCGTTTGGTATGGATTCACAAGCGGCTCCCGGAGCCATTTTTCAGTTCCTGTTGCCAAACGCCACTTTCCTCAACTAATTCACCCATGGAGCTCCGCAAAATGTGCTCTCACAGACGTAGTGTGGAGCTAAAAAATGGAGCTTCTCCCGGCTCCCATCGGACCCCAGCGCGTGGAGGTCGAGTCTGCCCCTGACCTCAGGGAGACGCATGCGGGGAGGGTGCCCAGGCGCCCGGCCGCGCGCGCAGTCGCCGGGGCGGCCGTCCGGGTGTGGCTCGTCGGAGCTCCAAGCGCTTGAACGCGTGGGTGCCGGGTGCGGGGTCGCACAGGGCCGTTGGGTGCCCGAGCACAAGGCCGCCAGGCAGCCGAGCGCCACACACAGGGCCGCTGCCCACGGGGTTGCTGGACCATCGGATCTCCGAGGATGGCCGGGTGCGAGGGCGACGCGGTTGCGACTCTCGCGTCTGCGCGATGCGGGAGGCGAGCGGTTGGGGAAGATGAGGAGAGAGAAAGAATAAAGGGGAGGGTACGGAGGAGAAAAATAGGCACCGGAACGGAAAAAGAAAATAAAAGAAAAAGGAAAAAAATAAGGGTATTATAGACTTTTTACTCTTTTAGCTATCAAACGTCATTCTGAAATCAGTTTTAATTCTGTGGTTAGTGTCACTGCCAGTGCATGTTTATCTTATCTCTACCCG
The DNA here is from genome assembly GCA_904845875.1 of Miscanthus lutarioriparius. NCBI lineage: Eukaryota > Viridiplantae > Streptophyta > Magnoliopsida > Poales > Poaceae > Miscanthus > Miscanthus lutarioriparius. Next base: position 15,346,444 of record CAJGYO010000008.1, read on the forward strand.
TAACCTGCTGAGGTTGGTCGCGCACATTCAGCCTTTGACTAACCAAGTCTTTGCGACTTTGATTCCTTCAGCCTTCTGTACTCGTTTAACTAGAAATGGACATCAACTTTTATATAATCAGAATTTCCAGACATTTACAAAAAACAGAACAGCCCTTCTATTGGCCGCTGGACCCAAACCCAGCTGCTCTGTGGTTCCTGGCTACACTCATTGTCTCCTTCTGAGACATTAGGTGGCGTACAGCGCAAATTGGCTACTTGCTTGCTGTTACACAATAGGATTTGATGATCCGCTGATAACTACTTTTACATTGAGACATTAGGTTATGCACCCTCCAAAGTGCTGTTGGGCCATGCAAGGTGTGAACGCTGCCTTTTTTGTGCTAGAATCGTGATACTGACACAATTTTGCTTACGCTGGTAGCTCTTACATCAATGTACCGTCAATATTTTTTCCTAGTCAACGTTGATTCGTTGAATGTTTGAACGCACATGCTTGCTCCTGTGTTCGCTTTTATCCTTCTACTCGGCAGTATTCATATACCTTTTCAAAAGAAATGACAATCTACAACCTTAAGTAACTTTATTTGTTGGGACAATGGTGTTGGTGCCCCTTCTTTTGAAGAGAAAAATGTGATTTTCCCTCATTTTTCCAACTGTGATATTTCCAACAATGCTTTGGGTTTGAAAACGCAAAGGGCAAAATCACAAATTCACAATCGACCTTCAAAAGCAGGGGCACTAGCACTATAAAAATGGCCTTCAAACAAAATGACTGGATGGTGACATTTGACAGGATTGCTTAAGTTTTGTACTTTTACTGTTAATGCCATAAATACTATATGACTGAAGCACTTGATCAACAGCAGTTTAATGCGCCGCTTGTCGTTTAAGAATTTCATTAGTACAGAAAGTACTTAAAATATATTCTACCTTTTTTCTGGAATCAGGAGGGGGTGATCCTCTACTGCTTTATTAAAAGGACAGTTTCACCAGAGAGGACTAGCAAACCAAAAAGGAAACAAAGAAAATAAAGAAGATTACAATTGGGCTTCTAGTGGTTCTCCTACTGCTTAATTGAATATGTTCTACTTGTTCTAGTGGTTCTCCTGCTTACCAAGTTCGTATCATAATTCCCTAGAAACTTTAAGTTGGACTTATGGTGGAAGCTTTTGTTCAATCGGTCTCATCCTGCATTGGGTGAGATCAGCTGGATCTGAATATATGATGTTACTATAATATTAGCCTAAAAATGCTGGTTTATGTTTTTGAACACAAGACAAAAGGGAAGATCCTTCTAGTAAGGTAAATTGACCTGCAAGCTGGTGTCTGTTGTGAAATTCAGTTCCCACTTTGGGGGAACAAAAGGTTTATACTGTCTGATTATAGCTATTTGCTGATTTGTTGGGAGAGAAAAATATTGTTCGTTGGCTGAAAAAGTACGGCTTATAAGCCAAACGAATAGGACGCATCTTGACGTAATCAATCTTCCTGATTTGAGGGGATTGCTTGTTAGTATGGGGAAATTTGCTTGAGCAGACTAATTTAAAACAACCTACGCAAGTATGAGTTGGCACTGAATTCTTATTACACAGTTGACACACTTTTAAATTGTTCTTTTGCTGTCATGCAGGAGAACGGAAATAATTTCAGAGAGTCCATTTGTATAACGGCGTGTTTAGTTCCCATCCAAATTCCCAAAAAAGTGCTACAGTAGTTATCACGTCGAATCTTACGATACGTGTATGGAGCATTAAATGTAGATGAAAAAAACTAATTGCACAGTTTGGTTGAAAATTGCGAGACGAACGTTTTGAGCCTAATTAGTCCATGATTGAACACTAATTGCTAAATAAAAACGAAATTGCTACAGTAGCCATCACATCGAATCTTACGATACGTGCATGGAGCATTAAATGTAGACGAAAAAAACTAATTGCACAGTTTGGTTGGAAATTACGAGACGAATGTTTTGAGCCTAATTAGTCCATGATTGAACACTAATTGCCAAATAAACCCTAACACGCGCTAAGAGAACAAGAAGCATCGTGGAATTCGGGCTGATGCTTCTGATGAGCAATGGATAATCTGAAATATGATAAGGCCCCGTTTGGAACGAAGGAAAAACGGAGGAAAAGTGAAGGATTGAGTTCCGGAGGAAAGGATCGTCTGCGCGCGTTTGGAACGAAGAAAGCGGCACGAACCTTTCCAGAGGAACGGCAACGAAGCTTGTACTTTTGGAGGAAAGAAAAAATGAGGTCAGATCAAGGGAAAATTTCCTACGGTGCTTGCGCTCACGCTTAGCGCACTAAAACCAATCTTTGCCCCTACAATTTTCCTCTTTCGCAGCACTGCAAGCAACCACCTTGGAACGAATCAGCATCACCTGCATCGCTCGGAACAAATGTGTAGGAAGTGCGACGGCTGTGGCTAAGCAGTCGGAGGCGGTGCACGCAGCTAGCGGCGTGCAGGGCAGCGCGCGGGCGGAGGACGTCGTTGTGTTGCAGCGCGGCGCGCGGAGGCTGGAGCATCGGCCGTCCAACCAAGCGACCAGAAAGGCAGAAAGAATGGCGATTGGAAGATGAACAGCGGCACGGCAGCTAGACGCACGGATAAGGCTTGAGCAAATTAATAAACAAGTCCATGTGTTCTCCTTATTTTATATTTTTCATCAGACACAACTTAATTAAACTGGATCCACACGGTTGCCGTAATTGATTTGTAAAATCCTGTGTTATAATTCCTACGATCCAAACACCCCTATCTATATCTTTCCTATGTTTTCTTATTCCTCTGTTTTTCCACAACACCTACACCCCATTCCTGCGGTTTTTTCCTTTTCTCTATTTTGCATTCCTTTGTTCCAAATATGCCCTAGGTTTACAGGTGTATGCGGTGACCTAACCTGATCAATCAGTATGCGTCTTAAGGTACAGTACGTTTTACTCCTGAGAGCAACCTTACTGTAAGAACTAGTTGAACATGCTGTAGATTTTGTCAGTGACAGGGGTTTTCAGAGTCCATTCGCAAAGAGTAGTTTTTCAAAGATCAGTGCTAAAACTATACGGTCAAATCTTGTGCTCAGCAAAACTACCCTTTTATATAAAGTAACATGCCGGACCTGTAGGCTATAGCTGTGCTTTAGAATTATAACAAGAAAATGGGTAAAGTCTTGTTTAGATTGCAAATTTTTATAATTTGGACACCATAACACGTTTCGTTTGTATTTTACAAATTTTGTCCGATCATGGATTAATTAGGCTCAAAAGATCCGTCTCGTGATTTACAACCAAACTGTGTAATTAGTTATTTTTTTTACCTACATTTAATGCTCCATGTATACGTCCAAAAATTGATGTGATGGAGAGAGAGTGAAAAAACTTGGAATTTGAAGGTGATCTAATCAAGGCCTAAGCTCTGCTAAAATATACTGGTACTCTGGTAGTGTGAAAACGGCGTCTGACAATGCTTTGTATACAACTGTTGCTGTTGTCGTGCGCACCACTAATAGAGGCTAACACATAGATTAGCAAATGTTGACCAATGGAGGCTAACACATAGATTAGTAAATGTTGAGATTACTATATACACAATGCAAACAATTATTACTTGTGGTTTGTAAAAAAACTTTTTCTTTCATCATACAACACCTTTATTTTCTCTCCATCTTCTTTTTTAGCATGGATTACCTTCTCTCTCCCCAAACACTCTTTTTAGCTTCTGCAAACCACTATAATAAGTATAGAGCACATACTTTTTTTTTATCAATCCTACGTGTTATTTGGGGTTACTAGTAAAAAAGCAGCTTTGGGAAAGCCCCTAATAAATGATATGAAAGCTTAGGAATCTGGATAAGCAAGCATCGGTAATAACACATAAATACAGTTCAAAACGGAGGAAGAAGTGTCCATTTATACCGTGGAGTCCAAACTGCCCATTTGTCCCCGGCGCACCCCCATCTCCGCAGTCCTTCCGCAACACACCACCCTTCTTCCCCTGCGGCTCTGCACCTCTGCCACTCTTCTCTTCTTCCTCCTGCAGGCTGCAGGCCAGCACATGACGACGGGGCCTTGGCGCCGTGGCGGCCGCGCCACAACCACGACGAGCCTCGCGCTCCTCCTGCTGCTCGCGTGCGTCGCCGTCTGCTCCATCCCGGCGGTGCTCGCCCAGGCCACGACGTCCACCAGCACCGTCGCCGGCAGGGACTTCACCACCTTCTCCTTCCCCGGGTTCGACAAGAACCCCGCCAACCTGACGCTCTCGAGCAACGCCAGCGTCAGCCAGAACGCGCTGCAGATCACCCCCGACACGGGCAACAACGCCACGAGCTTCCTAGTCAACCAGTCAGGTCACGTCTTCTACGCCACGCCGTTCGTGCTCTGGGCCGCCAACGCGTCCAACTCCACCGCCGACGGCCGCCACGTCGCGTCCTTCTCCACGGTGTTCAAGGTCAATCTCTACCGCCAGAACAAGTCCGTCAAGGGCGAAGGGTTTGCGTTCGTTGTCGCGTCCGGCAACGATGGCCCGCCCCCCGGCAGCTACGGCGAGTACCTCGGCCTCACCAACGCGTCCACCGACGGTAACGCCACCAACGGGTTCGTGGCCGTGGAGCTGGACACGGTGAAGCAGTCCTACGACCCCGACGATAACCACGTCGGGCTCGACCTCAACGGCGTCCACTCGATCTCCGCCATCCCGCTCGCTCCCTACGGCATCCAGCTCGCTCCCAATGACAGTAGTAGCTCCGGCGACTACATGGTCTGGATCGACTACAACGGCACCACGCGGCATGTGTGGGTGTACATGTCCGCGGACAATATCAAGCCGGACACCGCTGTGCTCAACGTGTCGCTGGACCTCTCCAAGTACCTCCTCAGCAACAAGGGCTATTTCGGCTTCTCGGCGTCCACCGGCGTGGACTACCAGCTCAACTGCGTGCTCATGTGGAACATGACGGTGGAAGTGCTCCACGGAGAAAGCGTCCCCAAGAAGCTGTCGGGCTGGAAGCTCGGGCTGGCCATCGGCGTGCCGTGCGCCGCCGCGCTGGCGTTCGGGCTGCTCGCGGGCCTCTACTTGATGAAGAAGAAGCGGAAGAAGCAGGTCGGGGACGACCCGAGCTCGGTAGTGTTCCACAACGCCATTGACCTGAGGAGCATCCCGGGCGTGCCCAAGGAGTTCGACTACAAGGAGCTGAGGAAAGGGACCAACAGCTTCGACGACAAGATGAAGCTGGGGCAGGGCGGGTACGGCGTGGTGTTCCGCGCCACCGTGCCCGGGGACAACGGCCAGAGCATGGAGGTGGCCGTGAAACAGTTCTCCGGCGCCAACACCAAGGGGCAGGAGGACTTCCTCGCCGAGCTCAGCATCATCAACCGCCTCCGCCACCGGAATCTCGTCAAGCTCGTCGGTAAGAAACTCTTTTGTCCTGCCTTTCCTGCTCATTACATTATTATACATCGTATTATATTTTGCTTATATAAACTTCTTATTAGTATCAACTTCGTCTACTCTGCCGTGGCCGTTCTTATCGACAGTAATGTCAAAATTAGTTGGATTTATTTGATATAGATAGTTCACAAAATATCTGATTTAATATTCCACCAAGCACTTCACTGCAAACGCCAATCCAAACTAGAATATCAGCACGGGGCTTGGTACAGAGACAGCTCCGCTTTGATTTCTTGCTGTGGACGGTTCAGCGAGATGCTTTCCCCGGGGTTCAGGTCGTACCCGGAATAGAGAATTAGAGACAACAGCTTAGTCGTAAATTGCAGCGCTTTATCCCTGTCGTTGTTACATCCTCAACAACCATTTCCTGGATGGTTGCGTCAATGGAAATGTTGGAAATGAAATGCTTCCAGGCTGTCGGATATGTCAAACGCAACCTGTAAAATGTCAGATTTTTCGTACGGCACCAATGGAGAGATAGCTATCCAGAGAGCGACTATTCAACCCTCATTAGTCTACGTTTATACGATTTCAAGCCAACCGAAACATGCTCTCGTTATATTAAGAATAAAGAATGCTTAGAATCGTACGGCCCAGTTGGCGCCTAGTCACAAAAATCAAACTAGGACTAGTTTGTGGTGATGGTTTTGGCTGTATATTATTTTTGTTTGGGCTCTGTGATCACGGTTGGATCGTGAGCAGTGTACCCGGCCGGATATCATTTTGACAACACAAATTTTGACCTGGCTTGCTTCCCACTTGCTCGAGAAAAAATATTTGGTAGTTGTTGAACAATATGCCAAGCAAACACTCACCGACTCTAGTGACCTGGAAATGCTGAACAACCACAGAAGCACAATCGCGGAAGGGGGAAATAAATACGTTTTAGTTCATTTCCATCCTTCACGTTTCGAAATCGAAATGAGTAAAACAAGCTTCTGAAACCCAACGAAGTAATCTGAAATTGGAATGCCACGTTTTGTTGCAGGCTGGTGCCATCAGGACGGCGTGCTGCTGCTGGTGTACGACTACATGCCACACGGCAGCCTCGACAGGCACCTCTTCGGCGGCAAGGACGCGCCGACGCTGGACTGGAAGCAGCGCTACAACGTCGTCGCCGGCGTGGCGTCGGCGCTCAACTACCTCCACCACGAGTTCGAGCAGACGGTGATCCACCGCGACATCAAGCCGTCCAACATCATGCTGGACTCGTCGTTCCAGGCCCGGCTCGGCGACTTCGGCCTGGCGCGCGCGCTCGAGTCCGACAAGACCTCCTACACGGACAAGATCGGCGTGCCGGGCACGCTCGGCTACATCGCGCCTGAGTGCTTCCACACGGGGCGGGCCACGCGCGAGTCGGACGTGTTCGGCTTCGGCGCCGTCATCCTGGAGATCGTCTGCGGCCGCCGCATCTCCTGCAGCAACCCGGCCGGGTGCAGCCAGCTGCTGGAGTGGGTGTGGAAGCTCCACGGCGCCGGCCGCGTCCTGGAGGCCGTGGACCCGCGGCTCGCCGGCGGGTACGACGAGGAGGAGGCCGAGCGGCTGCTGCTGCTGGGCCTGGCGTGCAGCCACCCGAACCCGCGGCAGCGGCCCAAGGCGCAGGCCATCTTGCAGAACCTGCAGACGCGGTCCGTGCCACCGCTCCCCGTGCCCATGTCCAAGCCCGTGTTCATGTGGCCTGTGCCGCTCGCCGGCGGGGAGGAGGACGAGACGCAGACGTACATGTCGCACAGCGGGGTCACTAGCTCTGACGTGACCTCGTCGTCGAACTACCCCTACACGTGGTCGTCGGGGTATACCACCCAGACATTCCAGGTGAGCAGGGAGGCGCACGACGCGGCGGGGAGGGACGTGTCGACCATTTGAGTGAGACGGGATCGAGCTCAGCATTGCAGCCGCCGGCAGGACGGGTCAACGACGGTGGTGCACGTGGGCAAGTGGAGCCCGGACCAGGCGGATTTCGAGCTTTCATCAAGAGTCAAAAGGCCGCCCATGGAGCTTGTGGACCCGTGGGTAATGAATCGGACAAAATAAAAACGTCAACAAAGTGCACGCGAAAACGCGGACAAGGTTTTCGTCGTTGGAGAAGTTTTCCATTGCAGCGTTGAGTGAGTAGCGTAGCGGGTCCTTTTTCTTCAGGTGATGCTTGGTTTGCTTCCCTATTGGAAACAACAGATTTGTCGAGTGTAAAAATATTTGTCGAGTGTATTCTATCGGATACTTGGCAAACAAGCTCTTTGTCGAGTGCTACAAAAAACACACTCGGTAAAATAATGGCACTCGGCAAACAAACTCTTTGCCGAGTGCTGAAAAAAGCACTCGGCAAATTAGGAAAAAACACTCGGCAAAACAAAGAAACTCGGTAACAAACCGTCACGTGGACATCCGTCAGTTAGTGTGCCGGCCGTTAGGAGTTTGCCGAGTGTCTGTTAGTGGCACTCGTCAAAGAAATAAGTTTATCGAGTGTTTTTTTTTTGCACTCGGCAAAGAAAAAGTTTGCCGAGTGTTTTTTGGCAATCGACAAATAAATAAGTTTTTTTTTTCTCTTCTGACCTTGAAACTTTTTCTACTCTCCACATACAACATGTGGTACACCATGTTAAGATTTGGTATATTTCTGGATCTGTTTGCTATATTTAATTAATTAATTGCATTTCAAGGAATTTTTTTGGTATAAGTCAAATTTGAACTGCAAGTGATTCAAATAATAGAATAAAATGGGTAGAAAAATGATATGCATGTTATTGAGTCCAGTGTGAGGCCTTACCCAGGAAATGAAAAGAAATTTTGAACATCTTGTTCAGAAAACACGACCACAAACGTGTGGCCGAATGGTTTTTAAATTCTAAAAAAAGCAAATGAAATATGAAAATCATGAGATTTGTCAAGATCTCATGATATCATACGTGGAGGCTGTGGTAAAAAATTGAGAAGGTTTCACATAATTTTTCACGTACGATGCTTACAAACCGAAGCATCTCCGAAGAAGAATTGTAGCGTTAAGAAGGATTCGGTAAGATTTGGAGTTAAAGTGACGGTTGAATTGGAGTTTGACTTCAAAACTTTTTTATAGGTAATAGAGAACATAGATTGTTACATGTGAAATTTTGGTAAATTTTTGGATCTGTTTGATAATTTTAATTTATTAAGTGCAATTATAGAATTTTAATTGATATAACTTAAATTTGAGCTGTAATTGCATAAAATAATGGAATAATATTCCTAGAAAAATCAAATATATATTGTTGAGTGAATTTAACAAGGTATTTTCAAAGTACATAAGAACAAATTTAGATAAAACACGTTATGGAAAAGAAGGAGAAGAAGGAAAATGGAAAAAAATAGGTTTGCTGAGTGCCCCTTGTCTGGCACTCGGCAAATCTGCGGTTTGCCAAGTGTCAGACCTGGGACACTCGGCAAACCCCCTAACCACGTCAGCGATCCGTGTTTCCAAAATGGAGCTCTCTCATTGGCCAAAACTCCTCTCCCCGGATCCCTCCTCTCTTATCCCTTCCCTATCCCCCTCTCTATCTCCTTATCCATTCCGGCGGCCGTGGTGGGTGGGGGCGCGGGTTGGCCAGGGCACACGGGCGACGGGCGGGCGGCACGGCACTCCGGCGCCCGTGGTGGGGGGCGAGGTCGGCTCGGGCACGGGCGACGGGCGGCGGTGGCGCGGCACTCCGGGCGCTGTGGGCGGGCGACAAGCGCGTGGTCGGCCGGGCACGGGAGACGGGCGGGGTAGCGATTCCTCCGGCGGTGCGTGGCGCTGGCGGGCGGCGCGACACTCCGGCGGCCGTGGCGGGCGGGGCAACGCAGGTCAGCCGGGGCACGCGGGCGCCGGGCTTTTTTTATTTTCACAAAAATATCTGCCGAGTGTCAGGGCCTGGACACTCGGCAAAGACGGACATATTTGCCGAGTGTCAGGGCCGGACACTCGGCAAACAAGGTCATATTTGCCGAGTGCCGAGGCTGTTAGACACTCGGCAAACACGCCGTGACCGTCTCCGCACCGTCACGTTACTTTTTTTTGCTGAGTGTTGGTTTCAGCATTCGGCAACGTCTTTGCCGAATACCCGATAAAAAACACTCGGCAAATAAACTTTTGCCGTCACTGTGTACGCTGAGTGCCGTTTATCGAGTGTAACACTCGGCATAGCATTTGCCGAGTGTTTTTTTGGGCTTCGTCATGTGCCGTGGACACACGGCAAACCTGGGTATTCCGGTAGTGCTTCTTGGAAACCAACTGAATGTAAATACATCTCTGTGTTCACTTCGTCGGGCATTTTTACCTTTGGGTGACCTGTTATGTGCAGTAATATCTCAGTTTAATGGTCGTGTTGATTTCTTAAATGTGCATTGCAGTAGTTATGGCGTAGATCCGAAGTATCATATGAGCCAATAGTTAGACAAGGATTATAATGCTGCCGATTGAGCATTCAGCAGAGCGTGCATCAACCCAGTGAGCCACTCTGCATTCCTCCTACAATTCCCAAACGGCCGATTGCTGCGAGATACATTCTCTGATCGGTCAATGGTTGTAAACGGCACAGATGGGCCTAGCCGGGCTGATGGTCTACGAGCACAAAACGAGGCCATTGATACAAAAGATCGGCCACACACTAGCAATAGCTAGATAGTTCGAGTCACTACGGATTCAAGAACACAGCATATAACTACCATGCTTTTGTAGTGAAGAGCAGTTAGTTTTACAAGTAAATCAACAAAGGATAATAAATCATGCTTATGTGATGAAGAATAGTATTTTTCGGACAAACTAGCAAAGAAATCGTCGATTCTTGCCCGAGACAGACCCCAACCCCAACGGCGGGTTGCTCTATGTCGGCCAGCAAGTATAATCTCGGGTAAGAGTCAAGAGATAAATAACAACGTGGGGTTGAAAAGGTGAGGCAAAGGAGAGGTAGTAAATTTATTTTCGTCAATTGAATGTTAGATACCGTGTACCCCATATTTTATATCGAGTGAGCATGATCTTATCCCGTTAGAAACCGATATGTTGCTATTTTCTTGTTGTTTCTTAGAGTTTTCTTTTAAATTAGGCTAATACTAACATAGCCCGATTTTAAACTAGCATGGGTCTAATTTAAATGTCAACATAGGCCTATATATTGTTGAATTCCGCGAGGATTATTCCATGCTGTCTTGTTCGGCTGGACAGGTTCACGGTAATCTTCTCCATTGAGCCAGTTGATAGCCTCCTCTCAATCTGATCAAATTGGACGATGCCAAACAATCCACGTGATCGCTTCGCATCCAATGCAAGGCGGCGCAGGCCCGTGCTTGCGCGATTTGGTGCACGCGATGCAGCCTCCGGCTTGGCGCCGGACAGGATATAGGCCGTGTTTGGGACGGCGTTGGATCGCGATTGAGCGAGAAGAGGAATAATCCTGCTGAACGCACCGCGACGAACACATGTCTGGCACTCGCGACGTGGAACGTGAGAAAATGAACTACGCTAGGTGATTCCCAAAACGCGGCTTCGGCGTGCGATTAAGCGTCCCGGTTCTAAACACGGTCATCATGTTGGATCCTTGTGCGTGCGTGCAGATCACGAATCGAATCGGTGTCGCGACCAGGAGTCGAACTCAAATTTGAGTTCGGCCTCTGCGGTTTTTGACTTTTTGCGGCTTGGCCAACAGGTGGGTTTCAGCCAAAACGAGATGAGAGCGCGGCTTAATCTGAGGAAAGGAGAAAAGGAACGGGCCGAGTCCAGGAACTGCGAGGATCTCGGGCCGAAAAGAGCTTTGCAGCAGAAATCAAAGAGAACCTATTTTCCTTTTGACAGAATTTCAGAACAGTATATAGAACGATTTTAAGCAAAACTAACTCAAATAAATTACACTAGGCATGAGTGCAACAAACTTTTGACATCATATAATTTTGTTTAGAAAATAATATTTTTCTGAAGAAAAAATTCAACCTATTAACATATTGGCAAAATTTTAAAAGGCTGAAAACATTGTTGCTTCATTTTGTTCCACAACCACATCTCAAAATCCAATTTTTTTGGGGGGTGTGACAACATTGACGAATTTGGAGACTTGGCTTACAATGAGGTCTACACATTGGGGTACATCATGGTGGGTCAAGTTAATGTCAAATAGGGAAAGGATCATGTATCGAAGTTGTCCTACCCCATGCTAAGGTAACGTGTGCTTAACTTGATGCTTACACTTGGTATACTCTATGCATCATATAGCATTACCATATTTGTAGGATCCCATTGCATGTTTATATTAATTTCTTATTCTTTGCCCATGCTATAGGACTTGCTCCCTAATTGATTTCATAATCAATGTGCTGGTTTTCAACAGGACTTTCTTTAATTGGTATCTATTCAAGTGATTCAATCATTTCATGTACACATTTTTGGGGGAGCTTTCTCTATGGCTTGTGGTTTTGAGATTAACATGTTTTTAACTTTATCTTATGTAGCCCCTTTAGAATGTGGAGTTAGATGATCATGGTAGTGAGGCGAATATCATCATAACCAACCCATGGAGATTGGATAGGTGCCATAGGAAAAGTTGTGGAATCAAATTGAATGTTGTGTGCTCCTAAGAGTATCAATTGTAACAACTCTGTACCATCCCCTATGTGTCTTAGAATCTGACTTCGTAGCGTCGAGTTTGAGATATAGGGACATGACGGGGTGCAGTGCGAGGGCATCATCAGAAATAAAAAAAGTCAGATGGAAGATAGATCAGACCCCTTCTCTCTTCTCTCTTTAATGTTAGACTAGCATGCGCTGTAGTGGAATATACAACTTGCGTCATCAGTTCCAATACATGATTCTACCGATAGCCTAAGCAAAGCAGCTACTCGACCTATGCTAGTAGGACTCATAGGTAGGTTTATCTATGCATGTAGTTTCAACCATAAGCCTATAACGTAAATACAAATCACATATATATATCCAGTGATTATTCAAAATAAAGATTATGCACTGGGGCTTGCCTTGGGCAGGCGCGGTGTCAGCTCAGTCAGTCAGTGGTGGCTCCGGGACCTCCTCCTGCACGAGGATCTCCTCCTCATACTCTTTGAACTCGTGGTCTCCGATGGTCACGATCTCTGCCAACTCGTTCTCTACATACATGCGATGATGATGCAACACTTAATATTTTAGCAACAACAGCTCCTAAATTAAGAATACACATGGTAAACTACTAAGCTAGCTCTAATGACTAAGATACTAAGCTAACTATCATCTTCATCAAGTAAAGTGTTGGGTTCAACTAACAAACACCTAGCTTTACAAATGAAGGATATATCTTTATTTCTACTAATGATTTAATATATATTTGAAACAAAGAGCATTTAACTACCCTTATGTTAAGTCTATTCTAAAGCTACACAAATTACAGTGAGCACATAATAATACCATAAAGCTACTATATAATTTTCAAAGCTATAGCTATCACTATATTGCCACAAAAATTCCTATAATATTTAACCTAATAATATTAAGCACTCTCAAATGATTTAATAGTTCCTGGTATCAACAAATATATATGAACTAAATATACCAACAGATAAAGAACAATTTTAGAAACTTAACAAAATTAGTTTCATAATTTTTGGATACCTACATGATTTTATATGATTTACCAAAGATCAGCTCAGAAATACAATTGAAAAGCTATTTCTATTCTGCACGAAAAAGCTAAACTGATTTCGGCGCAACCCGTGCGCGAGCGCGCGGCGGTCCACAGGCGAGGCGCGGCCCACGCGCGGAGGCAACCCACGGCGAGGAAGCCCGCTCGTGCCGGTACTCTTGCAAAAATGCCCCTAGACTATGAGCAAAATAACCCGCAGTCCACGTTACTATTTCTATAGACAACGATTTTGCAATGGAACCCTCGGATCTTTCTCTTCTTTACAACGGCAAGGTCCTCGGCCATCCCCCGCGTGCTCCGATGCGGCGAGCGGTGGCACTGGCACTTGCGCCGGCCACACGGGACCCACGCTGACCTATCTACAAGGCCAACGCTCACCTAGGGTTCGACGCGAGACGATGGGCGGCGGTTGCACGAGTCAAGACGCCGTAGAAGGACCTCTCAACGACTACGGGCACCCCGCGGCAATGGCGATGGTGTTCAGGTGAGCCACATCAATAACAAGGTGGTAGGGGTAGCGGGTGAGCAACAACAACTCACCAGTGACCTTACCGAGAAGCCGGCTCGGCCAGAGATGACCCGAGCGAGGCTGGCCACGTGCGCGCTGTGAGGTGAACGGTGGACCGCAAAGGCATGGCCACGTCAGCGGCGAGGAGGTGGCACTAGAGCTACAACTAGCATGCGCATGTCGAAGAGGGAGCCAAGATGAGCTAGTGGTGCAGAGGGATTGGCGTGGGGTGAAGTGGTGGAGACTAGCCATGACGCGGGCGGTGACGGGCCTTAACGACACGGTGGCGGACAAAGCTCCAAAATTGGAGCTCGATCGAGCCGCAATCAAAGCAGGGTGGGGTCGGCTGGAGAGGGGACGTGAAGGCAGAGACGTGAGCACGAGGAATTGATGAGAGGTGCTCGCTCTCTGGCTTCATCGTGACGCGATATGACGGCGGCAAAAAATAGAGGGAGAAAGAGGGAAAGGGAGAGACAACACGACAGGTGGGTTCGGCTCATCCACGCCTTGGCAGGACACGAGTGACGGGCTCGGGAGGCCCACGCGCTGGCACTACGGACAACGTGTGCGCGCGTCCAATCGACGTGGCCCACGCACCGCAGTGCCATAAATGGCATGGCGACGGTGGCTCGCCCACGTGCGCGTGGCAGAGGCGACACGCACAGGACCAACAACAGCGCATAGATGCAGCAGACCGGCGTAGACGCGACGATGATGCGATGGTAGCGGCAGCGTCACGACGCGACGAGCATCGGCAGTGCGGACACAACGATAGCGTAGCGCGGCAGCGGCGGCACCCAAGACGGCAGCGCGAGGCAGAGCAGCAGGGCACGAGGCCAGCGGCTTGCTGCGGCCGGCCTCGGCCAAGCCCAGACGGCTCGACCGGCCAAGCACGGCGGCATGGTTGACAACGCAGGACGCGGCCATGTGCGTGGCGTGGGAAGGCCATGCAGTGACCGTGCACCCAGCGCCAACCAACCCGAGACAGTGACACGCATGAATTTTAAAGCATTCAACACGACAAAACGGTTGCTTTAGGACCTAAACCATCTTCACCATGCACAAGATGGCACATGAGACTACCAAATCGAGCTATAACACTATGCCACTCCTTAACCCAATCTCTCACAATAAATTGCTAAACATAGCAGTGTCTAACTGTTGGCAGACTTGAAAATTTCTAAGTTTTTGAACTGAATTTGATTTCCATTTGTGATTTCTAAGCTAGTGAAAATATTAGCTAGTAATATTATTTTTTGACCGCAGGTATTTCATTGTCATCTACAAAGTTTGTATTTCAAACTTTATTTAAGTATCACATACATGTTCTATAGCATTTTTGATTAATAAAAATTAGTTTTAAACCCTAAGTGATATAACATGACCATCGAATCAACTGTCGTTTCACATTCTAGTTGATCGTTTCGAGTTACAGAAATTTATCTACACACTTTATCACATGCATTAACACATAAACATGATGCTCATGACATATTTTAGTAAATGATTTACGGTGTAATACCGAGGATATTACAAATGTACCCCCTTAAACAAAATCTCGTCCCGAGATTTCATGTGCCTAGTGTGGGAAAAGAGATAAGAAATAAATTCTGATTTAAACAATTACCTCGGTGAACTAGAGAGAAGGTGGGAATAATGCTTCAAGATATAGCTTTCTTGCTCTCACGTTGCTTCATCCTCCGAGTGATTTTGCCACTGAACTTTTTAAAACTTCATCACATTGTTCCTAGTCATTCTTTCTTTTTCATCTAAGATCTTGACAGGGTGCTCAATATAAGACAAGTCGGGCTAGATGGGAAGTCCTTTAATTTCCACAGCTTCATCAGGGACCTGCAAACATTTCTTTAACTAGAAAACATGAAAGATATTATGCACTGCTGACAAAATATTTGGGAGCTGGATACGGTAGGCAGCAGAACCACACCGGGCAAAAATATTGTAACGTCCAACATAGCGAGGGGCTAGCTTTCCCCAGATACCGAAGCAATGCACCCCTCTCATGGGAGACACTTTGAGATACACATGATCACCAACTTCAAAATGCAAGGGCCTTCTTCGCTTGTCCACATGAGTTTTCTAACAGCTTTGAGCTGCCTTCAAATGGCTCTAAATAATACAAACTTGCTCTCGAGCTTCGTTGATAAAATCAAGCCCAAAATATCCACGATCACCCACCTCAACCCAGTTAAGAGGCGTTCTACATTTCTTGCCATACAGGGCCTCAAATGGTGCCATTCGAATGCTTTCTTGATAACTATTGTTATAAGAAAACTTAGCTAGAGTCAAGCACTCGTCCCACTTTTCAAGAAAAGAAATGGCACAAGCCCTCAACATATCCTCAAGTAGCTGATTGACTCTTTCTGTCTGACCGTTAGTTTACGGATGATAAGCTGAACTTCTGAGGAGACTCGTACCAATACATTGCTGAAGTTGCTCCTAGAAATGAAAGACAAAGACTGACCCTCTATCAGAGACGATAGTAAGAGGAACTCCATGCAGGATCACAATCCGGTCAAAATACAACTTGGCATACTTCTTGGCTAAATACCTTGTATCCACCGGAAGGAAATGAGCGGATTTGGTAAGGCGATCCACAGTGACCCAAATAGAGTCATACCCCTTTGCTGTGCGGGGTAAACCCACAACAAAGTCCATGGAAATATCCTCCTATTTTTCAAACAGGGATTGACAAGGGCTACAAAAATTCCGGTGTACGCATATGGTCTGCCTTAACTCTTCCACAAGTGTCGCATTCCACGACGTACTTGGTGATATCCTACTTCATATTTGACCACCAATACAAGTGGTGCAAATCATGGTACATCTTATTACTTCCTGGATGGATGGACAACTTGGAGTTGTGAGCTTCATCCAAAAATTTTCTTCTAAGCTCCTCACTTGACGGAGCAGCCAATCTGTTCTTGAACCTCACTACACCTTGATCATCAATACTAAAATATGGACCACGCCCTTCGGCAATTAATTCATTGATATGTGGGATTTTCGAAACATCTTGCCTTTGCTCTATAATAATTTGCTCAAGTAAATCCAAGACTAGAGCAATATGGGCTAGCACCTTAGCATGGTTGAGAGACAAAGGTGCTTCTTCAACTTGATACGACTTTCGGCTCAAAGCATCAGGTACCACATTAGCTTTTTTAGGATGGTAATGAACCTCCAAATTATAATCTTTGATTAGATCCAACCATCTCCGTTGCCTCATGTTCAGCTCGGACTGAGTGAAAATATATTTGAGGCTCTTGTGATCCGTATAAATATATATTTTATTTCCCAACAAATAATGCCTCCAAATTTTTAGAGCGGGCACCACAGCAGCCAGCTCTAAATCATGGCTGGGATAATTCACCTCGTGTTTTTTCAGCTGGCATGAAGCATAAGCTATAACATGTCCATCCTGCATAAGCACGCATCCCAATCCAGTCCTTGAGGCATCACAATACACATCAAATGGCTTGTCAATATCTGGTTGGGCAAGAACAGGAGCAGCGGTAAGAAATTCCTTAAGGGATTAGAAAGCTTCTTCACAAGCCGGACTCCATACAAACTTGACATCTTTCTGGAGCAACTTGGTCATTGGTTGGACTATTTTGGAGAAGTCAGGAATGAAGCACTGATAATAACCAGCACGACCAAGGAACTAACGAATCTGATGCACTGACTTTGGAGATTTTCAATTTAACACATCTTGCACCTTGCTTGGGTCTACAGAGATACCTTCAGGTGTCAGAACATGTCTCAAAAACTGCACTTGATCTAACCAAAACTCACACTTGCTAAATTTGGCATACAACTTGTGTTCCCTTAATCGAGTCAGTACTATCCGAAGATGTTGGGCATGCACTTTCTTGTTCTTGGAGTATACCAAAATATCATCAATAAACACCACTACAAACTTATTCAACTTCGACATGAAGACTGAATTCATGAGATACATGAAGAATGCAGGAGCATTGGTGAGAACAAAAGACATGACTAGGTATTCATACAACCCATACATAGTAGAGAAAGTTATTTTTGGTATATCTTGTGGCCGGATCTTAATTTGATGATACCCAGAACAAAGATCAATCTTTGAAAACACCTTGGCACCAGCCAACTGATCGAACAAAGTATCAATACGAGGTAAAGGATACTTGTTCTTAATAGTTACTGCATTGAGAGGGCGATAATCCACACACACCCATAGAGTACCGTCCTTCTTCACAAAATAGCTAGGCAACCCCATGATGAAGAACTAGGATAGATGCATCCCTTCTCCAACAATTCCTCTAACCGCTTCTTCATCTCTGCTAGTTCTTTAGGAGCCATGCGGTAGGGACGCCATGAAATAGGAGCAGTGCTAGGTTCTAACTCAATAGAAAACTCCACATCTCTATCCGGTGGCAACCTAGATAGATCTTCAGAAAAGACATCCGGGAACTCACAAACCACAGGAATAGAGGCAAGATTAGGAGAAGCTTCAACATGAGCAACAACTGGTAAGGCTAGATCTGAGGGCATAAGAAGAGACATCCTATCCTCGGAAGAAGGAAGCCGTAACTCAACAACTCTCTGCTTAAGGTCCAACACTACCCCATAAACTCGCAACCAGTTCATGCCCAGAATTGCATCTATGGCTTGCCCAGGCAGCACCATGAACTAGAGGCAGTAAGTGTGAGTGGCTAGCACTAATCTTACCATGTCCGTCTGAGTATTAACGCACAACTGCGCACCCAGAGTATTGATTCTATAGGCAATAGGAATAGCCATAAGAGATATATTATGCCTATGTGTAAACCTCATGCTCATGAATGAATGTGATGCACCAGAATCAAACAACACATATGCTGGGTGGGAATCAATGGTAAACATACTAGCTATCACAGGTTCATTATACAAAATCTCCTTAGCCTTAGTGAAGTTGACTTGTCCAGAGTGGCTTACGGGCACATTCTTCTTGATAATCATCCTCTTGACCAGACGGGAGTTGGCTGAAGGCTGGGAAGACTGTGCAGGCTGGTTCTGTAGACACTCCCGAGCATAGTGGCCTTCCTTGCCACACGTGAAACAAGCACCTGACTTGTTCCCCTGCCCTAGACGAGGCGAAACTTGCTATCCCTGAGGCTGTCGTTGTACCTACTGAGTAGGTGCACGATAATAGGTGGAAGGTGCCAGGTAAGTCTACTGAGGCTGACAGAACGGCTGTCCACCCAAAGACTGATAGGGCACTCACCTAACCACCTACACCTTCCGAGCCTAGGGGTGACTAGAAGATCTAGTAATCACCCGCTTGCGCTTCCACTCAGCCTGAGAGTCACGCTGAAGTCCTTCCATGTGAAAGGTCCTAATGGCTAGAGGGGAGGTGAATAGCCTAATAAAAATTTCTACAACAACACTTAACAAACCGGTTAGACAATTATAAGGCGAAGCAAGTATTGCGCTAGCCTACTAAAAATGCAAGCCACCTACCACAATTTTAGTTTCTATTTTTTATAACCACACAATAGCTATGGCACTACAGTAAGTTAGTGTGCTCTCAAAGACTAACTAAAGAGCCACACTAATCAAACTAACATGCTCTCACAACTAGCTACACTAAAGAGCTTGACAACTAGTTTGTGGTAATATAAAAAGAGTGAGCAATTTGTTTATACTGCCGTGTCGAGGAAGGAGCCAATCAATCACAAGAATGAATATCAATGAAGACCAATCACCTCGGAATCAAATGATGAACACAATGATTTTTTACCGAGGTTCACTTGCTTGCCGGCAAGCTACTCCTCGTTGTGGCGATTCACTCACTTGGAGGTTCACGCGCTAATTGGCATCACACGCCAAACCCTCAATAGGGTGCCGCACAACCAACACAAGATAAGGATCACACAAGCCACGAGCAATCCACTAGAGTACCTTTTGGCTCTCCGCCGGGAAAAGGTCAAGAACCCCTCACAATCACCACAATCGGAGCCGGAGACAATAACCAACCTCCGCTCGACGATCCTCGCTGCTCCAAGCCGTCTAGGTGGCGGCAACCACCAAGAGTAACAAGTGAATCCCACAGTGAAACACGAACACCAAGTGCCTCTAGATGCAAACACTCAAGCAATGCACTTGGATTCTCTCCCAATCTCACAAAGATGTTGACTCTATGATGGAGATGAGTGGGGGGGCTTTGGCTAAGCTCACAAGGTTGCTATGTCAATGCAAATGGCCAAGAGAGTGAGCTTGAGCCAGCCATGGGGCTTAAATAGAAGCCCCCACAAAATAGAGCCATTGTACCCCTTCACTAGGCACAACGCGGGGTGACCGGACGCTCTGGTCATATTGATCGGACACTGGACCTCAGCGTCCGGTCATGCGATGTGTGCCATGTGTCCCCTCTCTTAAAATGCCGATCACCCGATCTCAACGGTGAAGTGATGACCGGACGCAGCAGCTCAAAGTGATCGGATGCTGAACACCAGCGTCCGGTCGTTTCTAGTAAGCATCCAGAGACGACTTTTCACGACCGGACACGTCCGGTCATGCTCGACCGGACACACCCAGCGTCCGGTCACACGGCGACTCTTCTGTGCGCTGCCACGTCAGTTGGACCGGACACACCCTGTCAGCGTCCGGTCACTAAGTGACCCAACATCCGGTCGAAGACTGACGCTAGCGTCTTCATGCTCCACCTGACCGGATGCCCCGGTCCTACCGAGACCAGCGTCCGGTCACTTATAGTGACCTCCGTCTTTTCTGTCTAGGGTGCCGGTGGCATCGTCGGACTGTCTGCACTCTACGGGCAGACACTCCACCGGTGAGATTCCTAACCCTTGCTCAAATGTGCCAACCACCAAGTGTATCACCTTGTCTACTAAATATAGGAAATATAGGAGACAATATCTACTAAATGATGCTAAGGTGTAAAAGATGGGCCTTTGAAGCGTGATACCAATCGGAGTGCACCATTATACCATCCTTAGCACCATGGTTAGCTTGATACCACTTGGAAACACTTAGAAATGAAATCACTAGATAACCTATGCATGCTAGATTTTCATTTCATCATTTAAACCTACAACTAGCATACACCACACAAGCATGGATATTGAAATTTAAAACTTGTGCCATGCAAGCAAACATATGAAATGCACATTCAAATGCACCATACAAGTTCATGAGCTTGCTCCCCCTACTTGTGTGCTCAAAATTTTAATTGATTCCTTTCCTTTGTCATATCTCCCCCCCTATGTCAAGTTTTTCCCCTTTGTTGTCTTTTCATAATCTTAGTACACTAATATCTTTGTTCCCCCTTGCTGTCTTTTCATAATCTTAGTTAAGGATGAAAACGGAACGGAAATATCCCGAACCGAACTGCATCGTTTTCTATATTTAATCCGATCGAATCCGCATTTTCTTGTCCGACTTTATCGTTTTCGCTTTCACATTTCAGATGTTTCGTATTTCAAATATAAAAGTAGAAAACAGTTTAGACATTTTTCGACTGTTTTCTACTTTTCTACTTTTAATTTGAAATATTCTGAATTGAAAATTCGGTTTAAACCGAATTTGGCCAACTGCACAGGTCATACAACCCAATTACAGGTTGTTCACCACGCAACTGCGTTCTTTCTACTGGTGGCCAGCTGCCCTCTCTTATAGACGGCGCCAAGCCTCATCTCTCTTCATCTCATGAGATGGTGCTAAATGTCAGGAAACCAGCAGCATCTACACGAAAGCCCACCTGGGCCATAGCCCATCAAGCTCATCGGTTTAACCCCCACCTGCAAAGTCAATCATTTGATAGTTTTTGCACCAGCCAAATAAATCTTTGTTACTCAAAAGAAAAATCTGAATAAATCTTTAAAATAAAATACTACATCTATTCTAAAAAGATTAATAAAATTATTCTGACTCAGTTCGAGTTCATGTTTCTATAATATGCACTTGTTAAATATTATATGCACTTGAACTTGATCATGTATGCACTTAGTCATGCACTTGGTCTATGGGTCGGTATTCCGTATTGAGTTTTCGTATATCGACCGTGTTCGACATAAATCCGCTCGAATTGGTCCGTTTTCGAAATTCTCGATAATTCGTAAGTTCGCATTCGTTTTTGTATCCGGTTGTACCGTTTTCGCTTTCGTTTTCGCATTTCAAATGTAAAAGTAGAAAACAATTTAGGAGTTTTTCGACCGTTTCCGACCGTTTTCATCCTTCTTAGTACACTAATATCTTTGTTTTTCTCCCCATGTACTAATATCTTTGTTTTTCTCCCCCTTTGTCATCAATGACCACAAAGGTTCAAAATGTAGATAGGTTGAGATTATCAATGTCAATCAATGGGGTGAGGATCATTTTCCCAAATGTGGTTCAAGCTAGAATATTTGCCAAAGATATTTAACTCGGTTTGATCCAAGGACAAGCTTCTTCACACCTCTAAATAAGGGTTATCTTGTACCATGTTGAGTTAAACACTTAGAGCTCATTTTCTAGATCAAACACTAGGTTTACAAGCCCACAAACATGTCATATGCTACCACTAGATCAAATTAAGCATAGAAGCAATAGTGGTACCATACAATCATCAAAATCATTTGATTTTCATGAATGAGCTTATTAAATGTGAAAGGTGTCTAGATGCACTAAACATATCCTTAGTAAGGATGTATGTCATGCCAATCAACTTTTACCTTGGATTGCTCGAAGGAGAGGCATGTCATATAAGTGGGGGTGCATCAACACATATTTGAGAAATCCAATATGTTCAACCCATTCCTTAGCTTGTAAAACCTTTTCTCATCTAATAGCTTGGTGAATATATCGGCAAGTTGATCTTCGGTGCCTACACTCTTAATGCAAATGTCCTCTTTTTGTTGATGATCTCTTATGAAATGGTGGCGGACATCAATGTGCTTTGTTCTTGCATGTTGAACCGGATTGTTGGTCAACTTGATTGCACTCTCAATGTCACATAGCAATGGCACTTTCTTAAACTTGATTCCAAAGTCACTCAAAGTGGCCTTCATCCAAAATATTTGTGCACAACAACTATCGGCAGATATGCATTCGGCTTCGGCGGTTGATAATGCAACACTATTTTGCTTCTTTGATGACCATGAAACAAGTGATCTTCCAAACAATTGACATGTGCCCGAGGTGCTCTTCCTTTCAACCTTGCATCCCGCATAATCCGAGTCAGAGTAACCAATTAGCTCGAACTTTTCTCCTTTGGGATACCACAAACCAACATTTTGTGTATGCTTCAAGTACCTCAATATTCTCTTTGTAGCCTTCAAATGACTTTCTCTTGGCGAGGCTTGAAATCTTACACGCATGCATACACTAAACATGACATCCGGCCTTGATGCGGTCACATAGAGTAGGCTTCCAATCATAGACCGATATAATTTATGATCCACCATATTGCCACTTGCATCACTATCCAAGTTACCATTTGTTCCCATTGGTGTGCTAATGGCTTTACTATCACTCATGCCAAACTTCTTGATCATGTCCTTGATATACTTGCCTTGACTTACAAATGTACCATTCTTCAATTGCTCGATTTGAAGACCAAAGAAGTAACTTAACTCTCCAATCATGGACATCTCAAACTCTTTAGCCATCATCTTTCCAAACTCATCACAAAAGTCTTGATTGCTTGATCCAAATATGATATCATCAACATAGATTTGCAATACAAATAGATCTTTTCCAATCTTCTTGATGAAAAGAGTGGTGTCAACCTTGCCCATCACGAACCCTTTAGAGAGTAGGATGTCCCTCAATCTCTCATACCATGCTCTAGGTGCTTGCTTCAAGCCATACAATGCCTTCTTCAACTTGTACACATGGTCGGGCTTCTTGTCATCTTCAAAACCAGGAGGTTGCTCAACATATACTTCTTCATTGATGTAACCATTGAGAAATACACTCTTTACATCTATTTGATAGAGCTTGATGTTGTGGGCACAAGCATAGGCTAGCAAGATTCTAATTGCTTCCAATCTAGCAACCGGGGCATATGTTTCTCCAAAGTCAAGACCTTCAACTTGTGTATAGCCTTGTGCTACTAATCTTGCTTTGTTCCTTACTACTATCCCATCTTGATCTTGCTTATTTCTAAAGACCCATTTGGTTCCAATCACATTGTGTCCCTTTGGTCTCTACTAATTCCCATACTTGATTTCTTGTGAAGTTATTCAATTCTTCATGCATAGCATTCACCCAATCAATATCCTTCAATGCTTCATCTATCTTCTTTGGTTCAATGGATGGCACAAATGAGAAATGCTCACAAAATGAAGCCAATCTAGATCTTGTTTGTACACCTCTAGAAATATCTCCAATTATATTATCCAATGGATGATCCCTTGCAACATTAGTTGGTTGGAGTATTGGAACTTGATTGCTTACACTTGTTTGATTATTGGATTGAGATGATGTACTAGCCACTTGATCTTGTTCATTATCATGAGATCCACTTGTACTAACTTGATTTCTATCATCTTGCACATTTGAGTTAGAGAGCACTTGCACTTGATCATCTTCATCATCATTCACTTGCCTAGGCCTCAATTCACCAATATCCATATTCTTCATGGCATTTGAAAGTTGAATGCCTCTAACATCTTCCAAGTTCTCATTCTCTACTTGTGAACCCTTGGTTTCATCAAATTCAACATCATGAACTTCCTCAAGAGTACCACTATCCAAATTCCAAACTCTATATGCTTTGCTTGTAGTTGAGTATCCAAGTAGGAATCCTTCATCACATTTCTTATCAAACTTGCCCAATCTAGTGCCTTTCTTTAAGATATAGCATTTGCAACCAAAGACCCAAAAATATGCAACATTGGGCTTTCTATCATTTAAGAGCTCATATGGTGTCTTCTTTTTCAATGGGTGACAATAGAGTCGGTTGCTACAATAGCAAGCCGTGTTGATAGCTTCGGCCCAAAAAGATTAACTCACATTGTACTCACTAAGCATAGACCTTGCCATATCAATGAGTGTTCTATTCTTCCTCTCAACAAGGCCATTTGATTGTGGAGTGTACTTGGCCGATAATTGATGTCTAATTCCAAATTCATCACACAACTCATCAATTCTAGTGTTCTTGAGCTCACTACCATTGTCACTTCTTACTCTCTTGATGGTTGTTTCAAACTCATTGTGAATGCCCTTGACAAATGATTTGAATATTGCAAACACATCACTTTTGTCCACTAGAAAGAATACCCATGTGTATCTAGTGTAATCATCCACTATCATAAAGCCATATTTGTTACCACCAATGCTAGTGTATTGTGTTGGCCCAAACAAATCCATGTGCAATGACTCAAAAGCTTTACTAGTGCTCATCATGCTTTTCTTAGGATGGATGCTTTCAACTTGTTTGCTGGCTTGACAAGAGCTACAAAGTTTATCCTTCTCAAACACAACATCTTTCAAGCCTCTAACCAAGTCATGCTTAGCCAATCTATTCAATTGTTTCATTCCAACATGACCAAGCCTTCTATGCCATAACCAACCCATGCTAGACTTAGTGAACAAGCATGTAGATAATCTAGCTTCACTAGCATTGAAATCAACCAAGTATAGATTCTCATATCTAAAGCCTTTGAAGATCAAGTTAGAGCCATCTACACTTATGATCTCTACATCATCTACCCCAAATATGCATTTGAATCCAAGATCACACAATTGAGCCACGGATAGCAAATTGAAGTTTAAGCTCTCTACTAGCAATACATTGGATATGCTCAAATCATTGGATATTGCAATCTTACCAAGCCCTTTGACCTTACCTTTGCCATTGTCACCAAATGTGATATTATCATAACCATCATTGCCATTGGTGTTGATTGAGTTGAACATTCTTGCATCACCGGTCATGTGTTGAGTGCACCCACTATCAAGAACCCAATGCCTTTCTCTAGCTTTGTAATTTACCTACAAAAGAAGATCAATTCTTTTTAGGTACCCAAACTTACTTGGGTCCTTGAAGGTTAGTCACTAAGCTCTTTGGTACCCAAATGGCTTTCTTCTTTGAGCCCATCCATGGTTTAACAATGAACTTAGGCTTCACACCATTTGTACCCTTAGTAAGCACATAGAAAGAATCAAGCTTAATGGAGGATACATTAGCTTGTGACTTCTTGTTCATGCACTTTTGCTCTACATGACCAACTTGCTTGCAACTAGTGCAAAACCGACCATTGTTCTTCACAAAACTAGTCTTGTGAGGAGCAAAGGCCGCCTTGCCTTTCTTGGAGGTATAGCCCAATCCCTCTTTATAGAGAGAAGCTCTTTGGCTACCCAAGCACATAAGCAAGCGGTCCTCACCACCATAGACCTTAGCCAAGGTGTGAGTGAGCTTATTGACCTCCTTCTTGAGGTTCTCATTCTCAACCATTAGTGAGGCATCACAAGTGAAACCATCATTACTAGATGAGGTGGAAGTAGAAGTACTACAAGAAGGGTTAGCGGGATCAACAATGATAGGCATAGATAATGATTCATCAATTATATCACAAGTGAGGCCTACATTGCAAGTTTCAACATGCTTCTTTTTATTTTGCTCATCAAGCAAAGAGGAATGAGTCTTTTTAAGCTTTTTGTGAGCCTTGCCAAGCTTCTCATGGGCTTCCTCTAGCCTCTCATGACTTGCTTTGAGCTCATCAAGGGCTTGCTTAAGGGCTTTTACCTCCTTATTCAAGCTTTTGCATTCCCTTCTCTTAATGTTAAAGTGTTCTTTAGTATCTTCTAGCATGTCAAATAATTCATTTTTAGTAGGTTCATCATCATCACTATCACTATCATTTTTATTATCATGTTCATCATCACTTCCATCATCACAAATTTGTACCTTAGTGGCCTTAGCCATGAAGCATGATGGAGTGTCAAAGAGAGAAGGCTTCTTATTGATAGCAATGCTTGCAAGTGCCTTCTTCTTGGTGGTGTTGTCATCATCACTATCATCATCATCACTTGAGGAAGCATCACTATCCCAAGTGACCACATATGAACCACCCTTCTTCTTCTTGAAGGTCATCTTGTCCTTTTTCTCTTTCTTTTCCTTTTTGTCCTTCTTGTTCTTCTTGTTGTCATCATCATTGTCACTATTGTATGGACATTGAGCAACAAGATGATCTTTGCTTCCACATTTGAAGCACCTTCTTGACTCTTCCTTGTTCTTGGATGAAGATTTCTTTCTTCTAGCATGGTACCCTTTCTTCATCATGAATTTGCCAAATTTCTTGACAAAGAGAGCCATCTTCTCATCCTCATCCTCATCCCATGAACCATCATCTTTACTTGATGTTTCTTGCTTTGCCTTGCCCTTGGATGATGTGGCCTTGAATGCCACTCTTCTTCTTCTCATCTTTCTTCTCATTCTTTTCTTCCTTCTCATCATCATCTCTATATGTATCATCGGTCATTATATCTCCTAACACTTGGTTTGTTGTCATGGTGTCCAAACCACTTCTCACTAGAATAGTGACCAATGTGCCAAATCTTAAAAGTAAGCATCTCAAGAACTTGTGGGAGAAGTCCGTGTCCTTCACCTCTTCTCCAAGTGCTTTGAGATCATTGACAAGCACTTGAAGCCTATGAAACATCTCCGGCACACTCTCATCCTCCTTCATCTTAAAGCTTGCAAAGTTCTCTTTGAGAATGTATGCCTTTGCACCCTTCACGGCTTGAGTGCCCTCAAATGATTCTTCCAACTTCTTTCAAGCCTCATGAGCCATCTCAATATTCTTGAATTGCTCAAATGTTCCGTAACACCCCTGGTGTTACGATCTTGTTTAGCACCTTGATTAAGGCCTAAAAGAGATTAATTAACCAAGCTCTCGTGTTTTAAAGTTTTTAAAACTCACATAAAATGATAAAATAAATTATCCATTATTTTTGTATAGGTTAATAATTCACGACGAGTGCTTTGGCTTGGTGTAGTTCGTAGGTTGGTTTGACGCTGCAAAGTTACCCCAAAAATATCCTGAAGTTCTTTCGTAATGCGCTGTAGCTTAGTTCACGAAATGGTGCCCGAGTGATGAACCCAAGTTGGTGCCGTATCTTCTTCTCGTGTGGCCCATGGATTGTGCGGTTTGCTCCATGTGATAGCTGATGAGAACAACTTTAGCGCCGTGACATTAGTGGGCCTCAATCACGATCATTAGTAGTTTCGCGTTGCTTTAGATTTAGAGCTCATCATTGTTCGTTGTTGGCCAGCCTGAGCCGAAATTATCGTGAGTGCATGTTATTGCCGGTCCTGGCCATGGTCGCACCTGTGGCCGGTCTTGCTCGCTGCTGGTCGGGCCGTGCATGGGCCTTACTGAAGCTGTAGCCACTGCCTCTGTTGTCCCATCGAACTTATGGCCTTGTCGTGATGCCGCTGCTTTCCCCGCGTGCCTTCTACGTTGGTTTTGCATGGCGGGCTTTGCACAAGGCCGCTGTTCCACTGTCATCGTCCGCACGCAGCCAAAGCCGATCCATCTCATCACGGTACGTCGTAGCACGTCTTCTTTAAGCCGTGTAGCGCGAACACCACAAGCCTTCAATGCATACGCGACCAATGATGGCCGAGACATGTAAATGTCGTCGCCTAGCTAGTCCAGCTCACTCGTTCACGTCGTGTCCTGGTCCTGCACCGTTGCAACGCTGTCTGCCTCTGTGCTGAGTCATGCCACTGAGGTGTCTGTGCCTACATGTTTGCCACTGTCATGCAATCGTTGCGACAAAACAAGTCAGGCCAGGTCACCTTCGTGTCGCTGCTGCTGCTCCCGCTTCGTAGAGCTGTCTTTCTTTTTCTTCCCCGCGTAGCGTGCTGTGTCTACGGCGTTGCCCATCGCCTCTTCCTTTTCCCCCTCCGCTCGGCGCCTTGCATGCCAGCACCACTGCCATGGCAGTGCCCGCGTCACCAGGGCCTACTCCTCGCGCTCCGTCCGCGCTTGGCACCTCGGCGTCCGTGCTCTGCACCTCGGTGTTCGCGCCGCGCCACCTGCCCACCATCACCGCGCTCGAGCGCACTCCCCTCAGTCCCACGTTGGACCCGTGGCTCTGTGGCTCTCCTCCTCCTGGGCCGCATTGACTCGGCCGTGTTGGTCCACTGATCCACGCGCCTCACTCCCGACGCTGTCTGTGCCATTGCGGGCCTTTCCCGTGCGCGTGCCCTCGGCCCAACGCTGGGCCGGTTGATCCTCGATGACTGCTGCTCCGCGTTGCCGTTGCTGCTCCTTGCTGCTCTGTCCGATTCCCTGCACCGTGTCCCATCGTGGCCGCACGACTGCTGCGCCTAGCCGGACTGCGACCCCGCGCTGCTCCACCCCGCCCAGGCCGCACCGCCGAAGCCGCCCTGCCACGCTGGACCCACTGTTTTGCCCCGGCGCTGCCCCTCCCAGGCGCCGTCGCCGCCCCACCGTCATCTACGCTGGCCCGCCTGCTGCCCGAGGCCGGTGGTGCGCCCCATCACCGCAGCGGCCCGCACCTACGGCTGTGACGACCACAGCACCACGACCGCCTTGGCGCTGCCGCACCCAAGCCCCTGCTCGGGCCGTCGCCGGTGAGGCGTTTCCTTGGCCGGCGGATGGCCTCCTTGCCGGTGCTCTGTTTTGTGGGAGGAGCCGAGGTGAGAAATCCAAGTAAAGTTTTGTACATGGTGCTTACTGCAAAATACATGACTTTGAATGAATAGTGTTTGTGGATCTCAGAGCGAATAGGGAAAAGTGCGGGGTTCTTTCTGCAAAATGCACATCGCGCCTGTGGGCTTGACCAGCTGGGCCGTGTGAGCGCGCTGTGCGCTTGGGCTGCGCCCTCTCCGTGCGTGAGCCGTCCGCTTTGGTTACTGGGCCGCCGGTCATGCGCCCCGCTTGGGCCGTCGCGCGCTGCGCTCCGCCTGGGCCATTGCCTGCTCGATGGGCCGTCCACGCCTTGACCCGCGCCTGGGCCGCCGGTTGTGCCGCGGTGGGCCATGCCTACCCCACCTGGGTTGCCGTGGCCGTTGGTCCAGGCGAGCTGGGCCGCTTCGGGCCCAAGGGGTCTTTTCTTCTTTGTTCGGTATTTTGTTAATATTAGTAATCGGATGCATGTTTGCAAATTCATAGTAAATAGTAGAAAATCATAAAATTGCCAAACCAGTTTTGTTAGTCTCCTAAAATCATGATCTACCTGTTAGTATATTTTGTTCACATAGTTGGATAATATTCTTGGAAGCTATATAATTAATTTAAGGTACTTAATTTTGAAAAATATAAACTTGTAGGAATTTCCATGATAAATTGGTAATATTGTTGAATCATAAAAATAATTAGTTTGCTAAATAAATAATGATGTCCTATTGCGAATAAAGAATAAATTGATAGAACGGAATAAAGAAATAACTTGGGTTTGTATGACTAAAACATTTGTTGGGAAATAACATCTTATTCGACAACATGGATACGTAGACCAGCGTTAGAGCTATCTCGTTAGCTTGTGAGGCATGATCAAGTTTCTAAGCATTTCGACTGTCGTTGATTATTTACATCTATGCATTTGCATCAATGCATATCATATAGGTACGATGATGGATCAACGGATCGATCGAAGGATGATTGGGAATCCGAAAATGGTGTAATGGTATTCTCTCTAGAAGATGATGCAATGGGCTTTCTATTCAAATGATGTGGATGATCTGAAGATGCTGATACTAACTTTTTAATATATCTTACCTAGGCAAGTCCCGATGCATAACCCCTACTTGCTGTAGTTTAAATTATATTTGTGCATTAAATTTTAAGGAGTTGAATGAAACCCACTTGCATATATATATCTTTATCCCATGAGTCTTACTAGTATGACAGGATCGTGTAGATTGCTATGCTACAGGACTCCAGTAGAAGTCGAGTGATTGTCTGTCACTCGTGAGAGATAGGAAATATATTACTGTATTATTATCACTTGGAAAAATATAAATGGTGGAAAGGAAAATGGTGACCGGACAGGGATATGGTTTGGGTATTGGTGCGTGTAAGAGGTTGTGTCGCTGTGGACGCGGGGCATGGCTTGGTTACACTATTTTCCCTGTCTATGTCGGTTAAGGACCGGTCATTGCATAAGCCATCGAGGCAAGTCATAGACTTATTATTCCGAGCACATACATGGGTATGGGAGCTTGAAAGACTTGTTGCTCCCTTATCGTGGATCTATCTCTTTCCGGACCGACTGTCACTGTTTTATTTTGGTGGAGGAGGTCCTTGCACTACATTGAGTCCGGGACTCAGGGGCGGGGGCTTGGAGTCCTAGATTGGACGGGGACCTGGACACCCAGGACAGGAGAGTGATGGGTTGGTCCTGCTTGTACCTTGGGTACAAGCGGGGTGTGTGTTTTTAGGGTACCTAGCTGGGGGCATTGATTCACGAATCGCCGGGCAATCCGGTACGACTTGTTTCGTGTCTAGCACCGTAGTAAGAACTGAAAGATGGAAGATGGAAAAAAGAAATCTGATTGCTTACCACCTGCTTGAAAGTAGCACAGGTTCTTACATAGAATGGTTAGTTAATGAACCAATGTGGCTATTAATAAAAATCGAATATAAGGACGCACGTTTTGTAATGCTTCCTGCAAATGCAATGAACCCACAAGCCAGATAGCCTTGCATATCCTTAGAGTCTTTTTCTTTCCTCCTGTCGGGTAAGTCTTGCTGAGTACAATTGAGTAATCAGGGTTTTATTCCCCCTGTTGCAGGTGACAGGTGGAAGCTAGAGTTGACTCTTGTGTGTGGATACCTCCTAATGGGCTCAGCGAGGATTCCTTTACGCTGCGATCGTAGTTGTTATTTATAACTCTCACCAAATGCTTTTATAAATGAAAATTTCATAATCTGTTGTCGTAGTGTATATATCAATACTTTATCATGCCATGATTAGATAATTATTTCCGCTGTAATTCTGATCACATGTTTATATTTCGCTATTAATTTAAATTATTCCTAACTCTGATAATATGATTATATTCCACTGTTATAATAATAATAAATATTATACTCTGATGTTGTATTAAAGTGATGTAAGAAATGGTTAAGAATGATGTAAGCTTTATTCTCTCATTTGTGATCCTGATGGCAAAAATATGGATTTTCAGGTTCTCCCCTGGGGTGTGCCCGACAGAACTGTGTAATTTAGTGTTCTCCCTTGAGTGCTTAGTGTCTAATGGAAGACAAGCACTCCTATGGGGCATTAGATTAGACAGTTCTGCCACAGGTGGTATCAGAGCGCAAATGAGGAAATAAGGCTTCGAAAACCTTTTCTAAACTAAAATTTGACAACCTCTTTTTGCAAAAAGTTAGGACGTTTTTATGCGAAGTTATATAAGTAGCCCTATTACTATGGTTATGTATCCAGGATAGATGGCACTCTGCTGACTTAGATAGGCTTAATCAAGTTTCTGCAGGTACACTGACTCGAGCATAGTCTGATAGTATGCACTAGTTACAGGGATTGAACGATGTGCCAAAAATCTGAGAACGGTTACCCTATATATTGGCAACGGTGAAAGGATGTGTAGGACGTGCATTCATGCATATCCTGTTTGTGAATTGTAGAGCTCGTACTGCTTGTAGATACGCCATACATAGGTGTCACTCGTGCCGTATTGTGCACGACTGATTCGTTCCTGTCCAAGAGTTAGGTCTGCACTGTGGCTTCGTGTTTCGCGTTCACCCATGGTTCACGCCGGTCGTGACCCACGTCTCCCCGTACCCTTTTTCTGTGCTCTTGTCGGACCCTTACCCTACAGTCATACTAGTCAGTAATGGCATCGCACGTCGCTCGCCTCGAATGCGCTGAATTTGTTCGATTCATTGTAGTGATCCCACGTAGGAACCCTGGTGAACCACGCCAGGACCACTGAACGCTCTGCCGTTATAAGTAGAGCCTGGCTTAGCCATTGGTACCACCACTCGGCGCACTTTAGTTCGCTTAGTTTTTCCTTTGAGCCAGCTTTTCGCTCAGCCTTCCTCATCACCACCGCCAGAAATGGCAGGAGCCTGGGTTAGTAGTTACTGCCTGAACGTTGAGGGTTTTTCCCAAAATCCTGCATGCCACCCTATAAAAGCTCAGAGTCAAAGATTGTCCTGAGTATGAGGGCCATGAGTATGAGAAGCATGGTATTGATCGGTGTGAGGTTACCGTCTACATCGGGAAGAGTGAAGAGTTCCCCGATCTCACTGAAGCCTGGAGTGTGACCACAACCGGGTTTAGCTTCATCGACACCTACCAGGTTGTGGCTCACAAAGCCTTGCGGTACCTCTGCCAGATCTATGAAGAGCCCATTGCCCGTACCCCCATGAGGTTCTTTCCTCCCTTGGACAAGAATCGGTGGGCATGGAAGGCTCGCATGGAGGCGTTGCAAGGGCGGGATGCGCAAGAGGATAGTCCAACCATGGTGCACTTGACCACGTACCTGCTCGCTCTAGATGAGCAGTATGATCGGCAAGCCTTAGAGATGAGGGCATGCCTTCGGCGCGCCGAGGAAGCCAAGATCTTCAACCGGATGCTCCAGGTGCAGCTCGCCGAAGCGCATGCTAGTGCTGCAGCTGCTGAGAGCCGGGAGACTGCCATGTCAGAAGACCTGAAGGAGGCTGAAGATCGGCATGTCCATCTGCTGGGTGAGGCCTATCTGTTCACTAGGGCCAAGCGGAGGACGCTGGTTGATGAAAGGCAGTATGCCCTGATCTTGGAGGGGATCGCTATCCACCCGCCTAAAAGGAGAACCCGTGATGCAGAACCGCCAGCACCTCCACCTTCGGAAGTGTTAGAAGCAGAACCATTGGTTCCTCTCACTCAGCCATTGCCACAAGAAGATGTAGATTAGTTGCCTTAGGATGCTGTACCCGTAGTAGTAGTGCTTTTCATTGCTGTCCTCCGGTATTGTACTCTTGTCATTGTTGTTCGTCCGTAGTTGTTGAGATCGTCCGCAGTAGGGAAGGTGAATGCTGTATCATGAATGGGAGCCTGAATGCCTGTACGTTGTACCCGTATAAGATCGTTGGAATTTGCATTTTATTTATTTTGCTATGTTTATTGCGTTCATCTACCCTTAGTTCGTTAGACGTGCTTAAAGTTTTCTAGGGTGATATTAAGCGGGTTACAAGAGAAGTTGACATTCAGATGCCAGCAGATCAGCCGTAATTGGATGTTATTAGACACTGTATCGACTAATTGTGGATGTCCCAGCAGAACACTTGAATCTCTTTAAAACAAATCCACCATTGGATTTGAATTCCTTGTCCCTTGTTGTGAAGGGAATCCTTGTTGTTTGAATCTTCCCTTACAATACTTACCTTACTCTGTGGTCTATGACCCCACCGCCTTCAGGGCGTCTAAGTTGGTAATAGTTGCCTGGTTAAAAGCTTATGGTGCCGCGACGAAACCGAGGGCTCCCTGTGGAACAGCTGCCACATGTGACACTGCTTGGCACGCGCTGGTATCGAGGTTGTTAACCAAGTACCTTTACCAAGTTACACCGCCATACCACTTTTGCTACAAATAATTTCCTTGGAAATGTTTAGGTGTTCAAATGGGAAATCCACAACAGGTTGATAACATAGTGTTCTACCAAGGTAAGTAAGAGGAGGTCGTTTTGGAGGAAGAAAGTATGACATGGTCTTAGTCTACATGAAAGACGGATGTGGTCGAGTAAGGGAACGAAAAAGAAGAGTAGTAAAAAAAAGTTAGTAGTGGATAGTCGGGAGTAATTGTAAAAGTCTGAGTGGATGTCTTGTCCCTAGCCCTGTGTTTAGTTGACCGCGCTATGCGTGCTAGGTCATTTCGCTGTGTGCCCTGCGAATGTTGTATGTATCAGGTCCTTTTGCACCCCGTTCTCGTGTGGCCGCGGCATCGTGCCGCACTCGCCGTCTTTGTGCACTGTGTGTTTTTTTCTTTTCCCCAGCATCCGGTCGGCTCTCGACTCTCATGCCTTGTCCCTCATACCAGACCCCCCCTTCCCTCTCCTTTCTTTCCTCTTTTGGGAGCATGGTTGGCTGCATGCCTCCCTCGTCGAGCGCACCCTCTTATCTCCTCTCCTTTATTTCCCATCCGCTCGCTTGTGCAGTGAGCGCACCTTGGCCATGTTTACCCCCATGGCATGACCCATCTATGTACTCCATCCATGCCGCCTCAACTTCCAATGTGTTGCACCCACCTCCATTTGCCTCTATAAAATACCCTTGGTCCTTGCTCTTCTTCTTCATCCCCATTCCCCTCGTATTCGGAGCAGAGCTACGAGATCTAGTCGCCATTGTGAAGCGAGATTTGTCAGTCTGAGGTGATGGTGTAATCTAAGAAGGAAGAATTTGATCCGTCGAAGAAGTTCAAGTTCCCTTTGGTTAGTCTGATCTTAGGGTTCCTGATGTTTGACTTCTCAGTCGACTGTTTCTGGATCTGTTGGTGCTACGCCATGTTTTGGATAATCATTATCCTGTTGTTTCTTCATTGCCCTCGTATATCTCGATTTCTAGATTAAGTCTCGGTTGTACCAGGTTGCTCTTAACCATGTACCCGTAGATCCACGTGTGGTTGAGTATTCGAAGGCGTGTAATCTTTCGTGTAATCCCTGATCTACAAAATGTAATCGCATTTCCCCTCTTTTGGTTCTTGCTTCGAATCTCGGGATGAGATTCTTTTTAAGGGGGGTTGGTTGTAACACCCCTGGTGTTACGATCTTGTTTAGCACCTTGATTAAGGCAAAAAAATAATAATTAACCAAG
This sequence comes from Miscanthus lutarioriparius, assembly GCA_904845875.1. NCBI lineage: Eukaryota > Viridiplantae > Streptophyta > Magnoliopsida > Poales > Poaceae > Miscanthus > Miscanthus lutarioriparius. The sequence continues at coordinate 15,381,794 of CAJGYO010000008.1, forward strand.
CTCTTGTGTTTTAAAGTTTTTAAAACTCACATAAAATGATAAAACAAATAATCCATTGTTTTTTTATAAGTTAATAATTCATGGCGAGTGCCTTGGCTTGGTGTAGTTCGTAGGTTGGTTTGACGCTGCGATGTTACCCCAAAAATATCCTGAAGTTCTTTCGTAACGCGCTGTAGTTCAGTTCACGAAATGGTGTCCGAGTGACGAACCCAAGTTGGCGTGCTCGTATCTTCTTCTCGTGTGGCCCGTGTATTGTGCGGTTTGCTCCGTGGGATAGCTGATGAGAACAACTTCAGCGCCATGACATTAGTGGGCCTCAATCACGATCATTAGTAGTTTCACGTTGCTTTAGATTTAGAGCTCGTCATTGTTCGTTGTTGGTCGGCCTGAGCCAAAATTACCGCGCATTCATGTTACTGTCGGTCCTGGCCATGGTCACACCTGTGGCCGATCTTGGTCGCTGCCGGTCGGGCCATGCATGGGCCTTACCGAAGCTGTAGCCACTGCCTCTGTTGTCCCATCGAACTTATGGCCTTGTCGTGATGCCGCTGCTTTCCCCATGTGCCTTCCACATTGGTTTTGTGTAGTGGGCTCTGCACAAGGCCGTTGTTCCGCTGTCGTCATCCGCACGCAGCCAAAGCCGATCCGTCTCGTCATGATATGTCGTGGCACGTCTTCTTTAAGCCGTATAGCGCAAACACCACAAGCCTTCAATGCATACGCGACCAATGATGGCCGAGATGTGTAAATGTCGTCGCCCAGCTAGTCCAGCTCACTCGCTCGCGTCGTGTCCTGGTCCTGCACCGCTGCAATGCTGCCTCCCTCTGTGCTGAGCCGTCCCACTGAGGTGTCTGTGCTTGCACGTTTGCCACTGTCGTGCAGTCATCGCGACAAAACAAGTCAGGCCGGGTCACCTCTGTGTCACTGCTGCTGCTCCCGCTCCGCAGAGCTGCCTTTCTTTTTCTTCCCCGCGTAGCGTGCCGTGTCTGTGGCGTTGCCTGTCGCCTCTTCCTTTTCCCCCTCCGCTCGGCGTCTTGCACGCCAGCACCACCGCCGTGGCAGGGCCCGTGTCACCTGGGCCTGCTCCCCGCGCTCTGTCCGTGCTTGGTACCTCGGCGTCCGTGCTCTGCACCCCGGTGTTCACGCCGCGCCACCCGCCCGCCATCACCGCACGCGTGCGCACTCCCCTCGGTCCCATGTTGGACCCGCGGCTCTGTGGTGCTACTCCTCCCGTGCCACATTGACTCAGCCGCGCTGGTCCACTAATCCACGTGCCTTACTCCCGACGCTGTCCACGCCGGTGCGGGCCTTTCCCGTGCGCGTGCCCTCGGCCCTGCGCTGGGCCGGTTGATCCTCGATGGCTGCTGCTCCACGTCATCGTTGCCGCTCCTTGCTACTCCGTCTGATTCCCCACACCGCGTCCTATCGTGGCCACAGGACTGTCGCACCCTGCCGGACCGTGACCCCGCGCTGCTCCACCCCGCCCAGGCCGTGCCACCGGAGCCGCCCTGTCGCGCTGGACCCGTTGTTTTGCCCCCACGCCGCCCCTCCCAGGCGCCGTCGCCACCCCACCATCATCTGCGTCGACCCGCCTACTGCCCGGGGCCGGTGGGCCAGTGGTGCGCCCCATCACCGCAGCGGCCGGCACCTGTGGCTGTGACGGCCACAGCACCACGGCCGCCTTGGCGCTGCCCCTTCCAAGCCCCTGCTCGGGCCATCGCCGGTGAGCCATTTCCTTGGCCGGCGGATGGCCTCCTTGTCGGTGCTTTGTTTTGTGGGAGGAGCCGAGGTGAGAAATCCATGTAAAGTTTTGTACATGGTGCTTACTGCAAAATACATGACTTGAATGAATAGTGTTTGTGGATCTCGGAGCGAATAGGAAAAAGTGTGGGGTTCTTTCTGCAAAATGCACATCGCGCCTGTGGGCTTGACCAGCTGGGTCGGTCTGCCGCCCCACGCCTGGGCCGCGTGAGCGCGCTGTGCGCTTGGATCGCGCCCTCTCCGTGCGTGGGCCATCCGCTTTGGTTGTTGGGCCGCTGGTCATGCGCCCCGCCTGGGCCGTCGCGCGCTGCGCTCCGCCTGGGCCATTGCCTACTCGATGGGTCGTCTGCGCCTTGACCCGCGCCTGGGCCGCCGGTTGTGCCGCGTTGGGCCGCGCCTGCCCCGCCTGGGCTGCCGTGGCCGCTGGTCCAGGCGAGCTGGGCCGCTTCAGGCCCAAGGGGTCTTTTCTTCTTTCTTGGGTATTTTGTTAATATTAGTAATCGGATGCATGTTTGCAAATTCATAGTGAATAGTAGAAAAATCATAAAAATGCCAAACTAGTTTTGTTAGTCTCCTAAAATCATGATCTACCTGTTAGTATATTTTGTTCACATAGTTGGATAATATTCTTGGAAGCTATATAACAAATTTAAGGTACTTAATATTGAAAATATAAACTTGTAGGAATTTCCAGGATAAATTGGTAATATTGTTGAATCTGAAATTTGTACAGGAGGCTCCTAGCAATATTAGGTACTCACTGTAATTTTTATAGCTCCGAAATAATTAGTTTGCTAAATAGATAATGATGTGCTATTGCGAATAAAGATTAAATTGATAGAACGAAACAAAGAAATAACTTGGGTTTGTATGACTAAAACATTTGTTGGGAAATAACATCTTATTCGACAACATGGATATGTAGACCAGCGTTAGAGCTATCTCATTAGCTTGTGAGGCATGATCGGGTTTCTAAGCATTTCGGTTGTCGTTGATTATTTACATCTATGCATTTGCATCAATGCATATCATATAGGTACGATGATGGATCAACGGATCGATCGAAGGATGATTGGGAATCCAAAGATAGTGTAATGGTATTCTCTCTAGAAGATGATGCAAGGTGTTTCTATTCAGATGATGTGGATGATCTGAAGATGCTGATACTAACTTTTTAATATATCTTACCCAGGCAAGCCTCGGTGCATAACCCCTACTTACTGCAGTTTAAATTATATTTGTGTATTAAGTTTTAAGGAGTCGAATGAAACCATATATATATATATATCTTTATCCTATGAGTCTTACTAGTATGACAGGATTGTGTAGATTGCTATGCTACAGGACTCCGGTAGAAGTCGAGTGATTGCCTGTCACTCGCGAGGGATAGGAAATATATTACTGTATTATTATCACTTGAAAAAATATAAATGGTGGAAAGGAAAATGGTGACCGGGCAGGGATATGGTTTGGGTATTGGTGGGTGTAAGAGGTTGTGTCGCCGTGGACGCGGGGCATGGCTTGGTTACACTGTTTTCCCTGTCTATGTCGGTTAAGGACCGGTCGTTGCATAAGCCATCGAGGCAAGTCACAGACATATTATCCCTAACACATACTTGGGTATGGGTGCTTGAAAGACTTGTTGCTCTCTTGTCGAGGATCCGGCTCTTTTCGGACCGATTGTCAATGTTTTATTTTGGTGGAGGAGGTCCTTGCACCGCACTGAGTCCAGGACTCAGGGGCGGGGGCTTGGAGTCCCAGTTTGGATGGGGACCTAGACACCCGGGACAGGAGAGTAATGGGTTGGTCCTGCTTGTGCCATGGGTACAAGCGGGGCGTGTGTCTTTAGGGGTACCCAGCTGGGGGCATTGATTCACGAATCGCCGGGCAATCCGGTACGACTTGTTTCGTGTCTAGCACCGTAGTAAGAACTGAAAGATGGAAGATGTAAAAAAGAAATCTGATTGCTTACCACCTGCTTGAAAGTAGCACAGTTGCTTACATAGAATGGTTAGTTAATGAACCAATGCGGCTATTAATAAAAATCGAATATAAGGACGCACGTTTTGTAATGCTTCCTGCAAATGCAATGAACCCACTAGCCAGATAGCCTTGCATATCCTTAGAGTCTTTTTCTTTCCTCCTATTGGGTAAGTCTTGCTGAGTACAATTGAGTACTCAGGGTTTTATTCCCCCTGTTGTAGGTGACAGGTGGAAGCAAGAGTTGACTCTTGTGTGTGGATACCTCCTGATGGGCTCAGCGAGGATTCCTTTACGCTGCGATCGTAGTTGTTTTTATAACTCTCACCAAATGCTTTTATAAATGAAAGTTTCATAATCTGTTGTCGTAGTGTATATATCAATACTTTATCATGCCATGATTAGATAATTATTTCCGCTGTAATTCTGATCACATGTTTATATTCCGCTGTTAAATTAAATTATTCCTAATTCTGATAATATGATTATATTCCTCTGTTATAATAATAATAAATATTATACTCTGATAGTGTATTAAAGTGATGTAAGAAATGGTTAAGAATGATGTAAGCTTTATTCTCTCATTTGTGATCCTGATGGCAAAAATATGGATTTTTGGGTTCTCCCCTGGGGTGTGCCCGACGAAACTGTGTAATTTAGTGTTCTCCCTATAGTGCTTAGTATCTAATAGAAGACAAGCACTCCTGTGGGGCATTAGATTAGGCGGTTCTAGCATATGTTCTCTCATCAATTGCATCATGAATGGCACTTAGAGCAATATCATTGTTTTGGAGAAGCACTTCTTTGGCCGCGGTGGGATTCTCCGGATCACCAATCTCAATTTTGGTTTCTACCACCTTCCACACTTTTCTGTTGATTGACTTGATATGTGTGGTCATCTTTGATTTCCAATACGGAGAATTTGTGCCATCAAATTAGGGTGGCTTCTTGGTGTTGTTGATTTGAGCCATTTTTACACCGAAGGTTGTTAAGCCTCAAATCACGGTGACCTCGGCTCTGATACCACTTGAAAGGTCCTAATGGCTAGAGGAGGGGTGAATAGTCTAATAAAAATTTCTACAACAACACTTAACAAACCGGTTAGACAATTATGAGGCGAAACAAGTGTTGCGCTAGCCTACTAAAAATACAAGCCACCTACCACAATTTTAGTTTCTATTTTTTATAACCACACAATAGCTATGGCACTACACTAAGTTAGTGTGCTCTCAAAGACTAACTAAAGAGTCACACTAATCAAACTAACAAGCTCTCACAACTAGCTACACTAAAGAGCTTGACAACTAGTTTGCGGTAATGTAAAAAGAGTGGGCAATTTGTTTATACCGCGCTGGACTGTCGGGCATGAAGGGTCGCTGCCGGCCCTTTCCTTTTTCTAATGTATTTTCTAATTTAGTTTTTAAGGTAAACTTGTAAATTCAATATAAAATTGTGTAGTTAACCAAAAATTATGAAACCAATTTTGTTAGGTTCCTAAAATCATGATCTATCGGCTAGTATATTTTGTTCACATAGTTTTATAATATTTTTAGGAGCTATATAATTAATTGGAGGTACTTAATATTGTCAAAACATGAACTTGTAGGAACTATTGTGATGAAGTGGTAGTAGTACTGGCCTGGAAATTTTTACAATAGATTCCTTACAATTATTGTGATCATGCCATCAAGATGAAAGCTAACTTGGTTATATCTTACCCAGGCAAGCCCCGGTGCATAACCCCTATTATTTTGAACTTTATTTTATATTTGTGCATTAAGTTTTAAGGAGTTGAATGAAAACCCACTTGCATATATATATATATATACATATATATATATATATCCTTATCCTAGGAGTCTTACTAGTAGGACAGGATCGTGTAGATTGCTATGCTACAGGACTCCGGTAAAAGTCGAGTGATTGCTTGTCACTCGCGAGAGATAAAATATATTATTATTGTTATTATATTACTATCACATGGAATATATATATGAATGATAAATGGGACACCGGTCGGAATGGTACTTTGGATCTGGACTTGGTTTAGCATTCGAGCGAGGCTCGGATTGCAATTGTTCTGCCTGTGTCGATTGAGGACCGTTCATTGCATTGGATTCTAGTCAGGTCATAGACTTATTATCCTGAGCACATACTTGCTTATGGGGGTGGGAAGGCTTATTGCTCTCTTGTCATGGGTTCTGGATCTTTCTGGACCGACTGATTGGAGGCGGGGATGGTGGAGGTCTAAGCACCACACTGAGTCCGAGACTCAGGTGTGGGGGCTTAGAGTCCAAGTTTGGACGGGGACCTGGACCCCTTGATAGGACAGTGGTGGGTTGGTCCTGCTTGTGCCTGGGGTACAAGTGGGGCGTGTGTTTCAGGGTACCCAGCTTGGATATATTGATTCGTGAATTGCCGTGTGATACGGTATGACTTAGCTACGATCTAGAACCATAGTAAAAACTCAAATATAAAAGATGATAAAATGGTTCTGATTGCTTACCACCTGCTTGAAAGTAGCACATGTGCTTACTTAGAATGGTTAGTTAATGAACTAATGATGACTGCTAATGAAATTAAATATAAGGACGCACATTTAGTAATGCTCCTACAGATGCAATAAATCCACAAGCCAACTTGCCTTGTATATCCTTGGAGTCTTTTCTTTCCTCCTGACGGGTAAGTCTTGCGGAGTACAATTGAGTACTCTGGGTTTGTTCTACCCTGCTGCAGGTGACAAGCACCCCTGTAAGTGAGTTATTTCAGGCGGTTCTGCCACTAGTGGTATCAGAGCATAAATGAGGAAATAAAGCTTCGAAACCCTTTTCTAAACTAAAATTTAATAACCTATTTTTGCAGAAAGTTAGGGCGTTTGCATACGAAGTATAAAAGTAGCCCTATTGTTATTGTTAAGTATCCAGAATAGGTTTAACTTTGTTCTTTCCGGAGGACTGACTCTCATGTAGTATACGATCTTCAAGTCAGTCACGCTAGTACTGCCTTAGTCGTCGTGTCCGTATAGCGGGTAGATGCGCCTTTCATAGATGTCATGTGTGTCGTATTGTGCACGACTAACTCGTCCCTATTCAGGAGTTACTGCTGAACTATGGCTTCGTGCTCCGCGTTCGCCTATGGTTCACACTTGTCGTGACCCATGTCTCCCCATACTCTTTTATGTGCTCTTGTCGGACCCTTTCCCTGCAGTCGTACTAGTCAGTAATGGCCTCGGACATCGCTCGCCTCGAACGCGTGAAAAATTTGGTCAATTCATTTGTAGTGATCCCGCATAGGAACCTTGGTGGACCACGCTAGGACCACTGACCGCTCTACCAATATAAGTAGGGCCTGGCCTAGCCATTGGTACCACTCCCCGGTGCACTCCAGCTAGCCTAGCTTTTCCTTTTGAGCAAGCTTTTCGCTCAATCCTTCTTTACAACCACCGTCAGGGATGGCAGGAGCCTGGGTTAGTAGTTACTGCCTAAACACTGAGAGTTTTCCCAAAATCTTGTATGTCACCCTACAAAAGCTCAGAGTCAAAGATCGTCCCGCGTATGAGGGTCGTGAGTATGAAAAGCATGGCACTGAGCGGTGTGAAGTTACCGTCTACATTGGGAAGAGTGAGGAGTTCCCCGGCATCACTAAAGCCTAGAATGTGACCGCAACCGGGTTTCGTTTTGTTGACACCTACCAGGTTGTGGCCCGCAAAGCCTTGCGGTACCTTTGCCAGATCTATGAAGAGCCTATTGCTCGTACCCCCATGAGGTTCTTTCCACCTTTGGAAAAGAATCGATAGGCATGGAGGGCTCGCATGGAGGCTTTGCAAATGCAGGATGTGCAAGAAGACAGTCCACCCATGGTGCACTTGACCACGTACCTGGTTGCTCTAGATGAGCAGTATGATCAGCAAGCCTCAAAGTTGAGGAAGTGCCTCTACTGAGCCGAGGAAGCCGAGATCTTCTCCAGAATGCTCTAGGTGCAGCTTGCCGAAGTGCATGCTAGTGCGACAGCCATAGAGAGTCAGTAGACTGCCATGTCGGAAGCCCTAAAGGAGGCTAAAGATCGACATGTCCATCAGTTGGGAGAGGTCTACCTTGTCACCAGGGCCAAGCGGAGGATGCTGGCTGCTGAAAGGCAGGATTCTTCGATCTTGGGGGGAATTCCTATCCACTCGCAAGAAAGAAGGAGAACCGGGGTTGTAGTACTGCTAGCACCCCCACCATTGGAAGTGTCAGAAGTAGAGCCCTTGCTTGCCCTCACTCAGCCACTGCCTAGAGCAGAGGCAGATCCATAGCCTGGGTGGTAAAAGAATCCACTAAGCCCGAGAATGAAGATGTGTGGTCCGACAAAATAGATTAGTTGCCTTGGGGAGATGTACCCGTAGTCAGTAGTGTCTTTCGTCGCTGTCCTCCAGTATTGTAATCTTTCCGTTGTATTTCATCCGTAGTTGTTGAGGTCATCCGATTGTAGGGAAGGTGAACGATGTGTCGAGAATAGGAGAGGGCGTGCCTGTATGTTGTACCTGTATAAGGACGTTTGGAATGTGCATTTTCTTTATTTCGTTGTGTTTATTGTGTCCATCTACCCTTGGGTCTTGTTAGACGTGCTTAGGGTTTTCAAGGACGATGATAAGTGGGTTACAAGAGAAGCAGCCATTCAGATGTGAGCAAAACAGTCATGGTTGGATAACAGAGAACACTGCATCAACTAATTGTGGATGTCCCAGTAGAACACTTGAATCTCTTTAAATCAAATTCACTGTGGGGTTTGAATTCCTTGTCCCTTGTTGCAAAAGGAACCCTTGTTGTTTGAATCTTCCCTTGCAATACTCCTTTATTTCTGTGGTCTATGACCCCACTATTTTTCACTACGTGTTAAGTTGGTAAAGTGGCCTGGTTAATAGCTTATTGTGCCGCGATGAAACCGAGGGCCCCTGTGGAACAGCTACCACAGGGTGACGCTGCTTAGCACATGCTGGTATCGAGGTTGTTGACCAGTACCTTTGCCAGGTTACACCACTGTACCACTCTTGCTATAAATTATTCTCCTTGGAAAATGTTCTGGTGTTCGAACGGGAAATCCACAACGGGTTGATGAAATAGTGTTCTCTCAAGGTAAACAAGAGAATGTGATTTTTGAGGAAGCACGTATGTCATGATCCCAGTTCACATGAAAGACAGGCGCTTATTGCGGTCAAAGTAGGGAAAGAAAAAGAAGAGCAGCACGGAAGAGTTTGTCTCGGGTAGTAGGGAGTGATTGGAAAAGTCTGAGTGGACATCATGTCTCAAGCCCTATGACCAGCTCGACCACGCTACACACGTTGGTCACTATTATCGCGTGTCCTACGGACGTCGTCTATGTCGGGCCCATTAGCACCCCATTCTCGCATGGCCGTGACATCATGCCGCACTAGCTGTCCTCGTGTACTGTGCGCTTCCCCTTTTTCTCGGCATCCTGTCGGGTCTCAATCCTCGCCCTTGTCACCGTACTGGACTCCCAGCCCTATTTTTCTTCTTTTGGGGGACACGGTCGCCCGCTCGCCTTCCCCGTTGAAAGGTCCTTGTGTGTTTTTGGTAATTGAGTGACAACCTAGGTGGACTAATTGTGTTTATGTGAGATACATGGGTGATTAGTCCATAGGTACATGTGTGTAAGCAACATAAGCCATGAAGATGAAAATGGCTCGGAGATGTTGCAAAGCTCACACATGTGATGATGAAGGAGCTCATTGCACATGAGACATGACATTGAGTCATGTGATCAAGGTGGAGAAGATCAAGACAAGACTTGGCTTGATGGACCGGTTGCATGAGTGAAGGGCAAGTCAGAGGCTTTGGAGCGATGGACCGCGTGGTGGTGAAGCTTAAGCAAGACTTGGCGCCGATGGATGAAGGCAACAGTGAAAAGTGAGTCAGTCAAGATCGATGAACCAATATGATCACATGATGATATGGAGTGGATCATATCATTGTTGATCGTGTTGGTGCATGTGTTGCGTCAACAATGGAGGAGATGGAATGGAATGCGCAAGGCAAAGGTATAAACTAGGGCATTTCATTTCACCGGTCATAGGTGAGTAGAGAAGTTTATGACTAGGTTTAGGATAGATGGCCGCACTATCAAGAGGGGCAAACTTGTTTGCATATCGGTCATCTAGTACCACTCGAGTGATCTAACTTTGCATCATCGCTAGGATCGAGTGGCGTGGCAAGTTGAGAGGCCAACCCTTGAAAATGTTTGTGAAAATATTCTAACACACATGCACAAAGGTGATACACATTGTGTTTAGCACTTGGGAGCAAGGGTTCAAAACTTCACCAGCGGTGCCACCGGCACCCTGTACAGAAAAGATAGGGTTTCACAGAGTGCATCGGACGCTGGTCATGTGGTGACCAAACTGTGGGGAGCAGTGCCCGTCAATTATAAAAGAAGATGGAACTCTCAGTCTGTGACCAGACGCAGATGACCGGACTCTGGCTGAACACAGTTCAGCGTCCGGTTATGCTGATGTGGCGGTGCATAGAGAAGAGGGAGAGTGATCAGATGCGGGGCAAGTTTGGTCGGGCGTGACCGGACGTGTCTGGTCATGACTGGAACCTTACTGGAAGTGATCGGACGCTAGGGTCCTATGTCCGGTCTTGGCACTATGCTGCATCCGGTCGCAACTTAACCGTTGAGATCGAGCGCTCAGTATTTGAAGCAAGGGATGATGTGGCAGCCATCCATTGACTGGATGCTGGCTGGGTGCGTCTGGTCGATACGACCGGAGCGTTCGGTCGTCCCAAGTTTTGCCCAGTGAAGGGGTAACGGCTAGTTTAACCCATGGGGCTATAAATAGAAGGGGGTCTCAGCCATGGCTGGTGTTGAGCACCTTGGGGGACTTTGTGTCCATGCTTGAGAGTGCTTAGGAGCCCTCCATCTCACACATGCTTGATAGTGATCATCTGATTGTGTGAGTGACGATTCTAGTGCGATTGCATCATGAGGTTGCATCGAGTGGCACTAGGTGATCGAGTTGTAAGCCAGTGGTACTTGTTACTCTTGGAGGTTGCCACCTCCTAGATGGCTTGGTGGTGGTCTTCGTCGAAGCCCACAAGAAGCTTGTGCGGTGCTCTGGAGAAGAGCTTTGTGAGGGGCATTGTGCTCGTCCCTTGTTGCTTGAAGTACTAGTGGCATAGGTTTGGGTGACCTTGCTACTAGAATTGATTAGGTGAGCTCTAGCTAGCCTGGCACCTTTATTGTCTAATTAGGATCTTTATAATGTGTTTGTGAACTTAAATAGAGGGGTGTAGTCTTGGCTAGACCAATTGTTTTAATTCTGCATTTGTTTCGGTTAGCCGACGCATTTAAATTTAGAAAGGACTATTCACCCCCCCTCTAGTCTGCCATCTCGACCCTACACCCGTCTAGCGAATCCCCTCCCCTCTCTCTTATCCTCCCTCCGCTCGCTTGCGCAGGGAGTGCACCATGGCCCACTTTATCCCCGCAGCGTGAACCGGCAGTGTCTCCCATCCACGCCATCTCCACTTCCGGTGCATTGTGCCCCACCTCTGTTCGTCACTATAAAATGCCCTTGGTCTTTGCTCTCCTTCTTCATCCCCATTCCCCTCGCATCTAAAGCAGAGCTATGAGATCCAGTCATCATTCGTGAGACTAGGTTCATCAGTTATAGGTGATTGTGTAATCCGAGAAGAAGAAAGGATCTAGTTTATGTCGAAGAAGTTCAAGTGAAATCTCTAGTTTGGTTTTGGTGAATTGATGAAACCCTAAGTGCTAACCTAGTTTATCAAAGTGATTATGAGATAGGTAGCACTACTCCAAGTGGGGAAGCAAATGAAGATCATGACATGATGATGGTGTTGCCATGGTGATGATCAAGTGCCTGGACTTGGAAAAGAAGTAAAAGAAAAACAAAAGGCTCAAGGCAAAGGTATAAGTGGTAGGAGTCTTTTTGTTTCGGTGATCAAGACACTTAGCGAGTGTGATCACATTTAGGTTCGATAGCCATACTATTAAGAGGGGTGAAACTCGTATCGAAATGCGGGTATCAAAGTGCCACTAGATGCTCTAACTCATTGCATTTGCATTTAGGATCTAGTGGAGTGCTAACACCCTTAAAAATGTTTGTGAAAATATGCTAACACATGTACACAAGGTGATACACTTGGTGGTTGGCACATTTGAGCAAGGGTTAGGAATCTCACCGGTGGAGTGTCCGCCCATAGAGTGCGGACAGTCCGACGATGCCACCGGCACCCTAGACAGAAAAGATGGAGGTCATTGTAAGTGGCCGGACGCTGGTCTCGGTAGGACCAGTGCATCCGGTCAGGTGGAGCATGAAGACGCTGGCGTCGGTCTTTGATCGGACACTGGGTCACTTAGTGACCGGACGTTGACAGGGTGCGTCCGGTCCAGCTGACGTGGCAGCGCACAGAAGAGTCACCATGTGACCGGATGCTAGGTGTGTCTAGATGCTTACTAGAAACGACCGAACGCTGGTGTTTAGCATCCGGTCAGCCTAGAGTGGTTCTAGGAGCTCTCTGGACTTGACCAGACGCTGAGTCTCCTGTGTTCGGTCCAGTGTGACCGGACGCGCCCGGTCGTCCTAGAGCGGTTCTAGGAGCTGTCTGGACTCGATCGGACGCTGAGTTTCCTGCGTCCGGTCATCCACACCGGATGCATCCAGTCATAGTTGAGTGTGGTACTCATGGCAGCAATGGCTACTTCGTTTGAATGAGACACGTGGCGGTCAGGCAACGACCGGACGCTGGCGACCGGACGTGTCCGGTGCACACGACTGGTGCGTCCGGTCATCCCGCGTCGGCCCAATAATTGAGCCAACGGCTCTATTCGTGGGGGCTCTCTATTTAAGCCCCATGACTGGTTCAAGCTCACACTCTTGGCCATTGGCATTGACATAGCAACTTTGTGAGCTTAGCCAATGCCCTCCCACTCATCTCCATCATTAATTCATCATCTTTGTGAGATTGGGAGAGAATCCAAGTGTATTGCTTGAGTGTTTGCATCTAGAGGCACTTAGTGTTTGTGTTTCGCTGCAAGATTCATTTGTTACTCTTGGTGGTTGCCGCCATCTAGATGGCTTGGAGCAGTGAGGATCATCGAGCGGAGGTTGGTGATTATCTCTGGCTCCGATCGTGGTGATTGTGAGGGGCTCTTGACCTTTCCTCGGCGGAGAGCCAAAAGGTACTCTAGTAAATTGCTCATGGCTTGTGTAATCCTCATCTTGTGTTAGTTGTGCGGCACCCTATTGAGGGTTTGGCGGGTGATGCCAATCAGCTCGTGAACCTCCAAGTGAGTGAATCGCCATAATGAGGACTAGCTTACCGGCAAGCAAGTGAACCTCGGTAAAAAATCATTGTGTCATCATTTGATACCGAGGTGATTGGTCTTCATTGGTATTCATTCTTGTGATTGATTAGTTCATTCCTTAACACAACGGTATAACCATCTTGCTCACTTTCTCTTTACACTACCGTAAACTAGTTGTCAAGCTCTTTAGTGTAGCTAGTCGTGAGAGCTTGTAGTTTGGTTAGTGTGGCTCTTTAGTTAGCCTTTGAGAGCACACTAACTTAGTGTAGGGACATAGACATTGTGTGGATAGAGACTATATAAACTAGAATTGTGGTAGGTGGCTTGCATTTTTAGTAGGCTAGCGCAACACTCGCTTCGCCTCATATTTGTCTAACCGGTTTGCTAAGTGTTGTTGTAGAAATTTTTAATAGGCTATTCACCCCCCCCCTCTAGCCATTAGGACCTTTCATCAAGTCCACCTTCAGTTAGTTGGTCTTAGGATTCATGATGTTTGAGTTCTCAGACTCCTGTTTCTAGATCTGTTGAACATACGCCATGTTTTGGATAATCATTTTCTTGTTGTTTCTCCATTGCCCTCGTCTATCCTGACTTCTAGATTAAGCCTTGGTTATACTAGGTTGCTCTTAACCATGTATCCCTAAATCCCCATGTAGTTTAGTCGTGTAATCTTTTATGTAATTTTAGATCTACGAAGTGTAATCGTATTTCTCCCCTTTTGATTCGTGTTTCAAATCTCGAGATGAGATTTTGTTTAAGGGGGTAGAGCTGTAACAACCTTGATGTAACCGCTTAAACAACTTGCTAAACTATGTCATGAGCATCATGTTTATGTGTCAAAGCATGTGATAAAGTGCGTAGATCCATTTTCGTAACTCAAAACAATCAACAAAAATGCTAAACGAAAGTTGATTCAATAGTCATGTTATATCACTTAGGGTTTAAAACCAATTTTTATTAAGCAAAAATACTATAGAACATGTATGTGACACTTAAATAAAGTTGGAAGTACAAACTCGGTAGATGACAATGCAACTTTAACTTTTGGAAAATAGATGTTGTTAACTAGTGTTTTGGGAGCTCTAAAATCAAACTTGGCATTAAGATAAGATCTTTTCGTTAAGTCGGCAAGCACTTGAACTATTGTTAAAATGTCATTTTGGCAAATTATATTGAGCAAAATAGTTAAATAGTGCTTAAATATTTCGCTCCCACGGGTTAGTATAAGGTATGGACTCTAGAATGAAGTATTTGTTGGTTGAGGTTAGCAATGTTTAGATCTATTAAAAATTGCGACAAAAGAGTTATTGGTTACTTGGTCCTAACTGAAAATCTTAACGTTTCTAAGTATGAAGGGTGGTAGATAATGCTATATTGGCATTTAATTTCTAACAAAAATGTTTAAACACTAGTTGCATGTTTTGGTATTGTTGATTGCATCAAAGTGAGTGCTTGAGCATGGCATAGGTCAACATTGTGTTGGATGTCACGTTGTCCTCTCTAAAATTGCCCTAACTTCACTAGAATGCGTTGTCGGGGTTGTGTCGGGTTTCCTTCGTGAACTGGCATTCTGCGCGACGAGCTCATGTTGGCATCCTTCTATTCCCCTCTCTGGTTGCTCTTATGCCATGTCGATGGCTTTGCTGGGTCGCTAGTCATCTTGACTTTAGGATAGGGGAATTAGTTGGGCCTCAATTGTGATTGGTGGTAGTTTTCACTTAGCTTTAAAATGCACGCACGTCACCTATAGCAGCCGTTCGGATTGGGTTCACGGTCACCGCGGGCACAGTGTGGTGGCGCAGGGGTCGTGTTGCAACCATGCCGCGGACGTCGGCCACACGTGCACCAGACCCGTGCTAGTGCGCCCAGGTCTGGCATGGCCTGACCCGACTGGCAGTGGTCTGGTCACCCGGCCATGGTGTGTGCGCGCCAACTCCAGTCACCGAGCCATGCGCAGGGCCATGGCGGGGTGGTGGCTATCACCGCTTTGCCTATGTGACGCTCGTCTCGCCCTTCATCCTACCTTCTGCGTCAAATCTTTGGACATGTGTCGCTGCCACCGCACCTCGGTCGATGACCTCGGTCGCTGTGATGACGATATGCTTCCTTGCCTCGCTCGGGTGTTGCCGCTCCACTCAAATGCATCACGCCAAGCCCATAAACCATCGTCGCGCGCACATGTTTGAGCTACCATCATCAAATGGAGCTGCTCCATCTTAATCCACTCACCCACGTTCAGGTGCACTCTCCATGGCAGGGCCATGGCTAGAGCTCTACTTTTCCGCCCTCCAATTGTCTAGCGCCAGCGACTTCGCTGTTCAATTCCTCGCTCTCAAGGGAAATTTAGGAAGTAGGCTAGCCATATACTTCCCCTCAAGCTCAGTTATGCCCTATCGACCAGCAATTTGGTGTTTCCCTCGCCGCCGACCGTGGGCGCTGCTGAATCAGTTGGTTGGGAGGTAAGGCATATAGGAGTGGTAGCAGTTTGATTGCTCGTAACCCTAAGCTCGCCTTGACTCCCCCTATTTGATGCTGGCACTATTTTGGCCAAGGTGCTCATCATCGGTGGGGTGACGCGCCTATGTCCTTCGCAGAGCACTGCCGCCCCGCTCGGTCGCCCATGGCTAGACCACTGCAGTGCTCCCTAGCTTCAACCGTTAGTAGGGCATGGACCACGGTGAGCTACAGATGCTCCCCCGCCATCTCTACCTTTCTGTGAGGGCGTAGGCTCGTCAGAACAGTCACATCACCGCCGTGGATCACCACTCGCCGCTGCAGCCCGCGACAGGGTGTCTCCGAGTCTGTAACCTAACCGCCACCCATCCTTGCGCGTTTAGCTTTAGATGGTGGTCGACCACTCACTTCCGTCGTATTAAGCCTAGTTTGCCCGGCGTAACCGCCTTGTGTCGTCGGTTGTCGCGCCGGCGCACGCGGGGATCCTAGGGACCTCCTCGTGGTAAAGGCAAAGACATCCGTGGGTATAATTGCTAGATTACTAATGGTAGGAATAGTGCTCATAGTAGTTGTCGGTGTAGAAAGTGACCAACACGTAAATATTTATAGTTTTGTTGTATGTTGTGATTGGAGGTGGCCTAGCACTCAATGACATAGGGTTTATACTGGTTTAGGCAACATGCCCTATGTCCAGTTTGAGTCGGTTGGTGACTTTATTCCTGAGCCTAGGTGCTCGAAGTTTGCTGTGGGGTTACAAACGGAAGGGAGAAAGATGGGGGGTACAAGAGGTCCGGTCGGACTCTGGTCTGAAGGGCCGAGAGTGACGGGAGCTCCGTTATGTGCTAAGTGTTCGAGCGTGTGCTCGAGGTTTGAACCTAGTGGTTCTGTTGTGGTGTGTGAGTGAACTGAGGAGTCTATATGTTGGGAGAGAGCGCATCCCCTTTTATAGATAAAGGGGACAGCCTTACAAGCGAGAGAGAGAGAGAGTACGCATGCTACTAAGTCTTATTACCCACGCCGTCGGGTACAAGATGATGGTAGGCGCCCATAACATTGTTGTTGTCAGACGCATGTCGAAGGTTTTACTGTATTCACCATGTATGGTAGATGACGGCGCCCACAACACTGTTGATGTTTAGAGGCATGTTGGGGGAGCCTTACCACGTTTGTCTGGTACGGAAGTTGATGGCGCCCACAACACTGTAGAGCAAATGTCGGTGCCCACAACACTGCTTGGGTTCTAGCATGCCTGGAAGGTTGCAGGGCACCCTTCTGACATGTCCTGTCGGTTACTGTCCTGCAGGTGTGCAGTGTACGGTCCTCAGTATTACGGTTGACTTGAGTGCCCTATCTTACTTTCTCCATCCGTTTCCTGGTCCTCCTTAGCGAGGCCTTCCGGTCGGAGAGGCGGGCCAGAGTCGGAAGCGGGTGCCGTTCCTTCTCGGCTAGGCCTTCTGGTCGGAGATTGGATCACCCTTCTGGCCTATTGTTTAGGTATTTGGGCTGGCCCAGGAGTTGTGCATCGACCTTGTCTGCTGGGCCGAGCCTTTCTTTGGGAAGACGGTCATGAGGGAACCCGGGTTTATGAACCCGACAGTAGTCATGTTATTATGTAGAAGCATGGGGGTTTTTCTGCACAGCCGCCATCGCGCGTAAGCGCCCCGGCCATGGACCGCGCTGGACTATCGGGCCTAAAGGGTTGTGTCGGCCCTTTCCTTTTTCTAATGTATTTTCTAATTTAGTTTCTATGGTAAAATTATAAATTCAATATAAAATTGTGTATTTAACCAAAAATTGTGAAACTAATTTTGTTTGGTTCCTAAAATCATGATCTATCGGCTAGTATATTTTGTTCACATAGTTTTATAATATTCTTAGGAGCTATATAATTAATTGGAGGTACTTAATATTGTCAAAACATGAACTTGTAGGAATTATTGTGATGAAGTGGTAGTGGTACTGGCCCTGAAATTTTTACAATAGATTCCTAACAATATTAGGTGCAGACTATAATTTTTGTAGCTTCATAGGAATTAGTTTGTTAATGTAACTAAATGAGCCCTAGTATGAAAATATATATTTAATCAATCAAATGTCAAAAATAATTAGGGGTTTGTAGAACAAAAATATTTTCGGAAATGAGCCTCAGTTGACCACGTGGATACATGGCTTAGTATGTTAGTCATTAGAGCTAGCTCGTTAGCTTGCGAGACATAATCGTATTTTAGAGTTGCGGTTGCCGTTGATTATTTACGTCCCTGCATTGCATCCACGTATTTCATGATAGGAGCGATATTGGATCGCGGAGTCATCGGGAGTAGCGGAAGCAGATGGTGACTTGATGATCATGCCACCAAGATGAAAGCTAACTTGGTTATATCTTACCCAGGTAAGCCCCGGTGCATAACTCCTATTATTCTAAACTTTATTTTACGTTTGTGCATTAAGTTCTAAGGAGTTGAATGAAAAACCCACTTGCATATATATATATATATATACTTATCCTAGGAGTCTTACTAGTAGGACAGGATCATGTAGATTGCTATGATACAGGACTCCGGTAGAAGTTGAGTGATTACCTGTTACTCGCGAGAGATAGAAAATATATTATTGTTGTTATTATATTACTATCACATGGAATATATATATGAATGATAAATGGGAGACTGAGTGGAATGGTACTTTGGATCTGGACTTGGTTTGGCATTCGAGGAAGGCTAGGATTGCAATTGTTCCACTTGTGTCGATTGAGGACCGTCCGTTGCATTGGATTCTAGTCAGGTCACGGACTTATTATCTTGAGCACATACTTGCTTATGGGGGCGGAAAGGCTTGTTGCTCTCTTGTCGTGGGTTCTGGCTCTTTTCGGACCGACTGATTGGAGGCGGGGATGGTGGAGGTCTAAACACCACACTGAGTCCAGGACTGAGGTGAGGGGGCTTGGAGTCCAAGTTTGGACGAGGACCTGGACCCCTTGACAGGAGAGTGGTGGGTTGGTTCTGCTTGTGCCTAGGGTACAAGCAGGGTGTGTGTTTCAGGGGACCCAGCTGGGATACATTGATTCATGAATCGCCGTGTGATACGGTATGACTTGGCTACGATCTAGCACCGTAGTAAAAACTAGAATATAAAAGATGATAAAATGGTTCTAATTGCTTACCACCTGCTTGAAAGTAGCACAGGTGCTTACTTAGAATGGTTAGTTAATGAACTAATGATGGCTGCTAATGAAATTAAATATAAGGACGCATATTTAGTAATGCTCCTGCAGATGCAATAAATCCATAAGCTAGATTGCCTTGCATATCCTTAGAGTCTTTTCTTTCCTCCGAACGGGTAAGTCTTGTGGAGTACAATTGAGTACTCAGGGTTTATTCTACCCTGCTGCAGGTGATAGGTGGATGCTAGAGCTGACACTTATGTGCGGGAACCTCCTGGTGGGCTCAACGAGGATTTCCTTAATGTCCACCCAAAATGTTTTACAATGGAAAAACTTATCACCTGTTATGATGTATATAACGGATCCTCGTATTAATGTTTAACTTGTTATTAAATGATTTTATTTCCACTGAAACTCTGATAACATGGTTATATCTTGTTGTTATAAACAATAGATATTATACTCTGATGTTGCACGAAAAGTGATGTAAGAATGGCTAAAATGTTGTAAGCTTTATTCTCCCATTTATGATTCTGTTGAAAAATGTGGATTTTCGGGTTCTCCCTTGGGGTGTGCTCGACAGGACTGCCAGATGTAGCTCACCTTTGGGGTGCTTAGTGTCTAGTGGAAGACAAGCACCCCCGTAAGTGAGTTATTTCGGGCGGTTCTGCCACAACACTAAGCACCCCGAAAGCAAGCTATATCAGACGGTCCCGTCGAGCACACCCCTAGGGAGAACTCAAACAATCCATGTTTTTCCTCCAGGATTTACAATACTTAGTCTATTTCATACATCAAGAGTTCTCAAAAATACATTATTACAATATCAAGTTCAGAGTGTGGAATTTAAACAACGGGATTGAAATAAACTTCTAACGATAAGATACAAGGATCCGTCTGTGCCCACCAGAAGAATCCTCCACTCAACAGCAACTCCTCAAGCTGCACCTACAATAGGGGTAAATAAACCCTGAGTACACAATGTACTCGCAAGAGTTACTCGACTGGTGGGAATAATTTCTCGACTCTAAAGGATATGATAAGCTTTATGGTTTGTTGGGTTTTCTTTTTGCAAAAAGCAACAATAGTAGTGAATCCTTATGTATGTGTTTTATTAGCAGTCATGATTAGTTCATTAGCTAACCATTCTATGTAAGCACCTGTTCTACTTTCAAGCAAGAGTTGAGCAATCAGATCTATTTCACCACCTTTCATCTTCTAGTTCTTACTACGGTGCTAGATCATAGACAAGCTGTACCATATTACATGATGATTCATGAACCAATGTAGCCCAGCTGGGTACCCTAAAACACACACCCCGCTTGTACACCAGGCACAAGTAGGACTAACCCACCACTCTTCTATCAAGGGGTCCAGGTCCCCGTCCAAACTTGGACTCCAAGCCCCGACACCTGAGTCCCGGACTCAGTGTGGTGCTTAGACCTCCACTATCCCCGCCTCCAATCAGTCAGTCTAGAAAGAGCCAGAACCCACGATAAGAGAGCAATGAGTCTTCCCTGCTCCCATAAATAAGTATGTGCTCAGGATAATAAGTCTGTGACCTGACTAGAATCCAATGCAACGGCCGGTCCTTAATCGACACGGACAGGGAAAACAGTGTAACCAAGCTATGCCCCATTGGCCGCGGGACACAACCTCTGACACCTACCAATACCCATACCATATCCCTGCCCGGTCTCCATTTCTTTTTCACCATTTATCATAAGAGTGATAATAATAATCACCTATTACGAGTAACAGCAGGTTACTCACGCTACCGATAGCCTAAGCACACCAGCTACTCAACCTATGCTAGTAGGACTCATAGGTAGGTTTATCTATGCATGTAGTTTCAACCATAAGCCTGTAACGTAAATGCACATCACACACACACATATATATCCAGTGATTATTAAAAATAAAGGTTATGCACCGGGGCTTGCCTTGGGCAGGCGCGGTGTTAGCTCAGTCAGTTAGTGGCGGATCCGGGACCTCTTCCTGCATGAGGGTCTCCTCGTACTCCTCGATCACCTCCTTGAACTCATGGTCTCCGATGGTCACAATCTTCGCCAACTCGTTCTCTACATGCATGTGATGATGATGCAACACTTAGTATTTTAGCAACAGCAGCTCCTAAATTAAGAATACACATGGTAAACTACTACGCTAGCTCTAATGACTAAGATACTAAGCTAACTATCATCTTTATCAAGTAAAGTGTTGGGTTCAAATAACAAACACCTAGCTTTACAAATGAACGATATATCTTTATTTCTACTAATGATTTAATGTTTATTTGAAACAAAGAGCATTTAACTACCCTTATGTTAAGTCTATTCTAAAGCTACAAAAATTACAATGAGCACATAATAATACCATGAAGCTACTGTAAAAATTTCAAATCCACAGCTATCACCATATTGCCACAAAAATTCCTACAATATTTAACCTAATAATATTAAGCACTCTCAAATGATTTAATAGTCTCTAGTATCAACAAATATATATATATATATGAACTAAATACACCAATAGATAGAGCACAATTTTAGGAACTTAACAAAAATAGTTTCACAATTTTTGGATACCTACATGATTTTATATGATTTACCAAAGATCAGCTTAGAAATACCATTGAAAAGTTATTTCTATTCTCCACGAAAAAGCTAAACTGATTTCGGCGCAACGTGCGCACGTGCGAGCGTGCGGCGATCCACAGGTGAGGCGTGGCCCACGTGCGGAGGTGGCCCGCGGCGAGGAAGCCCGCGCGCGCCGGCACTCTTGCAAAAACGCCCCTGGACTATGAGCAAAACAACCTGTAATCGACATTACTATTTCTATATAGAACAAGTGGGGGGTCCGACCCCGGATACCCATGGCAAACCACATGGGCTACGCCCCCAGGGGCGGCCTAGCCCACAAGATGAAGCCTTGCGGGGCACGATTCTGCTCGGCGCCTCCCGCAAGACTCCGGCAAGATATCCTGAAGATACTAGAAGATCTGTTAGGATACGTATGATCCCATGATTTCTGTAATCTGTTATTACTTTCCGGTTATCTCTCAGAACTAACTAACTTGTAACCCTACCCCCTAGAGTATATAAGGCAGGCAGGGACCCCCTCCAAATGCACGCAATATCATACGATTGCCAATACAAACCAATAGACCACAGGAGTAGGGTATTACGTCATACTGACGGCCTAAACCTATCTAACGCGTGTGTCTCTATTGCCTTCTTGTTCTTGATCTCACGCTCCTTTGCCGATCAACCTACCTTCATGGGATACCCCTCGGAGGACTGCCGACGATATTCTATCGACAGTTGGTGCGCCAGATAGGGGCTTGCGTGCTGTTTCCTTATCGAACAAGATGGCTTTTTCTGCAGGCTCTTCGTCCCTTCCGCAGCCCAGCCAGATCTTCATGGTCGGATCCATCTCATGGGTCATCAACGCTGATGGAGTCGGAGAGCTCCTCGAGCCGGTGCAGATCGGTTCTGCGCCGACCACCCTCACACTTGCAACTGTAGATCCGATCTTGGAACCACTTCCGAGGTCACCTTCATCAATGACCCGCCGCTCGTTTCCTCACTATCAGAGGAAGCAAATCAACAATGATGATCTGATCAAATCCATCGATCGGGTCGGTCTGAAGCTCGCCGATTGCCTCACCGTCGCCGAGTCGGCTCTGGACACTTTTGTTCAGCGCCGACCACCCTCCGATCCAGATGTATCGGGGGCTACTCAGCAAACTCTAGGGGGTACGGCCCTACCCTTCGGGCTCAACAACGCCGCCGCTAACTACCAAGACGCCCTGAGAGGCAAATTCGCCAGCCAAGTGGGGGATATCCATCCTCTCACTAACTAGATCACCGACCAGCTCCCGCCAATGGTCAACATGCTGCATGCCAGCCGATTGCCACGGAGCATCCCTCCAGACCATCCTGGAGGAAAATCCGGACTTTGAGTCCTAGGGCTCTACGGAGACCCTCACCAAAACCTTCACCGAGCAACCCCCTCTCCCGCCTTTCTGGGGTGGCGCGATCTTCAATGTCAGCGTCGATAGCCCCCCTTGGAACAGCGAAACCGATGAGGAACGCGCCGCTCGTGAGAACCGGAACGTCAATCGCGCATAGTGCCGTGCAAATGAGCACGCCCTTGCGATGGCCGAGGCTACTCACAACAACTAGTTAGACTCGCAAGAAAGGCCGCTCCATCGCAACCTCGACAAAGAGTTTCTCCGCGTTGCTGGCCACGACGTCTTCAAGACCCCAAGTGCTAATCTGGCAGTAGCCGCCAACGAGCTCGCCCGCCTCCCGCAGACGCCTAAGCTCACCAAGGTCGCCACCATGCTTAAAGTGGCACACTGTCAAGTCAATGAGATCCATGAGGATCAGAGATCTTCGTGCTCCACGAGCATAATTCACCGATCAGCTATGCCAAGATCCAATCGCCGCCCCAGTCAAAGCTGTTTCGTCGACTAGTCATTGCCTCTCCAGGGGGGAGCCAGGGGCCACCACGCCGAAAACCTTCGCCAACATGACCAGGAGGTCGAACAGGACGCTCGAGTGCACCTCAGCAACCTCTAGGATGCACGACGGCGTATCGAGCAGCGTCGCTTCGGTCGCCACGAAGACAAAGTACGCCACCGCTAGGAGTACGAGCAGGAGTACGGAAACCCAGACTCAGCTCTCAAGCCGATCGACGCCGACAACGCTACAGTCGATGCCAACCACAACCCCGATGGCCCCCCAGCATTTACAAGGGTGCTCCGAACACTTCGGTGGCCCTGTGGTTTCAAAATCACTGGGGTCGAGCCCTACAAGGGAAGGTTGAATCCAACACAGTGGCTACAGGCTTACACCACTGATGTCTAGGCCGTTGGAGGAGACACCAGCGTCATGGTGAACTATCTTCCCATCATGCTCACACCAGCTGCCATGAGCTGGTTCACAAGCCTCGCCCCGGTCTCCATCGGATCTTGGGAAGAGCTGAAGAAAGTCTTCACCGACAACTATATGGCTACGTGTACACGGCCGGGCACCAAACATGATCTCAACCGCATCACCTAGAAGTCGTCCGAGCTCCTCCGCAGATACATTAGACACTTCTCCGAGATGAGGAATTCTATTCCTAACATCACGGAAGCCGAGGTCATCACCGCCTTCGTCCGAGGACTTCATTACCGTGAGCTTCGTTCCAAGTTCAATCGCAAGCCACCTACAGGCATCGGTGAGATGATCACGACCGCAAACCAGTACGTCGACGCCGAGGAAGCCGAGGTGCGCTTCAACGAAGATACGAGCACTCATCGCACGCCTTGCCGCTACGACGACCGCAGCGATGACCGACACCACAATGACTGCCGCTACGACGACCGCAGTTTCCACCGGGACAGCGGCCGTGACCGGCCAGAAGGATCCAAGCCCGGTCAAAATCACCTCCGGCGACCAAACCACATCGTCGCTGCCCTCAATGAACCTCACGCCAAGCGCAACTACGACGAGCAGTACAAGAAGATCCACAATGGCCCGTGCCCCCCTCCACAAGAACGCCAAGCATAAAATGAAGGACGACCTCAGCTTGGCCAAGGAGTTCTAGGACAAAAAGCTGGACGACGACGCCAACGGTGGGAACGGAGGTCACCGACCACCTGGGGGCAATAACAATGCCTTCCAGGACAATGACAAGGTGGTCACCACCATCTTCGGAGGCCTCGCCACCACCGAGAGCAGGAGAGAATGGAAGCACGCTGCCCGACGAGTGCTCACCGTCACTTCAGAAGAAACCACCGCCAACCCCAACTATCGCCCATGGTCCGAGGTTCCCATCACTTTCAGTCGGGCCGACCAGTGGGCAGACATACCCTACATAGGGCGTTTCCCCCTCGTCCTCGATGCAACCGTCCAAAATGTGCTTTTCAAAAAAGTGCTCATCGATGGTGGCAGCACTTTGAATCTACTCTTCGCTAGAGCCCTAAAGGAGTTGGGCCTCGGGATAACAGATCTCACACCCTTGGACTCCTCCTTCTATGGTGTGGTACCTGGCAGGGCATTTCATATATTTGCTTGTATGGTATAAGTTCTTAATTTCAATATCCATGCTTGTGTGGTGTATGCTAGTTGTAGGTTTGAATGTTGAAATAAAAAACTAGCATGCATAGGCTAAAGTAACTAGACCTATGTTCATTCTATGGAAACTAGACCCTTGTTTGTAATATTGATCTCATGGGGTATTCTAGTTTTTGTGTAGGTCTAGTTACTAATGGTGCTAAGGATGGTATATTGGTGCACTCCGATTGGTATCACGCTTCAAAGGTCCATCTCTTATACCTTAGCATCATTTGGTAGAAATTGACTCCTATATTTCCTATCTAAGCATATGCGCAAGCTACAATCCAAACTCTTAGCACATATGTAGGGGGAGCAATTGCTACCATTTGGAGTTCATGAAACTTGTCCATATTCTTTTACACATGGTAAATATGCTTGGGCAAGCAACGTGGATTCAATTAAATCTCAATTCATATCTTTGTGTAAGGGTTGTCATCAATTACCAAAAAGGGGGAGATTGAAAGCTCTAGTTTGGTTTTGGTTAATTGATGAAACCCTAAGTGCTAACCTAGTTTATCAAAGTGATTATGAGATAGGTAGCACTACTCCAAGTGATGAAGCAATGGCGAAGATCACGACGATGGTGATGGTATGGTGATGATCAAATGCTTGAACTTCAAAAGAAGAAAGAGAAAAACAAAAGGCTCAAGGCAAAGGTATAAATGGTAGGAGCCATTTTGTTTCGGTGATCAAGACACTTAGCGAGTGTGATCACATTTAGGTTAGATAGCCATACTATTAAGAGGGTTGAAACTCGTATTGAAATGCAGTTATCAAAGTGCCACTAGATGCTCTAACTCATTGCATATGCATTTAGGATCTAGTGGAGTGCTAACACCCTTGAAAATGTTTGTGAAAATAAGCTAACACATGTGCACAAGGTGATACACTTGGTGGTTAGCACATTTGAGCAAGGATATTCGGACTCCGATTATGCGGGATGCAAAGTTGAGAGAAAGAGCACATCGGGCACATGTCAACTATTGGGAAGATCACTTGTGTCTTAGTCATCAAAGAAGCAAAATAGTGTAGCACTTTCAACCGCCGAAGCGGAGTACATTTTGGTCGGTAGTTGTTGTGCTCAATTACTTTGGATGAAGGCTACTTTGAGTGACTTTGGAATTAAATTCAAGCATGTGACATTGCTATGTGACAATGAGAGTGCCGTAAAGCTCACCAACAACCCGGTTCAACATTCAAGAACAAAGCATATTGATGTCCGCCATCATTTCATAAGAGATCACCAACAAAAAGGGGACATTTGCAGTGAGAGTGTGGCCACCGAAGATCAACTTGTCGATATCTTCACCAAGCCACTTGATGAAAAGAGGTTTTGCAAACTAAGGAATGAATTGAACATACTAGACTTTTCCAATATGTGTTGATGCACCCCCCATTATATGACATGCCTCTCCTTTGAGCAAAGCAAGGTAAAATTGATTGACATATCATCCATCCATTGCTAAGGACTTGTTTAGTGCATCTAGTCATTCCTATCATGTCCTAGGCTCATTCATTAAAATCAAATGAATCTGATGCTTATATGATACCACTATTGCTTGTATGTTTGAAATGATCTAGTGGTAGCATATGACATGTTTGTGGGCTTGTAAACCTAGTGTTTGATCTAGAAAATAAGCTACAAGTGTTTAACTCAACATGGTACAAGATAACCCTTATTTGGAGGTGTGAAGAAGCTTGTCCTTGGATCAAACCGAGTTAAATATCTTTTGCAAGTAATCTAGATTGAACCAAATTGGGAAAATGATCCTCATGTCACATGGGTTCACCCCAACCTATCAATAATTTGAGCTCACCTTTTGTGCTAATTGTTGACAAAGGGGCAGAAATTCACAAAGATAGTAAGATAGAAGGAGCAAACAAATGAAATGAAATGACATTGACATTGTAAGCGGATCATAAAAAAAATTGCACACAAGTAGGGGGAGCAAGCTCATAAACTTGTATGATGTATTTGAATGTGCATTTCATATATTTGCTTGTATGGTACAAGTTCTTAATTTCAATATCCATGCTTGTGTGGTGTATGCTAGTTGTAGGTTTGAATGTTGAAATGAAAAACTAGCATGCATAGGCTAAAGTAACTAGACCTATGTTCATTCTATGGAAACTAGACCCTTGTTTGTAATATTGATCTCATGGGGTATTCTAGTTTTTGTGTATGTCTAGTTACTAATGGTGCTAAGGATGGTATATTGGTGCACTCCGATTGGTATCACGCTTCAAAGGTCCATCTCTTATACCTTAGCATCATTTGGTAGAAATTGACTCCTATATTTCCTATCTAAGCATATGCGCAAGCTACAATCCAAACTCTTAGCACATATGTAGGGGGAGCAATTGCTACCATTTGGAGTTTATGAAACTTGTCCATATTCTTTTACACATGGTAAATATGCTTGGGCAAGCAACGTGGATTCAATTAAATCTCAATTCATATCTTTGTGTAAGGGTTGTCATCAATTACCAAAAAGGGGGAGATTGAAAGCTCTAGTTTGGTTTTGGTTAATTGATGAAACCCTAAGTGCTAACCTAGTTTATCAAATTGATTATGAGATAGGTAGCACTACTCCAAGTGATGAAGCAATGGCGAAGATCATAATGATGGTGATGGTATGGTGATGATCAAATGCTTGAACTTCAAAAGAAGAAAGAGAAAAACAAAAGGCTTAAGGCAAAGGTATAAATGGTAGGAGCCATTTTGTTTTGATGATCAAGACACTTCGCGAGTGTGATCACATTTAGGTTAGATAGCCATACTATTAAGAGGGGTGAAACTCGTATTGAAATGCGGTTATCAAAGTGCCACTAGATGCTCTAACTCATTGCATATGCATTTAGGATCTAGTGGAGTGCTAACACCCTTGAAAATGTTTGTGAAAATAAGCTAACACATGTGCACAAGGTGATACACTTGGTGGTTAGCACATTTGAGCAAGGGCAGGAAACTTCACCGGCGGAGTGTCCGCTCATAGAGTGCGGACAGTCCGACGGTGCCAACGGCACCCTAGACAGAAAAGCCGAAGGTCACTGTAAGTGACCGGATGCTGGTCTCAGTTGGACCGGCGTGTCCGGTCAGTAGCAGCAGTGAGCGCGTGGTCTCGGTCTTCGATTGGACGCTGGCGCTAAAAGTGACCGAACGCTGGCAGGGTGTGTCCGGTCAGTGCTGACATATGCTAACATGGGACACACAAACGAGACATTGAGTAACCGGACGCTGGGTGAGTCCGGTCGGACATGACCAGACGCGTCCGGTCATGAAATCTCGCGTTCAGAACCTTACTAGAAATGACCGAACGCTGGGGTCCTGCGTCCGGTCACTTTCTAACTGACGCGTCTGGTCATCACTTGACCATTGAGATCGGGCGATCGGTGTTTGTAGCCGATGACACGTGTTAAGCATCGGGCGACCGGACGCTGGGGTCATGCGTCCGGTCGAACTAACCGGAGCGTCCGGTCACCCCGTGTTGTGCCCAGTGAAGGGGTACAACAGCTCTATTTCATGGGGGCTTCTATTTAAGCCCCATGGCCGGCTCAAGCTCACTCTCTTGGCCATTTGCATTGACATAGCAATCTTGTGAGCTTAGCCAAAGCCCTCCCACTCATCTCCATCATTGTTTCATCGTCATTGTGAGATTGGGAGAGAATCCAAGTGCATTGCTTGAGTGATTGCATCTAGAGGCACTTGGTGTTCGTGTTTTGATGCGAGATTCACTTGTTGCTCTTGGTGGTTGCCACCACCTAGACGGCTTGGTGCAGCGGAGGAGGATTGGCACGAGTCATGATTGTTCGTGGCCATCTTCGATGATTGTAAGGGGATTTGTACCCTCCCCGGTGGAGCGCCAAAAGGTAACTCTAGTGGATTGCTCGTGTTATTGAGTTAGCTCATTTGTGGGTAGGTTCTTGCGGTGTCCAAATTGTGTGGACGAGGTTTGTGCAACACCTCTTAGCCGCCAAACCACCAAGTGTTGGTCGACACAACGGGGATGTAGCGTGTTGGCAAGCACGTGAACCTCGGGAGAAAATTGGTTGTCTCTTGCCATTTGGTATTCTCCCGGTGATTGATTTAATATTCACCTTGTGATTGGTTCACTCCTCTACACGGCGGTATAATCACCCTACTCACTCATTTATATTCTTGCAAACTAGTTGTGGCAAGCTCTTTAGTATAATTATAATTGAGAGCTTGCTTTGTTATTTTAAGTTCATCTAGTGGAGCTCTTTAGAGTAGCAAGATTGAGAGCTCTTAGTGAGTAGTAACATTGCAAGTTGTGTGTCCAGTAATCATTGTAACTAGAATTGTTGGATAGGTGGCTTGCAACCCTTGTAGATCTAGAGCAAGTTTGCATTTCGCTATTTGTCATACAAATCAAATTGCTCTAGTTGATTTGTAGATTTTTAATAGGCTATTAACCCCGCCCCCCTCTCGCCATATTAGGACCTTTCATCGCTCCAAGACCGTGAAGATTGGGGCTCACCTTGACCCCAAATAAGAAAGCGCGCTCATCTCCTTCCTACGTGCCAACACCGCCGTGTTTGCTTGAAAACCTACAGACATGCTAGGGGTACCACGGGAGAAGATCGATCACTCCTTGAATGTCTCGCCGACCGCCAAACCGATCAAGCAGAAACTCCACTGATTCACGCCAGACAAGAAGGAGGCTATTATGGTAGAAATAAAACGGCTCTTAGCTATCGGATTCATAAAAGAAGTGTATCATCCAGATTGGTTAGCAAACCCTATTCTCGTTTGAAAAAAGAATAAAGAATGGAGGATGTGTGTTTATTATACTGATCTTAACAAACACTGCCCTAAAGACCCCTTTGGCCTGCCTCGGATAGACGAGGTTGTCGACTCCACCGCCGGTTGTGAACTGCTCTCCTTCCTTGACTGTTACTCTAGCTATCACCAGATCTCCCTCAAGGAAGAAGACCAGATCAAGACGTCGTTCATCATGCCTTTCGGTGCATACTGCTACACAACTATGTCCTTCGGACTCAAGAACACCAGAGCAACCTATCAAAGGGCCATCCAGATGTGCCTCGACCAATAGATCGGCCGCAATGTCGAGGCTTACATTGATGATGTGGTCATCAAGACCAAGACCGCCGACAATCTTATCGCCAACCTTGAGGAAACTTTTGCCAACCTGAACAAGTACCGATGGAAGCTGAACCCTTCAAAGTGCATCTTTGGAGTTCCATCCGGTATACTGCTGGGCTATAGTATCAGTGCTCGAGGCATCGAACCTAACCTTAACAAGGTCTCCGCCATCACCAACATGAAATGGCCGACATGCGTCAAGGATATATAGAAGTTTACAGGCTGCATGGCTGCCTTAAGCCACTTCATATCATGCCTCGGCAAAAAAGGGCTACCTTTCTTCAAGCTCCTCAAGGCCTCCGAGCGCTTCTCCTGGTCAAAAGAGGTAGACACAGCTTTCGAGCAGCTCAATTTGTTCCTAACAAAGCCTTCGATCATGACGGCGCCACGACCAGATGAAACTCTACTGATCTACATCACCGCCACTTCTCGCGTCGTCAGCACAGCTATTATCGTCGAAGGTGAGGAAGTCGGGCACACCTACAAGGTGCAACGTCCGGTATACTTCATCAGCAAGGTACTTAATGAGCCCAAAACTCATTATCCTCAGGTACAAAAGCTGTTATACGCAATTCTGATTACGTCGTGTAAGCTCTGACACTACTTTGAGTACTACAAGATCGCCGTGGTCATCGAGTTCCCTCTGAGGGACATTCTCCACAACAAAGAGGCCAACGGCCGCATCATCAAGTGGGCTGTTGAGCTCGACACTTACTCCATCGAATTCAGAAGCAGGCCTACCATCAAGTCATAGGCGCTCGCTGATTTCATCGCTGAGTGGACTGAGATCCAAGAGGCCATCACCGCCACTTGCCCCGAGCACTGGGTGATGTACTTTGACGGCGCCCTTAACATCAATGGTGCTGGTGTGAGCATTCTATTCATTACGTTGACCAAGGATAAGCTCCGATACGTTCTCCTGATACACTTTCTGGCCTCCAACAACGCCGCTGAATATGAAGCATGTCTCCACAGACTCCGTATAGCTATCGAGCTCGGCGTCAAATGCCTCATGTTGTATGGGGACTCCGCGCTGGTCATCAACCAGCTCAACAAAGACTGGTCCTGCTCCAGTGAAAAGATGGATGCATATTATGCCGAAATCAGGAAGCTCAAAGGGAAGTTCTATGGTATCGAGTACCATCACGTGGTACGTGATCAAATTCAGCTCGCCGATTACTTATCCAAGTTAGGCTCCTCTCACGCCGTGATTCCACCGGGGGTTTTTGTTCATGATCTCCTGGCGCCATCTATCAAGGAAGAGAAAGAAGTTCAGGAAATTCCCCCCGCTGAGCAGCTGGTACTTACTGTACCATCGCCGGCCGCCGATTGGAGGGAGCAATTCATCAAGTACCTCACCAGCACCGAGGTACCCACTGACAAGACTGAAACCGAACGCCTAATTCGTCAAAGCAAGCATTACGTGCTGGTGGACAGCAACTTGATGAGAAAAAGTACCAAGGAAGTGATACTGTAGAAATGCATCACCCAAGACGAAGGAGTGAAGCTACTTCTCGAAATTCACTCTGGTTCCTATGGCAACCACATGGCCTCGAGAACACTGGTCGGCAAGGCTTTCTGAGCTGGTTTCTACTAGCCCACAGCCATCTTCGATGCAGAAGACCTCGTACGCCGTTGTGAAGGATGCCAATTTTTTGCTAAGCAAATACACGTGCCGGCACAAGAGCTGCAAACCATCCAAGCTTCCTAGCCCAACGCATGCTGGGGACTGGATATGATTGGGCCTTTCAAGCCAGTGCCAGGTGGCTTCTGGTACGTATACGTCGCCATTAATAGGTTCTCCAAGTGGATCGAGTACAAACCGCTCGTCTCGGCTACTACAAAGAAAGCAGTTGAGCTCTTCGAAGACATCATCCACAGATTTGGTCTCCCGAATAGCATCATCACTGACCTTGAAACTACATTTACTGGCCATCATTTTTAGGATTTCTTCGAAGACCGGTGCATCTCTGTTAAATACGTCTCCGTTGCTCATCCTAGAGCCAACGGCCAGGTCGAACAGGCGAATGGCATGATCCTTGATGCCCTCAAAAAGAGACTATATCAGAAAGAAGAAAAGCACCCGGGCAGATGGCTCAAGGAGCTACTAGCTATAGTTTGGGGACTGCGTACTCAAGCTAGTCGTAGCACCGGTGTTTCTCCATACTTCTTGGTCTATGACTCAGAAGCCATACTACCAGTGGATATTGAATTCCGAGCACCTAGGATGGAAAATTATGATGAAGAGCAAGCCACAGCTGCTAGGACAGAGGACATCAACAGGGCCGAGGAAGAACTTCTAATCACATGCGTCCGCACAGCCAAATATCTAGAAGGCTTGCGTAGGTACTACAACCACAACGTCAAGGGTCGTTCATTTGCTATCGGCAACCTCGTCCTCCGCAGAAAACAAAAAACCGAAGGGATGCACAAGCTCTCCTCCCCTTGGGAAGGGCCTTACATCGTCAAAGAGGTCACCCGACTAGGGTCTTATCGCCTATGTGACTTAGACAGGATCGAAGTTCCCAACTCATGGCACATCGAGCACCTTATACGTTTCTATCCTTGAAACGCTCCAGATATGTACTCTTCACTTTATGTTGAATAAAGTTTTGGTCTCCAAAACTTGTCTCCACTTTTTCTCCATTGTGGTTTAACCCCCACTTACGATCACCGAGCTCTGTGCTACTCCATAATGAACTCCAATACGAAATATACATAACTATGCCGACCACGTTTCTCCAAATCTCCAATGTTATCGCCGAACGGTTTTCTCCAATATCGTCGAGCGATTTCTCCAAATCGCCAACACATTTTCGCCAAAAATCGCCGAGCGATTTCTCCAAATCGCTGACACATTTTCGCCAAAAATCACCGAACGGTTTCTCCAAATCGCCGACACATTTTCGCCAAAAATGACCAAATAAATCTTCTCCAAATCGCCGAACACGTCTTCTCCAAATCGCCAACGTATTTCGCCACGTTTTTTCTCTCAATCGCTGAACACTTTGCTCCAAATCTCCAAGATATTTCATCGATCAGCGAGCAGCATACTTTCTTTTCTGTTCTCTTCGGAGAAGACCCAGTCTCTGATCTCTCCCTACACGTGCCACGGGCTCCACGCTCTGCGTTATGGCTGGTCGGTTGAGGTTCCTTGGTCACGCCTGTTCATCCTACACGTCCACGGGCTCCGCGCTCGATGTTATAGACTATGGGCTAGCCAAGGCCGAGAGCTTAGCCCAGAACTAATTGCTCGGACGCCGCTTATACTACCTATATCTCCAAGTTATTTCGATAACCGCCGAGCAGAACACGTCCCGCTCTGTTCTCTATGGAGAAGACCCAGCCTCTGATCTCTCCCTACACATGCTACGGGCTCTACGCTCTGCGTTATGGGTGGTCGGCTGTGGTTCCTTGGTCACGCATGTTCCTCCTACACGTGCACGGGCTCCGCGCTCGACGTCATGGACTATGGGCTAGCTGGGGCCATAGGGGTCAATAGCGAACTAACTGCTCGGACTCTACTTACACTACGTATAAATACTTTGTGGTTAAAACTATGAAGATTTTTTCGCCGAAATACAATTTAACCGCATACACATGCACCTTATAACATTTATCATATACATAAGTGTTTTTACGCTTTCGCGTGTTCTAACTACACTATCTAGAAATTACAGATGATATCCACCAAGCAGATCATTGTGCTCTGCCATTGCCGTCCATCTCGCCGAATAGGTCTATATCGCCTGCCAACTTCTTTGCCACGTCCTCCACCTCATCCTCCAGCTGCCGAGTCTCCGCCTCGCTCAGCCCTTCGATGAACCTGCCCCCTATCGCCTGAAGGTCAGTGGCTGGATAGTGGGACCAAACCACAACAAGGGCGTGGGTAGCGGCGGAAACAACATCATTGCGGTTGAAGCTCTTGAATCTCTCCCATGCTGTCTTGCTTCTTTCGATGACGATGTCTGGGCGCGGTGGCCTGCCGCCGGGCTGAGGAGCCACTTTTGGTTCGACGCAGTCGAGCACTGGTTTGATTCTAGCAACTATGGCGTCAAACTTGTCCCTCTGGGTCCGGGCGTCCTGCTCCAGTACATTGAACTGTGCCTTGACCCTCCGACGGTTGTCTGCAATCATTACAAAGTTCCATCAAGCAAGAAAGTTACTTCAGCAGTAACCCCGACCAGGGAATACTCACCGTTTAGCTCCTCGGCCAGCTTGTTCGCTCACCCTATCTCCTTCGCCTTCTCCTCTCGGAGTTGCTCGAGGGCCTGGCGCAGCTGGCCGAGCTCCACATCTTGTTCTACAAGTACAACAGTCATCACCAAAAATAAGCATATCCAACTATGCAAAGCACTTTCGCTGATCACACGTACCTTTCTTCTGCTCGGAGACTTTCTGCAGCTGTTCCAACTGCTCGGAAGCATCCTTTAGTTGTGTGGAGGCAGTGGCCAGCTGCTCGGACTTGCTCCATAGCTGTTCTTTCGTAGCCGCCAGCTGCTCAGACAGGACCCCCCCTTTGGTGTTCTAGGTCCCGCGCGTTGGACTCAGCGAGGACTTGCTCGCGCCGGGCCCCCTGGGTGTTTTTCTCTGAGAGGTTCATCGCCACCTTGAGTTTTTGGTTCTCCTCGGTGAGGGGTTCCATCATCTTTATCAACTGGTGCCGGTGCTCGATAGTCTGAGTTATCCCCTGAAAATTAACAATGACAATGATGGAATTCGATCTCCAACGTCAAAGATGAATATTCAGGATTCAGTACTAACCTCGATTTGTTTTACTACTCCGGCGAGGGCGGATTTTAGCCGCCTCATCTCCTTGGGGGTGTCCTCCTCCTCGACAACTACCACCTCGTCACCGCGCTTGTGGAAGATTCAGACAGATTGGGTTCGAGGCTCAACACGAATGATCTCCTCCACCACGTCCTCCTCTTCCACAGTAGCTGGAGGCACCACCAGGGGGCTCTGTGGCCGGACAGTGGGTCCGACCATGCCCTGCGATGCCTTAGGGGCGTCGTTAGCTCCTCGGGCGCCACTGGTTCTGTCGACCCAGACTCTGGTCCATCGCTGACAACTCCAGCTTCAGCTCCCGAGGGCCCGGTAGTACCTGTCGTTGCTTCGGGTATTATCGCCGACCCATCCTATGCTGACACCGACCTCTCGCCGTCTGCAAGTCCACCTGCAGCGGTGGTTGACTCTTTCGCCGGCTGCCGAGCACCCAGGGACCCCGACACGGGAGCCGCCGGCGTTACCTCTGCCCTGGGATCATCTCGAGGTTGCTCGTTAGTCTGGGCGGACGGGTCTAGACCCTCCGTATGCCTTGCACTGCATTAGATCATTTAGTCAAGCGATAAAAAAGCTAAGATAAGACAGCAAAGTAACTCCAACACGAGGATACTTACCGTTTGGTCTATCGCTGCAATTTTTTGAATCGGCGATGCCTGCCTAAGCCCCCAGGCGTGGCTGTGGGATCGACTCCTGTGCTCTGGGGTGGAGGTCTCGCCTCCTCCACAGTCGGCCTCCGCTTCGCCTGCTGCTCCGAGGCTTCCTCTGCCCGTTGCTCCAGATTTACCTCCCCCTGTTGCTCGAGGACTCCCATCGCCTACCCAGTGGGGATTTCTATCGTCTGCTGCTCGGGGACTTCTACGCTTCCCCTTGATTGCTCCTCCATGCGTGTGCTGTGTGGAGGTGCTTGCATGCTCGGAGGAGGAGCAACTTGATCTTTGTCATCATCAGACCACTCAAGTACCGCGGCCCTTCGCATTCGAGTGGTCTGGTCACCACCAAGCGAGATGCCGCCCAGTTTGGGGGAAGCGGCAGCTGCCATTTTTCTCTTCTTCTGGGGTGGCTCGTCTGCTGCTGTCCTCTTTCCCTGGATTTTCTCCATTACCGAGGGCGAACTCTGTGTCCGACCAGCGTCAGTGCCTCCGGATTCTAATGAGGGGCTGGCTACATCTTCCACAGGCTGACCCGGTGGCTGGGCGTCTACTCCCCTCGGCCAATGACCCCTCAGCACGCCGGAGAAATACACCGCTCTTTCCTGCGAATGGATCTTTACATAAGTGAATCAGTTCACTGCTTGGCAATGCTTCAGGATTAAAAGTATCGAGAATAAAAATCGAGATGATTACCTCGGGAGGCGGATTTGTGCAATTGAAGGTCCTCGTTTGCTTTGGCCAGGCGAACAAAATGTTGGGAGCGAACAGCTCTGCGGCCCGCTCTATGACATTCTTCTTCGTTAGCAGTTCCGTCCTTTCCCGGGTCCCGTCGTCATCACCTCTGTAGTCAAAGCTCGGGTGGGCCCTCTCCTTGCATGGCTGGACGCGGTGCACTATGAAGCTTGCTACCACCAGTTCGCCTCAAATTTCCACGCCTTTAATCAGGTCGAGGAGCTCCCCCACTTGTTTCATGTCAGCACTGTTTGGTTTCTCCGACCAGCTCTTCTGGTTCTCCGGGATATGGTGGACGTCACAGCAGATTGCAGGGTGGCTCTGTTTCATGTAGAACCACTTGGAATTCCACCCTTTCAGAGAAGTGTTCAGCGGTACGTTAATGTACTCGCTGGCCATTCCATCCCGGAGCTGCAGATATACACCGCCGACCACCTTGGAGCCACCGTCGCCTTTTTTCTTCAACCAAAATAGGTGTCTGAAGAGGTTGAAGTGCGGCAGAACCCCCAGAAATGTCTCAAAGAAATGAATAAAGATCGAGATGTGCAATATGGTATTGGGGTGGAGATTGCACAAACTAATCGACCAGAATTCTAGCATATCTCGTAGGAAAGGATGAACAGGGAACCCCAACCCACGCCAGAAATAATCCTCAAAGACTACAACTTCATCGATGTTAGGCATTGGGAAGGGCTCACCACTGGCTGGCCGCCATCCGGCGGTGACGCGGTCAGGAAGCACGCCCGCCACCACCAATCTCTCAAGCTCCGCTTCCCCCGTGCGCGACGGCGCCCACTCTTCGTCACGACTGGCTCTGGCACCTGCCTTCTTTGGGCTCGCTTTCTTCGGGTTCATAGCTCTCCTCTTCGGCACCATCTCTCAGATTTGGATGGGGACTGGCGCCGGCAGCGTGCGTGGGTGCGAATCTAGAAGTGTGATGGCTAAGGATGAAGATGAAATGGCGAAGTGGCAAAGGTGGGAGCGTGGGGGTGGCGGCGCTGCTATAAAGCATTTTCCTCACCCTTTCGCATTCGATGGTTTTTGGAAAACCGTTCCCACGATCTGTGCTTCTCCTGATTCTCCGACGCGGTTAAATGGGCCGTAATGTGGGCTTTTGCGCAACAGTAGCCCATGTCACTCATTTATCGCTGCTGTTGGTTATTACTCGCCGACATCTCCGCCATTTATTGAGGTTCAATGACAGTTATGATACAGCCATTACTCTGGTTTTTTCTCCACGGTTTGATTTCTCCGATATCTCCGCTTGCAGCTCGGGGACTGGCTGCCTGTTCGACTGGTATTTCACTATTTTTCTATTTCCGACCCTAGCACCACGTGACTGCGTCACCTACTGTCAGGCTCGGGGACTAAGTGGGCACACTTCACCTTGCGGTGAATGTGCTTTATCTCATTTTGGGGCTACGCCCAGGGACTGGCTGCCCGCTCGGCGTATTTCTACTATTTCTTCTATTTTGGACCCTGGCACCACATGACTACGTCATCTACTGTTAGGCTCGGGGACTAAGTGGGCACACTTCACCACGCGGTGACTGTGCTAGCTTTTTTCTAGAAGACTCTGTGCCTCTTGAAGATGAAGAAGACTAACTTCTTTTCTCGTGGTCGGACTCTAAGTGGGCACACTTGGTCCACTGCGAAGAAATTTTCGATTCTAGACTTGAGCTCCTTACACCCTTATGGCAAGCCGTACTTGAGTTATGCTGCTCGGCCGCGATTCATGCAGCTCGACAACTGCTCACACCTGCTCGGCAACTACTCACAACTGCTTGGCGACTCTTCACAATGGTCGGACCAAGAGTTTGATTACTCGGCTTTGTTCGCACTTGCTCGGATAAGCTCAAGACGGTGTTGCACAACGGGTACAAGGTGCTCAGGGACTAGCTGTGGGGGGTACGACTCCGGATATCCATGGCAGACCACATGGGCTACACCCCTAGGGGCGGCCCAGCCCACAAGACAAAGCCTTGCGGGGCACGATTCTACTCGGCACCTCCCGCAAGACTCCGGCAAGATATCCTGAAGATACTAGGAGATCTATTAGGATACATATGATCCCATGATTTCTGTAATCTGTTATTACTTTTCGGTTATCTCTCATATCTAACCGACTTGTAACCCTACCCCTCGGACTATATAAGGCGGGCAGGGACCCCCTCCAAACGCACGTAATATCATACGATAGCTAATACAAACCAACAGACCACAGGAGTAGGGTATTACGTCATACTGATGGCCTGAACCTGTCTAACTCGTGTGTCTCTGTTGCCTTCTTATTCTTGATCACACGCTCCTCTGTCGATCAATCTACCTTTGTGGGATACCCCTCATAGGACTGTCGATGATATTCTATCGACAGAACAACTTTGCAATGAAACCCTTGGATCTTTCTCCTCTTTATAATGGCAAGGTCCTCGGCCATCCCCGCGTGCTCTGGCGCGGTGAGCGGTGGCACGAGCGCTTGCGCCGGCCACACGGGACCCACGCTGACCTATCTACGAGGCCAACGCTCACCTAGGGTTCGATGCGAGACGATGGGCGGCGGTTGCACAAGTCAGGACGCCGTAGAAGGACCTCTCCACGATGGCGGGCACCCTACGGTAATGGCGACGGTGTTCAGGTGAGCCACAGCAACAACAAGGCGATAGGGGTAGTGGGTGAGCAACGACAACTCACCAGTGACCTTACCAAGAAAAAGCTTGGCCAGAGACGACCCGAGCGAGGCTGGCCACGTGCGCGCTGCGAGGTGAACGGCGGACCACAAAGGCACGACTGTGATAGCGGAGCGGAGGCGGCACTAGAGCTATGACTAGCGTGCGCATGTCGAAGAGGGAGCCAAGACGAGCTAGTGGTGCAGAGGGATTGGCGCGGGGTGAAGTGGTGGAAACTGGCCACGACACGGCGGTGATGGGCCTTAATGGCACGGTGGCGGGCAAAGCTCCAAAATTGGAGCTCGACCGAGCCGCAATCAAAGCAGGGTGGGGTCGGCTGGAGAGGGGGCGTGAAGGCGGAGACACGAGCATGAGGAATTGATGAGAGGTGGTCCCTCTCTGGCTTCACCGTGACGCGACGCGATAGCGGTGAAAACAGAGGGAGAAAGAGGAAAATGGAGAGACGGCGCGGCAGGTGGGCTCGGCTCGTCCATGCCTTAGCAGGACGCGAGCGGTGGGCTCGGGAGGCCCACACGTCGGTGCTAGGGACAACGTGTGCACGCGTCCGACCGGCGTGGCCCGCGCGCCACAGTGCCATAAATGGCATGGCGACGGTGACACGCACAGGGCCGACAATAGCGCAAAGATGCAGCGGACCGGCACGGATGCGACGATGATGCGATGGCAGCGACAGCGTCGTGATGCAAGGAGCGTCGGCAATGCAGACACGACGACAGCGTAGCGTGGCCGCGACGGCACACAAGAGGGCAGCGCGAGGCAAAGCAGCAAGGTGCGGGGCCAGCGGCTCGCTGCGGCCGGCCTCAACCAAGCATAGGTGGCTCGACCGGCCAAGCGCGGCGGCACGGTTGACCGCGCGGGACGCGGCCATGTGCGCGGCGTGGGAAGGCCGCGCAATGACCACGCACCCGGCGCCAACCAACCTGAGACAGTGACATGCACAAATTTTAAAGCGATCAACACGACCAAACGGTTGCTTTAGGACCTAAACCATCTTCACCATGCACAAGATGGTACATGAGACTACCAAATCGAGCTATAACACTACACCACTCCTTAACCCAATCTCTCATAATAAATTGCTAAACATAGCAGTGTCTAACTGTTGGCAGACGAAAATTTCTAAGTTTTTTAGCTGAATTTGATTTCCATTTGCGATTTCTAAGCTAGTGAAAATATTAGCTAGTAATATCATTTTTCGACCGCATGTATTTCATTATCGTCTACAAAGTTTGTACTTCAAACTTTATTTAAATATCACATACATGTTCCATAGCATTTTGCTTAATAAAAATTGGTTTTAAACCCTAAGTGATATAACATGACTATCGAATCAACTTTCATTTCACATTCTAGTTGATCGTTTCGAGTTACAGAAATTGATCTACACACTTTATCACATGCATTAACACATAAATATGATGCTCATAACATATTTTAGTAAATAATTTACGATGTAACACCAAGGGTGTTACATAAACCAATTAGACTAATTTATCAGGTACTAGTACTCTTAATAAACCCAGACATGACTCTTATGCTCGACTAAGTGGATGGACAAATTAAAAGGACTCAAAGAGAGTGAAGGATGGAAATTTGGTGGAAGGTAAATTCCGCTCTTTAATATTAGACTAGACAATATGCTAGTATGTCTCGCAAAAAATGCTAGTATGGTGCAACGGGACATATAATTTGTAGTGTTGGGGACGTGCGACGATAATGACTATTTTTGTTGGATTTAAATGGGCTTGGCCTAACCTTAAATCAAATAGATTTTAAGGCCAATGAAAGTTTTGCAGTTTAAACTCAAGGTTGAGGGCGAGTGACGATGATTGAGGGATAGAAGAGGAGTGAAGGACGAATGAATGGGGGAGAGAGTAAGAGATGGAAGAAAGAAATTTTGACAATTTAATGTCAAGTATAAGATATAGACATAGATGTATTATATTTCAATCCCTTGCTATATGTCTTATTTCTCTAAAATTAAATGGATATCTATATTCAGACTATTCATTTTGTATTAGTATCCCAGATATATTTATATTCGTGTTTATATCTCCCTAAAAATATTTCCTCTATTCTTAAAAATGTTTTGGTTTTATTTTTTATTTTACACTTAAATATACGTTGTAACTAGATATATAGTAAAGGTAGTATATTTAGAAGATTTAATATAAGTCCACCTCTTTTCATAAAAGCTGTATTTAGAAGGAGTACAATAAATAATTAAATAGTGATATTTATATTAAATTTTACGTGTCTGTTTCCACCGCTACATCCAGTGAGACTGCAAGGGCGCGCACCGGGACCCGCGGTCACGTGCCGCCAAACGCCAACTGCTGCAGTCAGGTAGCCGTTGGGTCTGGGCGTCTGGCTCTCTCTGGTTACTCTGGCAGTCTGGCCCTGCGCCCCCGCCAGTTATCTTCCCTGCGCGCCGTGTTTAGCTACAGTGACGTTTTGTTTTTATTTGTTAATAATTGTCTCAACTAATAGGCTCAAAACGTTTTATTCGTAAAGTACAACCAAACTGTACAATTAGTTTTTGATTTTATCAACATTTAGTACTCCATGCATATACCGCAAGTTTGATATGA
Organism: Miscanthus lutarioriparius; assembly: GCA_904845875.1. Classification (NCBI taxonomy): domain Eukaryota; kingdom Viridiplantae; phylum Streptophyta; class Magnoliopsida; order Poales; family Poaceae; genus Miscanthus; species Miscanthus lutarioriparius. The sequence continues at coordinate 15,423,159 of CAJGYO010000008.1, forward strand.
CAAGGAATCTTCTTTTTGCATAGTATCAAAGTTGAAAATTTGGTGGACATGGCCCTGGTTCATGTGCACCTGCGGCTGCGGACCTGCCTCTGTTTCTGTTGGCGGTCTAGCCGTCTAGGCCGCCGAGGCCGGAGCCACGAGGATGCGGTGGATTACGAGCTCATACAGCCTGATCGCTGGGCTGGCTGGGGCTGACTGGGCTGACCAGCCCCCTCACATAAGTACTGTTTATCTGAACCAGACAGCAGTACTTCTCTCACATAAACGAACCAGCAACAATATGAACCAGCTAACCGAACAAACTGATGATCATGGGCAGCTGAACTACCGAAGCACCTGTCTGTCCGACGGCTCGTGCCTAACGTGCAGCGTCGCGATCGACTTGTCAAGGCTGGTTCCACACGTACGCGTACTCCAGAACCAGAAGTTCAGCTTCCGCTAGAGCCTAGAGCCTCCTTGAGTTCATGACAGCTAGACGCCTGCATTCTCCCCCACTTGAAGACAACGCCTGGTCATGTTCTCTTTCTTTCTCTTTCGTTCGAGACTTCTGACGCGCAAACGGTGGTTGGTGAGACATGACACATTCGCGCACAGCATTCTCTTCTGTTGCTTTCCGTTCTCTCTGGTAGCAGTCTAGCAAGCACCGGTTCTGCGGTTGGTGGTACTGTTACTGTCACTTCTGTTTTCCGACGCAAAAGCGTTTGTAACCTCGCACGGGAATAGCTCATGCAAGTTTGGTCGAACTTCGTGTAGTGTATGTATCTTGTTTTTGTATTGCGTGCATCATGAATTATCCATATTAGCACCGGTTCGAACTTGATGTTTGATATTTTTGAACGTGACCTCTAACCTGTTTAATACAATGATTGATGAACCATATAAGGCCATATTCACTTATCCTATGAGCCGTACTGTTCCAGCGAAGAAACAGTATTTTTTCTCACAATAAATCAACGACCAGTACTTTCAGCCATAGCTTTTCAACGAAGCGAACAAGGCCAAGAAGCTTATACACTGAATGCCTGAATTGCCGGGAAATTAAACCTACTTTTCAGGATTGTGTTATAGCTAACGCCCCTTGCTTCTGTCTAGATAAAGTATACTTTAGTGCTGCTAGCTGTTTTTTCCCATTTCAGTTTGAGTTTTGAAGTATTTCACATTTCAACTTTCATTATATTTTGCTTATTTCCATATACAAATGATCAGATTAGTAACAGATTTCACTTTAATGCAAAAGGGCAATTGATCAGTATCTTCGTGAAAGCAATGAAAAAGGACACATGTGAGCCACCTGCGCCTGTGGGGCTGGGCTCTGGCAACCTGCCTAAACCAGCGCCTACCTCATGTGCGCTATGTTTGGTTCAGTTGACTCTTGAGTCTTGATAGGGGGTTGCCTGAATATTATTTGTAACTCATGCATACATGATTATTATTATCCTGTTACAAAGCATAAGCATAGATTTAGTTTTTTTTTTGACAAATCAAGCGTAGATTTAGTTATAGGAAGAAATGTCAAGGACGTGCCTCATGTTTACCAAGGTTGATTATTTATGGCAATTTTAGCTGAGAGAAAAAAAAAACGTGTCCCTAACTAAAGCAGTAATCCATCTGCTTTGAATAAATCAGTTTCTGAATTGTCCTAAGTCAATTTTTTAACTTTGAGTAAATTTTATAAGAAAAAGATGAATTTTTATAACATAAAATTAGTATGGTAAGACACAACATAAGATATGTTTTCATGTTTTTGTCATCATATTGATACTCATTTATATAAAATTAATTGAACTTAAAAAGTTTAACTTAGAGCTTACTTGGTTCATTTTCAAAATATGCCAAGTCAAAAATTGGCAAGCCATGGTTTTGACGGTTATTTAGTAGTTTGCTATAAAAACATGTTAACCTCTCACGTTTGACTATTTTTTTTGCTCAATCTTTACTTGCCAAATCTTTGGCACGATAAATTTTAGTCACAAACCAGACATACTCTCGGAACAAATCTAGAACGATGGAGTACGTTGGTGTGTCCACCTCCTGATTCGTGTAATCAATGGCGCTAGCCATGCCAAGCTCTTGTATTCGTGGGCGGGAAGAATATTTATATCGCGGGCAAGAACGGTAAGAGAAAGAGAACGATGGCCGTCCACGTCGGTACACGGTTCCACGCTACTTTGGCAGCCCAGATTCCCGACGGGATCCCGGCCTTTTCCCTGGGCTAATCTGCCCCGTGCCATCCTCCCCCGGGCCAAATTTGTGTGCCCTTTGGCAGCCCACCAAGGCGAGGATCGCAGCCCGCTTCCCTGTGTTTTCCGCGTGGAAGAAATCCACGACTCGTTAGGCCGGGAGGGTTTCCCTGTGCGACTTGTGAGCTTTCTTCTTCCGCTCGCGACGCTGCCTAGTCACGAGGCAGCCGCCACCACAGCATCCGACCACCCCCGCCCCCGCCCCGGCATTCGTCCGCCGCCGCGACATCCCTCCACCTCGCTGTCGCTTGGTCTCTCTCGTGTGTGCGACGTTGACGCGGGGGTCGCTCTCGGGCGCTCCTCCACCGCCGTCGCCATCTCCACCGCCATTGACATCCGTCTCGAAGGTCAGTGCACCTCATCTCCTTCGTTGCAGTAGTTTCTGGATCTGCTAGGGTTTGACCCACACCTCCATTGCTTTTCGTGGATCTTGGAGCTGCAGATCCGTGAGCCAGGACACCGCTACCGCTACCCACTGTGCCGCCCATGAGAAGCATCAACGCTGCCGGCTACACGACACCACCTCTTGCCCTTCGCTCGGATCTCTCTGCTCTACCTAAGGTTTCTCCCCTTCTTCTCTTGCCACACCGTTTCTTGTGGATCCTAAAATTTTGTGTGTGCATCTGTTAAATTGGTTTCTGATTCGATAATTGAATGTTAGGGATCTGCTCATTTGCATAGCTTACTACCTTAGCAAGCAGCCGCTAACACAGATGCTGAACTTGTGTGCTTTTGATGATGATTGCCTAGCAAATAATGTTTTTGTACTCCAACCAATTCCTGAAAACCACTTTGCCTTGTGTTATCTGAGATAGATTGGAGTCATTAGTCTTATTTTCTCGCATGACTTGGATTAGCAATAAATTAACAGTGTTCTTTTTACAGGAAATACATTAAACAAATCAATTGTTCTGTAATAGTCTTGAATAAAATTATCGATTACTAAAGTCCTTCCAGTCTGATATGAACGAATAGTTATTGATCTATCCATAAGTGAAACCATATATAACTTCAAATAGGTGATGGTCACATGTAAATAAATTGTACTATGTTTACTACACCTATAATGATAGTACTGAAGATGAGAAAAAATGTAAGTCGTCCACACTTCTGCTTTTATTAGTAAAAAAACCACAGTGTTGTTATTCTCTTAATTTTGTCAGTTTCAGTAGCAGCCGCGAGCTCCTGCTATTTACAGTTCAGATACAACACCAAGTTTTCTTGTGTATTGGCAAGTGCAGTACTTCAGTAGCTTATTGAGAAATTTCTAACTGTTCCTAGGGTCCACATATCACTAGTTGAGCAATTCTTTGTTCTTGGGAGGAGCGTGCTAGGAATTTTCTCAAAGTCAGCCCTTGACTTTCAGAAAGTTCCTAGCGTGTTCCTCCTAAGAGCATGCTCTCTCTAGTGCTCTGTTTTGCCAATTGTGGTTGTGGATTTGTGGTCCTTGACAATTTTTTATATATATGTAATAATATAATTTCATATATGTAACACTAGATGGCTTCTTGGGAAGACCTTGCTAAGAATTTTTTGTTGGAAGAGGAAGAAGAAGATGAGCTATTCTTTGTTCTTCTCCCTGCTGTAATGCCCTTTCTCGATGAAGAGAAAACACCTGAGCATACCTCTTCTCTTCCTGATGCTAAAAAGGTTAAAGAGATCCTCGAAGGACACGAGAATTGGTGCAAGGAAGAATTTAGGATGGAGGCTGAAATATTTAGAACTATAGCAAACTTTCTCAGGGCCGAGAACTTGCTGCGTGACACGCGTGGTATGAAGATTGAGGAGCAACTTGGTATTTTTATGTTCATGCTCTCTCATAATGCAAGCACAGAGAGGCTAAAGAAGGAGTTTCAACATAGTGGTGAGACAGTGCATAGGAAAATAAATGATGTCTTCAATATCATTCCAACATTAACCCAAAAATTCATCGGACTTCCGAATCCAAGCCACACACACATGAAGATTACATGTGACCCTAGATTTATGCCATTCTTTCAGGTCGGTTAATACATACAATACACTTTCCTTAATACCATTCCTAAATACAATCCTAATCTTTAGTAATTTTTCTTACCTGCAGAACTGTATCGGCGCTATCGATGGTACGCATGTCCCAATCACAATTGGACAAGACAAGGCCAGTCCCTATAGAAATAGGAAGGGGACACTATCGCAGAATGTTATGTTTGCCTGTGACTTCGACCTAAAGTTCACTTTCATCTCATCTGGTTGGGAAGGATCCGCATCTGATGCAGGAGTGTTGTGGTCTGCTCTTGGTAAGGGATTTACTATGCCGACAGGCAAATTCTATCTTGTAGACGGTGGATATACAAACACACCATCATTCCTTGCTCCCTACCGAGGAGTAAGTATCATCTTAGTGAGTTCAGGAGACGAGGCCAGAGGGGAAATGCATATGCCAACTACAAGGAATTGTTCAATCATCGGCATGCGATTCTTCAAAATCACATTGAGAGGGCCTTTGGGGTTCTCAAAAAATAGTTTCCAATTCTGAAAGTGGGGACACATTACCCAATTGAATCTCAAGTTATGATTCCAGCAGCTGCTGCTGTGTTTCACAACATCATTAGAGGGTTGAATGAGAGTGAAGAGTGGCTAGACATCCTACTTGATAATATCAACCCATCAAATTATGTCGACATGCCAGAGGGAGACACTAACTACCTAAGTGAGATGGAATCAAACCATGGCAATACCCTACGAGACCAGATAACCCATCAGATGTGGGCTGCCTACAATGTGTAGGATAGTAGTGTTTGTAATGTAATTTATGAGTTATGAGTTATGTATTTCTGTAATACATTATGTGATGCAATATTATGTAATAAATTCTCCAATACATTCTATAATATGTTATGAGTTATGTATTTCTTTGTGATGCAACATTTTGTAATAAATTCTCCAATACATTCTATAATATTTTATGAGTTATGTATTTCTGTAATTATTTCTTGCAGCAATGTCGAAGGCAAGGGCTACATGGAACTCTAGATATGAGAAAGGGCTTGTTGACATTATGAGGGACCATGTGAACATCCCCTTGTTCAGGGGTCAGAATGGATGGAGTGGAGAGGGTTGGAGAAGTATCTCAGAGAAGTTTACCCAAATGTATTCTTTAGCATGCTTCACAAAGCAGCAGCTACAAGAGAAGGAAAAGGAGCTAAAGGGCAGCTGGAAGGCGATACATGTAGCGTTAAAGGATAGTGGTGTTAGTTGGAATGACTCATTGGCCATGGTCATTGTGGAACCGAAAAAATGGAAGAAACTGATCAATGTAAGAATTTTTCACTGAACCAAAAAATTGTTGCCATATTCTGGTTGCAAGCACTAACTATGTTGTTGTCTTGGTATTAAATAGGATAATGGAAAAATGGTTAGGTCCCAGAAGAAGTCGTTTCCTTTATAGGAAGACTATACGTCATTGTATGTTGGTATGTTATTTGAAACTTCTCTCTAAGGTTATGTAGCCTTATTGTTCTACTTGAGAGTAAAGCACCGTCTAACTTGATAGTATGATTGTGCACTGCTTTCAGTTTAAGTTATAGTATGCCTGCACTTGAAGTATGAATGTGCACTATTTTTTGCATAGGAAGTGTTGCTACAGGAGATCTAAACTTCACATCAACTGAGCACTTGCAGTCTGCTCCTCTTGTCCCTATTGCTGCTCCGGCTGCTCTGGCTGCTCCTGTTGCTGTGTCTGATAGCACAAGTTCATGTGCTACTTTTGATGGGCTAGACGTCTCAAGTGCACGCAATGAAGCTCAGTCTGCACCTTCCAATCAAGATTCTATGCAAGGAACGAGTGGTGGGAGAAAGCATAAGCAAAGTCATATTGGTGTTGCTATTGATGGTTTTGTGTAGTTTAAGAAGATGCAAACAAATAAAACCATGGAAGCTCTGAATGAAAAGAAGAAACAAGACGAAGAATTTTCAGTTGACAGGGAGGTATTCATGAAAATGAAAAACAAAAATGTTCGCTTGATTTGGCTCAAACAACAAATTAAGTAATGCTTAGCTGCCACTGGATTAGTTTACTTTGGTATGCCTTAGCAGCTAATGCTTTTCCTTGTGCTTACTTGCAGTGGTATCAGTGGAGGCATTGTTGGTGGAGGCAATGTTTGAATTGAGAAGAAAAACGCAGCTGCAGTCATTGTATGCAGGTATATTATTTGAACAACAGCTTGCACTTGCCAACAACTATGACTGCCGATTGATCTTATTTTTTTATTAGCCTAGGAATTACCTGTTCTGCATAGTATGCTACTGTTGCTTCTATATGTGTGGATAATTAACATATCTGTAGCAGAAAACTTGTCTGCTTATCCTTTGTGTTTTCCCCATTTTTTGTGAATCATGAATTGGTATATATGAGTAGGAGGGATGGACGGGTAGATAGAGATAGAGGACATTTATGAGCAGTCATGAATTGGCAGCTATGAGATGTTTAAAGTTTTCAGAGTGATAGTACTGCTAACTGTGATAGCCTGTAGATCAAGTTTTCAGAGATGTTTAAAGTTTTTAGAGTGATAGCCTGTAGATCAAGTTTCCAACGCATCTACTATTTAACTGTGATAGTACTGCTAACTATAACTAGTTCATATCTGTTTCTGTGATTAATTCAATACATATCTTTTTCTGTTTACATTTAAATGACTTTCAGTGAACTGAGTTATCATCTACTGTTTGACTGTGTTAGCATGTACTGATTTTCAGATATTGATTACTTTCAGTGAATAAGATTTTTAGACGATGATGCAGTCAACTTACAGCTTGATATTGACTACAATTGTTGACACTAATCTGTGACCATCCTCAAATTAATTGATGTTTCTCTTAACTAGATTTGTCATGCAACACATTGTTTCTATGTTTCTGTTAGCCTAGGTTGACACTTGTTATTTATCTAAGCATCTACGTAGTTCTGAGCACTTTCCTTCCCTGAACTAGCAACCTTTTCTTCCTTGTACAAAGTTATGCAATTTCATTTCAGTAAAGTTTACTAATAAATTAGGGTATAGTATTCATCAATGTTTTGAGCACTTACCTATGACTTAGTCCTGTAGGCTTGTAGCTGAAAGCTATTTTACCTATGAATACTATTGTGCGTAGTAATGACAATATTTGTTGTGGCATGCCACATGTTTACCCTTGGTTCAAGTTGATGTATCATAGCAGCACTAGATTAGTTTACTTTAGGTATGTCTCTAAGCTACTAATGTTTTTCCTTGTTTACCTGCAGGGTTTTTGGTGTGGAAGCAAATGCATGATTTGAGAAGAAAATTGTTTTTACTAGCTGTAGTGCCTATGTGAGAAGCTTATGCAAAGGAGTTCTTTTTTTTTCTCTCGAACACTGCTTATAAAAGGAGTTGAACCATAATTTTTTTTTCATGTATGCCTTGGATATCTGGATGGAGATGATCTATGATTCGGTGACGAATGGATTAGCTAGGTTGAATTTGCCACTTGGATTAAATTTTCTATGTATTGGACTATGTCAAATAATTTTGATATTGTGCTTTTTCATGCATTATGTGCATGAAAATATTGTGGTTGGCATCTATATGTGGTGATTTCCTTATATTATTCAAAAAAATCTGTTGTTTCTTGATTTTCTAAGGCATTGTTTTCAAATTTTTAAGACGTACCAAGGTTCAGTGCAGCTGCAGTAGAGCATAGCAGTGGCTTGCAGCTCTGCTCTGCTTCGACTGTGGTTTGCAGCTGCAGTTCAGTTCACAATGACATGCCAAATAGCCACGGGAAAAACTCACCCCACGTGGAAATCTCCCCAGGAATGGTGGCGGGAATTAAATGTCCAAAAGATTCCACGCGCGTGGCTTTTTTCCCGGGTTTGGTTTACCCGTGCTGCCAAAGTAGGCCTTCGGAATTTTGGGCGATACACGTCCCTATCGACATGGACGTCGAAACCACCGTATCGCTTGGTAGATCTACGGCAGGAGTCCATGCATCTTTCATTCCACCGCCAGAGTATGTTATGTGGTCATCTAGAACTAGCAAGAAGAGTATACAGCTAGGCGGCTACAATTCTATGTTGCGCCGAACGAAAAAAGAAAAGCGTTTGCGGGGTCAATCGACCAATGTTCTGTTTGCCACATGCTGTCAGCTGTCGTTTCAACCCCGAAAGCAGCAGCCACATGCTCCAATGGCCTGTTCGCTTGGAGGAATTCTGTAGTAATTTAAACGGTTTGGAGGAATGTTAGAGGAATTTGTGAGAGAAAAACACTATTTCAAATAAAAAAAGAAGCAGATTAAACCATATTTAAGGACACGCGAACCAAGCGAGGTCATCATTTGGGGCAAACCCTGCCCGGTCAGGCGGTTACTGATGCAGTGCAGTGGCCTCCAAATACGCCCTGCACAATGGCTGCGTTTGCAGAGGTTAGATCGAGGCCTCCACAACCACGAAAGATGCTACCGCCGTATGTGCCAGGATTTGCCGTTCCTGAGTCCTGACCACCCCGGTTGGCTCCTGGTTCGTCGCGCTGCGAGATCCTGCACAACGGCACGGCAGGCAGGCGCATACTGCGTAGTACAGGCCGAAGATAGGAGGAAAAGGATAATGATACCGCTAGCGCTAGGGAGTGTACTGCAAAGACGAAAGCAGAAAGTACGTATATGATTGAGGACTTGAGGGATCCTCGGGTGTCAAAGCGTGGCGTTAATGGAGATATGACCTTTGCTCGTGCATGGTACATGTGGAAGCGCACCAGCCGAAGAGGCCGCGAGGAAGACGACTGGAGTAGATGCACCGACGGATCTTCTTCTAGGCCGAAAAGAGATTGCCATACGTGTAACGTGAGCTAGGGTCGTCTGACACGTCGAGTTCGGTTCGAATTTGAAAGGTACCAGGGAGAGGGAGTTGTATTTGTAGAGATGCGCGCGGGCCGAAGCATCTGCGCGGTTGGTGACACGTCGAGGCTGCCCGTTTGATTCGTGGAGAGCTGTCGGAGACTCCGAGCCCTTCGGCGGGCGGCGGCGCCGTTACGTGAAGCCACCGGGCACCCACGATCTTCATGCAGTTCCAAAAAGACGAAAACCACCCAGCACCAACACTTGAGGGCGGCAGCCTGCGTCGTAACTAGCCGTGTGGTGTAAACCCGAAACACGGCTGATTCCACCGAGCTCAGCGGAGCGGAATCTGGCCGGCTGTTCTTCGGGTTTTCACCGCGCGCCGCCAAATCTGCCAGCAGCCTCCCCTGTCCAGCACGGCGACGCGGTTGGTTTGGTGGGGACGCGTCGCATTACGCTGCGTACGACGTAACCGCACGAAGCGGCGGTATGCCAGTGCAGCCCACCAGCCAGCGACCATTACGGCTTCCCTTTTCCCCACGCGCGGCCCCGCGCGGCGAGAGAGAGCTGGCTGCCATAACTTGGAAGCCAACCAGCTTTGACTGTTGCTGCTTCGCGGCGCCGGCCCCCAGCCAGGCATCAGGCATCACCACCACTCGCCGCGCGTCTCCAGAACCATCCGACCCGCCGACCGACCGATTCCCGTTCCCGCATCACCTTCCTCCACCATCGCCTCCCCCATTCTTCGCATCCCCCCATACTTTCTCTCCTTTTATCGCCGTCGATCCGGGCTCGTGTTTTGGCCGGTTCCCAAGAAAGATAGGGCGAGTGGGGGAGTGAAGAGCAGAGGAGAGAAGAGAAGGCAAGTGCGCGGCGCCCAGCTCCGGCCGTGCTTCGCCGCAGCTCATCTGGCCGGGGGCATTCGCGTTACTCGCTTGCCCGGCCGGTAGAGGAGGAGCTGTAGGCGAGAATCGGGGGACGGGGGAGTTAACAGGCCATGAAGTATAACACGAGGAAAGACGCGGGCCGCGGCGGCGGCGGCGGCGCGCCGTTTGCCATCCCGTGCGTCGACATCAAGTCCTTCGTGGCCTCGCTCGCCTTCCTCACGCTGTTCGTGGCGTTCTGGCAGCTACAGCCCTACGGCTCCTTGCTCACCACGGCGCGCACCTCCGCGTCGTCCTCCTGCACCCTCCTCACCGCAACCGCTGCCACGGACCTCGCCTCTCCTGACGCCACCAGCGGCACTGCCACAAACACGAACCAACCGGCGGCGGCGGCGGCGGCGGGTTCAGCTACCGCCGCCGCCTCAAATGCTGCCCCGGTGCGGTTGGCAAAGGCGGCGCGGCCGGAAGATCCGAACAAGCGCGTGCTCCGGCCGTACGGCAGCGCAGCGGCGCTGTTCGTGCTGATGGGCGCGTACCGGGGCGGGCCGCGGACGTTCGCCATCGTGGGGCTGGCGTCCAAGCCCACCCACGTGTTCGGCACCCCCTACTTCAAGTGCGAGTGGCTGCCCAACCCCACCGCCGGCGACCCCTCGCCGCGCCCCGTCCGGACCAAGGCGTACAAGATGCTCCCGGACTGGGGCTACGGCCGCGTCTACACCGTCGTCGTCGTCAACTGCACGTTCCCCTCAAACCCCAACGCCGGGAACGCCGGGGGCAAGCTGCTCGTCCACGCCTACTACTCCACCGCCTCCCGCCGGTACGAGCGCTTCGTCGCGCTGGAGGAGGCGCCGGGCTCCTACGACGAGTCCCGCTTCAGCCCGCCGTTCCAGTACGACTACCTCTACTGCGGCTCGTCGCTGTACGGCAACCTCAGCGCCAGCCGGATGCGCGAGTGGGTGGCATACCACGCGCACTTCTTCGGGCCCAGGTCGCATTTCGTGCTCCACGACGCCGGCGGTATCAGCCCGGAGGTGAAGGCGGTGCTGGATCCGTGGGTCAGGGCCGGCCGGGTCACCGTGCAGGACATCCGGGCGCAGGCGGAGTACGACGGATACTACTACAACCAGTTCTTGGTGGTGAACGACTGCCTGCACCGCTACCGGCACGCCGCCAATTGGACCTTCTTCTTCGACGTCGACGAGTACCTTTACCTGCCCAATGGGCAGAAGCTCGACGAAGTGCTCGGCCAGCTCTCGGGTTACTCTCAATTCACCATTGAGCAGAATCCCATGTCCAGCAAGCTCTGCCTGCAGGATCCAAGCAGGAATTACTCAAGGTTTGTCTTCCTGTTTCCTCGTATGTTTTTGATTCACGCAGAGGTAGTTACATTTTGCATTGAAAAATGGCCCAGTTGCTATGGTCTAGATTGGGCTTGTTGTAGGAATCATCATGTTCAGGCTTAATGCAACTCTGATTTCTGTTGGTATCCCGATTTGATCAGACATACATTCTTACATTGGTTAAGAAAGCAAGTCGGTGACTATTTGTTTATACAATTTGTTGACTAATTTGGTAGTCTTGTTGGTTGTGTCCTTGCAACCCTCACATGGCATGAGCTTGGTTAGATTCCCTTACCTAAATTATGTTCTCAAAGTCCAGATGTGAACGGGTTAGGTGCAAATTTTCACTCCTGGACTAAAAGTTGAACTTTCAATTGACAGTTTGAGAAGAAACACAGCAACTTGCCCAGGAAAAAAATATCATTTTTCCAAGCTGGGAAATGGTGCACAAATGAAAACGACATTGTAACTAGAAATGAAAAATTGTGAATAACCTCCATAGGAATAGAAACTGAAAAAATGTCTGGTATGAGTCTTCAGTGCCACTTCCACCAAGATTTACATGCCACTTTGCTGTGTTTGTTAAACCATCTTATATGTGTGCTATTGATATGCAGAGAATGGGGATTTGAGAAACTCGTCTTCCGAAACTCGATCACCAAAGTTCGCCGGGATCGCAAGTACGCCATCCAGGCCCGGAACGCATACTCAGCTGGTGTGCACATGTCGCAGAACCTCTACGGGAGGACGACCCACAAGACGGAAAACCTGATCAGATACTACCACTACCACAACTCCATCAATGTCATGGGAGAGCCTTGCCGTGAGTTCGTGCCAATGCCAGTGAACGGCAGCAAGACGATGTTCGAAGGGGTTCCCTACGTATATGACGATAACATGGAGCGATTGGCTGACGAGATCAAACGGTTTGAGAAGGTAACCCTTGGATCAGCTCAGACATAGTAGCAGCTTGGCAACTGAAGGCTGGCCGTACAGATAGATTTGACATTCTTTGGGTGCTTAGCTCATGTGGACTAGGGAGCTCACTGTTCTACAGTTCTACTGATAGGTCGCCACTGCCTCTGGCTGACGATGGACCTGTTACGGGTGGTCCAAATGGAAATGGTGTAAAGTTTTGGTCTTTATTGGCATGACCTCTCTACAGGATCACTGCTAGCTGTTGCTGCAATCTCTCCTCTTTGGCCTCGTCCGTTTCGCTAAAATTTGGTTTAGGCTGACGTTTATACTGATTCATTGGTAGAGGAAAATATCGTTCGTTTGCTGAAAAGCCCCAGTGAAGTAGTTCAAGCGAACGTCCATGTCTATTTATAGATCTGTGTAAACTTAGAGCAGGTATAATAGTAGGTTGTAAGAGCATCTCAAGAGCCTTTCTAAATTCCACTCTCTAAATCATTATTTAAAGAGTCATTTGCATAAAAATTGCTTTCTATATATTTTCACTCTCCAACAGCTTTTCTACAGCTTGTGCGCACTCTAGAGAGCTATTCTCGTCTTCTATATTTAGCTAGCGGAAAATCCGAAATAGAATATGGCTATATTTAAATGACCATTTAGAAGAGCTGTTGGATGGTAGTTTTTCACCAAAATCTCTATTCCTAGCATTTAGAAAGAATATGAAGAGTCTCTTAGAGATGTTCTAAGTCGGCTAAATGCTGAGGTGGAGAAGAGAGGAGATAAGAGATAAGAGAAGCGGGCTGTAAGCTTACAGTCGGCTTAGGCAAAGGAACCAGGAAACTTTGTGAGAGAGACCAGTAGACCATATATTAATAGTGAAAAGCTAACTACTATATAAATGGCCTGAGAGAAAGTTAAAAAAAAACCTTACAGCTAACAAAGTCGGCTATATTATTAACCATTGTTCTAAGCTGGCTTTCAGGCCTTCTAACTCGAGCTCTTTGGGAGCTCCTTGTTTCGTGGGATGTTGTTTGGTTGATGACACGGTGAAGCGGCCCGAGAAGCGCTACAAAATACATTCTAAAAAAAAGATTTTGAGAGAAGAGATAAAACAACAAATCTTTGCTACATTGCACGGATAAAAAACAAAGCTCTGCCGTGCGAGGCTACAAGAGTAGTTTATCAGGGCCACGCTTAGTTCGGCCGAATCGGCGACGCGAGTTCACTGTAGCTACACTGTAGCTACGGGGACGTTTTGTTTTTATTCGGTAATAATTGTCCCATCGTTGACTAATTAGACTCAAAATATTCGCCTCGTAAAGTACAACCAAACTGTGCAATTAGTTTTTGATTTTGTCAATATTTAGTACTCCATACATATACCGCAAATTTGACGTGACAGGGAATCTTCTTTTTACATAATGCCAAAATTTGGAATTGAGGGTGAACTAAACACCCCCCCTGTTTCCAAATTCAGGAAGAAGCATTTCTTTCCTCTGATCTGTGACACTGAGCTTCCAGAGGGTAGACGACAGGGGGAGCTTTTTGGGAAGTGACCATAAATGCCGTGAAACTAGAAAGTGCATGACTGCATGGAGCATTGGCATGCACTTCTGTGGGCAGTCTGGGCACTGGCCACTGGCCACTGGCCACTGGGATATCGGGTCAGGCAGTATGGGGCTACGGGTGTCCGGGCGGAGAGCCTCATTGCCGATATAGCCCGTGACTGCAAATCATTATCGTGTTGTCAGTTGTGCACGCAGAGATGGGCTACGCGCCTAGGCATGCAACTGGTCGCGCGTGACGTGAGGATGCCACGAAACTGGAAGGGAGCAGCCAAGCAGCCAGGAAGGCAATCCAAATGATAACGCGTGATGGTTGGATGACTCCATGTGCTCGCACGTTACATTTGCCTCGCCCGTTCCAAGCCGAAACACTCAGTTCAAAACCAAACCAAACCAAACTACTCTAAATAATAAATCAAACCGAACCAGCCCACCAGCTTGCTCAGCCTGTTTTCACCCAAATTGAATTGGTCCAACAAGAAAACCAAACCATGGAAACTGGTTCCAGCCCAAACCATTGTCAGGTTTACCTAGGCACACATCATATCGTGTCGGTCGTCATTGGAATGGGACTAGCTCGCTCTAAACCAAGCACAAGATTTGAACAACTTTCTGGTGTAACACACTCGTAATGTGGCAATCTGACTAGTTGGTCAAAACACAACGGGCTTTCAATATTTTCTTTAGAACATTGATCACGGGTTTTCTTCTCGCGATGATTCATGAGGTGATGTTGCTTGCTTTTGATTGGTTCTTCAAACTCCCTAAGATCGAATCCAGTCTGGAGATCAACCAATTGCATTAAATCCTCGAAAAACTTTATAGAAAAAGATATGAGGTAATAATGTTGATATGTCATTAAACTTGTTGTAAATCCAATCAAAAAAATACAGAGATTGATGTGTCACATTTATGGATTATTGCTGTAATAAAACCTTTATTAAGAAAAGCCCATAAGCAAGTCTGCAAGTGACACATGTGTCCATCTAAAATAAGATATGAGGTGGATGCATGACACTTGTGCGGTCACCAAGGTTACCTAAACTTCTGCGTAGTCTTTGTCGATGTATATTAATTATAACAGAACAAATATTAGCCTGTTCGGGAGGCCGTATCGTATCGTGGATTATTTACTGCTGGCTGGTTTGGTGTGAGAGAAAAACACTGTTCCCGGCTGGAAATTTACAATCGTTTACGAGCAAGCGAACATGCTGTATAAACCCAAAGAAGACATACATGTGATCAAAAAATTTCCATGCTAGGCACCATAACATAGAACATGACTTTAGGAAAAATCTAAAGCCGACCTTGTATTTTTCCTAGTGAAAACTATTTTCTATGAAATTATAATTAATGTTTTTGTTTCAACGTTTATTGCACAACTTTTTAATGAAAAAATCTAGATAACTTTTTTGGAAAAAATATTTCTAAAACATTTTTTGATAAAAATAATTTGATCTTTGAATTATCGATGTAGTCTAATTTACCTTCTTTATGCAAAACCAAGTCCAAATTGTCCATTGAGGAAACATTGAACGTTTTTTTAGGAAAAGCCATCGTGGCGACTTTATTAATTTCAAACAATAGTTACATCATTGGCTAATTGCGCCAAAATAAAATCTGGAGGATCCCGTTCCCAAAGAATGGACAAGGATCATTCAGTCATAAGCTAAAATATATACTGCTTTAGGTAGCGTTTGGTTGGAAGTTAAGGTGGAGTGGGACAGTCCCGTCTCTAATTTCTGGGATGGGACGGGGATGAGACGACTCTATTTTCTGTTTGGTTCACATGGGACGGGAACGGCCCATTTTGTGTTTGGTTGAAAGGATAAATAAGAATGGGATGGATGGTAGATTTGACGCCGTTAGCTACTGTTTAGTATAAACAAGATTTTACTGTTACATGAGTTCAACAAAACTGGGTTTGGTATTTTAGAATTTTTCTACTAATTACTATGCATTCTAGAAATTTCATCATAGTTTTTGCATAAAAGGAAAAAAGATAACAAAAAAGGAAAACCATTTTTCACCAGGGACCCTAGGGTTCTAATGAACTAAACTGCAGCCCTAAAGTACTGTGTGGCACTATTCATATGAGTCATTGGTTTTGCATCTAGAACCCTAGAAAACTTCCCAATCCATTTTCACCCTTCTTCCTCAACTTACGGACATTTGCATCTAGAACAGAGGCTGCCAACGGACGGAGCAGAAACAGAGGCCGCATGGGCAACCTCGATTCAGCGGGGGGATGGTTGCCGGTGGCATGGGGAGTGGAGCCACGGCCCAGCGGTGGGCCGCGCCCCCAGGTGGCTTCGACCTGGCCGGAGGCAACCTAGCCTGCTAGCCATGGTAACAGGAGTCGTCGTCGGAGCTGCTCCGACAACACCGACTTTATCTCTGTCTCCTCGCTCACGTCGTCGATCGGGGATGACCCCATCCCCTCTGTTTGGAGGAACGGGAGTCACACGAATATGCGTAGAATATAGGACCGTCCCATCCTCCATGAACTCTGAACCAAATGACCTTAAAGGGAGACCATCCTACCCTATCCCACCAACCAAACATTACCTTATTTTTTGCAAGACCCAATTACAGACGTAGATGCTCACATACACGAGCCTACGCTCACCCCTATGAACGCACGCACGCACACCCTACCCCTATGAGCACCTCCGAAGAACCGAGTTGGATTGACAAATCTCGAAATTGACGAAGTCACCACAGGGGCCTCGCTGTCGACGGACATGTCGCCTACCACTAAAAGAATCGATGGATACGTCACCTACCACTAAAAGAATAGCGCCATTAAATCCTGAAATAGATACAGAAAAATGCGAGCACCCGTGTCAAGTCGAGGACTTAAACCCGGTTGGACAAGTTCCACCACAAGAAACCCAACCAACTGAACAGTTCGCAATAGTACATTATTGTCCTCCCTCAAATAATGATCAAACTTTGAAAGGATCAAGATGCTCAAAAGGGAGAGGTCAATTGGACTAATTCTAAAATTCTTTGCAATAATTAAACCCTGCACTTAGCCCACTTCACCCCTTGTGCCTAGAATATATTTCTAATATTCTACCGCACAAAAGTTTTGCAACCTAAGTTTCAATACTACTCTAGCATGGCAATTCTATGAATGTAAAGACAAGAATTAAATTGCTCAAAGTAAATACTTAAAGTAAAGAGAGAAGGAGGAACGCGGCGATGTTTTGCCGAGGTATCAGAGAGTCGTCACTCCCCACTAGTCCTCGTTGGAGCACCCACACAAGAGTGTAGCTCCCCCTTAATCCGCGCAACGATCAAGTGCTCTATACGGGTTGATTCTTCGACACTCCGTCGCGGTGAATCACCCACAACCGCTCACAACTTGAGTTGGGTCATCTACAAGCTCCACCGGATGATCACCAAACTCCTAATCACCACCAAGCCATCTAGGTGATGGCGATCACCAAGAGTAACAATCAAGAACTCTCACTTGACCACAACAAGCCTAATGAGAAGGGTGGATGCACACTTGCTACTCTCTTTTCACTAATGAGGGCTCTCTCTTGGATTCTCAAATCTCAATCACCTCACTAGGACCTTGCTCTCCTTGGCACTCTCAAGGGTGTTTCTTAGCTGTTGAAATGAGCAAAAGTGATCCTTTGAGTGAATAAGTGATCCTTTGAGTGAATAGAGGAAGTATTTATAACCCCTCATTCAAAATGAACTGTTATGTGCCACTACGGGGTGATCGGACGCTCCGGTCAAGTTGACCGGATGCTCCGGTCAGTTCTCCCCGCCACTGAGCCGTTAAGTTGTGACCGGACTCTGACCTGCGTCTGGTCATAAAAACTGCTCTCTGGAACCTTACTAATGTTGATCGAACTCTAGCACCCAGCATTCGGTCACTTTGCTGCTCAGCGTCCGGTCAGTAGCCGAAACCTAACCAGCGTCCGGTCAGCACTGACCGGACGCGTCCAATTAGGATTCTCCCTCTCTAGAACCTTACTGGAGTTGACCGAACTCTAACACCCAGCGTCCGATCACTCCTCTCTCAGCGTTCGGTCGCATCCAGACGACTTCACCTTGGTCAAATGAACTGACCGGACTCTGCGTCAGCGTCCGGTCACACCAGAACCAGTGTCCGGTCAACATTTGATCCTCTATTCATTTCTAACTCGCAATTATATGTGAATGAAGTTTGCCCCAATTGATCTAAGGGCTACTTAGGAGCTACCTAGTGCTAGATTTGACAAGAGTGCAGCACACCTAACCCACTAGACTCACCTAGGTCAAGCTACCCGTCCATACCCCCCTTAATAGTATGGCCAAAGGAAAAGCAAAGTCCTAAACTACTCTAAGTGTCTCTTCAA
Source organism: Miscanthus lutarioriparius (assembly GCA_904845875.1). Taxonomy (NCBI): domain Eukaryota; kingdom Viridiplantae; phylum Streptophyta; class Magnoliopsida; order Poales; family Poaceae; genus Miscanthus; species Miscanthus lutarioriparius. The sequence goes on from CAJGYO010000008.1 coordinate 15,441,292, forward strand.
TACCAAACGACACTTAGAACTAGTCCATCCTTAACATTGTCGTCCATCCTTTGATAACCGAAACGATTTTCATCGTAGGGGCATGACAACCATGATTGCCCAATCAATTGCCATTACTATGATCTAACTTAATTGCATCTGCAAAATACATGTTAGTCATAGTAATCTCGTATTGTTATTAATCACCGAAACCCAACTAGGGGCCTAAATGCTTTCAATGTCCCCCTTTTTGGTGATTGATGACAATACAACCTCGAGTATATAAAAGAGATGAGGTTTTCAACATGCTTAGTTCATATAAGCTTTTGACAATAAGAACAAAGGAGTTAGGCAAGCTTATATGACCCAAGCCAACATGATGTACTCAATAGATATGAAATAAGCGCGAGTACAAGAAATAAAGCCCATTTGCATTGGAGTAAAACGCGGAAGCAAAGCAAATGAGCACAACAAAGTGACATGACATATAAATAATTCAAAGTAGAGAGCACACATGCCACATATCACAAATATCACATCACGTAGATATCACTATCACATAAATATCACGATCACACTTATGTAGTTCAATGCATGAAAGTAAACATGAATGCATAATAATGTATCACACATAAAAAGCTAAATGTAATAGATAAGCTCCCATAGATATGTTGCTCCCCCTAAGTCTATCATACTCTATCATACTCGATCCCTCTCCCCCTTTGGCATCAAACATCAAAACCTAAGGGTCGGTCGGCGGGGCTACAGCGGACGAGTCGGGCGCTGAGGTGCGATGAGCGATCTGGAACTGTGCAGCAGCATCATCTGATCTTGAGCTCTGAGTTGTATGACCCTCTGTCGCTAGAAGTGACGCTGAAGCGGTCTGGATCAGATCTGGTACTGGTGCGGCCTGTGACTCTGCAGGTATCACTGAAGCAGGCGGCTCTGATGATGCAACTGACGATGGGAGCATCTCTATAGTCCCAGTAATAGAAGCAACTGTGAAAGGACCAGGGACATGTAGATCTAGTGGTGTCGGCTGCCCTTTCAACTCACTGAAGGTAGCACCAATGCTCCTAGAGACTGGGGTGTCTGACACAAGCATCGACGAACTCTGAGCCGGTGTGAAGCCCGTATGTAGCGGTGTGAACTGTGGACCCTAGGCTATCACTGGTGAAGCAAACCACTGGGACATCTGCTCTGTAGGTGAAGCAAACTGAGTAGATGTCTGTCCTTGACTCTGAAGCCCACTGGGCTGTAGAACTGGAGTCTGTGAAGTGGTGGTAGGCTAGCCGAGCTGAGGTGTAAGCTATGGCGGTGGAGCCCCAATAGCAGTAACAACATGCTGCATGAATTCAAGTAACTATTGCTGCATGAGGAGCTGTTGCTACTGCATGGCCTGCTGCTGCTGTCGCTGAAATTCGTCCTGTCTGGCCTGAAACTGTGCAAATGTAGTTGAAGTCTCCTGGGCCTGGCGAGCCTGATCCTGCCTCATCCACTCAAGTATAGCAAGAAGAGCGGGGTCTATCTACGATATAGGTGGAGCTGAGCTGGAGCCACTGACCTCACCATCATGTTGTCGAGGAGGCATCCGAGGGATATCCTAGTAGTCATCATATGTACTGTCACTAGGGCCGCTCTCGACCATACCCTCCTGCTAAGCATCTAGCTGCTCCTCCTCTGTCGCTGCAATGCCCCTGATAGTCTCATCCTGCTGGGCTGCAGACTCTAGCACCTCTGGGTGATAGCTCGGCTGGCTAGGTGTCCTCGTTGCACTATGGCGGAGCATCTGAGTCATGTTGTATGCTGGAAACTCTATAGTAGCTCTAGAATACTCTGTCAACATCTCAGGAGGCCTCACTGTGACTGCCTATGAATCAGAAAAGTAATCTAGTGAGCATACGACAGCTGTCTATGTCCTCTGAATCCCTCTACAAGGGTATCCTCCATCTCAGAAAGAATAAGATCCCATATATCAAATATTGTCTGCTGGATTAGGGAGTTCAATAGCCATAACTGAATGCAAGTCAATCCCTCACGATATCCCATCCTCGATAGCAGGGTCCTCTTCATGATAGCATCTAGCAGTCTTGCTATAGGAGTAAGATCCCTGGGTGTCCTGCTCGACCCCTCGCCGAATGGCTCTATGAAGCAAGGTCGGATAAGATCTGTGGGAGCCACAAAACCACCGTGAGGGTGTCTAAGAGGCTCTGTGTGTCCATAGCAAACCTCATGAATATGGATGGGTGATTCCTGTAGCCTAAGTATCTCTCTGACCCTAAAGCTCATCAGCCTGTAGTCACGGCCTCTAAATGCAAAGTGAATAAATCTGTTCCTGGGTCAATATAAAGTGTAGCATAGAACTCACGGACCCATGATGGAACATATCTGCCTGTCCGTCCAAGTAGATCTGTCAGCCCTGGCAAGTAAGAGAGATGAGGGCGGATCTGCTCTCTAGCTGCTACTACAATGGCCTTAATAGAACAAACTCGCTGAGATCTGAAGGCCACCCCACTGTTAAGATATGCATTGTAGAAGTCCTCCTGTAGTGGTGTATAGAAACCCTCTGAAGCACGCTCATCCCTCCTCGGCGGGAACCAGTCCTCAAACTGAACAAACCTGAGCTGCTGCACCTGCTTGGCTGTGGCGGCCCTCAAATCCAGATGAGTCACTGGAGGCGGACCCTGTGGTCTGGGAGGCGGACGAGAACCCCTCCATTGTGTCTCTGCCCTCGATGTCACCTGGGTACGAGTACGACCAGAGCGGCATAACTGTGGCTGATGTGCCTGCTCTGTCTCCTCGGTCTGCTCTACCTCCTGTGTCTGCTCTGTCTACTGATGTGGCTCCCCCTGAGGCTGAGTCTCCTCTAAAGCAACACGCTGTCCCTCAAGCATGATAGTCCTAGCTGGACTACCATGGCGACGCTCAACCTGCTCAATGGCTGCCCTCTATGCTGGTGAAAGCTGATCTGCAATCTGGACTCCACTCCGAGCACCTCCTCTCTCTGCACGCTGCCACTGCTGCTGCTCTCGCTGTATCAGCATCTACATACTTCCACTTCTTTGACATGATCTTCTTCGTCGCCTTGCCTTTCACATCAGTAGGCAAGCGAGGCAGAGGCCTTAGATCCTCATCACCTGGACCACCTCCGGCGTTCTCGACACGAGACATTGTTGAAGCTAAAACAAACTTCAATCACGGACAAGAACCAACTGTCACTGACACTTTCGAGGCTTGGCCTCAATCCGTATTCGCAAGCTTGGCCCTGAGTTCACTGTCAACTACCAAAGTAACCTTAGAAACACCAACTCGCTACATGTTCGAATAGATCAGATATATGAATAATTTCATTATATATCTAGAGATACGAAACCCTAAGAAGCAAGCAATAGGTATGAAATTAGAATTGAGGGCATGCTACCTAACGAACCGGCAAACCAAAGAGTAAGGAACGGATCACGGAGAACCACCAGGAGCAATTTGACATCTAGGGTTAGGTTTGCGATGAGGTGGTGCGGCGGCCGAGCAATGTGGTGAAGGGGCGATCGCAAGCGAGGCTAGTGCACTACACGACGATGCTGGGGCAGGACGTGGACCATGACGGCGTTGTTGTTGTAGGGGAGGCTCAATGCAGCATAGGACAGCGGCGCTGCTGGTGGCGCGAGCAGGCGGCGCGGGCACGGCGGCGTGGTACGGCGCATATTCGGCGAGGAAGACGCGACACGGCGGTGTGGGAGCAGTGTGAGCATGGCAGCGCGGGGCGCGGCGGTGCTAGGATGTGGCGGTGAGGGCATGATGCGGGTGCCGCGGCGCATCAAGGGCCCAGGCGTGAGCGATGGCAGCAATGTCGGCGCGGCTAATTGCGAGATGGGGATTAGGTCAAGGCGGCGCTGCGGTTATATGAGGTGGCCCACCGTGATAGATAAGGAAACACAGAAGAGACCTAAAACCGCATGACTTCTACTGACCGAACGCTTCGGTGGCAACGACCGGACGCTGCCACCCAGACACCGATCGACTCTAGAGAGGTCCAAATCCCCTCGAGTCGCGACCGGACGCGTCCGATCACCACTGACTGGACACAGCCAGAGTCTGGTCGATCCTTAGATCTTCTTCTTCGCTTGACCGGATGCAGGGACATCATCTGATCGGACGCAGGAAAAGAATTGTTTCAGCGTCCGGTCACTCCTTCGCAGCAACGGTTCACCTATAGTTGGCCAACGGGCCGGCCTGGCCCGGCTTGGGCCCGGGCCAAGCACGGCCCGCAGGTGGTCATGTCGGCATGGCACACCGTGCCTCCCGTGCCGTGCCCCTTCGGGCATCATGCTTGGCCTTCGACCCAAGCACGGCCCTACGGGCCAAAATTCGTGTCGTGCTGGCCCGGGAAGCAAGACCAGAACTGTGGGCCGGGCTGCCCAAAGCCCCGTGATCGTAAGTCACCTCAAAATTCTTCTCATCCAACAGTTAGCACAGATTCATTCATTCAAATTTCAAAATCTCAACTCACAAGTCAAGAACTTCTAAGTCACAAACTGTAAAACTAATCACAGATTCACAAACTGTCAAACAAATCATAAATTCTTCTTAGATTCTAACTTTTAAGTCAAGAACAAAGCAAACTCCAAAATTCTTCTCATTCTCATCCAACAGACCTACACTCAACCACAAACTGATGACACACAGATTCTAACTTATAAGTCAAGAACTTAGCAAACTCCAAATGACCAAATCCAAGCCAACAAAACAAAAGGCACCAAAGGAGATAAGATAAATGAGTTTTTTGTGCAATGCTGCCTCATTGAAAACCTTTCTAGGTAAAACTCACCTTGTGAGAAACCCTAGAAAGGGAAAAAGAGTGCAACACAGCTCTTAATAACTCTTCCATCATTGTTCAAAGGTCCCAAGTCACACTTGTCAGTCACAGATGATAGATACAAAATGGAGATAACAGATTAACTACCAGCAGCCCTAGTCCTAGATGTACCAGCCCCAGATGAACTAGCCCCAGATGAACCAACCCTAGCCCTAGCCCCAGATGAACCAGCACTAGCAGTACCAGCAACCCCATCTGCATCATCATCGAGGTACAAATTCTTGAAGGAGTCCTCCAGTTCTTGGTTGTCAATAGTATGTTGTAATCTGCTCTCTCCCAACTCCCAATGTAAGCAAGCCTAGACTGAACCCTAGTAGCTTGATTAGTTTTCTACCTACAAGATTTCTGGTGCCTCTTTAAGTGCCTAGTGCCAGCGTTAGATCTAGCAGACAAAGTATGCTTACACATTTTACAGGTAGCTTTAGTGTAGATTTTTCTACCATTCACAGTCTCATAGATCTCATCAAAATCAGCCCACACAACAGATTTATGCTTACCAACAACAATTCTAGAAGAGGTACCAGCACCAGCAATAGATGGAGTTGAGCTGTCGGAGCAGACCTGGGTCCCAATTGCCGTCGCCCCTTCACCACCACCGCTGTCCAGACCGAACAAGGTAGCATCGTCCTCTTGGGTGTCGTCGTCGTCCTCAGGTGCCAGGCCTGCCATGATGAGATCATCATTGCCGGTGAGCGGCCAGATGATCTCGTCATTAGCACCAGCCATGGCACCCTCGACCGCGGAGGGCTCTCTAGCACCGTTCCTTAACGGTGCACGGGACAGCCTTGGTCCCTCTATGCCACAGCTAGAGGATGATGCATCGGCTACCGACCTACGTAAAGACATGGAGGAGGAGGAAAACAGTACATCAGAATAGATCACAAACCATTCATCAATGGAAGAAGAGGAGGGTTAGGGTTAGGGTTAGGGTTAGAGTTAGGGATGTACCTGCGCAACCAGAGCCTAGTGCTGGAGAAGACGAGGGCCACCCCGAGAAGACGATAGTATGGTTAGAAGGACGGTGAGCGGCGGAGGAGGGGCACACGAGGACATGAACTCACATAATCACCCAGATCTAGAGGGAAGATAGGGATAGGGAGAAGGGAGAGGCAGAGAGGGAGTAGGGAGGGGATCAGGTAGGACTTAGGAGTAGTAGGGAGCTGCTCTTCGGCGGTAGGCGGGGTTAGGGTTAGGGTTAGGGTTAGGGTTAGGAATGTACCTACGCAACCGGAGCTCGGTGCCGGAGAAGACGAGGGCCACCCAGAGAAGACGACACACCGGTTAGAAGGACGGCGAGCGGCGGAGGAGGGGCAAACGGGGACACGAACTCACATAGTCACCAAGATCTAGAGGGGAGATAGGGATAGGGAGAAGGGAGAGGCGGAGAGGGAGCAGGGAGGCGATCGAGTAGGGAGCTGCTCGCCGGTGGTACACGAATCGTCGAGGTCACCTCACCGAAGTCGGGGAGGACAAAGCCGAGAGCGAGACTGCGAGGGCGAGACCCAAGAGCGAGGTGAGGTGAGCGAGTGAAATGAGCTAGGGTTTTTGAGTGTGAGCCACCGTGGCCGCAGTGTTCATTATATATGAGGAGGGGGAGGCGGGGACGGACGCTGGGCCGCGGGGAGGCTTGGAGGGGAGGAGTGGAGTGAGGAGGGGGAGGGGGGTGGCCGGGTCGTGCTGTGCCAGCCCATGGGCCTGAGCAGCGGCCCAGGCACGACCTGCTACCTCGGGCCGGGCCAGCTCGGGCCTGCATGTCATCGGGCCATGCCGTGCTCATGTCGGGCTAAAAAAGCAGGCTTCGTGCCGTGTCATCATGCCTCGAGCTGCATGGACATTTATAGGTTCATCTCCTGTGAATTGACCGGACGCTGGACTTCAGAGTCCGATGCAGCGTCTGGTCACTCTTTTTCAGCAGATCTTCAAAGTTTCTTCGTGCTGCCTGTTCCCAATCAAGTCCCAACTTCAATAAGACCCAAATAAACACCAATTGGGACTGATGTGAGTGACCTCTCTCAAACCCTCAAAAAAAAATTAAATTATTTTGCTTTAGCCTATAATTCTTTTTAAGAAAATAGGCAATAAAAGGGTGATTGAAGAGAAACGATAAAACAACATACATGCATATGCAATGCAATACTTGAAAGTAATTCTAGTTGATTGTCAAGTTTGATCCAAGGTTAAGCTTCTTCACATGCTTTTCGACGGTTATCTTAACCATGTTAGACAAGCCCTAAATGTATTACCAAAAATTAAACATGTTGTTTATTACAATGCAATACAATGGACAACACAAGTTTATTTTCTAGTGAAGTTACTAAAATCTAGCACATTGAGATCATTCCTCAACCGACAAAAAGTAGCCTCATGTAGCGGTTTAGTGAAGATATTCGCCAATTGATTCTCGGTCCTTATACCTTCTAATAATATATTATTCTTAGCAACATGATCTCTAAGAAAGTGATGGCGAATATCTATGCGCTTGTTGTGAGAGTGTTGAATCGGATTATTAGCAAGTTTTACCGCACTCTCATTGTCACACAAAAGAGGTACCTTTTTTAGAACTACACCATAGTCTAGTAAAGTTTGCTTCATGTAAAGTATTTGTGCACAACAAGCACCCACGGTAATGTATTCCGCTTCGACGGAGGACAAAACCACACTATTTTGCTTCTTGAAGGACCAAGACACAAGTGATCTACCAAGCAAATGGCACCCTCTAGATGTGCTTTTCCTATCAACTTTGCAACCAGCATAATCCAAATCGGAATAGCCAATTAATTCAAATCTAGCCCCTTTAGGATACAAAGGGCAATGCTTGGTGTGTGTTTAAGATACCTAAGGATTCTTTTAACGGCAATCAAATGAGCTTCCTTAGGATTAGCTTGAAATCTAGCACACATACACACACTAAATATGATGTCGGGCCTAAATACGGTTAAATATAACAAGCTACCAATTATAAAGCGGTAGAGAGTTTGATCAACCATTTTACCTCCCTCATCTAGGTCGAGATGTCCATTAGATGGCATTGGTATCTTGATTGGCTTACATTCATCCATATTGAATCTCTTGAGAAGATCCTTGGTATAGTTTTCTTGAGAGATAAAAATCCCTTCTCTCATTTGCTTTACTTGAAAACCAAGAAAGAATGTAAAATCTTCAATCATAGACATCTCTAACTCCTTCGACATCAATTCATCAAACTCTTTGTAAGAATCTTCATTTGATGATCCAAAGATGATATCATCAACATATACTTGACAAATGAAGATCTCTCCATCAAGCTTCTTGGTGAATAGTGTGGTGTCGACCTTCCCAATGGTGAAGCCCTTCTTAATGAAGAAATTCCGAAGTCGCTCATACCAAGTTCTTGGGGCTTGCTTAAGCCCATATAGCACCTTAGACAACCTATAAACATGATTAGGATATTTAGGGTTTTCAAACCTGAGAGGTTGATCAACATAGACTAGTTCATTAATAAAGCCATTTAAAAATGCACTTTTAACATCTATTTGATATAGTTTTATTTCATGATGCGATGCATATGCAAGGAGGATACGAATGGCTTCAAGTCTTGCAACCGGTGCAAAGGTCTCTCCAAAATCCAACCCTTCAACTTGAGAGAACCCCTTTGCAACTAGTCTTGCCTTGTTCCTCACAACAACGCATTGATCATTTTGCTTGTTGCGGAACACCCACTTTGTTCCAATGACTCTTGCACCTTGTGGTCGCTCTTCAAAAGTCTAAACTTCATTGTGGGCGAAGTTGTTCAACTCTTCATGCATGACATTTATCCAATCATAATTTTGAAGAGCTTCTTCTACATTCCTAAGTTCAACACAAGAGACAAAAGAGTGATGTTCAATAAAAGAAGCAAGCTTTTGAGATCGAGTCATTACACCCTTTGATGGACTCCCTATGATGAGATATTGTGGATGAGCTTGTAGTAGAGGTGAGTTTCTTCTATTAACCACTTGAGGGGGAGGTTGTGGAGCATCAACATCTTGTGCTTGTGCCACCATTTGATCATGGGAGACATGAGTGTCTTTATTTTCTACTCTCCCATCTTTATCACCATCTTATGGCATATTTGATGAAGAAAGTGGATTAATCACTTGTACATCATCTTCATCATCTTGTGGCTTGATGTCTCCAACCAGAATATTCTTTATGGCCTCCCTCAATGGTTCATCACCTACATCATCAAGATTCTCATATGCTCCTTGGGAGCCGTTAGATTCATCAAATTCCACATCATATGTTTCTTCAACCAAGCCAGTGGCATGATTAAATACTCTATATGCTTTGGACTTTGACGATTAACCAATAAGAAAACCAATATCACAACATCTTTGAAACTTCCATAGGTGTTGCCGCTTCTTGTAGATATAGCATTTGCAACCAAACACCCTAAAGAAGGAGATGTCCGGCTTCTTGCCATTGAGCAACTCATAAGGTGTCTTGCCAAGAAACTTTTGAAGGAATAGGCGGTTAGATGCATAGCATGCGGTGTTGATAGCTTCCGCCCATAGAGCTTCGGGTGTGTTTTACTCATCAAGCATTGTTCTTACAAGTGTAATGAGTGTCCGATTCTTTCTCTCTACTACACCATTTTGTTGAGGAGTGTATATTGCGGAGACCTTATGCTTGATTCCAACTTCATCACAATAGGCTTCAATGTTTGTGTTGTCAAATTCTTTACCATTATCACTTCTAATCTTCTTGAGCTTCACTTCAAACTCATTTTGTGCTCTCTTGGCAAACTTCTTGAAGTATGATGCAACTTCGGATTTATCATGAAGGAAGAACACCTATGTATATCTTGAGTAGTCATCAACAATCATAAGACAATAAAGATTTCCTCCCAAACTCTTGTAAGTTGTTGGTCCAAATAAGTCCATTTGAAGGAGCTCTAGAACTCTTGTGGTTGACATGAAAGTCTTTGTAGGATGAGTGTTTGCAACTTGCTTGCTGGCTTAACATGCACTACAAAGCTTGTCCTTCTCAAATTTCACATCCTTCAACCCTCTCACCAATTTATTCTTCATAAGCTTCTTGAGTGAACTCATCCCAATATGAGCAAGTCTTCTTTGTCATAGCCACCCAAGTGATGTTTTGGTGAATAGGCATGTCTTCGAGTTAGCATCTTCGGAAGTGAAATCTACTAGATATAGGTTGTTGTATCTAAATCCCTTGAATATCACTTGATCATCATCCTTCTTAGAAACAACAACTTTCTTCTCGGTAAACAAGCATTTGAAGCCAAGATCACACAATTGTCCAACGGATAGCAAGTTAAAGCTCAAAGAAGCAACATATAGCATATTTAAAATAGAGTGATCATTTGATATTGCCACTTTGTCCAATCCTTTGACTTTGCCCTTTGAATTATCTTCAAATATAATTCTTTCTTGTCCATCTACTTCTTCATCTAGTGAGGTGAACATATGAGGATCACCGGTCATATGTTGTGTGCAAACCACTATCAATTACCCAATGACTTCCACTGGGCTTATAGTTCAGCTAAACACAAGAGATCAAGCTTTAGCGACCCAAACTTGTTGAGGGCCTTTGACTTTCTCAACAAGTGATTTTGCAACCCAAATCTTCTTAGGTCTATTATTGTTGGGAGGTCCTAAGAACATGACTTTCATTTTACCACTAGAATCCTTTCTAAGCATGTAATGAGCATTAAAAGCAAAGAGTCTAGCATGCTTGGGTAAGGGTTGAGGTGGTGGAGTTTGACACTCATGGGCAAAGTGGCCTTCTTGTCCACACTCAAAACACCTCTTTAGCTTTGGCTTTGACTTTTGTTGTTGGTGGTGTTGAGCTTGAGCCTTCTTCTCTTGATTTGCCAAATATCCAATTCCACTTCTATTCATCTTCATGACGGTGTTCATGAGTAACTCACTTTGAAGATGCTTGCCTCTTGTGAACTTGCTCAAGCCAATCTTAAGATGTTCTTTCTCCAACTTGAGCTTCTTGTTCTCTTCTTTTAGCTCATCATGATTTGTCTCCATCTTTAGTTTCTTGTTCTCTTCTTTGAGTTTCTCGTTCTCTTCCTTGAGCTCTACATCATAATCATGATCAAGGTTCTCTAACACAATAGTGTTGGTGGTTGATAGCTTCTTAAGATCTTTCTTTAGCTTCTCATTCTCATTCTTGACCTTGACATACTTATCATAATTATCGGACTCAACCACTTGCTTGCCTTTGCTACTAGAACCTTGCTTAATGCTCTCAATGATTAAATCATCACATAATGTAGCTATATTAATCTTAACAACATCGTTAGTAGCATTATGTGGTTCATTGGATAAAAACTCATGAGAGATAACAAGATTATCATGATTAACCTTGAGGTTTGTATATTCTTCTCTTAGCATGTTGTACCTAGTGATGAGCTTTTTATGCATCCCCTCAAATTTATCATGTTTATCTTTAAGCTCTTTCTTAGAAGATTTGAGCTCCTTGAGTTTGAAAGACATAGCATCATTTGCTTCTCTAAGCTCAACACTAGCCTTTTCCGCTATGTCACATTTAGCTAAAAGAGAGTCATTTTTAATTTCAAGCTTTTCATTCTTAGCTCTTGACTTTCTAATGATCTTAATGTATTGATTTAGTAATTTAACAAGATCATCATACGAAGGTGATTCAAATTCATCATCATCACTATCACTATCACTATCATCATTGTTAGCATGATCATCACCACTATTATCATCATCATTTGATATCTTTCGTTCACCCTTGGCCATAAGGCATAGGTGTGTAGAGGATGATGGCGGTGGTGTCAGTGAAGATGATGAAGAGTCAATCACAATAGCGGCCACCTTCTCGTTCTCACTATCATCATCGGATGAGCAACTTGATGAGTCAATGTCCATGAGCCAATCACCGACGATGTATGCCTTCCCATTTTTCTTCTTCTTGTGGAAGTCCTTTTTCTTGTCATCTTTCTTCTTATATGGCTTGTTTTTTCTTCTTCTCATCATTATCTTCATCACTTGAGTCATCTTTCTCGCCCTTGTACTTCTTCTTGTAGTCTTTCTTGGGCTTGGTGCATTGATATGCTAGATGACCAAGTTCTCCATAATTGTAGCAATCCATCTTCGAGATTGGCTTCCTTCTTGTGCTAGTGAAGAACTTCTTTTTCTTCCCATCAAACTTGACGCCATTTTTATTGAGCTTCTTTAGCATCTTGGCGGTTTTTCTCACCATGAGAGCAAGACTTACATCATCAACTTCATCATCACTTGAGCTCTTATACTCAATTCTTGCTTTGCCCTTCTCTTGGCTAGCCTTGAATGCTAAGTCTTTGTCTTTCTTTTTGGTAGAGGATGAGCCATCTTGTGGTGTGATGTGCATGTATATCTCATGAGCGTTGATCTTTCCCAAGATTTGAGTTGGTATAGCGGTGAAAAGATCACCTTGATGAAGCACGGTCACAATGTGCCCATATTTATCAATGGGGAGGGCACTCAAGATCTTTCTTACAACATCGAATGGTTGCATTTGTGTAAGTCCAAGCCCATTGACTTTCTCTACAAGAACATTCAAGCGTGAGTATATTTCATTAGCACTCTCTTTAGAAAACATCTCAAAAGAATTAAGCTTTTTCATTACGAGATGATAGCATTTCTCACGCTCGCTCTTAGTTCCCTCATAGAGCGCACAAATATTCGACCATAGTGCATGGGCGTCTTTGTGGTTTCTCACCCGGTTAAACACATCTTTGCAAAGGCCTCTAAAGATGATGTTTCTAGCCTCTGCATTCTATTTTTTGTAGTTCACTTCATCGCTTTGAAGGTGCGTGAGATTCTGAGGTTTTGGGAATCCATGTGAGGCGGCTCTAAGTATTCTAACATATAGAGCTTCTAAATACGCCTCCATGTGGATTTTCTAATAAGGAAAATCATCTCCCTCAAAGATAGGAGGAGGACCATCCCCGTGAGACATCTTTCTCTAGGCGGTTAAGCCTAAATACGTGAGCACGAGGCTCCGATACCAATTTAAAGGATCAAGATGCCCAAGAGGGGGGTGATTCTTTCCAATAATTAAACCCTACACTTAGCCCACTTCACCCCTTGTGCCTAGAATGTGTTTCTAATGTTCTACCATATAAAAGTTTTACAACCTAAGTTCTAATCCTACTCTAGCATGATAATTCTATGAATGTAAAGACAAGAATTGAATTGTTCAAAGTAAATGCTTAAAGTAAAGAGAGAAGGAGAACCGCGGTGATGTTTTGCCGAGGTATCGGAGAGTCGCCACTCCCCACTAGTCTTCGTTGGAGCACCCGCGCAAGGGTGTAGCTCCCTCTTGATCCGCGTAAGGATCAAGTGCTCTCGACGGGTTGATTCTTCGACACTCCGTCATGGTGAATCACCCACAACCTCTCACAACTTGAGTTGGGTCATCCACAAGCTCCACCGGATGATCACCAAACTACCGATCATCACCAAGCCGTCTAGATGATGACGATCACCAAGAGTAACAAGCAAGAACTCTCACTTAACCACAACAAGCCTAATGAGAAGGGTGGATGCACACATGCTACTCTCTTTTCACTAATGAGGCATCTCTCTTGGATTCTCAAATCTTAATCACCTTACTAGGACCTTGCTCTCCTTGGCACTCTCAAGGGTGTTTCTTAGCTGTTGAAATGAGCAAAAGTGATCCATTGAGTGAATAGATGAAGTATTTATAACCCCTCATTCAAAACAAACCGTTATGTGCCACTGCGGGGTGACCGGACGCTCCGGTCAGTTCTCCCCGCCACTGAGCCATTAAGTTGTGACCGGACTCTGACCTGCGTCTGGTCAGCACTGACCGGACGCGTCCGGTCACAAAAACTGCTCTTTGAAACCTTACTGATGTTGACCGGGCTCTAGCACCCAGCGTCCGGTCACTTTGCTTCTCAGCGTTCGGTCAGTAGCCGGAACCTGACCAGCGCCCGGTCAGCACTGACCGGACGCGTCCGATCAGGATTCTCTCTCTCTGGAACCTTACTGGAGTTGACCGGACTCTGGCACCCAGCGTCCGATCACTCCTCTCTCAGCGTCCGATCGCATCCAGACGACTTCACCTTGGTCAAATGAACTGACCGGACTCTGCGCCAGCGTCCGGTCACACCAGAACCAGCGTCCGGTCAATATTTGACCCTCCATTCACTTCCAACTCGCAATCATATGTGAATGAAGTTTGCTCCAATTGATCTAAGGGATACTTAGGAGCTACCTAGTGCTAGATTTGACAACTGTGCACCACACCTAACCCACGACTCTTCTAGGTCAAGCTACCCATCCATACTCCCCTTAATAGTACGGCCAAAGGAAAAATAAAGTCCTAAACTACTCTAAATGTCTCTTCAACACAAAACGACACTTAGAACTAGTCCATCCTTAACCTTGTCGTCCATTCTTTAAAAACCGAAATGATTTCCATCGTAGGGGCATGACAACCATGATTGCCCAATCAATTGCCATTACCATGACCTAACTTAATTGCATCTGCAAAACACACGTTAGTCACAGTAATCTCGTATTGTCATTAATCACCGAAACCCAACTAGGGACCTAAATGCTTTCAAACAAACCCACTATATGAGAAGGTACAATCCTAGTAGATAGCAACACCAATTGAGTTGTCTCCCTCCATCGTAATCGCCACCACTTGTAAACAGTCTGTCTGATTGAACAATAAGTCTTGGACATCCTATCTGACCCATTCATAAAAGACCATCTCGGAGAGCATGTGCTTCAGCTGTTGTAGTAACATCAACATTTGGAATGCCACAACTTCTTGCCGCAATGAGCCCGGTTTTAAAATAGAGGAAGCTAAAGAACCAGTTTTCAGGGACTCGGACTTTGATGAATTTAGGAAGGTCAAATGATTTTTTTTTCTAATTTGTTGAACATGAGTCATTTCAGCCCAATATGCCTGTTACATTCTCAAGGCCTGCTTAACTAAACCAGCCCACGGCCTGCTTAATTGAATCGGGCCTAATCCCGCGACTCCCGGGGAAAATATCTTCTCGGCACGCCCAGTCGCCCACCTGACTACCTGAGGCGTGCGACTTTGGTCCCGGTCTTCCCCTTCCGAAATCTCGTGCTGCGGCCGCCGCTACTATCGCACGCCAGCCAGCCAAGGCTCCAAAGTTCGCAGCGCATTCACCACCAGCTCCACTCCCAACTCCCGCTGATCTCACGCTCACCGCCTCGCCCCAGCCCGCCCCCCATCTGGCTATAACAGATTCACATCGCCCGCGTGATTGATGATAAAAATCCTCCTCCAAATCGGAGTCTAGCCCGTGCCCAAAACCCTAGCGACCGCCGGAGAGCTTGCCCGAACCGAGGCCGCCGGACGGGAAATTAGATCGCGGCTGGCGATGGAGAGCCCCGCGAAGGAAGAGGCCGGCGGGGAGCTGGCGATGGAGATCGAGTCGTCGGTCACGGCGGAGGACTGGCGCGGCGCGCTCTCCCGCGTTGTGCCATCCGTCGTCGTCCTCCGCACCACCGCGCCGCGCGCCTTTGACACCGAGGTCGCGGGCGCCAGCTACGCCACGGGGTTCGTCGTTGACAAGTCCCGCGGCATCATCCTCACTAACCGCCATGTCGTTAAGCCAGGTAGGAACGCCTCCAGCAATCATCACCGGTTCTCACGTATGCGACTTGTGAATGATTTGTGCTGTTGTTGTTGCCGCGATGCTCGCGATGACAGGGCCTGTGGTCGCGGAGGCCATGTTCGTGAACAGGGAAGAGATCCCTGTGTACCCCCTGTACAGAGATCCTGTGAGTGTATATTCATTCCACTTGATTCCATTCTCTGTTTTATTTTCCCCTCCCAGTGCAAATGCCATAATGTTAACCGAAATTTCCCCTCTCTTCTCTCGAAACAGGTGCATGATTTTGGTTTTTTTCGCTATGATCCAGGTGCCATTAAGTTTCTTAAATATGATGAGATTCCGCTGGCACCTGAAGCAGCATCAGTCGGGCTAGAAATCCGGGTTGTCGGAAATGACAGCGGGGAAAAGGTTCCCTGAATTCTATCTTAATCTCTGCTGTTATGTACCCCTGTAAAGTATACTGCATAAAATGTCCTTGTTAGACACTACAGACCACACACCACAGCAGTTGTGTGCTTTTTGAATTGTTCTCCATCAAACCTTAGTGCCTTAGTTTTTCCTTTTTTCTGCACCGTGAAACAAATCTTCTGCTTTTGCAATATCCAGAACTTACGGAACTAAGGTTACACCTATCGTACACTCCATCAAAAACCTATTTAGTTAAATCTTAATTGACATAGGGGTGCAAATGGTAGGATACTTTCTGATCAACCGAAGCCTGATAGGGCAAATATGGATTGCGACACCGATTTTCAGACACTATCAATGTCTGAATCCGATTCCAAGAAAATAATATGGGATACCATATGAGATGAGACTTGAGAGGTATCCATCCGAAGTATCAAATATTAGAAGTTGAGGTACTCTATTATGATTTCATTCAAGACTGACAATAAATAGGCATGTTATCACGTATGAATGGGAGTAAAAAATAACACGCTCTTAGTTTTCGCATCTTGGCAATCACTTTCATTGCTCTCACTCTAATTGCACCCTTATTGTTTAATATATTGTGCTATGTATGCTAGTGTAAATAGAGAGAATAATTTCCATCTGTCTGACCAATTGAAACCTCGGTGTCACTATCTGCTCCGCCTATAAATCTGAGAAAAAAAATGATATGGGTGAAGAAGAAATTGTCCAATACTATCCATGCCCTACTCAGGTAAACTATGGATAGAATATGATGAATATGGGATGAGCTATATCTGTACGCACCTGATCCAATTACACCCCTATTGCTATGTGTTGGCGTTTCAATCAAAGAATTAGGGTATTGGTATATGTACTTAAATTTATCTTACTAGTGCTTTGCAAAGAAGGGCGGGCCTCGTGCAAGCGGTAGAGTCTTACCGCTTGTGACCGGAAGGTCCTGGGTTCAAGTCGCGGTCTCCTCGCATTGCACAGGCGAGGGTAAGGCTTGCCACTGACACCCTTCCCCAGGCTCCGCACAGAGCGGGAGCTCTCTGCACTGGGTACACCCTTTTTTAGTGCTTTGCAAACAATGACATGGCAGATCATGATTAAATGGTTTCCCTTAATTTCCACTGTGATTAAAAGTTATGTTTGTAATGTTTTCTGACAAAAGTATAATTGCGTGTAACACCACTCAAGGAATTTTTGGTAAAGAGGAATATTCAGTAAGAAATTTTTGTGAACTCTTTTATCAGGAAAAAAAGATATACCTCATGCTCCTGTTTTTCCATGCTGGATTTAGCCATCTGTGATTACATGGTTCTGGGAGTTTGGTATGTGAGCAAAAAGGGCAATGCATGTGCAGATTGACATGTTTAGAAATCAGTTAGATGAATGACATGTAGAGTTGTGAATACGCAATTGCTTTCCATTTTTTTAATGCTAAGACAAGGCCTTTCAACCACGGAGTATGTGTTAGTTGTTATATTGGTTGGCCCCTTCGTTGCTTATAAGTAACGAAATTCGGTTTGTCCGGGTTGGAAAAAAACATTGGTTGGCCCAGAGGACGCTTATTTGACAACTTGGCCTGCAAAAATAAAATCAGCCTGCGCCTACAACTTTGCAAATTAAATATTTGTCATGACAAGCTGAAGAAATGACTTGGAACAAATAGGTTTAAATTAGAATTTTGACATGTTTTTAGTGTAACATGCTGGTTGGATGTGCGCTTCTGATAGCACCATAAAGTTTTGCTTGAATGCATGTTTTAAGGCCTGGATATGGTTCATTCTTTACAAGGATGCGGATGAAGATCTAACCGCTGAAATTTGTCTGATAAATTGTGTTTTGTATTGCAATGTTTTCTTATTTGTGTTTACTGAATGCAGGTTTCAATTTTGGCAGGAACACTTGCTCGACTTGATAGAGAAGCACCATACTACAAGAAGTACACCTTCTTTTCTATCTTTACATGGCCTGCTCCTTCTGATAACTAGTTATTTAATCAGGGCATCCATTTACACACCGTACCCGTACATACAAAAAGGAAACAACATAGACAAAAATTAACTCTCCCATTTGTAGTTGTGATTGTTTATACAAATTACACTCTAGTTGTAGTTCATCTCTATTTACTCTATGAAGTGAAGAGATGTGTTGAGAAAGAATTTAAATATATAATCTTACTCCTGTTATTTTACCATTATTTTTAAATTGTCAAACTGGATGCTGTAGGCTAGCTGTTTGAAGCTTAATGACATATTACATTATCTATATTGCTGTTGATATTTCCTTTTTGTTTTAATTTCTTGCCAGGGATGGATATAATGATTTCAATACATTCTATATGCAGGTAACTTTCTTTAGCTACTTGATGTTACATGTATCATTATCTAGTTCATATTGATATGCTGATAATGAGTTTGATCTTCTATTGACTTAATGGAATAGCAAATTGTTTTTCTTTTCATGTTGCTAGTGCCTGTACATTAATTAGATTATTTGTTTCTTTAGGCTGCATCTGGTACTAAAGGTGGCTCAAGTGGTTCACCTGTTGTTGATTGCCAAGGAAGGGCTGTTGCCCTGAATGCTGGAAGCAAATCTTCCAGTGCCTCTGCCTTCTTCCTTCCATTAGAACGTGTAAGTTTTTTATAAATGGGCATTAGTACATTCCCATGTTATGTTATAGCTTATATTAGAATTCCAAGATTGTTGATTTAAAAATTGGAAGCTTGCAGTGCATAACATTTGAGTCTAACTTTCAAGTTTGATTTGAAATGACATGACACATTGATACTAAGGAAAGAATCAGCTGCTTCTAATTTTACAAGGCTTTACAGAAGCAACCATACTAATCACCAAACTAGACTAACTCATTAGCAAATGTGCAGAGTTTTCATTAGCAATGCATTTTTTTTTACTTTACATTGGGTGTTCTTCAAGGAAGATTAGAATGGGAAGAACGTGTAGGAGTTCACATGTACTAAAATATAAGATCATAAAGATGGGCACACATTGTTACCTTTTAAGATTCATTAATTTTTTTGTGGTGCTGTTATTTATTTAAAAATATGTATAAACTATTTCCAGGTTGTCAGAGCACTGAATTTGATACGTGATAGTTGGGATGCATTTGGTACCAAGCCAGAATCTGTTTATATTCCACGTGGTACACTTCAGGTGAGTATATTATAGAGTGATTCCATTATTTTATCATATGGTGTCGTTTTCTGTTATTGTTGTCGTGGAGAGCTTATTAATGAATAAATATTCATGCATTTAACCTTGCAGTACTTCAAATTATTTTTGACATGCTGCAAGTTCTCTTCAATTCTTCATTGTTGTTACTGCTACTTTTCTTTTACTGCTGTTATTTGGCTTCATAGCATCCCTCTTTTTTCTATTGCATTGGAAGGCTACCTTTCAACACAAAGGATTTGAAGAAACTCGGCGTCTTGGCCTCCGGAATGAAACCGAGCAGGTATGTTCTTTCATTGTTTGTGGCTCACTAATTGACTTGGTAATTTGTGATTGTTTATCTTCTATAATAACTTTCTAAGCTTGTTTCTCCCTGGTATGATGGGGATGTTAGGATGTATTTTAAAATGTCGACCTCCATGCTCTAGGCTTAAGAACTACAACTTGCTTTCTGTACAGATGGTGCGTGTAGTTTCTCCAGCAGGCGAGACTGGAATGCTGGTTGTTGATTCAGTGGTAATTTCTGGTTCTTATGATTCTAAGCTTGTTTTTTTTTTATCATACCACTTATCGTGCTACTTGTTGTATTATGCTATTCTGTAACTTGCTACTGCTGAAACTGGAAGGCTGTGTCCATGCAGGTACCTGAAGGCCCTGCGCATAAACATTTGGAACCTGGTGATGTTCTAGTACGCATCAATGAGGAGGTGAGAACTGCTTTTAATGGATATATATATTTGAAAACCACCATTTTTGTCTGCTAGTACTTGACATTATATTAATAAAATAACATAAATTCATGCCCAGTTTTCTTAGTGACTAGTTCGAACTGTTGAAGTCAATATAGTGGGCTATGTTCAGTATAACTCTATGCTATTGCTATGTGCCATCGGTTGAGGTAAAAAAATGTTTGCTAATGTGCAGAATGTCTAAAATGTTGCCAATGTTATTGTTATGCTAGCACAATCAGTGCTATATCATTGTACTGGGAATTCTATACTGAGGAAGGTTATTTTTTTTAAGTAAATAAAACTATAAAAGACATGCTTTCACTTTTTATGCACATGGGCCATAGTGTTGGGTCTGTACCATGTAAACCTGTATAACGTTCTAAAGAACCAAAGATGCTTGTTAGGATCGGTCAGGTTCTACTGAGTTAATTAAATTATAAATTTCCTAGCGTTACTGCTCTAATCATTTGAAACCGGTCTATTGATTTCATCAGTACCAATGTTGAGCATACCATTTTCCGATACTCTGCGATATCGTTGATTTTACAATTTACTGTTGTATCTATCAGCTGTGAGAAGGGCGGGCCTGGTGCAAGCGGTAGAGTTTTACCGCCTGTGACCGGAAGGTCCCGGGTTCAAGTCGCGGTCTCCTCGCATTGCACAGGCGAGGGTAAGGCTTGCCACTGACACCCTTCCCCAGACCCCGCACAGAGCGGGAGCTCTCTGCACTGGGTACGCCCTTTATCTATCAGCTGTGAGTTCTCTTTTACACATACAGGAATAGCTGTGAGTTCTCCTTTACACATACAGGAATATCCTTGATCACTGATTGCCTGTTAACTACCGCCTCTCTTCTTTTTTGTTTGTTGTTTGAGACTTGTGCGTGGGTATTGAAAATGTAGAAACCTTTACTAAACCTATACCTGTTAAGTAGTTTGTTTTGTTAGCTACCCATGCTGGCCAATGAATAGAGGAGTCTAGTCTTGGAAAATTTAGCAAACAAAGTGAAATAGGAGCATGTAGCTATGTCTCTTACTGGAATCCCATTATGACAAACAAACAAAGACACTTTTCACAAGCTAAAATGACAACAAAAATATGTTTTCGTGCCAATTTGATTTTCCATAACACATATAATTTGGACTCAGGGATGGTGTTGTTTAACCATTTTAACTAATTGCAGGTTGTAACTCAGTTTCTTAGATTGGAGACTTTACTTGATGATAGTGTTGGCAGGGAAATTGATTTGCAGATAGAGAGGGGTGGAGTTCCTTTAACAGTAAAGCTGCAGGTATTTGGCAATTTTGACATATCATATCTTGTCTTTTTTTATTGTAATATTATCTGTAGCACTCCTATTGCCTGATATAGACTGCCTTTACAACATGTCATGTTTTTTAACCCTTATTAATCTTTAACACCTTGGTCTTTCAGGTTGAGGATTTGCACTCTATAACTCCAAATCATTTCTTGGAAGTTAGTGGTGCTGTCATCCATCCACTGTCATATCAGCAGGTGAAGTTTCATAATATGGAATTGAACTTTCATATCTACTGCCCTTATTAAAAGAACTTGGTAATGTGGACAAGGGAATTTGTTCCCCTTGTTTTGAAATAGTCAGAGATTTTTTGGTTTATAGTTTATACAGTCTGAAATCATCACTATCTAAGTTAATCCAAAAAGTTAAGCAGAAACATTTTCCAATATTTCTTATCGCTCTAGATGCTTGGAGAGTTGGAGGTGTCTACCAGAGGGAAATCACCGTTTGTCGCCATGTAGGATAGATAAGATCTAACTTTTTTAGTATCATGGCTTGATAAAGCATCAGTCCTGAACTTGTACTCATGCATGTACCGTTAGCTAGTAGATAATGCAACCATTTAAGTGCCTACAGGTGTTTGCTCGCATTACATGAGAGGTCAGAGCGACCTTATGTGGGCGCTTGAGTACAATCTCTCTGAGAATTGATGATGGCACCTTGCATTGGAACTGCCCCTATAAACAGGTTGCACTTGAAGTATGAAAGTCATGAACTCTAGTGCTCTACCCACTAGCCACGATTTCATCTATAAATCCCTGTACATTACTAGAGTTGCTCTCACAACTATGGCCCTGTTTGGATGGGTGTATCCAAAATTCCAAACAGGCCCTTTATCTCATGCTACATAATTAAATATGATCAGTTAATGCTTACATCACCTCCTCATGCTTGAACTTAGATTGGCACATCAATGTCTACAGCTTTAGTATTTGTTGAACTTCCAAAATGCTGCTAATCATGCTTACATCTTGTTTCAGGCTAGAAACTTCCGATTCAAATGTGGTCTCGTATATGTTGCTGAAGCAGGGTAAGAGATTTAACTGTAACATAGCCTCTCATGTTCCATTTCCTGAAAGAATGACTACTTGTTTGCTTTCATTCTTGCAAACCTCTCATTTGTAGTATTGTAACAAATCCTTTGGGAAACATCCCTTTTCAATCTGGATCTTTAATACATCGGCTAGTTTCTCAAACGCTTTATTTGCTGCCCTTGCCCTTGCATTGCACTTAAACTAAAACTGCTCCCCCCCCACACACACACACACACACCTTACGGCAACTGATCATAATCTTCCTATTGAGGTTTAACAGCACTAAATGCTCTTCTTGTTCTTTGGGTCGTAGCATTATTTTCACACTCACAATTTCACCTTCAGTTTGTTATCGTATATCTTCTCTAATGCATATGATTGGTACCATAGCAAACTGGTTATTTCTTTGACTTATTTAACACCATGCAATGCAGGTACATGCTCTCTCGGGCATCTGTTCCACGCCATGCCATTATTAAAAAGCTTGCAGGAGAGGATATTGCACATTTAGATGACCTTATTGCAGTTCTTTCAAAATTGTCTAGGGGATCACGAGTGCCTCTAGAATATGTCAAATACACTGACCGTCACCGGAACAAAGTAAGATTTGAGTAGCTGATTTATCACAATAATCAATGCCTTATCTTTTGCACTTCCTAGTACAAATTTGAGTTTGGTTATGGTAAATAAACTAATCATTTTTACTTACGTGATCAGTCTGTACTGGTGACAATCGATCAACATGAATGGTATGCGCCACCTCAGTTATATACTCGAAATGATGCAACTGGCTTGTGGACTGGAAAACCAGCTATATCACCGGAATCTCCATTTTTGGCTCCAGCTCATCATGCTAATCATGTGGACACAAACTCAAACTCTGTTTCATCTTTATCTGAATCTAGTCCTATGGATCTCAAGTGCCAGTATGATTCTGAGAACCTGGCAGATGGATGCATCAAAATGCAAACTGATGATGAGATTGTTGTAGATGGATCTCACTCTAATGAAGATTCTCTTGTTGAGAAAAAAAGGCGACGCGTGGATGAGGAGATAGCTGCTGAGGGAACTTTACCATCTTATGGAGATCTAGAGGATGTCAAAGGTGGTTCTTTGAGGCATCCTTCCAATGCAGAAGGTTCTGAACTTGCTCGAACAATATCAAGTAATGCATCATTGGCAGAACAAGTAATTGAACCAGCCCTTGTAATGTTTGAGGTGAGCAATGTATACATAACATGCATTTTATAGTCAGGCACTGTCATTTAATACTTTTAGGGAGGCTAGGCTAGGGTACTAGATTATGTAATGCTACACGCCTGCACATATAGGCTAGAAGCTGCACAAGCTGTTCTGTGAGTTAAGTTTTGAGCAGTGCATGAAAAGCACAAAGGCAAACTTAGGCTAGACAAAACAAGCTTCATGTATTTAGGGCCTTGGATTGTGTGCTGGTAAGCAGCTTGCTGGCCAGGCAGCAATCTCAGCCCAGGCGACCTAAATCAGAGCCTTGCCTGGGAGCAAAACCAAGCCGCCCCTTAACCTTCCGTGTTATGCTGAGGTTTGAGTTATCCGAGATATATCCACAGTATGTTGATACTCTGTTTTGATGTATGGGCATATGAATAGGATTTACCGATTGAGGCTTAAATCTACTCTAACCTTAAGTTGTATTTGTAGCGATCGGTTTAAGCTTACTCACCTAGTTTTTTCCTGACAAGTTCATCCTGAGGTTTCCAGAAGAAGATCAACCCCCAAAATAGGCACTGTACATTTACACTGGTGGGCCATGTTGTTTGTACTTTGGTTGAGGGAAAAGTTTGAGCTTATGGAAAAATGTGCTATTGTCATATTTCAATACGAAATTTTCAATAATGAACTGTGCTTATTTTTTGCTGTATGGACAACATTGGAGCCAAAATAAGAGCTTATTATACTCAGTTCATTATCAATATATTCAGCTCATAATCAAATGAGCTGAATATATATTGATAATGAAAGGATGACATCTTCTGATTTCATGGAAGCCATATCTGTATGAAAAAGATTCACCACGAGTAAAAATATCCTATTGTTTTCCTCTGGGTTGACTATTGGACTATTTTCTATATTATCTATTATCTATTTCCTTCACTCCAATTTCCAGTCCATCTGCTCTGGGAGCAATTAATTTTGTACTTACCGTTAATTAATTGTTGAACCACCTTGAACCCTAAGCGACCTGTATTTATTAGTTTCGACTTTCGTGTTTCTTGCCCATAACCATCTGTCTTATCTTCTTTTCAGGTGCATGTGCCGCCTGTTTGCATGCTTGATGGAGTTCACTCTCAACATTTCTTTGGAACAGGGGTTATAATATATCATTCTGAACGTCTGGGTCTGGTTGCAGTTGATAGGAATACTGTTGCTGTATCTATCTCTGATATAATGCTTTCATTTGCTGCATATCCCATTGAAATACCTGGAGAGGTATGAGTTTTTTCTGTTCTCAATTATAAAAGCTAAATCTCACAATTTTTCAATTACTTATATATAATTTGCTTTCCAGGTTGTTTTCCTCCATCCTGTTCACAACTTTGCTCTGGTCGCTTATGATCCTTCTGCACTAGGAGCTGGAGCATCTGTTGTCCGGGCTGCTAAGCTTCTACCAGGTTTGTTTCTTTTACAGTGTCTCCATGTATTTCCAATATTATCTGAAGAGAAACAGGTTTTCGCTTCATTCCACTTTGATTGAGCTTAATCATGTTATACCCTTAAACAGAGAGTGGGATAGTCACTGAACTTTTCATTTTGCAATCAGCATGCCTTACTTTATTGTACTAATGAGCTTGATCATATCATACCATTAAAAGAGTACATAGTCACTGAACTATTCATTTCCAGTCGGCATGTCTTTTCCACAATGTGGTCCATTTTACTTTTTTTTTTAAAGAAACTTTGTTTCTGTGTAGAACCTGCTTTGCGACGAGGAGATTCTGTCTATCTAGTTGGGCTTAGTAGAAGCTTACAGGCAACATCAAGGAAATCAATCATAACTAATCCTTGCACAGCTGTTAATATTGGGTCAGCTGATTGTCCTCGATACCGTGCGATAAATATGGAGGTCATTGAGCTCGATACCGGTACTTCCTAAGGAAATTTCACTCCGATGGATCATGTTCTAATTTTTCGGGTTGACTATATTGGATTTTTTTTGTTTTAGATTTTGGTAGCACATTTTCGGGCATATTAACTGATGAGCAAGGAAGAGTTCAAGCATTATGGGCTAGCTTTTCTACCCAGGTTAGTTTGCACTGAGTTCTTTGCTTCGTCTGTTTCTCAAGTAATATTGCTGGCATGCTCCCAGGAACGCACACACAAAAGAATAAAGAAAAGAACAAAACGCCGGCTTATGCGCAAGGTTAGCTGCGTGATATTTCTAACATCAAGTAAATGTGTAATAACAGTAAACTTTGAACTGCTAGTAAAATAATCCAAACTGTTTGTGTTAACTAAACGAGATTGAATTTGTAGTGCACCAGCCACTTGCACTAATAACCTTTTACTATATGGATTTTACTAGTAATTAACAGCCATTACGAGTCTTAGCCTAACGATACATCTTCTTGAATAGTTAAAGCTGGTCGTTTACTCACTTCTTTGTATGCTTAGTACTATACTATTAACTAACTGGTGTATGACCCACTCTTTTTTTTTCTCCAGCTGAAATATGGTTGCAGCAGCTCAGAGGACCATCAGTTTGTTAGAGGCATACCAATATATGCAATAAGCCAAGTACTTGAGAAGATTATCTCTGGAACTCAAGGACCTTTTAGGCTTATCAACGGAATAAAGAGGCCAGTGCCATTTGTCAGACTTTTGGAGGTGGAACTTTATCCAACTTTGTTATCCAAGGCAAGAAGTTACGGATTGAGTGATAACTGGGTGCAGGTAATCCGATCTGTTTTTATTTTTATGTTCTAAATATTCTGTATTCTTTGTGATCTGCAAATATGTTTATACTGCTACCTAATATCTTATGAATATTTTAGAAGTTTTTGCTCACAACAACTTTTCGAACTACTCAAGTAGTTATCAAATTTGGGTTATGGCCCCTTGTGCCCTGTGTTACCTGCAAGTACAGAAAATTTTGCTCACAGCAACTGTTGATAATCCACTGTGATTACGCTTTCAGGCCCTTGCGAAGAAGGATCCTGTGCGTAGACAAGTCCTGCGGGTGAAAGGTTGTTTGGCTGGATCGAAAGCAGAAAATCTTCTAGAGCAGGGAGATATGATTCTTGCTATCAACAAGGAGCCAATTACATGCTTCCTTGACATTGAGAAGGCTTGCCAAGAGTTGGACCAATCCATTGGGTCAGATGGAGTGCTTAACATGACAATATTCCGTCAGGTTAGGATGACGTGACAGAAATGAATAAAAGAAATTCAGCAGTATAGATTGTAACTCTTTAAACATTTGAGCAGGGAAAAGAAATTGACCTTATTGTTGGAACTGATGTAAGAGATGGCAATGGTACAACCCGAATGGTTAATTGGTGTGGATGCATTATCCAGGATCCTCATTCAGCAGTGCGTGCACTTGGCTTTTTGCCAGAAGAAGGTCATGGTGTTTATGTTGCTAGGTGAGATTCCCTTACAAAGTTGTGTATGCAATATTAAAAACATCTTTAATCAGTGATGATAAACATTTCTTCAACTTAACATTTCAATCTGCAAGTGTTTATCTACTAAAGAGTTGGATCTGCCAAATTTATTCTGGCCACTGCTTGTATCTGACATTAGAATCAGATGAAAACTGGTTGCTGAATGCTCATTGAGTCCAGCATGTAGGGGCTGTAGTTCTCTCAAGTAACAGATAGCTTAAAGAAGGACGGGGAGAAGAGCTTAAGAATGAATGCCATGTTAGCGTACTAAACGAGTCTATTTATCATTTGGATAGAAAATAGAGGGATGTCATCTGTTTTCTCATTTAGGTGATAGAGCTTGAAAAGCAACCAGAATAATGGATAATATTAGTCCGTTTCCCATTTGTTTGTATACTTCATGTTGTTTGTTTCTGCATGTGTGGTTAGGTGGACATAATCTATTATTTACACGATTGTATAGTTGATTCTGAACGATAACTCATTTCGATATGTCTGGGAATGAGCACTAAGCAACAATGATTTTATGCAGATGGTGTCATGGAAGTCCGGTACATAGATATGGCCTCTATGCTCTCCAGTGGATCATCGAAGTTAATGGGCAACCAACAACGGATCTGGAAACCTTTATACAGGTGGTGAAGGTATGTACTATGCATCAAGTGGCAAATGCACCCTTTGTTATTTTGTAGTCTTTCTTGCTTGTTTATCACTGTGTTGTATATTAATTGAACAATTGCTTTACTATGTTGCTACATGATTGATTTGAATTAATGTCTGAACTATTCGTTTGGTTATAGGATCTCGAAGATGGTGAATTTGTTAGGGTGAGGACTGTCCATTTGAATGGAAAGCCTCGCGTACTTACTCTAAAACAGGACCTTCACTACTGGCCGACCTGGGAACTCAGCTTTGAACCAGAAACTGCTACATGGCGGAGGAGAATAATAAAAGCATTGCAATCAACTAAGACGTGATATTTTCATGTTTTGCTGCGACATTTTCATGCTTTCAGAGCATATAGGTAATGAAATTAGAGGTTCATGCGTTGGTTTGGTAAAGCTAAATCCTGCATTATGCAGGATTAAGCTACCCTGCACTTTGTAGGGTTAGTTGTGGGCATTAGCATAGGGGGTGCTTGAAAGATATGTAGTAAGTACTTAATTGAAAGTATATGGATTCGTTGGCTGTGGTCTCTGGACAATTTGACCACAGGATTTGCCTTTTGTATATCGTCTATTCCTATATTTTGGTAGAAAAAAGAAATAAATCGTTAGCGTTTCTAGCTGTCATTTCACTACTCTGCATGAAGAATTTGTGTTAGCTATCAACAGCTCCACAGATTTAGTACATTGTTCTTCATTATACCGCACCCCGCTATCAGCTTGATTGCATAGTTGCTGGAATGCTTACTGACAGTTTCGGCAGTTTTGACTCTGCTTCATCGCCTACATCTGTTGTAAGTTCATTACTCTCATTTATCCTGGCAAAAAAATTCGCTGGCCTTCACATTACCAAGCAACTCAAGCTAAGTTGCACTTTGCTGTGCAAGACAACGAGAAGGAACGCACGTAGAGTAAACAGACTAACAGCAAGCTTGCATGGCTCACGGCTACCAGCAAGCAGCTGCCATCTTGTTCATTGAGTGCTTGCACTCGAAAGTGCTGCTTTCTTTGTCAACAGCTCGTTATGATTTGAGCCCTGGCTATTTCGAATCAACTCAATCAAGTGTTTGGTCGCTGTAATCGAGCTAGTTCGTCTTCCAAACAAGAAAAAGAAAGGAAAAGTGAAATACAACTGTGTGTGACAAATGACGAGTTGCTCACGTGCAGGGTGCGAGAGATGGAGGGAAGGGAGGCTGCACTTCGATTACGCCTTGGCGTACCCGCCTGGCCCGCCCACGGAGATCCACTACGTGCAGCCGGTGGCGCGCACGGTGACCTTCGCCAGCAACAACTCCATCTACGTGATCCCACCGTCACCGCCGCCGCAACCGCAACCGCAGCAGCAGCAGAATCCCAACCACCTCAACCCCAAACCGAGCAACCAGAGCAACCCGAGCCACCCGCGCAAACGTAAGACGCGCCGCCACAGGCCGAGCCGAAGCCGCCAAAGGGCCCGAAACGAGGCAAGAAGAAGCAGCCCGGCCGCGTCCGGTTCGGCCTGGAGCCTCCTCCCCCTCAGCAGCAAGAGGAACAAGCACAGCAGGAGCACGCGCAGGGCCCGGGCAACATCGAGAAAGCGACGGATCAGGCGCCTCACGGCGCGGCGCCCGCGCCCGCACCCACGCAGGGGCAGGGGTACCTGCTCCGGTACACGCCGTCGCCGCTGCCGAGGTGGGAGGCGACGCCGCGGCGGCACGAGTACTTCTCCGGGGAGTACCGGAGCTACTACCCGACGCCGGTGCGCGAGGGCATCTACCGCATCGCCGCTGACGCCAACAGGCTCACCACCATCTTCAGCGAGGAGAATCCCAACGCCTGCACGATCGTCTGAGAGCGACGGCGAGGAATAAACCGTTCCACTCGTGCAACCACTTATGCCTCTTTCTTTGGTTCTTGGTTGATTGGTGACGGAATCATTAGCCAAGAATCTGGTTCTTCTTGTAGGTGTTGTAGATAAGAAAAGCAGAAAACTTTCGGTCCGGCCGGAATGATGAGATGTATGTAAACGTTTCTTTGCCTTGGATTGTCGTTGTCCTCTTACGCTTTGATAACCTTTACATAGCAGCTACTTCCTCCAATAATTAATAAATAAAAATATATAAGTCGTGTAGGTTTATCTAAGTCAATTTCTTTTATTTTAGTTTAGACATCATAATTCAAGATTTTATATAGATTGAACATAAGATTCGTATTACTATATTTAAAACTATTTTGATTATAACTATTTTCATTTAAAACAATATATATTTTTTTATAAATGCTGGTCGTCAAAAGAAGAAAATTTTGACTTGGGGCAAATGTACCTTATATTAGATTTAAGATCAAAGAAATTAGGTGTAGTAAAAAATAGCTAGCGGCCTAGCGCAATGTTTGCAAGTGAGAATAATGCTTTGAAAGCAAAATACACTCCATAATCAATCCTCCCATACCGTTTGTCTCTGAATGGCATCCTAAAAAGAGGCGCATTCTACTCTAAGCATGCCCGTGTGATCGTACATTAAAAAACAGTGATGTACTCCTTGTTGCTAATGCTACACTGTGATTTAGTTAGCCCACGTCATGTTGAGGAAATCAGCATCAGCACGTTGGATAATTGGATTGATCACTTCATCTCTTGGCAGAGGCATGTCCAGTGTGAGAGATCAGTGGGAAATCAAGAAATAACAATGAACAGATTAGAGAGCCAAGAAATAGTAAGTTTCTCCAACTGTTGCTTGGAAAAGAGAATGCCTCCATATGCTCATTCTTTAAACCAAAACATCATTACCGAGTTATATTCTTCACCAAGTCTCTGTGTTCAGTCAAATATAGCTGCCTGCTAAAGAGAGATGAAGATTAACAGGCATGCGTTATGTGTGGGTGAGAACGAAACGAAAGAACAAAAGAGGCGCTCCATGATCGATCTCTTTCATCTCTTCTTTTAGAGTTGCTGGAAACGAGCATATATTCCCTATACATCTCCGTATCATGCATCAAGATTATGACGAGCACATCTCGCCCTATGTGCATAATCGTTTTTTTTATGATACCTTGATACTTCTAATATCTGTATGAATAATATACGGACTGCATTCAGTAATCCCCCTTGCAGCTGCGGATGCCTTATATGCTATCAGGAATATTTTAGTTTCAGATTTTTTTTAAAGGAATATTTTAGTTTCAAGATGGCGGCATACTGGCATATAAGATGTGAGCTCGAGCCCTTCAGATTGTATAAGAAAATGCATGGATGCTAAAGGAAAACGGTCGGTGTCCCACAACCTGAAGTGGTGCGTGCCTAATTGGGAATAGTATTAGCTGATACTACTTCAGATGATCAGATGAACCACGCATAATCCTTTTCTTTTAGCTTTATTAGCAGAGCAAACACGTTTTCTCTGTGTGGAGCGAGTCGGGCACGCACCGACCCATAATAAGGCCTGTTCTACCGTACGTGGTGATCTGAAGAGTAAGCCCACGAAATTGGTTCGGCCGCGCAACCTGGGCCGGGACCGCATTGACCAAAGGGCCTGTTCCCACTCCCACAGGCCAGTTTGTTATTATGAATCAACAATACAACACCACAAACGTCTCCCGAACCCGACGAACAGAATGACCGAACTCGAGATGATCCCAGACCGGACGGGCGTTTCAGTAGTTCAACCTGCATGGTCAATTGTTACCAAATACTTGACCAGAAGTATTGGCCATAGCGTACATGAGTATAGCAGACTTGACGGACGCGATTGACTTGGAGTAGCTCACATCACATGTGGCCAGCCGAAGCGAAACGTCGGAAAACCCGCAATGCCGATGAACACACGACAGGCCACTAGACAAGCCTGCCAGACTTGATCGCGACTCGGTCTGCAACTGTAGACAAAAGCAGTCAGCCACTCAGCCCACCAATTTGAAAGCGTGATCGCTGGGCTGGCTGGCCCTCACAAAAGCACTGTTTATCAGAATCAGCCAGCAGTACTTCTCTCT